>CM070721.1:51121847-52321847 GCA_036346275.1 Otatea glauca
GATGCGCTGCACACCGTATATACATGCAAGCTATGCATTTTTTGCGATAGAGGATACAAACCATTTGGACAAGCATGTATTCTTTCTACTTCCATTCCTAAGGGATGTAAAACCTTTTGGCTTTGTAGGTGGTTGTCGGCAACACGCTTCTCCGAAGCATATCTGCTAATGCACCTAATAAAGACGTGAAACTCCCCGTCGACCAACCATTACTTGCCTTTAATTTCAGCAGCTCCAGCACGGATGACAACCTTATATATTTTGACTTGCAACCCGAGAACAAAGGTTTCTCCGAGTCATCCATCAAGCCTTGGAATTTTACGTACTCTCGCTCATCATAGCTCTCTTCTACATCCCATAGCATCTGATCCAGATTGTCATCATGAAACATATCCTCATCTAAAGCACAGTCGATATCATCCGGAGTATCATTGATGTCGTTGACAATATCCAGAGTATCGTTGCCTTCATCGACGATGGTAGTACTACTTGGTCCTTGCGTAATCTGCTCTTCACCGTGACTAGTCCAACATGTATACCCATTTTTGAAGCCCCTCATAATCAATTGTGATTCGATCTGTGCTGGGTTTCAAAACATCCTCAAATTCTCGCAGTCAATGCATGGACAAGGCATAAATTCCACCCTCTTGTTCAACATATCTTCCTCTGCAGCTCTTCTAAAAGCGGAGACACCATTAATGTACTCGGCGCTCGCACGGTTCTCAGTGTACATCCAGCTTTGGTCCATCTAAAAGAATGAATGGACATGTAAACATATACATGTAAAGCTACATCCATATGTGTGAGCTACACAAAGAAATAGCAAATGTATGTACTTCACATCACAGAGAACAAATGTATCTACAACAAGCTAGATCTAGAAATTAACCAGCTTCATTTCCCTCTTTACCAAGCTACATCTTAAATATAACGCAAATTTGAACTAATTTCTACTTTACATCACAGTGAACAGATGTATCTACACCAAGCTAGATCTACAAATTAACCAGCTTCATTTCCCCTTTTACCAAGGTAGATCCAATATAATACAATTATGAAGCAATTACTAACCTTAGGAGCACAATAATTTACAATCACACCTCCAAATCTAGAGTCTCTTTGACTAGAACGCCTCTCAATCCCAGTCACGTCGAAAATATCCAGGAAAACAGAGGTGGTTGGCTCTCTGTTAATTATTTCATATATATAATGAGGAATATCACAGACAGTTTGTAGTAAAAACCGTCTGCGATTACGTAATCGCTGACGGTTTTTACTACAAACCGTCTGTGATGTCCCTTCCCAAGACAGCGCCGTTCATCGCTTCATCTGCCCGCCAAGGAGTTCAATCATATCGCTTCGTCTTCCAAGACAGGCGTGCAGTGTTTCGAGTTGATCGGTTCATCTTCCGAAGAATTAAATTAACCGTTTGTTCCAAGACAGGCGCGGTGTTTCGAGTTGACGCTTCGTCTTCTGAAGATCATTAAACCATCTAATCAAATTCTCGTAGCACTGGAGTCCAATGTATCTATAAGTACTCGATCATCAATCGCATTCCGCAGATATCATCGCCACCATGAGCACCTCATCAAACAACTCCGACACCCCACCGCCTTCGCCTTCATCGCCATCGTCGACTTTCGCTCCGCCTTCACCGCCACCACCGACTTCCCATCCGCCGCCACCGTCACCGTCGACTTCGCCTCCTCGTCCTCTGCAGCCTCTGCGGGAATGGCTGCGGCATAACTGCAGCGCCACATCCTCGAATCCACCGGCCGCGGTTTATCGCGGACGATCCCCTCCGTCGGCCACCAGACAGAGCTGGGTCAAGTGAGCACCCCGACGGTCGCAGCGACGTCTCCGACTTCGACGATGACACCGACGACGGCGAGGACTAGATGTAGGCTAGCGACTAAGTAGTATTTCGCAGTAGTATTTTGGTGGGAAACTTTTGTACATAGCACTCCATTTATGCTTATATATATAGCATGATGTTTTCAATGTTTGCTCTGAACGATTCACAGACGGTTTGTGGATAAAAACGTCTATGATATGGTGATAATCACAGACGATTTCATCCACAAACCGTCTATGAAGTTCTTGCTTTCATCACAAATGGTTTGTGGTTGAAACCGTCTAGGATGTATGGTACATCGTAGACGGTTTCAACTATAAACCGTCTATAATGAAAGCAATAACTTCATAGACGGTTTATGGATGAAACCGTCTGTAATGATCCAATATAGAAGACGGTTTCATCTACAAACCGTCTGGGATGTGCCCGAAACACATTAGAGACGGTTTTCATAAAAAACAATTAGTGATGACGTGTCTAATATAACACCTTCTATAGTAGTGATTGCACCCTACTACCGAAGCGCAGCAGCAAAATGCTATGGTACATGGGCAGGTAGCACCTACGATGCCACGCATGGTTCGTGATATGGACTTTCTGTCACTAATCTTCTTGCATGCTCTTTCTCTCTCAAGAGCTAAGTAGCGTAAACTAATATTCTTGTAAGATCTCTGTCACACTCGAGCAATCAAGTAGCAAAAAATTAGTCCCGTTGAGTGCTCTGTCTTTCACACAGTAGCAATAACGTTGTGCACAAATTTACCTATATGGCCTACCGCCGGTACAAAACCAGTAGTGCAATCCCTCACTATATATCCATCCTACTTTGAGCCCGCAACGGCTCAATCCAAGGCTAACACTCACAAGGCCTCCTATCGAATATCTAAATATAAGGTATGAGTATGTACCAGAAACACGAAGGATATACCATATATGCTCTAGCAAGCATCTGGAAACTCCGGATATCACAAGCCTGATTCTACAAGATAAGATATACGCGGAGGGGATATCTCCATACTAGGAAGGATTCGATCATGATCCCGTACGAGGAAACCAACTCGATTACACCTGTGTCGGGACCCGAATATGCAAATCTGGACCCTCTGTGTGTACTGCACTAGTCCAGGATCACGCTAGTGCACACAGGCTCAACATCAGTAAATATCACAATCATACACAGCGAAAATATTATGAAAGACATCATATATTAAATAATACTAGTTGAATGACCTTATGGTCAACTTACATGACTGTGCCTCGCAAGGCTGAGTAGCAAATTAAAGCTCGCAATGAATGAAAACGTAGACAACCCTTGGTATACCACAGTAGGCAATCGACAAGGCTTGCACCCTAAACATTCGTCTCTTCATGGTATTCCTCCTCCAGCATGGATGCAGACTCCTCAACTGGTGATGTCGTTGTAGGCAAGGATGAGTACTTAAAGCACTCAACAAGTTGTGCACAGAATATAATTCTTTATAACTATATGCAAAGTTTATTCCAAAAGAATGGCTAACATGACTATTTTGCAGTAGAGTAGCATTTGTGAACAAGTACAATAAATATATTGTGAAGACAGTAAAACAAATAACAGTAATAGGTAGGTTCAGCATTGCTCAAGTAAATCAAAATTTTCAATCCTTACTCAAGTTCCACCTCCCATGGCAACCTGCCATTCTGCCCGGGTTTTATTTTACAAAAGTCTAACCCTTAACAGTAATTCCCGAGCATTGCTCAATACCGCGAGCACGACTATTCGAATAGTTTTACACTCTACAGAGGTTATGCACTTTACCCACACGATATGATCGTCTCTTGGTGCCATGCAATTAACACACTTCCTTTGGTGTGTTGGCAGAGAGATCATGACAAAGCCTTTACAAAGCTCTGCCTTAACCTAGTACTACCCGCTGAGGTTTCAACACTGAAGGGTTAAACCACCACGACAGGGCCCCCCTCTTGCGCCATGTGAGTTAATCCGTACACCCGGGACTCACACCGCCAATGGTAGTACCAAGCTAAAACATTACTAATTAATCAGCTAGGCTGTCCCATTCCAGATATATGGTTGCAAGAGAGACTCAGGTCAAAGGCTTGCAAGGTTAAGTCCTTAAAATGACCAAGGCAAGACTTCCACATACCCCTGCCAATCCTGACCCACCTTGGCACACTGCCCCTTGCCACTTGCCCCAATCTAAATCATTACCACCCCAGTTGATTACCAAGCACCACGTGCCACCAACATTTCAATCTAGTTGTGTGACCTCCTCGCCACGACAACTTAATATCACTGTGTGACAACACATGACACACCGATTCATAAACATTATTCCATATTCCATTAGTCAAGATTAAGTATCAACATTCGAACACATGTGATGATGTGGCATGGCTAAGCAATCTACGACGGTCTAACTAGCCCATGTTGATTATCAATATTAACCAACTATTAATTAACCATCCTAGGGTGACAATAAGATCATGGCATACAATTGGCAAGGCGGTTTCAATTCAAATAGGCATGTTATCTAATTCCCAGATTAATTGGAATCATTTATACACATAAAATATCATGCATAAATTTAAGAGACAAAATAGCAATTTTGTGAAATTAGGTGCAACATGGTCAAAGCACATCTTTCTTTGGAGTAGGTGCTGGTCTTGCTCTGAGCTTGGGTCTTGGAGCGACGAATCTTCCCCCGGATTACCGAGCAGTTCAACGTCTAAGTGAATCGAGAACAAATAGCAAATAAACACCAAAAAAGAGAGTAAACAAACTCCAAATATAAAATAAAATTTACTAATAAATAGATCTAGATTTTTCAAATTTTTAGAAATTTTAATCACTCAAATCCGAGTTAAAATGCAAAAGATATAGCCTTTTGAAGTTTGAATAAATACTGAAAATACAGAAAATAGAATTTCCGATTTTCCCGAATTATTTTTCTACTGGAAAAGATCTTTATTGCGTCATGCTGACGTCAGCCCTGACCCGAGCCAATCGCGCAGTGACACGTCAGCCTAGTCCATGGACTTGGTCCACGGGACCGCCTCTGGTCCACCGTGGACTCGGCGCACGGCGCTTCGGTGCCAGCACCCACCACGCGGCGCATCCTGATTGGTTGCGACATCGGCCGGACCAGAACCCCCGATGGCCGACATGCGGCACAATCACGAACGCTGATCCAGATCCGACGGCTGGCGAAGGGGTGAGACGCGGCATGATCTACACCGACGGATCTAATCTAACGGTTGAAACCTTACCCGAGCCATTCACTGTAGATCGCGTCCACGCGGCTCAATCTCGTGCGTTCTCGGAGGATCGGACGGCTGACGACACTTGACCCCGACGATGGCGTCGCGGCGGCGCAGCTTCACTTGAGCGGAGGAAGACGACCACCCGCACGGTGTTCGGAGAAGTTCCAACGAGAAGAAGTGGCGACCCCGACGCGGCACAACGCGATGTTCCCAGATCTGGAACCCAAGCGGCGAACGGCGGCTAGACGGCGGCGAAAGAGGACAAAAACCACGGCGGATGCGTCAGCAAACTTCAGTGAGCTCAAACGGGCGACCGGCGGCGGCACGGGCGACAAAAGCTAGGGCTGCAGGTGCGGCTTGCCTCGGGCTACCCGACATGCGAGGCGGGGCTTTAAATAGCGGCCTCGACGAGCCCGCACGGGATGGAAACAGATCCCGAGGATCGCGGGATGACGGCGGCGCGGCCGATTCGAAGAGATCCGACGAAGTCGACGTGGCGCAATCGCAGGCGCACACGTGGCTGCGGATCGACGGCTTGCAGCAAGCGGGCGACGCGGCGAAGGCACAACCGTTGGATCTCAATCCCACGGCTGACCGGATTAGTGTTAGGGTTCAATACTGGTCGGGCCACGACGTTGGGCTGGCGCGCGACAAAGATCTTTGGTGTTTGGCCCAAGATCGCTCTTTGGTTTTCCAAAGCTTTTTGATTTAAATTAATTTCCGAAATTAGATTAATCTGTTTTAAGCAATTAAAATATCAGTAAAAATCCCAGATAATTCTCATAAATACTTTGAGATATTCTGAGCTCAAATAAAATATTTTTGGCAAAACTTTATTTTGACTTTGGCTTTAAATAAATACTTTTCACAATAATCCGATATAAATTGTTTTTGGAAATTCTAAATAAATCCAGAAAAATCCAAATAAATCTAGAAAATTAGGAAAAGCACAATTAGCCATAAAATAATTTTATTTGCAAATTTTTAGGGTGTTACAAACCTCCCCCCTTAACAGAATCTCGACCCCGAGATTCAAGGCTGACTAGGGAATAGGTTTGGAAATTCTGACTTCAGGTCCTTTTCACGCTCCCAGGTTGTCTCATTCTCCGAATGGTTGCTCCACTGAATTCTGCAAAAGTGAACTGATTTGTTCCTGGTGTTGCGCTCCACAACATCCAAAATTTTCATCGGTTGCTCCTTGTAGGTCAAATCTTTCTGCAACTCAATCTCTTCCAAAGGCGTCTGCTCCGCTGGCACCCGAAGACACTTCTTGAGCTATGACACAGTAACACATCATGCACGCCTGCCCGCGACTGTGGCAATTCCAACTGATAAGCAACCTCCCCTCGATAGCTTAAAATCTTGAACGGTCCAACATATCTCGGAGCAAGCTTTCCTTTAGCGTGAAACCTTTTAACTCCCTTCAAAGGGGTGACTCGAAGATACACGAAATCGTCGAGCTCGAAACTCAATCACGATGTCGATTATCAGCGTAACTCTTTTGCCTTGACTGCGCGATTTTCAACCTTTCTCTTATCATAGCAACTTGCTCTTCAGCTTCCTTGAGAATATTAGGTCCAAAAATCATACGCTCTCCTGTCTCATTCCAATTTAACGGGGTACAACAGGCACGACCATATAAAGCTTCAAATGGCGACATCTGCAACTAGCCTAGTAACTGTTGTTATAACTGAACTCTGCATACGGTAAACATTTGTCCCATGAAGTAATGTAGGCTAAAGCGCAAGCTCTTAACATATCTTTCAGAATCTGATTTACTCTTTCTGTCTGACCATCGGTCTGCGGATGATATGCTGTACTGAAGTTCAATCGTGTTCCCATAGCTTCATGCAATTTATCCCAGAATCTCTAGGTGAACTGAGTACCTCTGTCTGACACTATTTTCTTAGGCACACCATGCAAACACACAATTCTGGCCATGAATAATTCCGCTAACCGGTCTCCTGAGTAAGTTGTCTTAACCGAAATGAAGTAAGCAACTTTGGTCAATCGATCCACGATGACCCATATAGAATCATACCCACTTTGGGTTTTTGGTAAACCGGTTGTAAAATCCATCCCGATTTCATCCCATTTCCATTCTGGAACTTTTAACGGTTGCAACAAACCTGCTGGTTTCTGGTGTATTGCCTTAACTCTCTGGCATATATCACACAAGGCAACATGCTCAGCGTCTTCACGCTTCATATTTGGCCACCAAAATCTCTCCCTTAAGTCCTGGTACATCTTGGTGCTTCCCGGATGGATTGAATACTTGGAATCGTGAGCCTCTTCCAAAATCAACTGCTTAAGTTCTCGTCTGTGTGGCGCACAGATTCGACCCTTGAACCACATAGTACTTCGACTATCCAAAGTAAAATCCTCAGCTAAGCCTTCATCATTCTTTGACTTGATTCAGTTGATCTTCCCATCACCCTTTTGACATTCTCTGAGGTGATCTTCAAGTATTGGCTCCACTACCAAAGTAGCTACAAATCCTTGTGGACGACTTCCAACATCAGCTTTCGAAATCTTTACACAATTCTGGTTTATCACTTGATATCGGCATATACACATTATGATTCTTTCCACTCAAAGTATCGGCTATCGCATTAGTCTTATCAAGATGGCAATGGATTCGAACACTAAATTCCATGATCAACTCCAACCATCTCTTTTATTTCACGCTGAGATCCGAAAGAGTAAAGATATACTTCATATTCTCGTGGCTCGAACCTACCTCCCATCTATTTCCCATGAGATAAGGATGCCACAACCTTTAAGCATGCACGACGGCAGCTAACTCCAAATCATTCATTGGGTAATTCTCTTCATGCAGCCTCACTGCCTTTACACTTATGCAACCACCTTGCCATTCTTTTTCAATATGCATCCAAGGCCTTGATCATTCTAGCAGACACAACTGTAAACTCATATTGTCCATATCGCGAAGAAAACTCTGACTTAAGAACATTCTCTGCACGAATCATTAATCGATGATAACTCTATCGAGATCTATCTTAGGGAAGACTCCAGCTCCTCTTAACTAATCAGACAATTCATTGATCTTGGACGACAGTCATTTATTTTTAATCATCACTTCATTAAATGCTCAATGGTCGATATACATCCTTAATCTCCCATCTTTCCAACAGAACAGGCGCGCCTTAAGGTGACAAACTGGTTCCGGCGGAACATTTTTCTACCAACTCTCCGATCTGTTTCTTCCTCTCAACTAACTCATCTGTAGGTATTCGATAAGGTCTCTTCACTTTTGGCGTTGTACCAAGCACTAATTCAATAACAAACTTGATCTCTTGGTCTGGCGATATACAAGACAAATCCTCAGAAAACATATCTGAATATTCTCCAATAGCTGGCACATCTTCTAGGCTGGCAACTTCCACACTGTTTACCATCAACTGACCATCATGATCTGCAGTCGCTTGAAATTTCATTTTTTTACCTTTCGGGCTTTTAGCTGATACAACTTCTTCGATCCAACTTCCAAGACAGCCTTATGTCTGGATGACCAGTCTTTTTCGAGAGTAGCATCTAGGGTCTGGTATCCAATATGGTTTACTAAGAACCTTTCTCCATCAACTTAACTCCATAACATTCCAGATTAGATCGAGCAATACAATATTTTCTGGTAACAGCAATTCTTCCGAACAAACAAATCTTCACGCCCATCAATGAACTGACCATCCTTGCACACATAACATCTTCAGGTGAACCATCAACACAGGTGAATACCCAGGAAACATCTGACCATTCATTTACCATTGATACTTTTACTTGAACACTTCACAAACCAGCATATCAATCATCTTTACTTTATTTCTTTAGACAAGGAAATCTTTACATGGAATTCATCACTAATCACTCTCCATACACTGAAGATATGACACTTGCACAGGATAAAATCATTGATCTAAACTTCTTTGATTGGCGCTAGTGCTGAAGTCTTGAGTGAGACGGAGTTGAGATTGACTTGAACAGGCCTGGTTGCTTTCTTCTGAGGGCACTTCTTGGCAAAATGACCAGGCTTGTGGCAGGTATAACAAAGCTTAGAGCCAACTCTCTTCTTTGAGCATTTGCTGTCCAGAGTAGTGTATTCGCTCAAACGCATTTTTTTCAACTGGTTCTCTTGAAGAGGAACGCGTTATGCTAAACTAGCACAAAAAAAAACTACCGCGAAACCAGAAAGCTACTCGTAAGAAGGGGATCATAGATAAGATTACCACTAGACGCGCAGTTGCGGAATCCTTCGCGCGTCGATGTAGTGGATCGTCCTCGCCACAGTCGTTGCGTCGATGTAGTGGATTGTCCTCGCCTTGCCGTGGATCGTCCTCCCACGCCGCAGTCGCAGCAGCGTCACCGCAGTAGTCCACACGTCCAGAGATGGAACGCCGTGCGTCGGTGTGCAAGCACCTGGTCGCTCGGCAGGGGCAGTGAGAGGAGTAGGCTAGGGTTTCGAGTGAATCACTCCTAAACCGTGGGAAAGCACACCCTGCGCCCTCCCTTCTCCCCTCCGTATATAGCCACGAGATGAAACCCTAAACTAGGGCCCATCAGCGTGCTAAGCCCACGATGTTCATTAATTACGGATCCAATCCAAATTAATGCGTCCCAGCCCATTAAGTGTGTGACCTGCGGGTTCACGACGTTTGGACGTGGATTCTTAAAACTCCTTTTCAATCCAATAGTTGGTAGTGGCTTCTTGCAAAGTATGCCAACCCCAAACATACTATGATCAAATCGATGTAACCTATCAAAAGTACTCATGTAATAATCCCTTTGCCAAGTATATGAAGATTGATCTCAAGGCGAGAAGCATGTCATCCTTTGATGATTCAATCCATCTCTTGTATCCGTGATATATTAATAAGTTGTGATTGACTCCTCAATCACGGCATGGCCATGCACTTCCTTAATCATATCACACGAGTGGCCTTGTCATATATCTCCGTTTCATTGGAGTGGCAAATTCCATCTTGACTGCTCACTTCCCTCTGCACGTTTCATAGTAAACATGAAAGCTACCTTTATAACTATCCGGTTATGAAGTAGTGTTTGATAGCCCCAAGGAAAACTATTACACATGTAGGGAATATGACAATCTCAGTCTAAGGATCATACATCTACTAGGTATGAGATACACGATGACACATAAGAATGAAACATTCTCGCGTTGTCCCATTGCGGGTCTATCTAACCCATGTACTTCAACATGCATCCACAATGTATAGATGATATCTCCATATCCCATGATCTATGAAGCATGATCATCGATCACTACATGTGCTGATCTATTCATCGTTGTCCTATACGATGATATCCGATCAGAGATATTTATCGAATTACATCATTAAGTAAAGAGCTTCATAAGCAAATCACATACTTGTTGATCAATACAATGATATACATTCATTGGACCAATAATCATATTATTATTCATAAACATAGTCATGTTACAATCATCTAAATGATTGCCTCAAGGGCATAACACTAACATCTCTAGGCAAACATCTCTTGTAATTTTACTGCTTACTCTTGGCGCTAAGAACTTGACCGAGGTAACTTCGGGCATAACCGTGACTGTAGGGGATGCTTGAATTTTCTGCAGGCATTGATTAGAATAATGACCTTTCTCGCGACATCTGCAACACATACGTACCCCTTGTACTACGTCGGTTGCAATTGTATGCTCATTATTGTCTTTCTTGTAATTCAGGGCTGGTTGCTTCATAGGACATTCTTTAGCCCAATGACCTTCTTCATCACACAAGAAGCATGCTGTTGGTGATTGCCACTTACTGCTTTCCTGATGAATGCTGGCAGGATCAAAGTACTGCATCTTTAGCTCTTCATACGACATTACCTAAGCAGCCAACATTCCACCTCCTCTTGACAATTCTTGAGTAACTACAGCTCGGAGGTTCTTCTGCTGCTTCTGAGTCACAACAGTAACTATTGAATCTAAGGGACATTGAGCTGGGCAATGATCTTCACCTTCACAAAGGTAACATGTGATGTTGCTCATGGGACAATCTCCAGGTGAATGACTTCCTTCACAGCTAGAGCAATTGATTGCATGCACATCAGCAGTATGTCCTATTTCTCCACAGCGAATGCACGCTCGATCTTCTGATTTGCTTGGTTGACAACACTTCAAAGAACATCGTCTAATTATCGAACAAGGTGCAGGGGTATCATTCTTCTCTAAATTCATTGTGACCATACTGTCCTTTGGTGAAGCAAAGAGATCACAAATAACAGCAACAAACTCATCCCAAAGGATATTCTGCGAGGCTTCATGGATAGCACAGTATTTCTTCCACCATTCAGCAGCAATTCCTTCCAGCAGATAAGAAGCATACAAGACCTTCTCACCACCTTTACACTGAGCGACGGATAACTTCATCTCAATGGTATTGATCCAATCATCAGCTTTCGATGGTGAAACATTTCTAGAAAACGTCGGCGGACGAGTCCTTATGAATTCTGATAACCTTGAGCAGGAACAGTGTAAGGCCCCCATTTTAGTAAATTAATATCGAAAATGGATACCATGAGCATACAGTACTAGTCCCATGATCAGTGGCTAGTACGCACAAATACAAATTGATATCACAGTCATACACAACTTTATTATTACAGCGGAAGCAAATACATAACATTCTTACAATACCAAAAGTAAAAGCATAACAGTGGAGACATTCATCTTGTAGTATGCCTTTTATCCCAAAATCCCCACAGGCAACTGACAAGGAGAACCCTAGTAAAATTCATCGTTCACATCCCCGAATCCTGCGTCATAAAAGGTGTCGTCGGGGAAATCTGTTTCTTCACCTAAAAATATCAACATGGGCAAGTTGAGTACTTACGTACTCGCAAGACTTTTGCAAAACCTATTATATATGCAAGCCATTTCAAGGAAAAGCTCATGGTTGTTTTGCATAAAGCTAAATTGAAATATAAATACAGAATAATAGATTGTAAAACGAAGTTTAAATAAAAGCGGCTTAATACTGAAAGTAACTGAATGTAAGCATAAGTAAATATCAAATACCTGGGTATCATGACCAATTCCATGAATCAATTCTACTGTCACAGCAGAAATCGCCAAGTAACCATTCCTACCAGTCCCAGGTAGAAATCCAGAGTTTTATGAAAATAAAAACAGCTAACTAGTGCTGGCGCACCAAGACTCCCATAACCGCGGGAACGGCTTTTCGAAAAGTTTGACACTCAGCAGAGTTGTACAGCTTTACCCACAAGTAATGATCAACCTCTTTTGCCAGGCCAGTAACACAATTCCTTTGGTGTGTCGGCAAGGAGATCATAACATAACCGTTACATCGGTTAACCCTAACTTTGCACCAGCCCGGTGACGTCAAACCCGTACTATGGTGTATATGTTTGCACAGTCACTGCACAATAATGATTAAGCATGTCCATAGTATGGCATTCACCGTTGTATTAGCAAACGTGACTCCCAACACCTCGGTGTGGGCGCCCACGAGCAACGATCCATCAAGAAGCTCGTACTACTCCGGCCTACCAATGTGCAAAGCTAGTTTTAAGCAACTTAATAGGTTAAGACTGTCCCATACCAGCACTTGTGGTTGTACGGCAAATTCTTGGGTTTAACGAACACGTAGTTCGGTCCTTAATCCGATACGGGCAATAATCTCCACCCTACACTACGTACAAGTCCCTTGTACACCCGGCTATTGCCAATAATTGCCCGCATCAAAATCATAGTTTTATTTTCATTTTTGATCAAAATACTAACCAAGAAAGGTCATACCCTTAAAGTTGTCATATCCAACATTTCTAAACATGTCAAGATTTTATATTCATTTAAGCATGGCTAAGCATGTCACTAAAATGTGAATGACCCAAATTGACATCATGTACTGTCTATGCTATTCTAGGGTTATCAAGGTTCTCAAATCCATACTTATCAAGGAAGTTCTATAAATCTACAGGTACGGCTACCAATACCCATAATATAGCAGACTTTAGTAAAATAAAGTATGCAGTAAAGCATTTAATGAAAACATTTGTAAATCTGGGATCAATATGATCAAAGGGGTGCTTGCCTTGTTGATGATCCTCGGCGTCAAATTCACGATCGTCGAATTCATTGTGTTTAAATCGGTGCTACGTCGAATAATAATAACATGGCAATTCGACAAAATGAAAGGATCGGACATAAGAACCAAATAAAATCAATTGCATAAATCAACTTATTTGTTAAATATGGATTTGCAAGTTTCATGAACATTTTCTGATTAGGTTCTTATAATAGCTAATCTTATTTTCTTGAATAATTCACTTTTATTTATCATTTTTAGAGACCTTTTTTTTACATGTTTCACTACTCTGGATTTTCAATTCTAAATTCTGAAATTATTTAAATTGCTATTATGGAACTACTTTATTACCCTATATTATACTTTAATTATTTTCCAAGGTACACCCTAAGTATTTTTGAATAATCAGGTTCCTAACAGAGCATGGAGTCTTATAAAATTTGTTTCATTCAATTTGAAGTTGAATTGCAGAAATTCTATTCATTACATATTTCAAATTCTTTCTTTAAATTTAAATCTGAAATTCAAACTGAGTTCATTTCGAAATATTTTTGCATATTCTGAATATACATGATTTTAGATGAATTTAGGAATTTATTTCACTTCATTTGGTTGGATAGTTCAAAAGATATTCAAGTTTGAATGCATTCGGTTTAATTAAATCTGAAAATTAGAAATTATACTAAATATGGAAAGTACGCTACGATCGTAATTATGCTTTCCCTTTTGCGCTGCATCGACCGAGGCATCGACATGCAGGGCCCAAGCTGCGCGAGTCAAGCCTTGTGCAGCTGGTGACCATGGGACCTAGCTGTCGAGCAGCAGTGAGATCGACCATCGGGTCCGCTGGCGGCAGAGACACAACACACGCAAGGGAGCGACAGGTGGACCCCGTGCCGATGACCGAGACAGAGGCATGGTTGCGAGGTACGCCGCGCGGCATCGGCCGAGGGGTGGAATGGGTTCCAGATTCTTGCTCAGTGGGTCCGTGCGCATCTATGGGTGGTGGCGCTTCGGCCAGGGGTGGCCGGAGGCGGCCTGCCACCGGAGAGGGGCGGCGGAGCTCACGACTCACCGGCGCAACGGCTAAACTACGGCGTTCCGAGGCGAATGGCTACCACAGTGAGCATCAACAAGTCTCTAGAGTTCGGTTTTTGGCTTTAGATTAAGAAAATGGGTAGCGGAAGGGGGTTCTCACCTTGCGACGGCGGCGGCGGCAGAAGGAACTCGGCGAGAGAGCTCACTGGTGAAGGAAAGCTCGGACCAGTGGCGGGAAGTGGTTCCTCGTAGCTCAAAGGTGGTTCAGGTGAATTGGTTCGAGGCGAAATGGACTACGGTGGAGCAAAGGTGAATTTTTCTCCTTTCGGGCTTTTGGCCGGAGATGGGGAAGAAGACGGTGGTTAGCGGCGATGAGGCGTTTTGGTGTGGCTTTGCTGGTTCCAGGTGAATGCACAAGAGTTTGCGACGTTCTGGCATCGCTTAAATAGACGATGGAGGCGGTTGGTGCAGTGTTTGAACGGGGAGGTGAAGGCGGCGGCTCGGACGAGCTCTCTCTGCCGTTCCTCAGCGCGTGAGAGAACACACGAAGACCGAGGCAGGTGCGGCGTGTCTGGGCGACGTGCTGGCGTCCTCGGGTGGCGAGTTGCAGCGGGAAAGGCGACAAAACGGGAGAGGGCGGCGTCGGCTCGGTGAGAGAGCAGAGAGAAACGCGAGAGAAAACGGGAAGGAACGGGAGAGATGGAGCTGACAGGTGGGTCCGGGCTGTCAGCGAGAGAAAAGAAGTCGGCCGCAGGGGACAGCTGTCTAGGCGGGCCCACACGTCAGCGAGATAAGGTTTAAAACTCAGGATGATTCTGGACAGCTCAGGGTAAAACCAGAAGTTTAGGCTAGAAGATAAGATCAAAATTTTACAACACTTTTAACAGAGGTCGGAAAGGTAAAGATTAAGGTTAAGTAAAATTTTCAGATAATTATGACAAGTAAATTATTTATTAAAAATCTGACAATGCACTGTTGGAGATTTTAGCTGATTCTGTTTTTCATTTAATTGAGGGCTAAAATAAATTTATTATTTTATGAAACTTTTTGAAGGATTGGTATTGATATTATATACCTTGAATAAAACGTTCATAATTTTATCCATGATATTTTATTTTTAATAATTCTTACACTTCATTTTCCAGCTTTTAAGACTGACAGTTTTTGAATTTCTAAAATTATTAAATTAACAGATAAATTCTTGATATTTTTACCAGGGTTGGGTTAGGTTAATATGTCGGCATGGTTAAAATTTAAACTCTGGTTAAGATAAGAAAAATCCTGAACAAATCTTTTGGTTCAGATTTTCACTTGTCTTCTCATGATCATTTTGTCTTTTTATTTATTTTATTTTATTAATGCCAAGTCAGAGAAAGTGGCACAAATAAAATTATGAGATTTCCAAGAATTTTACTGACTTTAGATTTTTACCTTTTTGTCTTTTACCATTTTTCTATATAGCATTTTTTTTTATTTCTTTTAATAGGAAAAAGCCAAAAGAATTTATTTAATTTAGGAAAAATCAGAAAACATAACAATAAATTATATGGATATTTTTAATATTGTATTTCTAATTTTATTGAATTTTTGGGCTATTACAAATCTACCCCCCTTACAAAAATCTCGTCCTCGAGATTTGACGAGGATTAGAAGAAATCAGGAAATTCTTTACGAAGATGATCTTCATGTTCCCAAGTTGCTTCGTCTTCTGTATGATGACTCCATTGAACCTTCAACATTTTGATGGTCTTGTTCCTGGTCTGCCGTTCCGCTTCTTCCAGAACACGAATCGGATGTTCTCGATATGAAAGATCTGGTTGAAGATCGATATTCTCCAGGTTGGTCAGCTCAGAGGGAACACGAAGACATTTCTTGAGTTGCGACACATGAAAGACATTATGAACCTCTGACAGTTGAGGTGGCAGTTCCAACTTATACGCCATCTCACCCATCTTTTCGAGGATTCGGAAAGGTCCAATATATCGTGGAGCTAACTTGCCACGAATTTGGAAACGACGGATTCCACGGAGAGGAGAAACCTTCAAATAAACATGGTCGCCAATCTCGAAGCTAAGTTCACGTCAACGGTTGTCGGCGTAGCTCTTTTGACGAGATTGCGCTTCTTTTAGACGGCTTCTGATCATGTCTACTTGCTCTTGCGCTTCCTGAATAAGATCTGGACCAAAGAATTTTCTTTCACCTACTTCGGACCAAAAGAGGGGAGTTCTGCATTTCCTTCCATACAAGGCTTCAAAAGGAGACATTTGAAGACTAGATTGGAAACTGTTGTTTTAAGAAAATTCAGCGAACGCCAAACTTTTCTCCCAATTAGAGCCATATGATAGCACACAGGCTCTCAACAAGTCTTCCAAAATTTGATTTATCTTTTCAGTTTGCCCATCCGTCTGAGGATGATAAGCTGTACTGAAATTCAGCTTAGTCCCTAAAAGATTGTGCAAACTTTCCCAGAATCGAGAAGTAAATTGAGATCCTCGATCTGAAACAATGGTTTTTGGAACACCATGCAAGCGCACAATGTTATTCAGATAGAGTTCTGCAAGCTCATCTCCTCGATTGGTGACTTTCACTGGGATAAAATGCGCCACCTTGGTTAACCGATCAACGATAACCCGGACAGAATCATGACCTTTTCTTGTCTTTGGCAGACCAGTGATGAAATCCATACTGATATCATCCCACTTCCATTCTGGAATCTTCAAAGGTTGCAAAAGTCCAGCGGGACGTTGATGCTCGGCTTTGACACGTTGACACACATCGCAGATAGCAACGTATGCAGCAATATCTTTCTTCATACCGGACCACCAATATTCCCGACGGAGATCTTGGTACATTTTCGTACTTCCAGGATGGATTGAAAGAGGGGACTCATGAGCTTCTTTAAGGATTAAATCTTTAAGCTCAGGGTCATTTGGAACATAAATCCGATTCTTGAACATAAGCACTTCATCTGAGTCTTCATGGAATTCAGATTCAGTTCCATTCTTCAACTCTTCACGAACTTTGATGATAGATTCATCCTTGAGTTGAGCAGCTTTAATTTGGGATTTTAAGGTTGGTTGCACTTCAAGTGCGGCCAAAAATCCTTTTTCAACAATTCCCAGATTAAGCTTTTGGAATTCATTGATGAGATCTGATTGGTTGGTATGATAGGATACAGAAAGACAATGAAGTTTTCTGCTAAGAGCATCAGCTACGACATTTGCTTTACCGGGATGGTATTGAATATTTAAGTCGTAGTCTTTTATCAACTCCAGCCACCTTCGTTGTCTTAGATTTAAATCAGGCTGGGTGAAGAAATATTTCAAACTCTTGTGATCTGTAAAAATATTGCATCGATTACCAATAAGGTAATGACACCAAATTTTAAGAGCATGCACTACGGCAGCTAACTCCAGATCATGAGTTGGATAATTAAGCTCATGGGGTCGTAACTGACGAGAGGCATAAGCAACAACCTTGCCTTCTTGCATCAGAACACACCCTAATCCACTTCGAGATGCATCACAATAAACATCGAAGCTCTTATGGACGTCGGGTAACACTAGCACTGGGGCTGTTGTTAACCGATTCTTGAGCTCTTGAAAGCTTTCTTCACATTCTGGCGTCCATTCGAATTTCTTTTCTTTCTTTAACAGCTGAGTCAAGGGTCGAGCTATTTTGGAAAAGTTCTCAATAAAACGGCGATAATATCCCGCTAAACCGAGAAAACTTCGAATTTTGGGTACGGATTGAGGGGATTCCCAATCCATGATTGCTTTGATTTTACTGGGATCGACAGATATACCTCCATTGGATAAAATATGCCCGAGAAAAGCAACTTCTTTTAGCCAGAATTCGCATTTCTCGAATTTGGCATAAAGCTTATGCTCGCGAAGTTTCTCGAGCACCATACGCAAATGCTGCGCATGATCTTCTTTAGATTTGGAATAGATAAGGATGTCGTCGATGAAAACCACAACGAACTTATCTAAATACTCCATGAATACCTTATTCATGAGGGTCATAAAACTGGTAGGAGCATTAGTAAGTCCGAAAGACATTACAGTGTACTCATACAATCTGTAACGCGTGGTAAAAGCAGTTTTTGGAATATCTTCGGATCTGATCTTCAATTGATAGTACCCATGTCTTAAATCAATTTTTGAAAAGACTTGAACACCAGTTAATTGATCAAACAGGTCGTCGATACGAGGAAGAGGGTACTTATTTTTTATTGTCACATCATTTAAGGCTCGGTAATCTACACACATACGTGTACCACCGTCCTTTTTGGGAACAAAAAGAACTGGGCTACCCCACGGAGAAGAACTAGGTCGAATAAACCCTTTCTTTAATTGCTCATTAATTTGCTTTTTTAATTCGACTAAGTCATGAGGGGGCATACGATAGGGACGCTTAGAAATGGGAGCGGTTCAGGGAACAAGATTGATGACAAACTCCATATCTCTGTCTGGAGGAAGTCCAGGCAACTCATCTGGAAATACATCAGGATATTCAGAGACTATAGGAATTTGGCTGAGTTCTTTGATTATAGAAGAACAAAGGAAGGATTGGGATTTTTCTGAATTTTGGATGGAGGAAAAATTTACTGGGACACCTTCAGAGTTAACAAGAGAGATTGATCGATTAGCACAGTCTATGCATCCTTTATATTTGGATAACCAGTCCATGCCAAGGATCACATCTAAACCAGGAGTTTCTATGAGGATGAGATCAGCGTGAAATAATATTCCATTTATTTCAATACTGATACTAGGACAAATTTTTGTTGATTTCATGGTTGATCCAGGGGAATAGATTAACATTTTGGTAGAAAGAAGGTCGGATTTGATTTTATTTTGATCGACAAACTTTCTTGAAATGAAAGAATGAGATGCTCCGGAATCAAACAATACCAAGGTAGATACTGAATGAACAAGAAACATACCCAACACGACATCAGGGGCGTCGTTGGCTTCCTCGGCGGTCACATGGTGCAAGCGACCGCTACTTGAATTCCGGTTTGCAGCTGATACTGGTTTAACTGCTTGAGTTACTCCAGCACCTTGCGGTCTTCCAGGGGAACGCTGAACACCTTGAGCCGGCTGAAGATTTGGAGCTTGAGTCTTCTTTGGACACGCATTAGCGAAATGACCACGCTCATTACACCGGTAGCATGTGACATCCGCTGCTTGATTCTGATCTCCAACAGGCTTTCTTTCAGATGTGCCAGTCTGCCTAGCAGGAGGCTGTCGAGGTCGAGGAGGTTGACCTTGCCGCCTTTGCTGCTGATAAGGAGCAGAAGGTCGCACATTAGTCGGTTGACTCATGCGTGGCCTTGCAGGGCTAGCACTAACAGACTTGCGAGCCATCCATTTCCTCTTACGATTCTCCATAATGTTCTTGGTACTGTGTTCAGCTATAATAGCTTTATCCACCAGTACTTGAAAATCATGGAAATCATGAATAGCCAGGATATGCTTCACTTCATCATTGAGATTATCTCTAAAGAGTTCAATTCTTCTCGCTTCAGGCGTCACTTCCGAGGTTGCATATCGAGCAAGATAATTGAAGCGGTGGAGATATTCCATTACAGACATATTTCCTTGACGAAGATCTAAGAATTCCCGCTTCTTAAGATTAACCAGGCTTGAAGGAATATGAGTCCTTCTAAAAGCTTCCTTGAAAGATATCCAAGAAATTTGCTGGCCTTCGGGCTGAATAGACTGGAAATTTTCCCACCAAGAAGCAGCTGCACCTTGCAACTGATACGAAGCATAAAGCACTTTTTCATGGTCATTGCATTGAGCAATGGCCAACTTGCTTTCAACTGATCTTAGCCAGTCATCTGCCTCTAATGGGTCAATAGCAGAAGAGAAAGTCGGGGGTCGGGTTTTTAAGAACTCGCCCAACTTAGATTGACGATAAGCTTCGACATTTCTGGCTCCTGCATCCACGGCACCAAGATTAGCCGTATTATGCACCAGCTGCTGAAGAAGAAGGGTATTTGTCTGGCGTCCTTGCTCGATCATCGCCAAGACTTGAGCCATCGTAGGAGGTCCTGGCAAATTTTCTTCAGGAACTTCTTCTTGGACTTGCGGAGGCGGAGAATCTCGTCGACTTGGACGTCGCGATGAAGAACCTCTAGCTGCCATCGGATGAACTGGATTGGGCTGAGCCGGAGTGGTCGTAGTCATTCGCTGCGGGTGAGTTTCTGGGGTTTCCTCACTCCCCAAAATCTCATTCAAAGATCTAGTAGCAGGCATCTGGAACGGCATAAAGAAAGTGATAGATAAGATTTTAATTCATTTGATTTCTATTAGTTATCTCATTATTATCATTCATGAGTTATTATTATCAAGGACCATAACATCATAAAAATATTAACAGAATGTTAAATATTTACGAGTAGGAGCCATAAGCACACAATAAAATTCACCACCAAAAACTTTTATTCCAACTTTTAATATGTACAAGCAAAAGGCATAACTACTAGTATTCACAACTGACATCTAACTTATGTAGTTTAGGAGGGAAAATAACCAAAAGTTATTTCTTATTTCGTAACTAAGACTCACTCGACTGACTCCATATCCACACTACCTACTGAGGACCTATAGGTAGAACTATCCGTGTCCGAGGGAGGAAAAGTCCCTCGTCGACGGTATACCTGTGGTCTCTGGGGACGACGCAAAGCAACACTGCCTGGATCTATATGGATTCTAGGCAAACGAGGTTGACTACCTACGACTGACATCCGTGCCTGGCAATATCTCGGCGGTGCTCGGGTTTCATCCACTGGCACTTGAGGCGCTTGCCTCAACACTGAACAAGGAGCAATAGCTTCTTCCAAGTACGCTATCCTACGCCTAGCTTCCCTATACTCAGAGACTACTTGCCAACAATACTGATCTGAGGCGTTAATGAATTCCACTAAGTTCCTTAGAGTGGTATTTGATAACCCAGTGGAATCCATATAACAATTCTCCCCACCAGGTGGCCGAGAAGGAATTCTCCTATATGCAACAGCCAATTCAGGTAATGCATGACGTAGCCTGACAATTGCAATATAGGCCGCTTCGTTCATGGCCATTGTGATGGAAGAACCGGGGCCCTCAAATGATCTATCCCCTTCGCCATACTCCACTCTAGCAGGGATATCTACCCTTGCTATATACTCCACAGATACTGAACTAACAGGGGCATGGAATACTATATATCTAGGATTCTCAGGAAAATGAGCAAATTCCAGCAGACGAGCAAGGTATCCCATCATGTCGGATCTTTCCCTCTGAGTAGACATATAGCATGGCGCATAGCCTCCCATCTGCACATTTAACAAGGAATTAGTATTCCCGATTAAATGTAAGATGATAAAGAAATTTTGAAGGAAAGATTCTAGCAGAAATTTTCAAAACAGAAAAGAGTTAATAACAAATATTTATTTGGCACAACCAAAAAGAACATACTTAAGAAATAAATTGGAAAGATGACCTAATTCATCATTTTAATTTTGGAATCCTAATTTCAAATTTTAAGTTCATTTACGCCCAAGCTATCTAAGGTTTCCCTCTGACCCAAGATGGCTCGATACCAACTTAAGGCCCCATTTTCGATAAATTAATATCGAAAATGGATACCATGTGCATACAAGATACTAGTCCCATGATCGGTGGCTATGCGCACAAATACAAATTGATATCAGGTCATACACAACTTTATTATTACAATGAAGCAAATACATAACATTCTTACAATACCAAAAGTAAAAGCATAACAGTGGAGACATTCATCTTGTAGTATGCCTTTTATCCCAAAATCCCCACAGGCAACTGACAAGGAGAACCCTAGTAAAATTCATCGTTCACATCCCCGAATCCTGCGTCATAAAAGGTGTCGCTGGGAAATCATTTCTTCGCCTAAAAATATCAACATGGGCAAGTTGAGTACTTACGTACTCGCAAGACTTTTGCAAAACCTATTATATATGCAAGCCATTTCAAGGAAAAGCTCATGGTTGTTTTGCATAAAGCTAAATTGAAATGTAAATACAGAATAATAGATTGTAAAACGAAGTTTAAATAAAAGCGGCTTAATACTGAAAGTAACTGAATGTAAGCATAAGTAAATATCAAATACCTGGGTATCATGACCAATTCCATGAATCATTTCTACTGTCACAGCAGAAATCGCCAAGTACCCATTCCTACCAGTCCCAGGTAGAAATCCAGAGTTTTATGAAAATAAAAATAGCTAACTAGTGCTGGCGCACCAAGACTCCCATAACCGCGGGAACGGCTTTTCGAAAAGTTTGACACTCAGCAGAGTTGTACAGCTTTACCCACAAGTAATGATCAACCTCTTTTGCCAGGCCAGTAACACAATTCCTTTGGTGTGTCGGCAAGGAGATCATAACATAACCGTTACATCGGTTAACCCTAACTTTGCACCAGCCCGGTGACGTCAACCCGTACTATGGTGTATATGTTTGCACAGTCACTGCACATTCACCGTTGTATTAGCAAACGTGACTCCCAACACCTCGGTGTGGGCGCCCCTACGAGCAACCAGTCACTGAAGAAGCTCGTACTACTCAGGCCTACCAATGTGCAAAGCTAGTTTTAAGCAACTTAATAGGTTAAGACTGTCCCATACCAGCACTTGTGGTTGTACGGCAAATTCTTGGGTTTAACGAACACGTAGTTCGGTCCTTAATCCGATACGGGCAATAATCTCCACCCTACACTACGTACAAGTCCCTTGTACACCCGGCTATTGCCAATAATTGCCCGCATCAAAATCAAAGTTTTATTTTCATTTTTGACCAAAATACTAACCAAGAAAGGTCATACCCTTAAAGTTGTCATATCCAACATTTCTAAACATGTCAAGATTTTATATTCATTTAAGCATGGCTAAGCATGTCACTAAAATGTGAATGACCCAAATTGACATCATGTACTGTCTATGCTATTCTAGGGTTATCAAGGTTCTCAAATCCATACTTATCAAGGAAGTTCTATAAATCTACAGGTATGGCTACCAATACCCATAATATAGCAGACTTTAGTAAAATAAAGTATGCAGTAAAGCATTTAATGAAAACATTTGTAAATCTGGGATCAATATGATCAAAGGGGTGCTTGCCTTGTTGATGATCCTCGACGTCAAATTCCTGATCGTCGAATTCACAGGTTTCGTCGGGTGCTACACGTCGAATAATAATAACATGGCAATTCCGACAAAATGAAAGGATCAGACATAAGAACCAAATAAAATCAATTGCATAAATCAACTTATTTGTTAAATATGGATTTGCAAGTTTCATGAACATTTTCTGATTAGGTTCTTATAATAGCTAACCTTATTTTCTTGAATAATTCACTTTTATTTATCATTTTCAGAGACCTTTTTTTTACATGTTTCACTACTCTGGATTTTCAATTCTAAATTCTGAAATTATTTAAATTGCTATTATGGAACTACTTTCTTACCCTATATTATACTTTAATTATTTTCCATGGTACACCCTAAGTATTTTTGAATAATCAGGTTCCTAACAGAGCATGGAGTCTTATAAAATTTGTTTCATTCAATTTGATGTTGAATTGCAGAAATTCTATTCATTACATATTTCAAATTCTTTCTTTAAATTTAAATCTGAAATTCAAACAGAGTTCATTTTGAAATATTTTTGCATATTCTGAATATACATGATTTTAGATGAATTTAGAAATTTATTTCACTTCATTTGGTTGGATAGTTCAAAGTATATTCAAGTTTGAATGCATTCGGTTTAATTAAATCTGA
The DNA here is from genome assembly GCA_036346275.1 of Otatea glauca. NCBI lineage: Eukaryota > Viridiplantae > Streptophyta > Magnoliopsida > Poales > Poaceae > Otatea > Otatea glauca. The sequence goes on from CM070721.1 coordinate 51,145,914, forward strand.
AAATTAGAAATTATACTAAATATGGAAAGTACGCTTTCTGATCAGAACTACGCTTTCCCTTTTTGCGCTGCATCGGACCGAGGCACTGACATGCCGGGCCCAATCGGCAATGAGTCAAGCGCCTTGTGAAGGCGGGTGACTCATCGACCTAATTTGTCGAGGCAACACGAGATCGACCATCGGGTCCGCGCGGCAGAGACACAACACACGCAAGGGACTGACAGGGTGGACCCGGCTGTTAGTGACCCGAGACAGAGGCATGGTTGCGAGGTACGCCGGCGGCGAAGCACGGCCGGAGGGGTGGAATGGGTTCCGGATTCTTGCTCGGTGGGTCCGTGCGCATCTTGGGTGGTGGCGCTTCGGCCAGGGGTGGCCGGAGGCGGCCTACCACCGGTGAGGGGCGGCGGAGCTCACGGCTCACCGGCGCAACGGCTAAACTACGGCGTTCCGAGGCGAATGGCTACCACAGTGAGCATCAGCAAGTCTCTAGGGTTCGGTTTTTGGCTTTAGATCAAGAAAATGGGTAGCGGAAGGGGGTTCTCACCTTGCGACGGCGGCGGCGGCAGAAGGAACTCGGCGGGAGAGCTCACTGGTGAAGGAAAGCTCGGACTAGTGGCGGGAAATGGTTCCTGGTAGCTCAAAGGTGGTTCAGGTGAATTGGTTCGAGGCGAAATGGACTACGGTGGAGCAAAGGTGAATTTTTCTCCTTTCGGGCTTTTGGCCGGAAATGGGGAAGAAGACGGTGGTTAGCGGCGATGAGGCGTTTTGGTGTGGCTTTGCTGGTTCCAGGTGAATGCACAAGAGTTTGCGACGTTCTGGCATCGCTTAAATAGACGATGGAGGCGGTTGGTGCAGTGTTTGAACGGGGAGGTGAAGGCGGCGGCTCGGACGAGCTCTCTTGGCCATTCCTCAGCGCGTGAGAGAGAGCACGAAGACCGAGGCAGATGCGGCGTGTCTGGGCGACGTGCTGGCGTCCTCGGGTGGCGAGTTGCGGCGGGCAAAACTGTAACGTGTTTGCGTAACAACCGCCCGACATGCCCGGCTCCCCAAGGAGGTGATCGAGCATCAATTAGCTGTGGAACCTAGTGCCAAGCCTGTGGTGTAGAAACAGTGCAGATTCGCAAAAGACAGGAAGCAAGCCATCCAAGAGGAGGTCGGCAAACTCTTGAAAGCTGACTTCATCCGGGAAGTCCATCACCCGATGTGGCTCGCGAACCCTGTCCTCGTCAAGAAGCCTAACGGCAAGTTGAGGATGTGTGTCGATTACACCGACCTCAATAAAGCTTGCCCTAAAGATCCTTTTCCTCTCTTCCGCATCGACCAAATAGTGGATTCCACAGCGGGTTGCGAACTGCTAAGTTTTCTAGATGCCTATTTGGGGTATCACCAAATTAGCATGTCTACAGAAGATGAGAAGAAAACTGCTTTTACCACTCCTTTTGGAGTATTCTGTTATGTTAAGATGCCCTCTGGTTTGAAATGTGTTGGTGCTACGTATCAACGTTGCATTCAAAATTGCTTGAAATCCCAAATTGGGCGCAATGTCGAAGTGTACGTCGATGATATCGTAGTCAAGTCAAAAACCGGGAGCACCTTAATCAGTGACTTCGAGGAAACATTCGACAACCTCAGGAAGTATCGAATGATGCTTAACCCCGAGAAGTGCACGTTCGGCGTTTCGTCCGGCAAGCTTCTCGGTTTCCTGGTGTCCAGTTGAGGCATCGAGGCAACCCATGCAAAATTGAGGCCATCGGTCAGATGCGTTCTCTGTGAACACTGACAGAAGTGCAGAAGCTCGCGGGTTGCATCGCAGTCCTTAGTCGATTTATCTCTCGGATGGGTGAGCGACGACTACCCTTCTTCAAGCTGCTCAAGAAACATGACATTTTTTAGTGGACCAAGGAGGCAGAAGAAGCTTTTCGAGATCTGAAAAGGTATTTATTGTCTCTGTCAATTCTGATTTCACCTAACGAAAAAGAGCTCTTTTTGTACATTGCAGCTACCCCTCAACTAGTAAGCACAGTCGTGGTAGTCGAGTGGGATTGCCCCGAGAAAAAGGCCAAAGTCCAGAAGCCGGTGTAGTACGTGAGCGAGGTCTTGCATGAAGCCAAGCTGCGATACCCTCAAGTGCAAAAGATGTTGTACACTGTTCTGATGACTTCCCGAAAGTTGCGGCACTATTTCTAGGCACACAAGATTACGGTCATGACGACGTATCCGCTCAAGGAGGTTATACACAATCGAGAGGCGACAGGGCGAATTGCGCAATGGGTGGTTGAACTCAACGAGTTCAAGGTCGATTTCGAGCCACGGACTAGCATCAAGTCAGGAGTCTTGGCAGACTTCTCTGAGGAGTGGACACATATTGAGGAAGAGGAGCACACGGCGGTCGATGACCACTAGACTATGTTATTCGATGGGTCGCTCACTTCAAGGCTCAGGGGCTAGCATCATGCTCACATCCCCGACAGGTGAGAAGCTTAAATATGTTATCAAACTCGATTTTCAAGCTTCAAATAATGTTGCAGAATACGAGGGACTAGTCAACGGCTCCGCATAGCTGCGTCACTTGGGATCAGACGATTGCTCGTGAAAGGGGACTCACAGCTAGTCGTAAACCAAGTGCAGAAGGAATACCAGTGCTCAGATGACAACATGGTAGCATATCTGAACGAGGTTGGCAAGCTAGAGCACAAGTTCAAGGGGCTCGAGGTAAGCCATATCAGGCGATGTGACAACTCTGTCGTCGATGAACTTGCCAGTTTTGCTTCATCCCGTTCGCTCGGGCCCGCAAGAGTCTTCATCGAGAAACTCCTCAAACCATCCATCTCCCCCGTACGGGAGGCATATGCTGCCCAACTCAACCAGCGGCATGGTCGAGTCAGCGAGGCAGAACTAGCAGACACGGAAGCTGCGCTACTAGAACGTGAGCGGACTTGGATGACTCCACTCCGAGCTTATCTCGAAGGTCGAGAGATCCCTGACGATGATGTAATAGTCGAGAAAATTGTGCGTAAGAACTTCCCTCGGTGCTATGGGTTGTTCGTACATCGACTAGTCGAGCCACTGGTGAATCACCATTTTTCTTGATCTACGAAGCTGAAGCGGTGGGCGAAAGAACTTCCCTCGGTGCTATGGGTTGTTCGTACATCGACTAGTCGAGCCACTGGTGAAACACCGTTTTTCTTGATCTACGAAGCTGAAGCGGTGCTTTCGATTGAGTTAACGTTCAGGTCACCTCGTGTGGACAACTACTCTGAAGAGGAACAGGAGCAGGCGCAAATAGATGATGTAGATCTACTCGAAGAATATAGAGATCAAGCATCCATTCGAGCAGCCAAGTATCAGCAAGCCTTACGTAGATATCATGGCCAAAGAGTCCAGGATAGAGCGCTCACCGCTGGGGACTTAGTACTACGAAAGGTGCAGAAGCAAGATAACCGTAATAAGCTATCGCCTAAGTTGGAAGGCCCCTACGTGGTGGTTGAAGCAACTCGGCCAGGATCGGTACGGCTATCGACATCGGAAGGAATGATACTCGACAATTCATGGAATGTCGATCAGTTGAAACAATTTCATACATGAATGAAAAATTCATTAGATCGTAGCCAAAATTCATGTAAGTATGATGTCATTAAAATTTAGCTAACAAAAGTTATCATATTACATTTTAGGTAGGTATCCTACTATTACTTGCCTCCGGAGGCATCGCGCCGCCTCCCCTGCATCCATGGGGACTGAAAAAGGATGGTCCCCGGGATAGATCTTTGCCCTCTGTACAGGCCAGAAGGGGTGGCGAAGACACGTCCGCTTGTCGACGGAGAAGGAGACCTCTCCATCGTCAAGAGCCTCTGAGCACCACAAAGGCTTGGAGGGCAAGCAAGCGCTGGGCTGATAAAGCTCTTTTGAGCTTCACCCCCGGTGCCGGCAGCTTCACCTTCTTCTCCTCGTGTGTCGGTGGTAGCATCTGTTCTCACGAGGGTAGCAGAGGTGACCTCATCCTCTTCGACGGTGACACGTAGCTTGCTGGTGACGTCTTCTTCCTCCTCTGGCCAGACCTCCCTCTCAATAGCTTCCTAGTCGATCTCCTCCTCTTCATCAGAGGAGATGATGATCCTCCCCGGAGAAACTACGGCTAGCGGCATAGGGGGAGGGGACTCTCCAAGGATGATTACGGATGGGGACGATGGCAGAGTGGAGGCCATGGATGCGAATGAAGAGCTAAGAGCGTTGCGTGCCGAAAGGAAGAAAGAAAGTGAGTTGTGACAGACGACTACAAGCACTACTACACAAATATACATCACAATCGGTTCTTTTTTATCATCATAGTCCGTTTTGGTGGCGACACAAAGTCATGAGACAGAGATGAGGCGACATTATTACAGTCGGTTCTCGCCCGATAGAGGTATGACGGTCATCTCTATCGGTTCTTTGTATGAAGCGATAGAGATGATTCGATCATCTCTATCGGTTCTTTTTAAGAAGCGATAGAGATGAAGAAGTTCTTCATCTCTATCACTTCTTAAAAAGAACCGATAGAGATGATCGAATCATCTCTATCGCTTCATACAAAGAACCGATTACAAAGAACCGATAGAGATGAATACCCTCATCTCTATCGCTTCTTATATAGAAACGATAGAGATGAGTATCATCCCTATCACTTCTTACAAAGAACCGATACAGATGAGCATCACATCTCTATCATTTTCTTGTGAGAACCGATAGAGATGAAGGGATGTGCTATGCTATTTTCTAATTCACCTTCCAATCAGCACATATTCCACACAATATGCACATATCACATTCACACAGAAATTACAGACAACATATCACATTCAAAGAACATGAACACTATGTTACAACAAACACATATCACATTCATTAACAAAATAGAATGTAAACATGCTTAATCGTACACATGCAATCGCATTCAGATATGTAATATTGTTCACATCTGGTCTAGTAGGAGCTTTCGGGATCTCTAAACCGTCCGTCCTCCGACAAGCATTCTATCCAGTACCACTGGCATAAGTGGTCTCATATCTTGTTGAGTGCAGTGTTGTCTATACTCTTCTGGGGGATATTGGTATGCTGCAAAATAGAAACGAGTGCTCTAATTTAAGTTTTCAAATTGCTATGTGAAAGACTAATTGTATAATAATGCATGTACTACCTTAGGGAAACGGTGCAGTAGGCAATCAAGATCACCATGTGTTGCATGACATACAAACCACAGCGGTCATCGCTGCCACATTGATGACATTTGTGAAGAAAGAAAAATAAATTAAGAGACGAAGAAAATATGTCGTAAATCTAAATCTTATATATGATAGCCACTTGTACCATGAAGCGGACATACTCGACTTGGAACCCTTTTTGTCGTCGTGTGTCCCTCACCGCTCGACGTATTCCTTGAAACCCCTATATACATTGGAGAGGCGCGTTGAGTAAAAAATAATGAGCGTAGTTAAATACAGAAAATGTTAGATAAGAGTGGTGCACTTACTGCTCCAAAGGAGGCTTGATCGCGTAGGCCATCGGTCTCTTATCAACCGAATTAAAAGTGTACACTTTGTTGTCACTCGGACGGAGCACGAGTAGAACCCAGTGGTTGCTTATTAAATGTTATGTAGCGAAGAAAATAAGTTCACATACGGTTTCAGTGCGTAGAAGTAATTGAACGGTGAAGTAGCACTTACTCCTCGTGGTACAGGAGTTGAATGAAGTCCTTCTTGGACTCAGCTTGGAATGCCCTCTTGATGTAGGAGGCAACCCATTCCGGTTGAAGCCTAGCCATCGTCGCGGACACAAGCTCAGGGTCGACGAATCCAACTAGATGTCGATTCGTCACGACTTGCTGCCTCATCGCCCTGCAACTCGCATTGAATGTTAAAAAGTGTAATGCAAAATCCTATGGAAGTCATAAGGTCGTGCAACGTGGTGCGATACTCACAGCGTCCAGGATCGTACAGTAGAAATATCGATGGCTATCGGTTAGTGCAGGCAAGCAGATCCTCAAAACTAACTAGGAATGTCCCATCCTCCTCGCGGTGGAAATGTCCCTTTCTGTATCTAACATTGAAGTCGATACGTTCGCTCTCTTTCGCTTTGTCAACGTACCATCCATGGAGCTGTCGAGTCCATATGCCTAGAGCATTCAATTTGCTGGGAGGCAGAAAGGGCTTTCCATGTACGTAGGCCTTAAATTCATAAAGCTTCTACGTGGCCGGGCAAATGGGCTTTTCATGTACTGGCGTGTTGTGGCCTTTGTGAGCCTAGCCTTTTAGCAGAGGCCTCCGGTGGTTACGTGGTTGTCGTGCTAGTCCTTTTATGCACCACTCAGTACTTTGTGCGGGGCTCGCCACGATCGTGGGAGCGGCGCAGTGCGGTAGGAACCTACAAAGCACGCGCACAATTAAGTAACTTGTTGCAATACTACTAGAATGGTACGAGAAGGCGTGAGGATGTTTACCTTGACCGAAGACGGCGCTGTCGTGGGCCACTTCATGAGCGACATCGCGCTGGCCGAGAGTGGTGATGTCTTCATTGGGGGAACTCGAGCACATGTGATAAGAAGGCTTCGTGGACGTAGTCCACCTGGACCCTCATGTAGCCCTTCCCCAAAAGCTGACCATGCATCGTGTCGGTCTCCTTGCATGGAAATGCAACCCCGCGTGCAGCCTCAACATGAAATCCGTCTTCCGTCAGGGTGAGCTGGCACTTGGTAGGCGCTTGCAAAAAGTGCGCAACTTGAGAGAAAACATATGAAGAGTTACCCTCGCACCATTAAGTTAGGCAAAATTAATTAGTACCTTTGGTGGGAATTTGGACATATCATTTTGGAACCATGACTACTTGGTGGGGGCACGGGTTTCTCTACAAGATGGCGGGGCATCGGCTCGACTGCAGGAGATCATCGCCCTCATCTCGGCCCTTAGGCACTCCTCACGTGCCATCATCTGCACCCTCATCTCCTCCTCACGTGCCATCATCTGCACCCTCATCTCCTCCCTCATCTCCTCCGAGATCTCCTCCATCAACTGGTCCCTAAGCGTGTCCTTCAGGCGCTCCGCACGTGCCTCCCATGTTCTTGATCTGGTACTCGCAGCAGCATCTTGAAAGTAGGACTTCTTCGTATGCCCCGACCCTGCGGCAAGCACCGGCCCTTATGGTGGGCTTCCCGATCATGAGAGGATAGGATGTCATTTGACCCTTGGCTAAGAAAGGTTCCTGCTCTTTCCTCTAGCTTACCTCCTCCCGCAAGAAGCGAGTGCAATTAGATCTAAAATACAACAGAATGGTCTCATTGCAATGTAGTAAGTTCGATATCTTACGATGGTGGAGCGACTTGCGCGATAGTGGGGTTTGGTACTACCGATTGCCGTCCGCGGTTTTCTTTGTCCTCGCTAATACCCGATCACGTGCCGCTCCTCACATATGTGCGAGTAAGGCATCGCTGTCCCGGAGTTGGCGCACTCCTTGGCTAGTCGTGCCCATTCTGCTTTCTTCCCTTCGTAGCCGCCTGAACCTAGGTGGTGCGCATGCATGTTCAGCCTCTAGGTAGCAACGTTCTTCTGTCTCAGCTCCTCCGCCTCGGGCGTACTCTTGATCCTCGTGAACTCCTCCCAAACATCGGAGTCACGAACGGATACCTCTCGAATGGTGTACGGCCTTTCAGCACGTATTCACTGTGCATGTAGACCCTGAAGTGCCTCAGAGCCACACCCATCCTCTTCAAGGTGTACCGCCTGGCATTGTTTTCATCCTCCTCTTCTATAATCCATTTTCCCTTAACCTCGTCTCACAGCCGGTTCTTCTGCTCGACGCTGACCTCCTTTCTCCAATCCTTAACCGTTATGGGAACTCTCTCCCTCACCAGTTGCCCGAGGAATGAGCGGTATCGCCCCTTACACTTGGGAGGACCCGTGCAAACGCCCGTCGCATTGAAGTGGAGAATTTGCGGCGTTCTCCCCGTGGCCCCTTTGCTCGGTCCTCGGGCCTTCCTCACCTTACTCGGCCCCTCGACATTTAGAACCTGGGTCGGCTCGACACTTGGAAGTTGACTACGCCCCTCAGGAGCACCTTCTACTCTTTCTGGCGATGAGCCGATACTCTCTAATTGCGACATTTTGAGTTTTCTTATCTACCATGGACATATATTTGACATGAGAGAAAGCAATTCGTAGCTATTATGTGAACTTGATAATAAATCATTGTTCTAGTATATTGCAGTACATTAACAGAGGAAAGAATGATCTTCAAGAAAAGTCTGTATGTTGGCCAACTAAATACATACGAACGATAACTCCTAATCTCTAATTAGGTTTGGTCCTAATCCTATTCGAGGATATGTGGTTCGGGCAAGTTCCTGAGGCGTTGTACAACTCTAGAGAAAATTTCGGCAGCATCTCCCCGCTATTCTCCAGATACACGTCTCGACAACTGGTCAAGAGGAGTGTGCATCCGGAGAACACCAGGGAGACGCTACCGAAATCTACTCTGTGAGTTGTACAACACTCAGAACTTGCAAGAACCACATATCCTCGAACTCGTCAAAATATGTGGACAATTCGAGATCGCTTGCTTATAAATATGTCATTACGGCATATTTATAAATAAGCACTCTCGAGCGGGAGGCGAGGTTACGCAACCTAAACTCTTAACATATGCGAGTCTGACACATATGAGAAAGTAATGAAAAAGCATCGTAACATTCATGGAAATAGGATGAGGAACATGTATATCATGAATAATTGAATGTAGAGGGCAACCCATCAATTGAATATATAATGGAAACAGGATGATGAGATTTCTATGTGATAAATAGATCAATCTATAATTCTTGTTATTTGGGTTTAGATATGAGGGCAACCCATCAAAAGCAAGCCTTGGATGCAACATGCATATCATGAAAAATTGAATATAGAAAGCATGTACGAATAGGCAAAGTTATATGCAGACTGGGAACTAAGTACGTTGTTCTTTTCATGATGCTGTAACCATTCACATATCAATTATGTAGAGCTTGGTGAAAGAAGCTTGCATGATTGTCATACCAAGGGTCATGAGTCTCAATTGCCGACAAAGTGTATAGTGTTTCGTTTCACTAACTAAACTCTCCGAATGACATCCAAAGCTCTTGAATTCACAAGCAGTGGACTTAGCCAATCAAACAAACGCCTCTGCGGCCAAAATTTCCTTCTCCTGCACAGCCACCCCAACCGAGAGAGCAGAAAGGAGGGGCGGGGTGGGCGGCGGCCTCACCTGGCAGATGTCGCACTTGGGCACGGCGGGCTTGGCGGGCGGGGATGCGTCGTCGGAGGAGGCGGCACGTCTTGGTGCTTCCAATGAGCTTGTTCGCGGCATGCACCTCCTCGTCGCAGCGGTGCAGAGAGCTGCCTCGTCGGCGCAAGAAGACCTGGTGGCGAGCCGGGGCGTGGGGCGGGCGTCAGCGAGGATGGAGGGGGGCGCCAGTGGGGAGTGGAGGCGCGTGGGGCGCAGGTGGCGGCGGGGCGGAGGGGCGGAGGTGGCGTCGGCGAGGTGGTGTCGGGGTGGGCGGCAGGGTGGCATCGGGGCGGGGCGGCGGGGTGGAGTAGGGCGGAGGGGCGGGCGGTGGAGTCGGGCGCGGGTGGAGTAGGGGCGGAGGGGCGCGGGGGGCGGCGTCGGGAGGGGGCACTGGTGGCGTCGGGGTGGCGGGGTGGGCGGCGACGGGTGGCGTCGAGGCGGAGGGGCGGGGTGGGCGGGGTGGGTCGAAGCGGCGGGGTGGAGAGGGGGAGGGGCGGGGTGGGCGTCGGCGCGGAGGGACGGCGGGGTGGCGTCGGGCGGCGGGTGGCAGCGACGGGGCGGCGCTGGGGGCGAGCGAGGCCGAGGGCGGGGGCGGGTGGAGTTGGCGCGTCCAGGCGGGAGTGGAGTTGGGCGGCGGGGTGGAGTTAGAGGCTTAATTAATTAGGGTTTGCCGAAATGTATGTGAAGGGTTGCATATCTCTGTCGGTTCCGCACAAAACCGACACAAACAAAACAATAACATTTGTATCGGTTTTTTTATCAAACAGACACAAACCAAAAAATCACTATCGGGTGTTTTACAAAACAGACACAAATAATAACTTCCCAATCGGTTTTTTAATAAAACCGACACAAAAAATAAAAAATCACCAGTTTTTGCATTACAGAAAAAAACTAATCACTATTGGTTTTTTTTATAAAACTGACACAAAAAATGAAAACTTTTGTATCGGTTTTTTTAGAAAACCGACACAAATAATAATATCGCTTTCGGTTTTCTAATAAAACCGACACAAAATATAAAAAATCAGCAGTTTTCTCATTACACAAAAAATCAACAATCATTATCGGTTTTTTTAAAAAACCGACACAAAAAATTTAAATTACTATCGGTTTTTCAATAAAACCGACACAAAAAATATAATATTACTATCGGTTTATGTCAAAAAACCGACACAAAAAAATAAACATCACTACCGTTTTTGGATCAAACCTGACAAAAAAATATATTTTACTATCGTTTTTTTGATAAAACCGACACAAAAAACTTAATATTACTATCGGTTTTTTTAAAAAAACCGACACAAAAACTTAAATTACTATCGGTTTTTCGATAAAACCGACACAAAAAACATAATATTACTATCGGTTTTTTTTCAAAAAACCGACACAAAAAAATAAACATCACTACCGTTTTTGGATCAAACCTGACAAAAAAAAATATATTACTATCGTTTTTTGATAAAACCGACTACGTAAAACTTAATATTACTATCGTTTTTTTTAAAAGCGACAAAAAAACTCAAATTACTATCGGTTTTCGATAAAACCGACACAAAAAACATAATATTACTATCGGTTTTTTTTCAAAAAACCGACACAAAAAAATAAACATCACTACCGTTTTTGGATCAAACCTGGCAAAAAAAATATATATTACTATCGTTTTTTTGATAAAACCGACACAAAGCACTATTTGCTTTCCTGACAAACCATGAATTCTGAACTTGCAGAAATATCTGATCAAAGAGTGAAAAGGCCATAAATTTTGCAAACATAGTTGGAATTTTTTGAAATTTTGCAGAGCGTGCTTTGTGATACTACAAAACTATTCCAAAAAGGATTCTGGAAAAAAGAGTTAGCATTGAAAAAAAGAAGCCCAAAGTCACTTTGTAGGCTAGATTTTTTGTTGAAAGAGTCTCAAAGTCAAATCTTTCTCAAATGAAGTCCAAGTATTTTGAAAATTGCGAGAAATGATTTGGTGTGGAGTGCCTTCTTTTTCTTGCTTCAAGTAGATGATACATACCACAATCCATTGAAAAAATTTGCTTCAAGTTTCATACGTACACGTAACCTTTGCAAACACGAAACTACAGTTATGTACAATACAAACATTTCAAACACATAGCAACTGATACAATGACGTACTCCTTTTATTTACAATACAACCCTTCCTGATGATCTACACGCATGTAATTTCTTCCATGTGTGTCATCGTCGCCACTAAGACAGGCCCCATCCGCAAACGGATGTATTTCATCAAATTGATCGTATTCTTCTTCATCTATGACATTTTCGAATCCAACGATCCGCCGCTTGCCATGAAGGACGACGTGCAACCTCGGATTGGCCGGATCACGCACATAGAAGACCTGATTTGCTTGCTTCACAAGTACGAATGGGTCATCTTTATAGGCGAGTCTGTTGAGATCCACAAGAGTAAAACCTCTCTTGTCGACCTTCACTCCATGTAGGAGTCCCACCCACTTACATCGGAACAATGGAATTTGGTATATTCCGTAATCAAGCTCCCAAATTTCTTGATCACCCAAGTAAGAGTTCATTGCCATTGAGGATCCTCCTTTGAGTGATGTTCATCGGAAAAAGCATCTATGCTTACACCTTTGTTTTGAGCAAGTACTCTTAGCATCGACTTTCGGTGTAAAAGGTGTACCCATTAATATCGTACCCGCCATGCGTACATTAAATCTAGGTCCGTCGACCAACCATTTGATAGTGTCACTAACAGAGACCTCCGCCCTTTGTTTGAACCATGTGAGAAATCTATCGTTGTGTTCTCGCATGATGGAAAGCTCATCCATTTGTGGATTCTCTTCCGTAATATCGACTTGTCTTTGCTCGATGTACCACGCAACTTCGCTCTCTTTGCAAGGCTGTTAGATGCGCTTTGCAATACATATCAAACCGTGGCCTCGTTAGTTTCGATCCAACGGTTCCTTTGCCGACAAGTCCGCCCTCATGGCGAGATAGAGGAACACCGATTGCTTGTCTTTTCCGAGATAGTTCACGCAGAACTCAATAACCTCTTGATACCATAACCTTCCACAATACTACCCTCGAGCTTGACCGATTCCTCACGTAGGATTTTAATATACCCATGTACCTCTCGAGCGGGTACATATAACGTAGGAATGCGGTCCACATATCTTAATCTCTCTAACGAGGTGAACAACAAGGTGGACCATGACATCGAAGAACAACGGTGGGAAATGCATCTCAAGGCGACATAGAGTCCGCACCACCTCACTCTGCAAGTTGTCTAGGACGTCGGGTCAATAACTGCGGAGATCGCATTGAAGAAGTAACACACCGTGATTGCAAACTGACATCCTCTGGCGAGAATATTTCTTATTGCAGCCCAGGAGCATTTGGGTCATCAAGACATGGCAATCGTGGGACTTCATGCCCAACAACTTCAAATCATCAAAGGACACAAGCTTCTTAATGTTCGCGGAGTAGCGGATGGAACTTTAATACCATGGAGACATTTGCAAAGGTCCTCTTTCTCCTTCTTGGACAGGTGTAGCATGCAATGGGGGATATCGGACCTTTTCCATCCTCCTCTATCACCGCAAGCCCGGGCCCGATTCCCATGTAGGCCATGTCGCGACGAGCATTCACACCATCCTTTGTCTTTCCGGTATGTTCAAGCAGATACCAACCAAATTGTCGCGCAGACATTCTTCTCAACGTGCATGACATCAATACAATGCCGAACATCTAACTCCTTCCAGTACGGTAAGTCCCAAAATATTGACCTCTTCTTCCAAATGGTCCTAGAACGAACAGATTTATGGCTCTTTTCGTACTCAACATCGATATCCTCTACACGTGAATATACTTGCCTTCCACTCATAGGCTGCGGTGCCGAACGGACTTCCCTCTTCCCATCAAATTTGTCATCCATCTTACGGTATCGATGACTTCGAGGTAGAAACCTACGGTGACCCATATACACAGTTTTCTTGGAATTGGCGACCATAGGCTCTCGGTCTCCTCTTCACAAATAGGACACGCTTTTGCTCCTTTAAATCAGAGCCCGCCAAATTACCAAGAGCCGAAAAATCATTTATGGTGCAAAATACCATAGCCGTAGGGTGAAATGCTCTCTTACACGCATCCCACACAATGACCCGTCATTCCACAATTTTACCAAATCCTCGATCAATGGAGCGAGGTACACATCAATATCATTTCCTGCTGTTTGGGTCCCGAGATTAGCAACGACATCATGATATACTTCCGCTTCATGCACAACCAAGGAGGGAGGTTGTAGATACACAACAGAACTGGCCACTTGCTGTGACGACTGCTCATGTTACCAAACGGATTCATTCCATCGGTACTCAATCCAAATCTTATGTTCCTCATTTCGGCACCAAACTCCTCATGTTTCCAATCGATGTTTCTCCATTGAGCCGAATCGTGAGGTGTCTCGACTTGCCATCTTCCTTTCGAGACTCATAATGCCAACGCAACAATTTTGCTTCTCTAGGATTTGCAAACAACCTCTCCAGACGGGGAATGATGGGCAAGTACCACAATACCTTGGCCGGTGCACCTTTAGTGACCTCTTCACCCACGTTGCCCCAGCTCTTACGCTTCTTGTCATTACGCTTCTCCTTTTGTTTGTACCGAGGCACACCGTAAACTGGACAAATGTGCAGCTTCTGATGTGCGTTACGGTATAAGATGCAATCATTTGGACATGCATGTATCCTTTCTATTTCCATTCCCATGGGACATAGTAGCTTCTTCGCTTCATAAATGCTTGTTGGCAACTCGTTTCCCTCCGGAAGCAGATCCGATAGAAGAACTAGAAGTGCATTGAAACTTGTATCATTCAATGGTGTTTTGCCTTGATTCGAACAATGCAAGGACCGAACCTAACTTGGTGTATTCGCTTTGCAACTTTGTGAGCAGTGGTTTCGCATCGTCTTCCATCAAGCTTTTAAACTTTCCAAACTCTCTTTACGTAATTACCCTCCACATCCCGCAACATTTGCTCCAAATTCTCCTCCTCAAATATATCAAATCGCAACTCATCATCCGGTTCCACCGTGTCTTCATTGCATACGGGAGGTACTACTGTCTCCCGTGATGGATCCAACACGTGTAATTCCTCACGAAGCCACGTCGAATCATGTGGTCCTCAATTTGAGCTAAGTTGTTAAATCTTCTCAGATTGGTGCAATCAATGCAAGGATAATATATGAAGTTTACACCCCTTTTCACCATGTCCTCTTCGGCAATTTTTTTGAACTCCTTAACACCCCTATGAAATTCAGCACTCACACGACTTTTTGCATACATCCATTCCTTACGGTTCATCTGCAATTAAACTTCACACAATAAATTAAGCACAAACTGGAGCGACAAACAAGCTAGCTATTTGAAATATTGAGACATCATTTCAGTTAATATTACCTTTGCAAAATAGATGATAATTTCCTGCAACATATATGAAATATGTACTCTCGATCGATACCTAGATTCTTCCCTGGTTTAGAGCTTCCAATTTCCTAGATAAGAGACATACATTTTTAACATGAACAATGATATCAAACAATCTAATTATATAGTGCAATAGCCTACAGATCTTTTGACTACAACGAAACAAAACAAGGGTACCAACGATGACTCCTAATCTCTAAATAGGTTTGGTCCTAATCCCATTCGAGGATATGTGGTTCCGACAAGTTCCTAAGCCGTTGTACAACTCCAGAGAAAATTTCGACAGCATCTCCCCGCTATTCTCCATATACACGTCTCGACAACAGGTCAAGAGGGGTGTGTATCTGGAGAATACCAGGGAGACGCTACGAAATCTCTACTCTAGCTTGTACAACACACTCGAGAACTTGCGAGCACATATCCTCGAATCGCCATCAAACGTGGACAATTGAGACCGCTCACTTATAAATATGCCATTTAGTTCGGTATATTTATAAACAAGCATCCTCGAGCAGGAGACGAGGTTCCGCACCCTAAACTCTAGCATTCATCGTGTGTGACAATAATAATTCCATATTAACATCAAAGCACTACAAATTAAGATAATTAAATACATGTGTACATGCTTAAAGGGTGTGAAATCGATAGGATATACACAATACAGTGCAATCTAAACTTTCTTCATGACATATCAAAATTACATAGTGCAAAATTAAAGGGTTTGAAGGAATGCTCACATTTTGAAGAAAACCACAAATTATGCAAAATGAGGGAAATCTCCTCAAGTTAGGGCTTCAAATTTACCCTCTTAACACCCACCCTTGAGGATTTCAAATTTTCTCACCCAAGTATTGCTTCCAACCACGAATATGAGCTATTTTTACGGTGGCGGCGGAGAAACCTCCTCCGGAACAATAGCAGAGAAGAGTTCAACTCGAGTGGTATAAATAACCTAACGAGGTACATCACTATCGGTTTTCATATAAAAAGCGATAGTGATGTGATCATGCACATCACGAGCGGTTCTTATAAGAAAAGCGATAGTGATTATCATAGTCATCACAATCGGTTCCCACATAGAAGCGATAGTGATGAGCGCGTACACATCACTATCGGTTCTTATTTAGAAGCGATAGTGATGATAATCACATCACTATCGCTTCTCAAAAGAACCGATAGTGATGAGTCTCATCACTATCGGTTCTTTTGTGAGAAGCGATAGTGATGTGAATTATCATCACTATCGCTTCTTAAATAAGAACCGATAGTGATGTGTACGTGCTCATCACTATCGCTTTTTATATGAAAACCGATAGTGATGATAATGCATATCACTATCACTTCTCGCAAAAGAACCGATTGTAATGTTCCCAGTGCTACATCACTATCACTTCTAACCTGAGAACCGATAGTGATTATGATTAATGCCTCTCCTAAGTCATCTATCACAATCGTTTCTTCCTAAAAACTTAAGAACCGACACAGATGAAGTGATAGTGATGTACAATTCTGTAGTAGTGAAGTCCCGTCTATTTATAGCTCAGGGAACGCATTGTACTGTAACCACAATCAATTTAAGATTTGCGTCGGTTCCTATCCACAAGGCGCCCGAAAATCGATGAGACACCAAGTCATGGTGTTGACCGGATGACGCACGACGTGGAAGCCGAAAAGGCGCGAATGTTGCAGCAGTACCCAACTGTGGAGTGGGTTTTTACCCTGACTGTCCTAAGCAAACGATCAGAGGCTACTATTTTAAATGATCATGCTCTATCCTCTTCTCGATACGGTCATCGGGCATAGAATCAGGAGCTACATCATGCATTATCGACACATATGCTCCACCCTCTACTCAATGCATTTATCAAGTAGGAGGTCGATGGCTGTATCGCTCGATCTTCCTTTTACCTGGTTCCACTCTCGGGTCGATACATCTATCGAATAAGAGGTTCGAAGAGGCAACATGTATATGTGATGCTAATGCTTCATTTTTTGCTCGATCCAGCTATCGAGCAGAAAGTCAGGGGCTACATCACAACATTGTGCATATGTCACTCTACTCCCTACCCGATGACATATCATCGAGTAAGGAGTCGGCGGCTACAGGTAACCCTATACCTTGTTTCATTTCCTGGTTGATACCATTATCGAGTAGAACATTGTAGTCTACATAACAGGAACAATCTTTTTTCTTTTACATGCGATTTTTTGCACGCATTTACTTGGTCACACACTTAACATGTCAGCAATTCAAACCAAAGGGTGGCCATGCCTAAACTCGACAATGAACAATTCTATCATGCGCGCATACGAGCACCAGATTGTCAGACATCTAACGCTCAGCGGACGGCGGGAGACGAGGCCTCTAGTCGATTCTACATGTGCTGCTTAGCAAGTTCGCGTTTTCTACAGGGCCTAAGCTGAATGGTCGATGAATACTTGCAAAAACCATGTAGTTTTTATTTCAACATATATAGTGTTTATGTTATATGCGGCCTTCTCGAGTATACGCTCGGGGGCTAAGTCATTTAATGAGAATCTTTCCTTGCCTTGTGCACATATACAATCAGGTACATGTTTGGCAATGCAGTTGTTTACTGAGAGCCTATGAGTGATAAATCAGATTTGCATCTACTTGTGCTGTTCTATTCATCAGCAAGGGAATAACAAGCAAAGCACAATAGACAGGCAAATTAATTAAGCATTGCCATTAAATATCATAGTAACAGCTTTACATCAGATTGTTCAGGCCTAAGAACCCTAGCTGGCGTCAGCATCATCACCGGTGAGAGACAATTCCAACTGGGCCACGAACCTCTCAGCAAGGTCTTTGAAGGACTCGATGTAGTTGGCAACCTTGTCAACCTCACATGCGAATCCCTTCTCCAGTACTGAGAGGTCTAGGTCAGGATGGTGGCTCTTCATCGTGCCAAGCATGTAGGACGTTGCAAGACGAGCAGAGGAAGTCATGTGCTCGAGCGTCTTCGACTGCAAAGTGGCAAGTGTCGCGTCTGTTGCAGCTTTTTCGACCTCGATGACCTTCTTGCTAGCCTCTGAATTGTCTCGACTAGCCATGGCATTGAGCAGAGCAGCATTGGCAGTGGCCTTCTCAGCCTTCAGTTTCTCTGCCTCCGTCCTCAGCTTGTCTACCTCCGATCTCAGCTTGTTCGCCTCCTCCATCTGCTTCTTCGCCTCCGCTTGAGCAGCTTTCAATTTGGCCCTAAGTGCCTCTAGCTCAGTGTCCTTCATCTTGATCACTTACTGGTTGGACGCCAAGAGCCACTTTGTCCGTTGGTGAGCTTGCTCGCAAAAGGTCTTGGCTTCGAGCAAGGTATCAACAGCGCGCTATGAAAAAAAGACAAGAAGCATTAAGGTCATAGCAAGGGATAAAAGAAAAACATAAGGCATGACGATTCATGGTCACGTACCCGGATCTGGGGCTTCAAAACAACCCAGGATATCGGAGGCATCAGCAAGGCCGGAGGAGCTTGAAGTGGCACCGTAGCAGAACCGCTGGTACCCTCAGCAGGGGTTGTTGGTGGGGGAGCTGTGGTGGCAGCCATGCCGAGAGACGACAAGAAAGCTGCGGCAACATCGTCGGTAGTGCCAATAGTCGCACTTTTCCTGCAAGAAATTTTTTGTTTAACATCTTCTAAAAAAAGAAGAGACAATCATGAAGAGGAAGTAGCTCACTTCGCCACGCGAATCTTCGTCTACACATTCTACGAGCCAATTTTCACCAACGCGGGCTTGAACTCGGCAGTTGGCTTCTCGGTTGACGTTGCCGATCAAGGAGATGGTGCTGGTCGGTCAGTGGCCAATGGTGAAATCTGTGGGCTAACAGTTATTACAGGCAAAAATCTATCAAGAGGAGTTTGGCAAACACTGCTCGGTAGTATTGTCTCGTTTGACCTCCTTGGTCGATGCGGGTCATGCTCAAGGAGCCGTCTGCATGGGAGCTGTCAACTTCTGCACATCAGACCCCGAGACAGTCCACTGGTCGTCGAGTATTTATTGGATTATGTTAGAAGAAACTTTGTAACAACCAAGCGAGCAATTGAAAGTCACCTGGTCGGATGGCCTCGGCGATGAGGTACGAAGCCGTTTGGTTGGTCAGCAAGGTGCTGGGGATCCGGATCTCCTCGCTCAAGGGGACTCGACCACTGCCCACAATGAAGCTGCTTCACCATCCTTCAGGTCAATGGTAGGCGCCAGATCGATCAGGGGAGAAACAGCATCGGCGGGGATGGAGCTCAATGCTTGGTCATCATATCAGGTTGGCTCATGGTCCTCCAGGCTGATGGCTCCCACGATCGGCCCACCTTCCTCGTCAAATTGGGCTTCCTGAGGATATACTAGATTAAAGTGGAAGCATATGCACGAACGATGCTTTACAATCCACGACGCAGTACTCACTTCCAGCCGAGGATTGGCGAGCGAATACGCCTCGATGCTGCAAGCGCCAGGCTCTGATCCCTGGAACATCTTGCTCAGCCTGGAGGAGATGTCCGAATTCGACAAATCTAGCAAGATAAGAGTCAGTTCACCACTCATCGACCGAAGCGAAAAAACAACAATATTATAAGTGCTTACTTCCAGAATTGTCCCTGGTGGCATCATCGACTCCAGAGTAGTCCCAGGCCAAGTGATCTCGGCACTTCAGCGAACTCGATCGGCACATGAAAAAATCTCTAGCTATTTGCCACCCAGTCAGCCCGATCTTCCGAACGTAATAGGCGGTACGGGCGGTTGAAGGAGGGGCTTTCGTCCAGAGGTCAATTTGGTAATGGAAGAGTGGTCGATATCCTAGAGGAAAATTCACGGTGTCTGGGGAGGTGATGTAAAACCACCGTTTCTTCCAGTCTGACTGCCAAGAAGAGGTAACAGGGATAGGAATATAGGTGTTCGACACGCCGTTGCGGAGGTGAAAACCGGTACCCCCAACAGCTTCGTTCTTCGTCACCCGCTTTAATTGGTAAAAGTGGTGAAACAGATTGAGGTTGGGCTGGATACCCTGGAAGGCCTCGCAGAGGTGGACAAACACGCTGAGCATCATGATCAAATTGGGGCTCAGGTGGAAAAGTTTGATTTGGTAAAATTCAAGAACCGAGAGCAAAAACAGAGAAGGGGGAAAGCTGAGCCCACAGCGGAAAAATGCCTCAAATACGACAGTCTCATCCTCATTCTCGGGGGTGGGATATGACTTACCAATTGATGGCCTCCAATGGAAGAACTCACGAGGAGGAACGAAACCATCTTTCTCCAATTCAGCAAGATGCTTCTCCGTCATTGTTGATTTCTGCCACACTTTTTGAAGGACTCCATCCTCGAAGACCGCCTCAGCCGTCTCGGGTTTCTTCTATTGCGACAGAGTAATTCCGGCACGGGCTGAAGAGCTGGACGCCATTGAGGGAAAAAATTTGCGAAAGTGGCGGTGCTAGGGCTTAAGGAGCGCGGCGGAGGTTTCGAGAGTGAGGACTGGAGGCAAAAGGAAGGGGAATGGCTACAGTTCTGGACCCAGGAATTTACAAGCCAAAGCTTTGCAGGCAACGGTTCATTCCCCACGGCATGGCGTCTTAATCGGCGCAAAAAGTGAAATGATGGTGCTGCACGAACCGTGGCACCGTGGACGAGGACAATAAATGCTCAACTGCCCAACATTTAGATTTTTTGAAACTGCTCTAACTCTGTTCAGAGTCGAATCGATGAGTCGATATCGAGTAACTTGAGGCCAACCCAAGGACTCGAGTAGGGCTAACAGTAGGGCGCTCGACCCGGTGACATGCCTACTCGATACTTAGCGGTTTCGATCTACTCGAATCGTTCAACCACAAGCTAACGGGGTGTTACTCGACCAAGTCAGAACTTGGCCGTAATCGACCTAGCACTTGGACGGACCCTCCACTGAACAGAGTTCGGGGGCTACTGTCGAATATCTAAAATATGGGGTATGAGTACGTACCAAAAACACAAAGGATATACCATGTATGCTCTAGCAAGCATCTAGAAACTCCGGATATCATGGGCCAAATTCTACAGGATAAGATATACGCAGAGGGGATATCTCCATACTAGGAATGATTCGATCATGTTCCTGTAAGAGGAAACCAACTCGAGTATGCCTGGTGTAAGGACCCGAATCCACTGATTCGAACCCACTACGTTTACCGCACTAGTCCCAGGATCAACGCTAGTGCACACAGCTCAACATTGGTACATATCACATCATACTCAACGATAATAAAATAATACTCCATTTATCGATATAGCTAAGTGTATGATCTTATGACCAACTTACATTATTAAGCCACGCAGGGCAAGACTTGAAATATAATCTAAGAAATAAGCAGCGGATAGTAGAAGACGTAGATAGCTCATCAGTTTACCACAGGCAACTGACAAGGCTCGGACCCTAATGACTCGCGTCCTCCGGGAACTCCTCCTCCAACAGAGGTGTAGACTCTTCAACTGTTGATTATTGTTGATGCGGGGTGAGTACATAAAGCACTCAACAAGTTGTGCACAGAATGCAATTCTATGTATCTATATGCAAGGCTTATTCCAAAGGAAAAGGCTACTATGGCTATTTTGCAATAAACAGCATTTACGAACAAATATGGTAAATAGATTATAAAGACCGTAAAACAAATAACAGTAATAATTAGATTCAGTATTTCTCAAATAAACCAAGTTTCCAATCCTAAATCAAATTTCAACCTTTAATATGGCCTCCTGCCATCCCAACCAAATTTTCCTTTTAATTAAGCTAACCCTTAACGGTAATTCCCGAGCATTGCTCAATTCCGTGAGCACGGCTATTCGAACAGTTTTTCACTCTGCAGAGGTTATGCACTTTACCCACATGATACAACCAAACACCACAAAGGCGACTGATTATAACAAAGCCTTTACAATGCTCCACCTAAACCCAGTACTGCTCGCTAAGGTTTCAACACTGGTGGGACTGGTTAACACATCCAGGGCCCCCCTCTTGCGCCATGTGAGTCTACCCCAAATCTAGGAACTCACTAGTCACCTCGACAGTACCGAAATCTAGACTTTACAAATTAATCAGCTAGGCTGTCCCATTCCAGACATGTGGTTGCATGATTGACTCAGGTCAAAGGCTTGCAAGGTTAAGACCTTGGAGTGATCAGGGCAAGACATCCACATACCCTCTGCCCATCGGGCCCACCTTGGCATACTCGCCCCTTGTCACTTGCCCCAATCTAAGTGATTATCACCCGAGTTGATTACCAAGCACCACGTGCCATCAACAATTCAACATCGTTGTGTGATATGACTCACCAGTACAACTCAATCTCATTGCGTGATCTCACATGACACACAAGTTCACATCATAGTTCCATATTCCATTAATCAAGATTAATCATTGATAATTCATGTACATATGATGATGTGGCACAACTAAGCAATCTACAGTGGTCTAACCAACCCATGTTGATTATCAATATTAACCAACTATTAGTTTACCATCCTAGGGTGACAATTAGATCATGGCATACAATGGCAAGGTAGAGTATAGATCAAATTAGTATAATACCTAAGTCCCAATTTATTTTGAAACAATTGTATACTTGAAATAATATGCAATAGGGTAAAACAAATATAGCAATTTTATAAGCATGGGTTCAACATGATCAAAGCACAACTTGCCTTGGAATAGGTTCTGGTCTTGCTCTGGAGCTTGATCTTGAGTTGTTGAATCTTCCTCCGGAGCGTCGCACAATTCAACGTCTACGCGTACCGAAGGAGAAAAGCAAATAAATACCAAAACAGAGAGAGAATGAACTCCAAAAATCAAATAAAATTGACCATTAAATAGATCTCAATTTTAAAAAAATTTAGAAATTTGAATCACTTAAATCCGAGTTAAAATGCAAAAGTTATAGCCTTTTGAAGTTTGAATAAATACTGAAAATAAAGAAATTAGAAAATCCGAATTAACTGAATTATTTTTAGATTGAAAAACCGATTACTGCGTCAGCATGATGTCAGGGTGACATCATCACCGAGCTGCCACGCGTCTTGGGTGTATGGACTCAGTCCACAGCCCGCACCGGTTCACGGTGGACGTGGCTCACGGCGCTACGGCTCTGCGCCCGACACGCGGCGGCACGCGGTTGGCCGCGGCACCGGTGCAATCTGATGCGCATGGATCTGATCGAATGGCTACTGATAGAGAAGCACGTGGCTACACCTCGATCGCATGATTTGAATCTGACGGCTACCGATACCCAAGCTGTTTACCAACGTGGCACGATCGGGAGCGTCCAACGAAGATCGAACGGCTGACGGAAGTCGAAGCTTGCCGATGGCGCTGCGGCGGCGGACACTCACCAGCGTTGGAGATGAAGACGGCGACGCGGTGCTCTGGTGACCAAACGGCGGCGAAAACACCTTAACTCGACGCGGCGCAGCTCGAGGGTCTCCGATCCCAGCTGGTTCGACCTCGGACGACGGTGGCGAGGGCAAGACCGATGCGACTTGAAGATCCAACTCCGACGAGCACCTACGCGAAAACGACGGCGGCTCGGGGCTCCGGGATTGCGGTAGACGCGCGGCGCGAGATGTTGGTTTCAGCGCACGCGGTGGCGCCTTAAATAGCCGCACGGGGAGGCGTGCGCGGTGCGGACTTCGAAGATAGTCCCATGGCGGCGGCAGACTCCGACGACGATAAGGAGAGGTGACGTGGCCTCATCCTGCGCATCCACACGGAGTCCATCCAACGGCTCCGGGCAATCGGTCGACACGACGAAGGCACAGCCGTTGGATCTCAATCCAACGGTTGACCGGACTAGGTTTAGGGTTCCGTGACAGCGGCTAGTTTGGGCGCTGAAGCGAACTGGCAGCGCCTGATGTTGGGCTTCGGCCCACACTGTTCAATTTGGATTTTCAAAACTTTATCATTTAAAATAATTCCAGAAATTCTTTTAATTGGTTTTAGGCAAATAAATTATCAGGAAAAATCCAAGAAAATTCTCAAAAATACTTTGAGACATTTCTGACTTAAATAAAATATTTTTGGCAAAACTTTATATTAACTTTGCAGAAATTTAAATAGTTTTAATCAAAGGATCAATATATTTAATTTAAAGTAAATTCAAATAAATCAAGAAAATCCAATAAATTCCAGAAAAACATAAAATGGACAAATAACCAATAAAATGATATTAAAGCAAATTTTGGGATGTTACACCTGGTATCCAGGGAAGTTTGGATATGCAGCGGGATCGACACGATGATGGACTCCTCATCAGCTACGATCTGGTATTCCAAGTCGACTACGAATCAACCTGAGGCAGGGCTACCCCGACTATAAAAGGCCAGGGGTAGGCATCCTCGGGGAGAGAAGGAAGGAAGGAGAAGACATCTAGAGTTAGAAAGAGCCTTTGTGAGACACAGAGGAATCAGGAGCAGACGAACTGCGCTTCGTCAACCTCCAGTCGTAGTTTAGCCATTGTCTAGATCCAATCTTCATTGTAACTAGGGCTAAACACTTCTCTCTCTGTACTCGATACATCAGATACATACATCACCCATAGGATGTAGGGTATTACCCTATTTGGGGGCTTGAACCTGTCTACATCGTGTGCCACCGTCTGCATGTTTGACACTGCTAAGCCGAAGGTACCTGTAATTACAGTTTATTATCGAGATCTAACCTTCGACACCTCCCCTCCTCCCATCCTGCCATCCCTCCCTAGCTCACCAAGCCAATAGCAGTGCAGCATTTGTTCCTCAAGCCATCGCTCGACTGCCCTCGCTTTCTCCCTCTACCATGTCGTTGATTAGCCTGCCACTCCACACTTATCACGCCGCCAGCTACTGTTGCCGCCCTGCGCCTCCAAGCCGGGGTACCCTACGCCATGCGCTGTTGTCGCCTTGTGCCCTACGCCTCCATGCCTCACAGCCCTGCTGCTCCAAACCAGGCAGTCGGTTGCGCCCTGTGCCTCCAAGCCGCTAGCCGTCAAATCTAGGTGATTTTCTCTAAACCTTCTTCTTTGTCGCATTGTGGTTGTATTACCAAGTACCCACATTTTGAATTGGCCAATTAGAGTTTAATTGATTGTTCTCAAATTGATGTAATAGAAATATACGATGAAGAGGACCAAGACATTGGCATTTTATTTTTCATCCCAGTCACAGCCCAACCAATCCCCTTCGGAAACAACAAGAAATGGAGCTAGTATTGTTTTGACATATTTTATCTATTTTGTTGAAATGTTAAGCACGGAGTTCAAATTTATTTAATTATGCATTTGTGATGTACTTTTGTTATACTTTAATGTCGGTAGTATTTGATATTAGTTTTAGCTACTTAGTTTTAGCATGAGGTTTACCGAAATCCTGCCATTGTACTATGGTACTAAGGTGCTGCTGCTCACTACTGCACTGCCATAAAGGTACTACTGTATCAAAACTCAGCATAAGTCAAGTATCATCTACCACTGCTGTCGTGTTCTGTAAAAGTGCCAAATATGCAATTTGGTATGGAGCGGGTCAATTCGGCAAAAGAAATTTGGCTAGAGGGCCATATGAGCTAGAGAGGGCCAAACGGGCAGCACGGCATGGCCCAGCCCGTTAAACGAACGGCACGGCCCGTTTCGGCCCAGCTATTAAACAGGCCGTGTCGTGCCGGCCCAGGCACGGCCCGTTGGCCTCATGGGCTGTGCCGTGCTGGCTCGGTCCTTCACAGGCCTAGCGCCAAAAAAATTCAAAAAAACCAAAAAAAATAGAAAAAGTACGGAAAAATGCATAAAAATAAGAAACAAATCAAGAAAAAATAGGAAAATTAAAAATAATTAGAAAAAGTTGAACTATGTAGAATTTTTTTGAATTTTTAATCTTCCAACAGCTATAAAACGACTATTTTTGAAATTAAACAGGCTAAACGGGCCGTGCCTCCCTTAAACGTGCTATACCGGGGTGCCGGCCCAAACACGGCACGGGCTCGTGGGCCGTGCCGACACGGTCCATTTACGACTGGGCTGTGCCGTGCTCGGGCTGAGCCAACAATGTCGTGTCTCGGGCTGACCCGTTTGGCCGGCCCATTTCGCCATCTCTTTATGAGCTTAGACCTCCTATATATGCACATGCACACGCCCGAATGTACGTTTTGTCCTGCACTGATGATAGTGTTAAGGAACCTCGCTATCGAATAGTCCGGGGTTCCCGAACAGATCTAAATTGGAGAACAGAGAGAGACACACACAGGTATATGGGGAGCGATGATAGAATTCTTTATTAATTTCTGATTGCTTGTACATAGGGGGGGACCCCTCTCCTCCTTATATAGCGCTCGTCTAGGGTTTCGGCTAAGGGACCATCGTGGGCTTTTCATTGGGCCACGTGGTTTCCCAACACTCCCCCTTGGGCCCTTTGCCGCGAGATGCATATGCCTCATTAAAACTCCAGAAAAACCCAGTGGGAAAAATACTTGGAGAAAAAGTACATAGCATACGCTTACTATGTTGCACGAATTGCCTCGTTAAAACCTTATGCAAGAAAACTTCATGAAAAACTTGCTAAGGAAAAAGAGTACAATTCACCCAACTTCAATTGCTAATCTTCGAGATGCATGTTGGGTATTCATAATTCATGTTCGAGATTCATGTGGGAGTATATGAAATATCTCCCCCTGAAATCTGCACTTCTCTAAGTCTCATCATTCCAATTCCTTTTACGCACCTTTCAAAGGTAGATGCTGGGAGTGATTTAGTGAACAAATCTGCAAGATTTTCACATGACTTAGTATGCAATATTTTGATCTCGTTCATCTTATATAATTCGTGAGCATAGAAGAACTTGGGGTTGATATGCTTCGTGAGATTGCTCTTCACATAACCCATCTGTGCTTGGGCAACACAAGCTGCATTATCTTCATAGATTATCATGGAGTTTGCTCAATGTTCAAGCCACATGACTTACGGATGTGGTGAACCATTCTTGAGCCATGCACATTCACGAGATGTTTCATACAAGCGATGATTTCGAGTGGTTTGTCGGCGTCGAGGCGAGAGTCCATTTAGGCGACTTCCAAGAAATTCTTTGTTCCTCCACATAGGAAAACATAGCCGACTTGGGACTTGCCGGTATCTTGGTGCGATAAGTACCCGACATCGGTGTAGCCAACCAAATTCAATTCATTGTTTCTTCGAAAAACAAACCAAGATCTTTGCTTCCTTGGAGGTAACGGAAGATGTCCTTGATCCCTTTCAATGCCTTTTAGTGGGTTACGCCTTTATGCAGGGCTAGCAAATTCTGGCGAACTCAATGTTCGGCTTAGTGCTATTCGCAAGGTACATGGCGCTCAGCTGCACTCGGATATGGGAATTCTACTCCCCGGACTTCCTCCCCTCTTCTCTAGAGTGCAGTATGGGTCTAGGTGCGCTTGGAGTGACCTTGAGCCATTGGAGTCTTCGCGAGGATATGCTTTTCAAATCAAACATTTCCAACACTTTTTGTGTGTAGGTTGATTGGTGTACCAAGATTCCTCCTTGGACATGTTCAAGCTACAAGTCTAAACAAAATTTGGTTTTACCCAAATCCTTCATTTCAAACTCAGACTTCAAGTATGAGCATGCTTCTTCAATTTCTTCATCCGTCCCAATGATGTTCAAGTCATCTACATAGACGGAGATTATCTGAGAATCCATTCGAGGATCATTGTATAAACACACATGGACAATCTTACTGCTGTTTGTGTAGCCTTTCTTGCAGAGAAAGTCACTCAGCGATTGTACCACATTCTTCTGATCGCTTTAGCCCATACAGTGATTTCTCCAATTTCACCTTTGTAAAGGTTTCTATTTGCTCCGTCTTGGTTGGGATAGGAATTCCTTAGGTACTTTCATGTATATCTCGAATCCAAGTTTCCATACTAAATATCTTTGTGACAACATCCATTAGCATCATTCTCAACTTCAAGTTGACGCCATTGAGATCAAATATCTAAAGGTAATTCCTCCATGACCGGAGAATAGGTTTCTTCATAATCAACTCCGGACGTTGAGTGAAACCTTGAGCTACAAGCCTTGCCTTGTACCTTACAACTTTGTTGTTTTCATTCCTCTTCAAACAAAGACCCATTTGTGACCTACTGGGGTTTATATGGGGAGGTGTGCGGCATCTGAGTCCAAACACCTCTCTCTTGTTGGAGAGACTAACTCTGCAATGATTGCCTTTTTCCATTCTTCCCAATCTAGCCTTTTCTTGCACTCTGCTAGAGATGAAGGCTCGGGATCATGATCAATGATCGAGGCAATCTTCTTTGCGAAGTATGCATCAACGTTGGCTGTTGCTCTATTCAGGGATTCTCCTGTTATTACAAAGTTTATGGCCATTTCTTCATGGGGTGCTTCATGCACTTCTACTTGCTCTTATTTGCTTTTCCCTATCGCGAAGCAAGTTCCTTTAGCTTTCATCGCCTATGTGTGCACACACATTATTTCCGTGACTTCTGCGGTGGAAGATTCAAATCTGGAATTGCCTTTTCCATTGGCTTCTTTCGGTGCTGTGTCTCAAGCTGGCTCCCCTTCTTTCCTTGGGGTATTTTAGTGATTCGTTGTGATAAGTCCTCTCGCCGGTTTTCTCCGACGTCTCGGGTACTTTGGGTTTGAGGCAGATTTCTGTTCTTTTTCTTTGAGGCCTCTGAGCAGGATGAGGATACCTTCTATTTTCTTGGTATTTCCACCCTCTCGGTGCATTTCTTGCGGGTACATGCGACTTAACCCGCCCTTGGATCACAAAATGATCAGCGAGTTCATTTGCTAAATTCGCAAATCAATTATCTTCGGACTTCTTGATTTGCTTCATTAGTGCGGGGTCATGTGCGGGATCGGTGGAATACCATATGATTTCCGGCATTTTTATCAAAGGTTGATTTCCTCCCCTAATGACGAAGCGATCCTCGTCAAAGATGCAATCAGCGAATCGGGCTGTATGCAAGTCTCTAGTCATGGGTTCCAAATACCTGATTATGGATGCACTCTCATAACCAACGTATATCCCAGACTTTCGGAGAGGGCTCATTGCAGTCCGCTGAGGGGGTGGTATAGGTACATATACCATACACCCAAATTTCCTGAGATGGGAGATCTTCGGGATGATCCCGTGCACAAGCTGCATAGGGGAATGGATGTTGTAGGCCGAAGGACTGAAGTTGATGAGAGCTGCTGCGTGCAGGACTGCGTGTCCCCAACAAGTGTTGGGCAAGTTAAAACTCTGCAAAAGCGGCCTGGCAATGAATTTAATCCTCTTTATTAGTGTACGCTAGTCCATTCTGCGTGTGGGCGTGCGGTGCGGAGTGCTCAAGCTGCTATCCTTGTTGCCGTGCAATAATCATCAAATGCCTTTGAAGTAAATTCTCGGCATTGTCCATTCTGATGGACTTCACGCGATGATCAGGGAAAGCATTCTTAATTCTTATGATCTGCGAGATCAGCTTTGCAAAAGCATGGTTTCTTGTTAACAATAAGCATACATCGACCATTTCGAGGAAGCATCGATGAGCACCATAAAGTATCGAAGCGGTACGACAAGGGCTGAATCGAACATAAATATCCCCTAGATGCGTTCCAGGAATGCAGGGATTTCACTTTGTACTTTCATGACAGAGGGTCTAGTTATTAATTTCCTAGTGGCACATGCAGGGCACACAAAATCTTCATGATTCGGAAAAATTTTAACATTAATACCATGACCTTGTGAGTTGTTCACTATATTTCTCATCATTCTAAGACCAGGATGACCTAATCTACCATGCCATAAAGAAAATAACTCAGAGCTTCTAAAAACAGTCTTCAAGGAAGTATACACTTCGGGTGCATGAATATTCGTGTAGTACAACCCAGATTCATATGAGGGACATTTTTCTAATACCATTTTTCCACATACCGCGTGCTTCACAATGCACAAGTATTCTTTGCCATTTTCTTCGTTGGTTTCTACATGAAAACCATTGGCGCGGATGTCTTTGAAGCTTAAGAGAGTGCGTTGATTCGAGGTACAAAGGGCTTCTTCAATTACAAAGTTGTACCCATAGGCAATATAATAGTGGCTCTTCCTAAGCCGATTACATATGAATCGCTTCTGCGATCGTAGTAAACTTTCAGCCGTTCTTCGTGATCATCGAAATATTTAGACTCTCTTAAGATGGTATTTGTTGTGCCACTATCAACAATGCATATCTCTTCCATTTAGGCGCTACGATTTCTAGATCAAAGAAATATAATTCCAATCAAATAGAGGCAAAATAATTCAAATATTGCTTGCAAATTTGAAGAATCTTGGAATAAAGAATAAATTGCATGTTTATTCATGGAGAAGTATGCTCTTCTAGAGCTTACAATTCATTATTCAAAGAAAATGCTAACAACCATAATCTAAAAAAATGCATTAAATGAATCAGTAAAATATGCATTAATTTCGCTTCTATGTCATCGATGTAAGTTTCTCTTCATTTGCCATAATATTGGCTGCACATCGATGTCGAGGCTATTACGTGAGGATGAGACAAGTGGTGTATCTTCATCCATGGCATCATCATCACCGATATTGGCGAAGTGCGCTCTCTGGGCGTTTTCTTTTGCCTTCCTCTTAGCTCGATATCGTTGATCACTTCCTTAGATTCTCGACATATCTTGACCGGTGTCCCCAAGTGCCACACGAAGCACGTTTGGTTCTGCTGTCCATATGGCTTGGCGTCGCCTTTTCTTTGTCATCCTTTTTCACCGGGCTTTGGACTTTCCTTTGGCACGAGTCCTCTCTTTCCCACCCGCTTGCCCTTCTTTACATTAATGGGCTTTCTCACCTTGTAGCTATTGGCATTGACTTACGTGCTAGTGCCTCGTCCGGTGGTGCGAGGCGTAGTTCTTGCGTAGAACATCGTCTTGCGATTACGCAACTTGCATTACATCAATCGGTTCGCTATACTCTTTGTATGCGTCACGACGATAGCTGCGTGCACTCTGGATAGCATTTGGGTGGAAGGTGGAGAGAGTTTTCTCAATCTTCTCCTCATCTGTGATCTTCTTGCCACATAGGGAGAGATTGGTACAAATTCTGTGCAAGGCAGAATTGTACTCGGCCACTGTTTTAAAGTCCGCAAATCTCAAGCGCACCCAATCTTGCTGTGCTTGGGGCAAGATGGTGTACTTGAGCTTTTCGAACTGCTTCTGAAGTGCAGTCCAAAGCTCATGTGCACTCTCCTCAGCCATGTATTTGTTCCTCAAAGTGGCTGAGAGGTGGAGACTGAGAAAATGCAGGGCTTGATCGTTCTGCTCGCCAATAGGTTTCGCATCCTGCGGGGACCCTAGACCAATCGCCGCATGGAGCTTCTTGCCCCCAAGAACGATCTTCACGTCCGATGCCCAAGTGAGGTAGTTCTGACCGTGCGGGGCCAGTTCTTCAAACTCACGATTCACGATGCCGGACATCTGCATAATTTCAAAATTCCGACATTAGATTACTGCATGTAATCTAATAGAAAATGGTTGCAAAAAGCATAAAATACAGAAAAATAAATCGCTATGCATTGCAGTATACTAAATAAAGCAATGATTTCAAAATTCATAAAGAATATGTAGAAAATAATACTGGAAAAATAAAACCAGAGCCAAAATATTTTTCTAGATTTTTCTGGCAATTTTCCAAAAAAAAATCTGCAATTTTTTTTCTTTTCCTTTTTTTTTCTTTTCTTTTCCTTCCCTTTTCTTTTCTCTTTCTTTTCTTTATTTCCTGGCCGAATCAGCCTTCGGGCCACCTTTCTTTCACCCGGCCTGGCCTCTTTGGGCCTTCAGCCCACAGCGCGTTCCATTTATTCGTGGCGGCTAGGGTTTCCAACCCTAGCCGCCATTCTTCATGCGCGCGCGGGGGCGAGCTAGCTGGGAGGCAGCGTGCGGGGTGCACCCGAGGCGGCTTCATGCGCGCACGGGGGCGAGCTAGATGGGAGGCGACGTGCGGCGTGCGCCCGAGGCGGCTTCATGCGCGCCGGCGGCGAGCCAAGCGGCCGCGCGCTTGTGCCTTGCCGTGAGGCGGATGCGGGCCGAGGCGCCGAGCGTGTTAGCGTGGCCGGCTGGGAGGCGCGGCGGCGGTTGCGCGCCGAGGCGCTTGGCGCGAGTTTGGCGAGCCGGGCCGGGCGGCGGCGGCGTCGCGTCGAGGCACTTCGGCGACGGCGGATGCGGGCCGCCCTAGCGGCGCCGAGCGCAGTGCAAGCGGCGGCCGACAACCGGCGGCTCCGTGCGCTTTTTGCGAGGCGACGGCCGACGACGCGGTGGCTGCATGCCGAGACAACGTGGCGCGGAGGTCGGTGGCCGTGTCGAGCCAGGCGTCTTGGCCACGCTGGCGAAGGGTGGGTGGGCGGCGGTGCGGCCTGCGAAGCGCGTCGCCGGCTGCGAAGCGGCGGTACAGCGTCTGCCGAGGCCGAGGGTGGCACGCGACACGACCGGAGGCGCGCTGCCGCGAGCGGTGGGCGGTAGGCCGAGCCGGTGCGCGCACGTGGTGTCCGTGTGCCGGCGGCTTCAGGCACGCCTTATGAGGCAGTGTGGCGCTGGCTTCGGACGCGACTTCGTGCGCGACTGCTGAGACGCATGAATTTTCCCTTTTTCTCGAGATGACGCGATGTCTCGATGTCGCAGCAGCCGTGCACGTGGACGCAAACACAAAACATATGCGTACGGTAGATGCATGCATAAGATCAACAGCGATTAGAAACAATCACCGATTCTCAGCTTTCTCACCTTTCAATTCTGAACTCCGATAGAGTTTCGTGCTGATAACGTGTTAAGGAACCTCGCTATCGAATAGTTCGGGGTTCCCGAATAGATCTAAATTGGAGAACAGAGAGAGACACAGGTATATAGGGAGCGACGACAGAATTCTTTATTGATTTGTGATTACTTGTACATAGGGGGGACCCCCCCTCCTCCTTATATAGTGCTCGTCTAGGGTTTCGGTTAAGGGACTATCGTAGGCTTTTCATTGGACCACATAGTTTCTCAACAGATAGCACCGTGGTGAGATTGATCTTCCCTGCAAAAGTTCGTCCATCTAGTGATGGTATTATTTCTATAGTTATGTATTTTGCGTGTTTAATTATTTGCCATGCTCTCGCAGATCGGCCGCCCGGGTATGGTGGTCCACAGCCCCACCCTCCGTACGTGCCCTACCCGCCATATTGCAACAGAATCAACGGATGCAGACAATCATGACACATGGAGCGACGTGGATATACTCCCTACGATTACATATACATATCCTTTTCTAAGTAACTGAATCCAAAATTTTGAAACTTTAATAACTAATATCTTTTAAAATATTAAATTAGATATATGAAAAATCAAGTATGTGTATTTTCTTGAAAAGTACTTTCATAATATTATATTTTTGTTGGTTTTTTAATAAATTATAATAAAATTAGTGGTCAAAATTGTGTTTTAAAGATTTTGTGGATGTTGAAAATGATATCTATCTATAAACAAAGGAAGTACACAAAGACGAAGGGGTGAGTTTGTCACGTACATTTGGGCTTGAACCTTCGGAATCAATTTTCATGATGCCCCCACAAATGTAGGAGAGGCTCAACCATGTATGCTCATGGATGTACAAAGGCATCCACACTAGTTGGCTTACAAATTAATCTATGACCGCTTCGTTTGTATCCGTCTAAAAAAATAATTGAATGCACATTGTGTACAATTGAGTGGGTAAACGGTAAGCTCTTCTGCAGTACCCACGCTAATTGATATAGATTAATTGCCCATTGTTTTCAATCAAAAGGGTAGGATTAGTTAGGATTTGGATGTACTTCGTCATCAAATATAAGATGTATAGATTCTTTAAGGATAAAATTGTAGCTAAAGATGCAAATCAGTTAATCATAGACTAAGAACATGCGCAACAGTAGAGATAACTCCCATTTATACACTGCTCTACATCATCTATAGAAAAAACTAAAGACAGATATCTATAATCGTTTGATTATTAAACTTGTCTTATAGGACCCTAAAATCTTTTAATTCCAACATGGAAAAAAATGTTTGTTTAGACAATGACTCACACAATAGTGTGTTTGTGATGTCTATCTTTCTTTAATTTTACTAATTTGAGCCTCCTTTAGAAGCCCTCATATTAATTCTAGAAGCAAAACGCTACAAATTCTCACATTAATTAAAAAATAGATAAAAATTTCGAGGTTAATCTAAAAATTGACAAGTCACGCCCATTGCTTTGTATGGTCTCTTTCTGATCCAATTGAAAACTAACACTAGATTCGATGCTCCTTTAGAAGCCCCACATTATTTCTATAAAGTAAAAAGCTAGAAATTCCTATGTTAATCAAAAGAAGAGAAAGTTCTTTATCTTTACCAATTGAAGGTTCATTTAGAAGCCCCAAATTAATTCTAGA
Organism: Otatea glauca; assembly: GCA_036346275.1. Taxonomy (NCBI): domain Eukaryota; kingdom Viridiplantae; phylum Streptophyta; class Magnoliopsida; order Poales; family Poaceae; genus Otatea; species Otatea glauca. The sequence continues at coordinate 51,180,106 of CM070721.1, forward strand.
AAGTAAAAAGCTACAAATTCCCAAATAAATAAATAAATAAATAAAAGAGAAAATAGATAGAGATTTCCACGTTAATTTGAAAATAGAGAAGTCACGTTCGTAACTTTGTATGGTCTCTTCGTGATCCAGTTGGAAACTTAACACCAGATTCAATACTCCTTTAGAAGCCTTCACATTAATTCTAGGAAGTAAAAAAGCTAGAAACTTCTATATTAATCAAAAGAACAGAAAAATCTCTATCTCTACAAATTGGAGGCTTCTTTAGAAGCCCCTATATTAATCCAAGGAAGTAAAAAAGCTACAATTTCCACATTAATAAAAAAAGAGAAAAATAGATAGAGATTTACATGTTAATCTGAAAACAGGGAAGTCATGTCCATCGCTTTGTAGGTCTCTTCCTGGTCCAATGGAAAACTAACACAAAATTCAATGCTCGTTTAGAAGTCCCCACATTAATTTCAGAAAGTAAAAACCTAAAAATCCCTACATTAAGCAAAAGAAAAAAAAATTACCTCTACTAATTGAAGGCTCCTTTAGAAGCCCCTATATTAATTCTAGAAAGTAAAAGGATACAAATTCTCACATTAATTAATCAAAAAAGAGAAAAATAGATAGAAATACCACATTAATCTGAAAATAGAGAAATCATGTCCATTGCTTTTTATGGTGTTGTAAGGCTCCCCATTTTTGATAATAAATACCAACAATCGGTTCCATGTGTATACAATACTAGTCCCATGATCAGTAGCTAGTACGCACATTTACAAATTAATAATACATTCATACACATAATATTATATTCGACAGCGAAAGCAATTCTTACATAATATTCTTTCAAACCAAAATAAACTTAGCAGTGGAGACATTTATATCTTGAAGTATGTCTTTAACCCATTATCCTCACACGCAACTGACAAGGTAAGTCCTAGAAAAACTCATCGTTAACATACCCGTATCCTGCGTCAAAGTAAGTTACATCGGGGTATTTTGATTCTTGGCCTAAAAACAACAACAATAGCAAATTGAGTACTTTACGTACTCGCAAGACTTTTACAAAACCTATAATATATGCAGGCTTGTATCAAGAGAAAGGCTATTACGGTTATTTTGCATAAAGCCAATTCGAATTTTAAATATTGAATAATAGATTGCAAACATAATTTTTGTAAAAGCAATTTGACAGATAAAGAAATTAACAAGTATGTAAGCATAAATAAAGCAATTCACAGACCTTTGTGACGTGATCACCACACTAAACTATTTCCTACCAACATATGGCAGAAACTAGATTTTTATGAAAATAAAAACATCTAACTAGTTCTGGTGCACCAAGACTCCCATAACCGCGGGAGTGGCTTTTCGAAAAGTTTTATGCTCTACAGAGGTGTACAACTCTACCCACAAGAAATGATCAACCCTTTTTGCTAGGCTAATGACACACTTCCTTTGGTGTGTCGACAAGGAGATCATAACATAATCGTTATAATACATAACCCTAACTTTGTACCAACTCGGTGACGACAAACCCATACTATAGCGGCAGAAGATATTTGTACTCATAGTTTGACCAATGGTTTCACGTCCCATTGTCTCGCTTCTCCCCATAGCATGGCATACACCATTGTATCGGTAAACGTTTATTCCATATTCACCTCGGTGTGGACGTCCCTTCGAGCAATTAGTCCAGAAAGCCTGTATTACTACAACCTTCCAATGCGCAAAGCTAATTCTAAGTAAATTAATAGGTTAAGGGCATTCCATACTAGCATTGTGGTTGTACGGTAATTCTCGGATTTAACGAACACTAAGTCTGGTCCTTAATCTGACCCGGGTGATAATCTCCCCCTACACTACGTGTAGACCACATGCACATCCGGCTATTGCCAGTAATCTCCCGCGTCAAAACCATAGTTTTATTTTCATTTTTAATAAATTACCATTGATCACTTTAAACATCATGTCCACGGTTCATCATGAACAGTAAAGCCTACTAATGGTGCACTCATTTCTAAGCATACTAAGCAGATGCATGTATACATGAGTATACCCATTTTGTTGTCATTGAGTGAATACCCATATTCTAGGGTTACCAAGGTTTACATGTCAATTTTGATTAAGAAAATCCCATTTATGAAGGTAATATCTACCATAACCCATAAAATAGCAAAGTACATGAAACATAGCGCATGCATGAAAGTTTTAATAAAACAATTTCGAAACACTGGGATCAACATGATCAAAGGGGGTCCTTGCCTTGCTGATTATCATTGAAATCAACATCGGGGTCGTCGATGACTGTATCTGGAACATCGGGTTCTACACATTGTTTAACGAAAATATAGCAAATTACAAACTTTAATAAGGGAAAAAAATCATATGGAAAACCAAATAAAGAATTGCTATAGAAAACAGACGTATTATAGGGTTAAAGTTTTATGATTTCATGTACTCGCGTTTTAGTTGAGCTTTTATATAAACATATACATTACTAATAGCTTTGGGTTAAGCGATAATACAACTTCTTATTTTATAAATTGCATTTTCCTTATTTTACGAATTCAAGAGGCTACAATTATGTATTCTTATATTTATAATTTTGAATTCAATAGGCTAAAATTATTTGGATTAATATTAAGTTATTAAACTACCACATGGTATATCATAATATATTCAATAGTTCACCCTAAGTATTTTTGCATATTCAAGTAATTTATTGTCTTATAGACACATATGAACTGATTAGATGTGATTTGAATCTTATCTGCTTAAGTTATACATAATTGAATAATGAACGCATTGAAATCATCTTATTATAGAAAAAGACTAAATCAAGTTAAAATTTAAATATTCTTGCATATTTGTGTTTCTGAGTACCTAAGGATTCTGAAAAAATTGGTTTTATTCAATTTAGAGATCAACTACAAAAATTTTGTTTATAGCATATTTTAAACCTTTTATTTAAATTTGAATTTAAAATTTTCATATTGCTCATTTTCAAATTATTTTTGCATATTTAGTAACTACACAATTTTATATGAATTTATAAATTTATTTTATTTTATTTGGAGCTATATTTCAAAAGTTTCAAGTATTTGAATTCGGACGGTTTTGAAAATGAACCAAAATTGCAAAATATGTTTTCTTAGCTGGAAAACGTCTTTTGCGTGTGCGCGGATTTCTATTTGAATCCAGCCACAGTCTCTGATAGCTGGGGCCTAAAGTCAGTCACATGTGGTGTGAGTGCGTGTGAGGCTCAGTGAGTGGGACTCGCGTGATGACCGCATGGCGCATCTTGTGGTGACACGGGGTCCATGTGACAGTTTGTGTGCAGGTGAGTGGCTGACGGGGTGGCCCTACATGTCATAAACAAAGAACAGGGGAGCTCAGTTTGAGGCTCGCCGGCGGTGAGGTAGCACCGGAGGCCGACGGGCAAGGACACGGCGAGCATCAGCGTGTCCATGCGCACATAGGGGTGGGCTTTTCGACGGTTGGTGGTGGCTGAAAGGCACCTACCACTGGGCTTAGGCAGCGTCCACCATGGCTGAGTGGCCGTGAAGCAAAACAAGACTTGCTTGAACACGGATAAGGGTGGTGTGAGCACTAGTGAGGACAGGGGAGTGTGATTCATCACCTTGGTGAAGTAGTGAGTGATCGGACTGGTCTGGCGCCTACTCGCTAGAGCCGGAGAAGAAGAGGGACGGCCCAACGGTGCTACGGTGGATAAGAGCTGAAATTGAGGAAACAAATGTGTCGGGGATCGGCCATCCTGACACGTGTCCGTGCCCCCCCGGGGGGCTTTAAGCCGCCATCCTCCGAGCTCCGGCGACTATTCCCAAGCTCGGACAAGGCTATCCCCGAACTGGATGCAGACCCCGGCGACCTCCTCAATCTCGGCACCTGGCACGACTCCAATGTAAAGCAGGCCTCCTCTTCTATAAATGTATGACTCCCGTCCCCTGCGTGGGAACTAGGGCCTCCTGCTCTTGCCAGTCCCTCTGCGCAAGGGCTAAAGGGCTATCTACCCCTGTCAGAACCCCAGCATTGGGACTAGGGTCAACCACTCCCCAACAGTTCTCGGACCCCTGCTGGGACTAGGACTAATCGCCCCGTCCACTCACGGCGACCTCTCGACGTCAGCATCGAGATCAGCACCAAAGGCCTATAAAGCGTCAAGACCACTCCGATCGAGGGGGAGGAGAAGAAAGAAGAGAACAGCAAGAAGACAACGGTAGTAAGATCGCACAAAGCTCCCCTCAGTGATTGCCCCCGAGCGATCCCGAGGTCGAGCTCCTCCTGTAGCTCTCCCCGAGGAGCCTTTAGTCCCCTTTCGCCTACGGGCAAGACTGGAGTAGGGCTGTTACCCGACCTAGGGGGCTTGAACCAGTATAAACTTCGTGTCCCCTGTTCGACTGTCCTTTTCCCCTATGCTACGCGTCTGCCGAGGCTCCTTCCCGGATGAACGAGGCTCTGGGCCTCGCCCCTCGTACGATCCTTCCCCCCTCTTTGCGGTCGACGGTCCCGATCGTCGACAGCTGGCGCCCACCGTGGGGCCCGAAGCTTCGTTCGTCCAAAGTCTATTACCCCAGCGGCATCGGCACCTCCAGCTCCACCATCGGCATGTCACGGATAGTAAGCCTAGGCTCGGACGCTGTCCCCGAGTGCCAGGGCTCCACATCCATGCTCTCGCCCTCATCGCCGCCCCGCGAACGCTGGGCCTTCGTAGCCGGTGGGCGTGAGGCGACTCCCGGGGAGGATGACGGCGGCCCGGAGACTCCTCGCGAGGCGCATCGACTCGCCCAGGTTGCCATCAACCAAGCCATCGCCGCTATTCAGCGAGAAGAGCGTGGTATAACCCGCTCCCTGTCCGGCGCTCGCCCCTCCCGTCGGACGAGCTCGCGAGAACGCTTGCGGGCCATCGCCCGGGTCATGGCTGACCCCGCTCGGACCGACTCGGTCCTCTTCCGACAGTCCCTGGCTGAAGAACTCAACAAGGCGACCGATGGTGTCGCACCTCGATGACAAGCGGGCTCCGTGGGACCTGAGTCTCGCCCCATGGCGGCCAGCGGCCCCTTGCCGCGCGGTCACCTGCCGTTCGACCACCAGATTCCCCGTTCGCGGGCTCGCACCCCGTCGTCGTCTCCTCCGCTTCGCCGACAGGAAGAGGTGGTACGCGGGACCGCCCGCCGCCAGCGGCGTAATAGCGATGCTCGCTCGAGCAACAGTACTTCCGGAGGCCTCTACCCGGGTGTTCCACCCAGGCGCCAGAAGATCCGTGACCACCCGCGCCACCACCATAACAACGCGCCCGCCGACCATCATGATCGGTGCGGGCGCGCCCGGCTCAATTCCTCGCCGGCCGATGGCGACTCCGACGCCGGCCGATGGCGGTAGTAGCCTTCGACCTCGGTGCCGGCGTACTCGAACGACCTCCGTCGGTCTGTTTGTTTGGCGGTTCAAGCCGGCGATGATGGAGCAATTCGACGAGACCAAGAACCCCGCGGAATTCCTCTCCATATACTCCATCGCCATTTTGGCGGCGGTGAAGCGAGGCGCGATGGCCAACCGCCTCTCCCACCGTCTGGGTGGGCCGCCGCACTGGCTCTTCAACCAGGCGCCCGGCACCTTCCGGTCATGGCGCTAGTTGCGGAGCGCCCTCCACTCCAACTTCCAGAGCTGCTACGAGCGGCCTGGATGAGAAAGGGACCTGGACCGTGTTATCCAGGGAAAGGAGGAGCTCCCACACGGTCCCCGAGCATTCAAAGGACCTTGACCCGTCGAAGAACATGGTCCAAGGGGCTTTGTCTTCGACCTCGGTCTCGGGGGCAGGTTCCGTCGTCACCCCTCAAGGCGACTACTTGAGATATGTGGTCCCCTTCGGCTTCCCCGCTACCAACAACGCGGCGGAATAAGAGGCCCTATTGGCTGGCCTACGAGCTTGCAAGTCCCTAGGCATTCGCCGTCTAATTGTGAAAGGGGACTCCCAGCTCATCGTCAATCAGTACAACAAAGTTTACTAGTGTTCGGACCCACTGATGGCCAAGTACCTAGCCGAGGTGCGCAAAATGGAGAGGTGGTTTTGGAATCTGAAGATCCAGCACGTACCAAGGAAGGACAATTCAACCGCCGATCTCCTATCCAGGCTCGGATCGTCTGGCGATGAGCTCCCGCCAGACGTTATCCTCGAAACCTTGGCTATGCCATCCGTCGCCAACCAGGAAGACCCGGTGGCCTTCCTCGAAAGCATTCCGTCGTGGATGGACCCAATCGTCAAGTTCCTCGACCAAGGGGAGCTCCTCGCCGCTCCAGCCGAAAGGAGCAGGCTCCGGCGACGCGCGAGCTCGTACAGGCTCGTCGGTGGGAAGCTCTACCGTCAAGGGGCCCTGGGCATTCTCTCAAAGTGCATCACTCTTGAAGAAGGTAAATACGTGCTCAATGACGTACATTCCGGCCTATGCGGCGCTCACTCTTCTTTCAGGACCATGGTCGGGAAGGCATTCCGGATGGATTTTTACTGGCCAACGGCACTCGAAGATGCCCAGGGCATCGTCCGTGCCTGCCAAGCCTGCCAGTTTCACGCCCGGAAGGCCCGACAACCGGCCTACGCTCTACAGACCATCCCCCTCGCCTGGCCGTTCTCGACGTGGGGCCTCGTCATCCTCGGTCCCTTCCCGAGGTCGGTCGGGGGGAAGAAGTTTCTATTCATGGCCATCGACACCTTTTCGAAGTGGATCGAGGCGGAGCCGGTCTCCGCTAGGCCGCGGTAAGGTTCTTCTGTTTCTTCGTAGTCACAAGGTACGGAGTCCCTTGCAGGATCATCACCGACAACGGGACGCAGTTCACCAGCGAACTGTTCCAAGGGTTCTACACAGATATGGGAACCAAAATCTGCTATGCCTCGGTAAGCCATCCTCAGAGCAACGGAGCGGCCGAGCGTGCCAACGGACAGCTCGTCCAAGGGCTTAAGAAGCGAGTTTTCGACGAGCTCGGTCGGCGCCGCCGGGCCTGGGTGGAGGAGCTTCCCACCGTCCTTTGGTCCGTCCGCACCTCATCGGTAGGCGCGACGGGGCGATCCTTTCCAACTCGTCTTGTGGCCAAAGACCGCCCTGCCGCTTCGAGGTCACGCTTCGCTCCGTCAGGGCAAGCTCGGTCGACCAGGTCGACCTCGAGCAGGAGCGGTTCCTCGACCTCGCCTTGGCGGAAGAAGGAGCCGCTCACTGTTGTGCTCGGCGCGCTACCTGCAAGATCTCCGCAGGCATGCTGCCCGAGCTGTTCTACCCAGGGGCTTCCGTGTTGGGGACCTGATCCTAAGACGAATCCAAGACCGTTCCTACACCAACAAGCTGTCCCAGCTGTGGGAGGGCCCCTACAGGGTCGTCTCAGCAAGTCGCACGGGAGCTTACCGCCTGGCGGTCCCCGAAGGCAGGGAGCTCACGAGCTCCTGAAATATAGGCCAACTTTGAAAGTTCTATGCCTAACGCTCCTCCTTCATCTGTTTCTAAGTTAAGATGTTTCCTCTTGCTGCCATGCATGTTTCCTGTGTCCCGGGCAAGCGCAACCCGGAGCGTGACACAGACGCTTGCATCGCCACACTCTGGTTTGGCCCAGGTATGCGCCCATAATAAAGGTCTCCTTCACCTCCGGCGCTAACCTCTTTCGGTTTATAAAGGGGGATGGTGTTTCGCCACGACCCCGAGTTACAGGTCCCTTCGTCAAAGGTCGCGCCATCTTAAAAGGCCTCGGACCCAGGGCCCCGTCTACTTTCTTGCAGCCAAAGTTCTCCAATCTGTTAGGACGCCTCGAACGGCGCGATCTCGCGGCGTGACAATAAGGGCAACCATAAGGTCACGCGGCGAGCCTGGCCTCGGAGCGTCCATGCGTGTTCTTTTTTGCAGCGCCTGGGGTCACATTCTCTAGGTTCGCCTCGGGGATGAACAACCCGAGCCTGGGCATCCCCAGGATCGGGGGCCGCAATAAGGCGATCGTTATCGGGATAAGCCAGCCATTCCCCCGTACTGCCAGCCATTGAATGTTCTCAGAGGGCGCCCCGAGCCCGATGACATTTCCCGGGCTCGGAGGTCGCAGTTTTAAAATTCACCACCGGGGATGACTCGGTCGCGATAAGCCGGCCCGCGCACAAAGCCGACCTTTCCCCCGGGACCAAGTGGCCAGGTTCGAATTTCTAAACCGCCCTCCGAGGGGGCCTCGCCGAGCTTGAAGCGTTCCCGAGCTCGCCGAGCGCACCGAGGCCTAAACTGTGCGGGCACGGGCAACCCCAGGCCGACCAGTCCGAGTTGTGCCCAAACCTGAGTACTGCCAGGCGAGGCCTCGGTCAAGTTGAGGCCGTGTTCTCTAGGTTCGCCTCAGGGATGTCAGTATCCCGAGCCTGATGCATTCCCAGGCTCGGAGGCTGCAGTAAAACGATCCTTATCGAGGTAAGCTGGCTATTCCCCTGTGTTGCCGACCATTAAACATCCTCAAGGAGCACCCCGAGCCTGATGACACTCCCAGGTTCGGAGGTTGCGATCTCTAAAATTACCTCTGGGGACGATCTCAATCGCAATAAGCCGCTCTGCCGTAAAGAGCCGACTAATTCCCCCATGGCCAAGTGGTCAAGTGCCCGAGCCCGAGTGATTTCGGGCGAGGCCTCGGTTAACCTGACCTCGAGCATCAGTTAGCTCGGTCAGCCTTCAACCCGAGTCGTGCCCGAGCCCGAGTGATTTCGGGCGAGGCCTCTGTTAACCTGACCTCAAGCATCGATTAGCTCGGTCGACCTTCAACCCGAGTCGTGCCCGAGCCCGAGTGATTTCGGGCGAGGCCTCGGTTAACGACCTCGAGCATCGATTAGCTCGGTCGACCTTCAACCCGAGTCGTGCCCGAGCCCGAGTGATTTGAGGCGAGGCCTCTTAACGACCTCGAGCATCGATTAGCTCGGTCGACCTTCAACCCGACTTCGTGCGAGCGAGTGATTTTGGCGAGGCCTCTGTTAACCTGACCTCGAGCATCAGTTAGCTCGGTCAGCCTTCAACCCGAGTCGTGCCCGAGCCCGAGTGATTTCTGGCGAGGCCTCAGTTAACCTGACCTCCAGCATCAGTTAGCTCGGTCAGCCTTCAACCCTTGCGAAACCCCGCAGAAACACGCCTGCTCCACGTCACGGATCCGGCGTTGTTCGGACCCTTCTACGGAGCAAGCCGTGCGAAATCTACAAAGGCGACGCAGGCCAACAAGCGAGCTAAGTCTTCTAAAAAGAAACACAGCCTTACAAAACATAGCAAAAAGATACATCGTCTTTACCAGGGGGCGCGAATCTTTCGCACCCCGACCCATCCACTAACTTTAGTCTCCTACTCTACAGACATGTCTCGTGCAAGTTTCTCCCACTCGAGGTCGGAGACCCGCCGCCGCAGCGCGAGTGCCTCGCCCTCGGCTCTGTCAACCCGATCGCGGTCGCTCTGAAGCTGGGCCAGGGAGCTCTTCCCCGCTCGAGCCACCTGGGCCAGCTTCCCCTCAAGCCCGGCGACCTTGGCCTCGGCCTCGGCCACCTTAGCTTCCGCTTCTGTGGCCCTCGCCTCCAACCCGGCCGCTGTCTTCTCAAGCGCAGTCGCCGTCGCCTCAGCCGTCGTCACCTTGACCTTGAGCTCGGCCGCCTCGGCCTCGAGCTCGGCGGAAGACACCCTCGGAGCAGCCGAGAGCTCCCCGGATAGCGCACGATGCTCCACGGCCTCCTCGCGTGCGGTCTCCGCCTCAGCGCGCACGGAGACCTGATTCCCAAGCTGCGTCCGGAGCCCCTCAGTCTCCTTCTGTGCAACTACGAGTAGCTCTCCTCACGGGCCATTCGGGCGGCTTCAAGGAGCTCCCGGAGCCCCTCCACCTCCTGCCGCGCGGCCTCCGCCCTTGAGCGAATGTCAGAGACCTCGAGCTCGAGGCGCTGGATCGTCACCACTGTGCTCGCACGATTCTTATCCAGAACGTCCTGCACCTTCCGTCGAACTCGGGCGAGGGTCTCCTCTGCCTTCTTCTGCTCCTCCTCGACGGCTTCGGAGAGCGTCGCGACGCGAAGGTCCCTCTCGGCATTCAGCTCCGCTCAGTCTCTCGGACCCTGCGCTCGACAGCTCGCGCGACCTCGAGGGCCTGGGCCTCCCTCAGGCGTAAAACCTCCACTCGACCACGCGCCGCAGCAGCTTCGAGCTCGGCGGCGTCTCTCTGGCTGACCTCGATAGCGTCACGGAGGGCCCGGAAGCTGAGCACATGCCCACGCATGACCCCATACCCCTGGGAGATCAGCCGTAGGCCCTGCAATGGAGAAGGAAAAATCACCACGTCTACAAGAAAAGAAAAAGAATGAAAAATTACCACAAGTGCGCTTACCGCCGCTAGCCGGTCCTCCAGCATCGACAGGTCGATGGCGCCATCGGAACCCCGGGCAATTCACCCGCGGCGACATCCTCGGCGGTCTCCGCCACCGCGGTAGCACCGGTGCCCCCCAAGGACCCGGGGTGATCCGCTTCGGTCAGGACGACGGCGGCCGAACGCGGAACCTCCACCGGGCGTACCACCGCCGATACGGCCAGCCCTGTGTAGGTCCTGCGCGCAGCAAGCTATCAGGGGCTGCTCGGACGACCCTACCGCGACGAAGTTGAAAGGTAGAAGGGGGTACTTACTGCGTCGAGCGGGTGCGCGGCAGCCTCGCTTTCTTCGCGGACCTCTCGCGGAAGTCGACTCTCCGCCCACCAAGGACTCGGCGCCGGGGCGCTTCCACTGAGCGCGGCGATGCGGCGCCTCGACGGTGGCACCTCCGACCATGGCGCCCTCGGCGGTGGCGCCCGACCGCGGCACTTCGATCGCGGCGCCCTCGACCGCTCCTCCCTCTGTCACCTCGTCCTCCTCGGAAGACACGGCAAGTGGCGCCACGCCGCGGCCTGGGTCACGGCGTGAGGCGGCCGTCGTCCTCGTCGTCCTCCTCCCCGGCCTCGCCCTGGACCACAGGAAAGGTCGGTGCCCCTCGGACGCTCGAACGCCGTGACAGGGCAGGACGGTAAAAAATGTACAGCCGGCAGCAGTGAGAGATTCCCCCCCCCCTCCGGGAGCTTAGCGCCAGAGCTCGTGGCTCCGGCTGCGCATCCGGGGCCCGCGCGATGGAAGCTGCCTCCTGCTGCTGACAGAGAAGCAAGGATCAGTAAAAGAAGGACCGAGGAGGGAGCACGGGGAAAGCAAGCTCAGGCACGGATACCCCCGAGATCGGGGCATTCGAACCTACCACGACCCGGTCGCCCTACTCGATGTAGGCCTTCTTGGCAACCGGCCTCGGGGCGTCAGGAGCCGGTCTCTTACTCCCCTTCTTGCCTTTGTTCAGACCGGGGAGCGGCAACATCTGCTTCGCTGTGTCCCAGAGCTCCCTGGTCGCCTGCATGAGCTCATCACGGTAAAACGCCCGAATCCGAGCTCCCAAGACAAAGATCAAGGCGAGGGCCGTTACCTCGCTGCTCCACCCCAAGATGTTCCTGGGGACATTGCCGCCGAGATCGTAGGAGGTGGCGGCCTTCCCAAAGATCTCCTGCATCCTCGAGGCAATCCAGGCCGCCTTCGGTGCTGCAAGAAGCCAAAAAAGAGAGCATCAAGAAAACAAGGAAACTCCGACCAAGGCCCGAAAGAGCTTGAGGTCGGGCAATGCTCACCCTCGTGGACTTCCCGGGTGGCGTCGTGCCTCCCGGTGATCTCGAAGAAAGGGTGCAACCTCTTCCGAAGAGGAAACACCCGGTTTTGCAAGTAGTCCTGAACAACCACCTGCCCCTTGAGCCCGCGCGTGGCACAGATATGGACGAAGGCGACCGCCGCCTCGTCGATCGCCGATTCCTCAGGCTCCGGGGTCTCCCGCTTTCCGTCGATCGTGGCACCGATGTAGGCGAGCCCGCTCCCCTCTCCCTTCTTCAGGTAGAACCATTTCTCCGTCCACGGCCCGAGCGAGTCCCGGGTCGGGATTTGGAGGAAGGAACAAGGGAGTCCCACCCGCAACCGGAAGTAGAGACACCCGACGACGGGGTCCTTCGCGGTACGGGACAAGGAATAAAAACGGAAGAACAACGAGGGGGTAGGAAGAATGCCCAGGAACCCCTCGCAAAGATTAGCAAAAATAGAAAGGTGGAGAAGGGAGTTTGGTACCAAATTAACAAGTTCGATCTCACACTGCACAAGGACCGCGACCAAGAAGTCGCTCTCCGGGGTTCGCAGTCCGAATAGCATGTATTGCTCCGTGCTCACGATCTCGTCGTCCCGAGGTTGCGGCACGATCTCCCCAGACGGGAGCCGCCAGGTGAACGGATCCAGCAGCCCCAAGATCTCCATCCCCTTCATCCGCTCCATGGTGAGCGTACTCCTCCCGAACTTCGCCATAGGGTCGAGGGGGAGAGGAGAGGGGGGGACGGGTTTGAGAGCAAAGGGCAAAAGGCGCCGGCGCAGGAGTGCAAGGAAGGAGAAGACAAGAGTACGAGCAGTAGGGAGAGGGAACCCCGAAGGCTGAGACTCCCCTCGGTTTTCAAAGTCGCCTCGTCTACCGACATCACCACCACCTCAAAAGGCGCGCTCGTAGCCGGCGGGCGGTAACCAAGGCGCCAGGGCCCTTCGAAACCCCTGCACGGGCGTGTTTTCCACGCATCCACTAAACCGTCCCTCCGACTTCACTCGTCCGTGGGTCCCCCGGGCTTCCTGAGCCCACTCAGAAACAAGGTGCTGGAATTCAAGTGTTGCCAAGAACGATCTCACCAAAAACACCCCGAAACGGCCTCAAGAAACCCCGAACCCAGCCGAAGGGGTGATCCCTCCTCGAAAGACTTCAGACTCAAGAGCGCCTAGAGTCTCAGACTGCTTCTTGAGCCTCGGGGGCTGGTTGTCGGGGATCGGCCATCCAGACACGTGTCCGTGCCCCCGGGGGGGGCTTTAAGCCGCCCTCCTCCGAGCTCCGGCGACTATTCCCAAGCTCGGACAAGGCTATCCCCGAACCGGATGCAGACCCCGGTGACCTCCTCAATCTCGGCACCCCTGGGCCGGACTCCAATGTAAAACAGGCCTCCTCTTCTATAAATGTATGACTCCCGTCCCCTGCGTGGGAACTAGGGCCTCCTGCTCTTGCCAGTCCCTCTGCGCAAGGGCTAAAGGGCTATCTACCCCTGTCAGAACCCCGGCATTGGGACTAGGGTCAACCACTCCCCAACAGTTCCTGCCGGACCCCCTGCCTGGGGACTAGGACTAACTGCCCCCGTCAGCTCACAGGCGACCTCTCGACGTCAGCATCGAGATCAGCACCAAAGGCCTATAAAGCGTCAAGACCACTCCGATCGAGGGGGAGGAGAAGAAAGAAGAGAACAACAAGAAGACAACGGTAGTAAGATCGTACAAGGCGACACCCCAAGAAATCTAAGAAGGCAGATGCGTCTGCAGTAATACTTGTACACTCTACCGTTCACAAAGCTCCCCTCAGTGATTGCCCCCGAGCGATCCTGAGGTCGAGCTCCTTCTGTAGCTCTCCCCCGAGGAGCCTTTAGTCCCCTTTCGCCTACGGGCAAGGCCGAGTAGGGTCATTACCCGACCTAGGGGCTCGAACCAGTATAAACTTCGTGTCCCCTGTTCGACTGTCCTTTTCCCCTGTGCTACGCATCTGCCGAGGCTCCTTCCCGGACGAACGAGGCTCTGGGCCTCGCCCCTCGTACGATCCTTCCCCCCTCTTTGCGGTCGACGGTCCCGATCGTCGACAAAATGAGTTTAGGGCAGCATGTAGATGCTTCTAGCAAGTGAAATCGGAGAGCGTTATACCGAAGCTCTTGTTTCGATCTTGGCTTTTAAGTCTCGGGTTCAACGGCCGTGGGAGAGAAAGACAGTGGTGCAGTGAGCTAGCTCGACGTTTGTGGAAGTTTGGGGAGGTCGTGGAGATGTTATGATAGACCTAGAAGTTTGTTGCACTACTGTAGAATAGTATAACACTACCGCATCATCTGGGTCGGTTCTTAACATTTTAGGAAAAATAGATTGTGATAGATGACTTCGAAGAGGATGTTAGTAATAATCACAATCGGTTCTCAAGTTAGAACTGATTGTGATGTAGAATTGGGCACATCACAATCGGTTCTTAGGTAGGAACCGTTTGTGATGTGTACACGCGCATCACAATCGGTTCTAACATGAGACCGATTGTGATGTGCCTCGTTAGGTTATTTATACCCTCAAGCTGAACTGTCCTCTGTTGTTGTTCTAGAGGCAAAAAACCATCGTCACAAAAAAAAACACCACATACTCTGGTTGGAAGTAATACTTGGGTAAGCAATTATGAAATCCTGGAGGTTGGGTGTTAAGAGGGTAAAGTTGAAGCCCTAGCTTGGGGAGATTTTCCCCCTGTTGTGGTTTTCTTCAAAAGGTGGGCATGTCTTAGCGGTGACAACGTCACACATGAAACAAATTACATGCTTATAGATCATTAAGAAGGGTTGTATTGTAAATAAATGTACTACATTTTATTGTAATTAATGTTTTTTTGCTTGAAATAGGGAAACTGCTAATGTTTGACAAGGTGGGGGGTATTTAAAAAAATACTGCCTTTTCCCACAAACAAGCATGACAGCCGATGTTAAATGACAAATAAACTCTCTAGATATTATTCAACACTCCACATGCTTGCATTTTTCTTATTTCAATTAATAAAGCACAAGTTCTTCACAGCCTCAATTTGTCACTTGGAGTTCATAATTAGCTTGTACCAATAGTAAAAAAATTAAAACATATTATACTTAAATAATGTTTTTTAATTCTTAAGACATGTCTCCTTTCATACTCCTTTTCTCAGTTCATAGTTAATTTTGCTACCTCTGCTCATTTCAAACTCCTCTTCTAAACCTGTATGCATGCAAGCTTCAAACAGGTTGACAAAAGCAGTTTATAGTTTGTATAGATAGCTAAGCAATAATACTGAAGAGCCTGCCAATATATAGAGCTATTGAGAATATAATGGTGATGCATTGGTGTCGGTTCCTAGTAAAAAACCGATTGTAATGGATATTACGTCAATGTTGGTTCCCAGTATAAACCGATTGTAATGATCATCAGTGTCGGTTCTAAGTAAAAGCCGATTGCAATGGGTGGTTTCATCATTGTCGGTTTTCATTAAAAGCCGATTGCGATACTTTCCTCATCAGTGTCGGTTTTTATTAAAAACCGATTGAAATGTGTGGGTTGATCAGTGTCGGTTTTCATTAAAACATAATTGCAATGCTTGACTCATCAATGTCGGTTTTAATTAAAAACCGATTGCAATTCTCGTATCATCAGTGTCGGTTTTAAAATGCTATCACACATACAGTCATACTTAATTCGACGGAATTGTTTGATCTTAAAGGGGATCTTCTATAATTTCGCACTTAAAAACCGATTGCAATTCTTGTATCATCAGTGTCGGTTTTACTAAAACTCGATTGCAATGTCTATTCATCAGTGTTGGTTTTAGTATGAAACCGATTGCAATGTTATCTCATTTGTGTGGGTTTAACGCGAAACCGATAGAGATGGCTCCCATCGACAAAATTCTCCATTTCTCTACTTGTGTCGGTTTAACATGAAACCCGACACAGCTAGCCAGCTCTGGTCGCTCGCGTAGCACGAGAGAGCTCCCTATTTTTTAACACCCCACCACCAATGCCCACCACCGCCACCGCACCATAGAAACGAAGACCACGACTTACCTCCCCTCACCCCCGCTCCTCCAGCCCTCACCCCTGCACCCGCTACTGAAGCTGCGGCGCCCGCCTCCGCAACTGCTGTATCCGCGGCCGTGTTGCAGCTGGTGGAGGCGAATGGCAACTCCGACAATAAGAAGAAGTTGGTGTTTCCTTTCCCATTTCTGTACGAGTTTTAGTTTCGTCTCCGATTTCCTCTTTTGGTTCGTTGTGTGTTGTTTATTTTTTTTTATTTTGTTTGACAGGAGGAACTAGGAAGGCGGAGGAAGGGGAAGGGTGCTGGACGTGCAGTTGCAAGAAGTCAAGTGCCTAAAGCTGTAAGTCTCCTCTACGCTCGCAAGATTCCCCATCTTCTCATTAATACCAAATTTTGCATATGTTTCATCATTGTTTGTGCTGTGCCTAGGATACGATTATAATTTTGGTCAGGCGCTAATTTAGTTTTTCCATCCATAACGAATGATCTGGTGTTGTTTCGAAGTAGAGAAATTACTCTAGTTTCAGTGGCCGCACTTCTCAAATGTAGATGGAAATAGCACCAAACATTGTCAATTTGGGACTGCCTGTGTATCAAAATTTCACAACTCAATTTGAGCATGTGTAGCAACTTTATTTGAACATGTTGAGTTTTCGTTGCGTTCCATGGAGAGATTTTGGAGAGGAAACTGGTCCCTTTTCAAGTTTTAAATTTACCCATACTTATCATTCTATTATATTCTGCTGCAAAGCTGCACACTTGAAGCACTACTCACAGGAGCAGGCTGATTGTGATTTCCGGTCTAGCTATGCATGACCTTCATATTAGTGCCATGTAATGTTCTGTGTCTTTGTATTACACAACAAATTACCAACCAACCAGTGTCCTTCTTTGAATGAAGTCATGTCCAGCCTTTTGAGTTTTGAATATTGTTACCTTTGTCTGTCAGTTAAATTTTTTGTCTTTACGTCTTTCTGATGAAAGGTTCCAGCCAAACATCTTCCGGTGCCAAGACCAGACCCAGTGGTCGTGGCTATGTTAACATCAGGCTTGACTGCTTCAATTGCTCTTGAAAAGGTTATCTTGATATACAGTTCTTTTGTTTTCTTTGTCATATACAATGTGGTTTTGACCTCATATTTGCACAGCCAAATTTTAAGTTTCTGCATGTTTTCTTGTCACTTCACAGCTCGCAAAACTAGCAGGCAACAAGGTTGTTGCCACATGTGGTGGTGAAAGTAAAGCTGCACTTCTGGCTTCCTTAGGAGTTGATCGAGTTATCAAGTACCAAAATGAAAATATCAAAGATGTGTGTTTTCTTTCGACCTTACTTTTCATGCTTCTGCTGCTTATAATGCAATTTTGCTATAATATCGATCTTATGTTGAAGAATGCAATTGTCATACGCATCTAGGTTTCATTCAAAGTTGGATTTGCCAATGGATGCTTTCTTGATAATTTCTGAAATCTTCTGGTGTTGGGCAACGTCTTCTTTTGTACCTCGAAAGGAAATGGTATCCTTTTGCAACTTTTAGATGTCAGTCGAATACTCATTGCTCGACCTTTTCAACCCTGCTAATCCGAGATAACACGCCAGCAAAAGGCTGATTCAGATGCAACTTAGAGGTATCACAAACACGGTATTAGGTTCGCTGAGTAGATATGCTAATCCTAAATCCAACACTGTTGTCTTACTTCCTTTTTCTTGGAAGAAAAGGATAGCCAATCATGTTAATTGTGCCAGTGGATTAGCTCGTCAATGTATTCTATACCCACTCGGAAGGCATATTTCTTGAGATGGTTTTATGCCCAAGAGCACTTAAAAGAGCCATTAATCGACTTTTGCGAGTTCATTTTATTTTTGCGCTTGATCTGTCCTGCTTTGCTCATTGCTGGAGACCAAGAAGGCTTGCATCGGACCGGGAGGAGTAGCTACCGTCTTTGTGTCTGATGATCCATATGTGTGTGCTGTTTCGGTGGTCTGTTCATATACAAAGAATTGCACAATTCTAGCAGTCTTATTGCTGACTGCTATATTTGGTATTCACGTGATTTGTTTGGAAACTTGTATTAGCTTTGTGTTATTTTTATCAAAGTTTTTTCATGAAAAGCTTTATGTTGAGTTCTGAGGGTAGTTTGTATGATCACCCTAGGTTCATCCAAAGATTGATTCAAACGCAAACATTTTCTAGTGCTTCGCTAAGGTATATTTTTTGGCTGGCAGGACCATATGACATTGAGTTTAATGCTTAGGCAGAGGCTACTCAGTTAAACTGTGCCTTGTTTTTTATTCATTGCGTGTTCTTTGTCTCTCTGTAAAAGAGTTGTCCTCTGTATAGTGTTAGCTCAATTTGTTGAACTTTTTCTCAGGGTTCATCGGATATGGACTTCTTCTGTGAATATGGTGATGCTAACAGATTCAAAATTCAGGAAGTCATCCGCAAAGGAAGTTATGGTGTAGTTTGTTCAGCAATTGACCAACATACCGGTGACAAGGTGGCAATCAAGAAAATACACAATATCTTTGAGCACTTATCTAATGCTGCCTGGATCCTTCGTTAGATCAAATTACTCCGGCTATTACAGCATCCTAATATAGTTGAGGTCAAGCGTATAATGTTACCTCCATCAAGGAGGGACTTTATGGATATTTATGTAAACAATATTATATATATAAATGTGATATGTGTACTGATTGTTAAGTATGTTTGTGTTTTATATTATGAATGAATGTGATATGTGTGTTGTAATAAAGTGTTTATATTCTGTGAATGTGATATGTGCATATTGTGTGTAATATGTGCAGTGTGAATATGATACGTGCATACTGTGTGTAATATGTGCGCTGTTTTTAGGAGGGTGCACTGGATAACAGCGCACCCACTCATCACTATCGGACGAGAACCAACTGTGATAGCGTCATCTTATCTTTACTATTTCTAATTAGGAGCTGGTGACGGTCGTCTGCTCTCCTTCAGAGTCTATTTTCATCCACACCCTCAATTTTCTCTGTAGCTCACAAAAAACCAATGCCCCCCAACCTAACTCCCACGAATAAATTCAGGCTCGCAAATATCCCAACTCTCTTAGGTCTATTCCGCAAAATCTGTACGATAGTTTTGAGGGTTTTTCCACCCATACCCACCGGCACACCGCCCTCACCTCCTCCAAACCAAAAGCGAAACACCAGTACCCATCTCTCCCTGCCTCACGTCGACGCGATGCGGTCGTCGCCTCCGCCGTGGCGGACCCTGGCTTGCCTCGCAGTTGCGCTGTTGCTCCTCCTCGCGGCACCACAGGAGGGGGCCAACGACCTGGCACGCGACGTGTGGGTGTTGGTGGCCTTCCAGGACGTCGTAGGGCAGCGCCTGATGTGGAACGACATCGACCTTAACCTGCCGTAGCTGCAGCAGTTCAATGTGTCATTTAACCAGTTGAATGGATCCATCCCAGCCTCTCTCCGGTCCAAGCCACGTTTGGCGTTTCTGGGGACAGGGTTGTGCGATGGGCTGTTGGGGCCTCGCCCTGGTGAGGGCTCGCCTTCCCCTACTCCGGCAGGGCAGTTGTCGTTGCCGACGCCGATGACCAATGGTGGGAATAGTGGCAAAGGCAGAAATGGGGTAGAAAGTGTCAAGAAGAGCAAGAAGCTCTCTGGCGGCACTATTGCTAAAATCGTTATAGGCTCTGCCTTGGGAGCCGTGCTTCTCCTATTCATTCTCATTTGCCTCTGTCGCAGGTTGGGGCGCATGAAGACGCAGTCTCTGGAGATGCCGCCTCCATCTCCAACACCTGTCGTTGTCATGGGCGGCTGGAAACCTCCCGAGATGACCAGTGCCATGGCCGTAGCGCCGATGGCCACCGTGGGCCTTCCTCACACCCCCGTCGGCCAGTCGATGTCAGGGAAGGAGCTGGTTTTCTTTGGGTCAGCAACCGTCGTGGCACCGTTCGACCTAGAGGACCTACTGCATGCGTCCGCTGAGGTGCTTAGGAAAGGCGTGTTCGGGACAACATACAAGGCAGTGCTTGAATCTGGGGCAACCATGGCGGTGAAGCGGCTCAAGGATGTGACTATCCGAGCCAGAGTTCTGTGACCGTATTGCTGACATTGGCGAGTTTCATCACAAGTTCATCGTGCCGCTTCGCGCCTATTATGGTAGCAAAGATGAGAAGCTGCTTGTCTACGACTTCATGCCCATAGAAAGCCTCTCTTTGTAAATAATTTTTTTGTCACAAAATAATTTTTCATTGTAACGCACGGGTACATAACTAGTCACTATCTAATGACTTTGTATCGCCATTAGAACTGACTGTGATGACGAAAAATAACCAATTGTGATGTACATTCTTGTAGTAGTGTTGTTTGTTTTATAGATGGAGAATGAGGTGGCTACACAGGATTTGAACAGAAGAGGGGAGTGGCAGCTCAGTTAAGGCTTTTCTCAGCGCAGGGCATGGGGCGTGTCAATTGAGATGCTCTATGGCAACGCCTTGTCAGTGGTGACGCGTTCTTGGCCTCGCTTTGAGAAATTGCGGCGCGACTAGATGAAGGACCGAGAGAAGTAGAGGCGGTGGCTGGTCGTGTGTGAGAGAAGAGAGGAGGGGGGAGACAAAGGAGAAGAGCCTGATAGGTGGGGCAAAGGGCTCAGCTAGCGGTGGCTAAAATAGAGAGAGAGAGACAGTTTGGCTCTGGTTGGCGGGTTTGGACAAGGGTGGGCCCACTAGTCGGTCACGGTGAATGAAACTCTTCTTCAGACTTCTGGACAGCACGTAGTGAAGCATTTATTTGAGCTATCAAATCATGTCAAGATTTTTTGAAAATTTTGGATGTGACGACTAGATAATTTTTATTTTCTAATAAAAATTTTAGATAAAAATAATTTTTGTAAAAAATCTAATAATTCTGAAAATCTGATTTGTCCAATTCAATCTTTTCTATATTTTTTCATTTATTTAAAGATTGGAATTTGGTCAAGAATTTTTGTATATTTTTGTGAAAAGTTTTTATGATCTAAATGATCTTCTGTAAAAAATTAAGATTTTTATCTTGTATATTTATTTTCTAATAATTCTGACATTGAAGTTTTCATATTTTATTGCTTTCTGTTTTAGAATTTTAAAAGGCTCTATATGTGGTTTTAATTTTTTATATTTTTACTAGAGATAAAATTTGCTCTGTGGAAGGCATGGTAAAAATTTCAACCAGAGATAAATTTTACAAAGTTTTACAATCTGACATTACACTGTTTTCAATCAAACTAGATGCATTTGTGCGGCGTGACGCCGCGCAAAGACGGTTTTCTTGTCAAAGAAAAGAACCGCGAAAAAAATCCAAGAAGTTTGGAGGGCATTTTCGTAAAAAAAGTACCTAGATGAAATTTTTGAGGGCTTTTGTGCAAAAAAATAATTTGGATTTAGAATTTAGGGGGCCTTTGCGGGAAAAAAAAACAATTTGTGTGAAAAGAAACAAATTCTGGAAGTTTTTTTTGTGGGGGGGGGGGCTCACTAAAAAATGTATCTAGATGTAATTTTTGAGGGCCCTTGCGCGGGAAAAAAGAGAATTGCGCTAAAAAAATCAGATTATAGAAGTTTGGAGGGCTTTCTCGAAAAAACCGGACCTAGACGTAATTTCAGAGGCCTCTTTAGCAAAAAAAATTAGCTCTACAAATTTTGGGGGACTGTCCGTAAAAAAATATGTACCTATATGTAATCTCTGAAAATTTCGAGGTCGTCTCCGCAAAGAAACGCAGGCCACGTGGCCGTTGCCACGCGTTGCGTGGGCAAAACTCGCGTAGGCGACGCTGGCGAGCCCGTGCGGGGATTCGAAGGCGCGAACGTGAGGGGCCTTACCGCTGCGCTGGACACGTGTTGCTGAGAAGCGACGCCATAAAAATACTTAACACGTACCAACAGGCGAGCAAACGGGCGACACGGTGCAACAACAAGCAACTATGTCGGCCCGAAATCGACGTGGCCGCATTGAGCGGCCGGAAACCTTGGGACTTAATATATGGAGCATTCAGCATGTAAATCTCTGAACTGTCCCTACACATTCAGTTCAGCTATTAAGTTTCAGATTTTAGTCACAACCAATCAGACATTCAGACCGCATGAACTCCAATATTTGCCCTTCAATTTCGAAATCATTCAATTAAATCTAATACCCATATGCTCCCCTTTTACACTGTTCCCAGGCATTCTGTTATCTTGAGTACACAGAATATCGAAACAATATGGATCATACCCTTTATCTTAGGCAAGTAACATATTGACATAATGTTATAATAAAATTACAACCAGATGATGAAGAGCATAAGAGCCCCCAGCAGTCCACGCAATATCATCAATGAGGACAAACAAAAAAAAAATGCATGTTCCATAAATAAAAGGAAATGGAAAGACAAACCTGTAGAGCTTTAAGAACATGTTCAGGAGCAATAGTTCCTCATCTCTCGGCTACATACTTCATTGGATTCAGAAGGCAGAAGATTGATGAACTCTGAAAATACAAAGCTACAAACATACAAGCGGTTAGATTGGATCAGCAAAATGAGAAATCCGGCCTTTGTATAATCAGTATCTTTCAGTAAAGAAGCAAAGATTGCGAGAGATACTCAGGAAAGACGTGGAAATCATTGTAGAACAAATTGTGTCATGAACTCACAATAATAACATGAATATATATGGTGAGAATATGGATCTTCTGCTGATGACAGGATTTTTTGATACAGTACACACGCAAAATCATAACCCATCCTTCTAATGAACTTGTTAAACACACAAATATCCGGACTCTAAATAGTGGCAGGTGTAACAACCACATTTTACATGAATAGAGCAGTTCAACACTACCATACTATTACTGTATATCATTATCACAACCCCAAGTGAGAAGTTTTCTAGACTCGGGAAGAAATGAAACCCCAAGTTCAGTATTAAGTCATACTTTATCGCAGTACTAATGACAGAAAATGTTCATTTTGACATATCACTGAACAAATGCAGTCTCCTTATGGTAGATAGAAATAACAGTCTGAATTTGACATTGAATTGGTCCTTCAACGAATTTTATGGAAATTGGTACAACTAAGGAAAGCACAAATTCCCAATCATGTTGAAGTGAACAAAGATTTGAACAGCCACCCATATCACCATAGTTAAGAGACAACCAAAAAATCTTAGGCCCTTCTTCCTTCTCTTCTTCAACCACACCAGTTATGATTTGATCCTTGAGAGCGTCGCAGGAACAAGGTTCCAGAAAATTCAGAATTAACCTTTTCCTTCACAAAATTGATTCGTGCTTTCTTCTTCTTTCAATATTTGACACTCGAGAAACAAATCCCCATTTAATACATTTAGCAGGGCTTCAGAAGAGAAGGAAGACGTACGGGAGAAGAGTACTGACCGGCCGGAGCAGTCGATCCCCGACACCAAGGCGACGCGGCGGCCAAGAAGAGGAGCAGCGAGAGGAACGCCGGGAGGCGGAGGGCGCGTGAGAGGTGTGCCGATGGGCACATATCCACCGGCCCCAGCGGGAGGAAGGCCGGGGATATGGGGGCGGCGTTAGGCGACCGGGAGCGGCGACGGCGCGAGGAAGGCACCAGGGATGCAAGACACGAACCCACGTTTTCGGCATTGTAGCGAGGGTCGCTACCACCGCGTCACGGCACCGTCGTGGCCTAGTGAGCTGGCTAATTTACTTAAGCTGTACAAAAGGGTGCTCAAACGGGCGACGTCGGTGCGCGCAGAGCGAGCACGTCGGTGGAAAATCGACGTGGACATGCGCGAGTGCCGGAACTCTTGCGGATTTAATGTATGGAGTATATATATTCTGCCTATGACAACGTATGCCGCTATTTATCACTATTGTGGAATAGGTCCCGCCCACCCCGCGCAGAGCAAAGCTGCTGCATCGTTCTCTCCCTATGTTTCTATATGGAGGGGCAAAAACGTCAGTTCCTATTGGCTTACTCACCTCCATTCATTAGGATGTCACTTATCCTGTACATATGGTATGTCATGTGGACCAAAAAGAAAAGTTTAAGAACATGTTTGCCCTTTTCAACGTTGAGGTACGAAAGTGAGTCTCCTATGAAACTTTGAGGACCAAATTAGTTATTTTTCCAAATTGATCTATGATTACATGTTTGTATCCATCTACCAAAATAATTGAATGCAAATCGTGTACAGTTGCGTGCATGGGTATGTACCAATTGGCGGGTAAGGCACTTCCTCATATCTTAGCAGTTGATTGTCAGGATGAAGTTTAGCTAAGGTCCTGTTTAGCATGGTTTATACTTCGTCTTCTTTGGTTGGAGGGGCGGAGCAATGCCAAACGAGGTAGTTCCTTAGATTTTGCAGAGTGAGTTGCAGTAGAAAAATTGGAGCGACTTGAGTAGTGCTCCCCGCTAGGAGCTGGTCCCTCGATTACTAATTACTCTTGGAGTTGGGGGTAATTACCCTTAATTTTCCACAAAGCAAAACCTCTCTGTTCCCATCTCTCGGCTCCCATTCGACGACGCCGTCCTCTCCCGACTCCCTCACTTCCTAAACATCAAACCCTAGAGGCACCAGCACAGGGAAGACCTAGCGAGGAGGCGTGACAAGCCAGTGAAGCCTCGGCCTCAGCGAGCTCTCCCTATTGGGAAATAAGGGCAGCAAGGAGGAAACAATTTTAAAAAAAATCATCTGCTCGAACCTAGAAAACTCACTACATATGATTTAAGATTACATATTAGGGTTTCAACATTACCATCTGACACATAGGTGTGACTTATTAGCAGTGGAAGAGGAGCGTATCAGATCACATTAGCACGTCGATGTAGTAGCAGCCTCGTCCCACGAGTATCCAGATGAACGAGAAGAAGACTCTACCTTTGCTAGAACACTCACATCATGGTCCTCTTGGTTCTTGCCAGAATTAGTATCTTGACTTCAGTTATTTCGACGTAGCTCAGGTGCGTCTTTATTTATAACCGAGTAAGATAAGCCTAAAACGTTTTTGTTTCGTAACCTAATAGGATTCGAGATAACTTTTATCAATTTAAAATCTTACCTGGACTGACTCCCTATTTAATTTGTATTACATTAATCCGGATCATATAAATTTTCTATTTCAGACAATGACTTATTTCATATCTAATAATTCCACTATATTAATTATCGATATAATAATATATAGAATTTATTAACAAACCAGTAGATTCCTATTCTTGTGTGTGATCCTTTAGACCTATTGTAATGTTGACAGTGTATCGAATCATCATTTGACACATAAGTCATAAGTGACTCTAGCTGAATATTATGACTTCCTAATAAAGGAACAATTAGACTTGACAGGGACAGATCAACGGTTTCCTGCAAGACCGAGATGCCCAAGTCACCCATTCGAGGCAAATGTCTGCCCACAGGACATTAGAGGTCTATTTACAGTGACCAGATCTATTTACAGTGCCCACAGGACATTAAAGGCCACCAATAAATTATTACACAACTTGTCCGGCTGCGATTTCTTCCATGAAACCGTCATCCAAAGCTCCATTTCTGACCGGAGATTTGGCGTCCGTTACGTGCTGAAGCGGATGCCGGGAGCTGATTGTGTTTGATTCCTCGACGTACTATGCAGAACCTAATCAAGCGTGCTTAATTATCTGGGCTGCGCCCAACACTCTTTTTGCTGTCTTTGCTGACGCTACGTTTTCTTATTAGTTTGTTTTCTAGCAGATGTCTGAGAATGGTGGGCTGACTGTTTTCTATGAAAACAGAGGCTGGAGACACCGTGGCTTGTCTTCGTAGTCGAAAAAACTAAGTGGAAGTTAAGCACACCCTTCTGAACTGAGCGATGCCGTCGGTATGCTCTCAATCATTCTGTTGGTTTTCTATGGTCGGCGGCATCCTGCTCGGCTGCTCGTCCTCCCCGCCGCCGCGAAAACTGGGAGCACCGGCTGCACGAGTAGCAGCTAGCGCGCGGCCTGTATCTGTGCATTTGTTTGCAACGTAGCTGTGTTATAGGAATTAGACTACATGAGTTCTGAATTCTGGTATCTGTTACAGGTTGATACGGTTTCTCAATTAGTGTCCATCTAATTGGATTGGAGAATTGGCACACAAAAAAAAGTTTCGGAATGTTCGGTCTAATTTATTTATTTATTCTTTCGCTCTAAACAAGCATATCTTGTTTTCCATGCATAGACCAGGGTATCGGGACGGCAAGGCACAGGCATGATGGACAGTGGGTCTAGACCTTGTCATGCCGTCATAGTCCAACCATCTCGTCGTACCATGCCGGCTTGACTTGCCTTCTAGGAGCCCAGACATGGCCTATTAGCATATCTGTCACCTTTGTGCCATGTCGGTTTAGACCTAGTCTATGTGTACTATTGTGAGGAGAGGAAAAGAGCTCAAGACACATGGGGCCAAGGCAGTAGACACAAATATTGAGAGAAAAATAACTAAATTTTATTCTTTTTTCGTAAAAAGCGTGTCAAGACAATGGTTGATCTCTATTTATGGATTTTGTTGCGACCTGCTTGATGCTTAGAAAACGAACTAGACATTTTACTTTTTAGCTTCTTCGACACGCTTAAAGCGCTCAAACTACTCTGTGCTTGTTGCATTGTTGAGGCGGTTATTTTTGCTTTACTTATGCTGCCAAACTTTTCATAAATTGTTGAAAACTAAAAAAAATTCGTGCCAAAGCCGTGCCATGGTTGTGTCGTGCCCGTCGGCCCTATAGCATGCCGTGTAGGACCAAGCATGACCCTTCAAGGCGTGTCGTGCTATTCGCCGTGCCTGCTGGTCAGGTCCAGCACTGCTCTAACAATCGTGCCATGCTAGCCCAGTGTGTACTCATGTATTCCATGCGGTGCCTTGAGCCATGCTGTGCCACGTGCCGCCCCAAAAAGCCTAGCCAATTCCAACGTCTAGCCACATATGTGCTCCATCGGAGCTAAGAACTTTATTAAAAAAAACAACTTGAATACAATCTTTTGTTTGCTAACCAGAAAAGAGACTCGGGAACCACCTTTTGGTTAAATATTGGAGTTGTATGTATCCGACTTCACCCCTCAAAGTTCAAATCCTGATGCTTGGTGCTTTAGTACGAATTTTATGAGGTCCCAGGTTTATTCCTAGTCTTCATTTATATAGACATGTTGTAAGAAAGAAACTAACCACTAGAGGAGAATGAATAAGATCCAAATAAAATTTCTCTTAAAAATTCAAACCACTTGTCTAGCTAATGAGCCAACCAAAAACTCAGCTAGACTGGCACTACCGTTGGAAAAAAATCCGACACTACCGGATAAATAGTAAAAATCAGTACTACAGGAGGAAAGGATCTGGCACTATTAGATAAACAGTAAAATCAGTACTTCCACATGAAAAAAAATCTGGTACTATCGAATGAACAGTAAAATTAGGATGAACAAGAAAATCAGCATGATTTCAAAACCAAGAATCGATGTAACTTTTAATCGGTTGATCCAAATCCAGTGAAACTTTGCATGCACCTTTCTATTGATATCAAAAACCTATTTCAATCATCAATCAAATAGCTTGACATTAAAGTTCTGATCCTTTTCAAATCTCGGGAAGGTTGCACTAAAACCGGGTCAAAAGTACAAACAACGATCTGAGCTTTCTCGTAGGCTAAATATGAACTTGATGATCTTAAATGATATCCCACAAGTCATAACAAGCTAAACCAACAAAAAACAGTTCCAAATTTTTAAGAACAAGATCTATTAACAAACTGCCTCCTCAAGCCAAAATCTGATTTCTTGATACAACTTTGGAGAGTAAGTGAGACGGTGGTTGAAAGATTGGCACAAGACCTTCTCATGGTATTTTCTATCAATCATGAAGCCATCCCATCACTCAAAAACATCGGAAAAAAAGAAACTCGAAAATCAACAAGAACACGATGTTGCAAGCACAACTTGGCAAGAACAAGATCTAATGGATCTTGCTGTGTTATGACATATTCTATATGAATTCCTCAACCTCTTATACATCCTAGATCTAATAGAAACACAAGTAGAAGGAGGGGAAACAAAACTTAAGTTGTGTGAAAAACCAAGCAAAAATGAAAGAAATGAAATAAATTTCAAAACATAGATGAAATTGGATCTTGCATTGCTTAGAGAGGAATGGTTATAAAGCCGCACTTCATGCTTGGCAAAGCTCAAAGGAGAATAAGGAAACCAAAAAAATCTTTCACTAAGACTTGATATGGAGGCATCCCTCCACCTCTCTATTTAAAGCACACTATGAGCAATCTTCACTCTTCAATGACCTTCTTGACCCTCAAGAATCCCATCAAGTGTTGAGATTCACTCCCTCACTCATACATGATCTAACCCATAACCCGACAACATAATGAGTTTTAATCGTACACTTGCACACTTCTCAAAGCGCCACTTAAATTTAACAACCAATAACCTTTTAACACTAACTTGATCTCTACTACCCATGAACCCTTGATCCATCGAAGCTTCTTCGCTTGAGTAGGGCTCAAGTTAGCATCTCATCCATCCACTTGTCATCCCGACTTGCAGCAACTCCCTAGCCTTAATCATCTTCCAGCGTCACCTTGATCGTTTGGACCTTAGCTCTCCTATCTTAGTCTCAGTCTCCTTCGCCTCACCATAACCTAGCTTCGAAGTTTTGCAACCATCTCAGACAAACAAAACATGACATAGCATTGTTCAATATAATATACAACATGTAATTAATAGCACACCGATAGTAGCCTAAAATTGCAAATTCAGTTTTCGAAGCCCAAAACAAATTCACACAAATCGGTATAAACCTAACAAATATCAAATACTCATTACACATCCATAAGTTGACCTTCACATGATCTCACACATGTGCTAAGGGGAATACTCACATATGTATACATGTGTTGTGCGTGTGTGTTTTCCTTATAATGAAAAAGAAAACTTGAAAAGAATCTAAGCACAAAAACTAAGAAGGAAAAGGCCATATGGTACCCTAAACTTTGCTCTAAAGTCCATCGGCTACCCTGAACTATGAAACAGACATTTGGCTTTCGAACTTAGTAATCTGGTCTAAATAACACCTGATCCGGATTCACATAGCGGTATTACCCCGTGTGACGTGATGAATGGATGGTTTTGCTACATAAGATAACATTTGAGCAAGTGTGAATTATATGTGAGGCTCACAAGGGCTTCTCTTTGAAATCAAAATAGAGATGGAGGGAGCTATATAGGCCGATAGCTAGAGAAGTGCAATTGGGAGCTTGGAAGAGGAGCCCTTATGGGTTTGAAAGGACAGGGGATGTCGCCTAGAGGGGGGGTGAATAGGCGAATTAAAAACTTTATAGCTAAATGCAGCGGAATAAAAATATTGCAGCTAAATAAAATCTCCCGAGTGTCCTGAACAATCCGGAGTGTCCGGGTTATTCAATCCGGATACTCCGGATAGTCCGATCCCGAGGGTCCTAATCCGGAGTGTCCGGGTTATCCAATCCGGATACTCCGGATAGTCCAATCCCGAGGGTCCTAACCCGGAGTGTCCGGGGTATTCAATCCGGATACTCCGGATTATCCGGACTGTTCGGGTTCAGGGATTCGGATACTCCGGATTGAGGATCTCGAAGAGAGATTTTAAATCCCTGCAATTTTTCAACAATCTACTTGAACACAAAAGATCTTAATGATGTCGGTGCACGAGGGTATAGAAGATCCGGAGCCAAACACAACAAAAAGTAGATCGGGCTCCCAAAGATTCAAAACCAAATACTAAAGCAAGAGAAAGAAGCAAACTTGGAGACGATGATTTTTCACCCGAAGTTCGGATCCTTGAGGGGATCCTACGCCTCCGTTGAGGCGGCTCGGTCACACTTGAGCCGGGGTCTCTTTCAACCCTCTTCCTCCCGGTGTTGCACAAATGCACTCGCCGGTCTTCACTCCTTTGATTCCTTCCTTACGGAGGCGGAACTGCCTTCACAAACTTCCCACGGCCAACCACACAAAGCTCCGGTGGCTCGTAGGCGACCTCCTAGCCGTCTAGGAGTCCTCAACCTCCAAGAGTAACAAATACTCACGAAGAACAAGCTTGGAGATGAAATCAAGTGCTCAAACAACTCAAATCTCACTCAACCTAGCACCTCACTCCTCAAACTCTTCCCAACCCTTCTCACCAAGGGGATCACTTAGATCTAAGGGTAAAGAGGTGTTTTGGGGGCTCAAGAACAAGGGTATAGCACCTCTAATCAGTGGGAACCCAGCTTCTTTGAATTGGGGAAGAGGGGGGCTATATATAGAACTCCCCAAAAACTAGCCGTTGGGGGCAGGCTGCGCACAATCCGGAGACTCCGGATTTCAATCCGGATACTCCGGATTGACTGAGAAAATGCTAACAGAGAGACCCAACCCGGAGAGTCCGGATAAATGTCCGGATACTCCGGATTATCCGGATAGTCCGGACTAACTCCGGATAGTCCGAATCAGCACTGAGCAGCTCGACGAAAACGAGCATAACTTTTGACTCCGGACTCCGATTTCAGCGATTTTGGACTCTCCCGAAAGCTAAGAACGAGGGCTACACAAATAACAAGGTCTCACTACCCAAATCTCAAAGGATAACCACAGATTTCACAAAGAAATCAAGAGAGACCTACAACCCTCACTTTCCGGCACTACCAACACCACTCTCTTTCTAAGATTCACAAGGATGGATCACTTGAGCACTTGACACATCTAAAAGTCATTCGACATCGCATCCCTCTTAATAGTACGGCAATCCTTAGACTCAAATTAAATCAAAGATGATATAAGTCTAGACATAGTCACTTGCCGTCTTCTTTCTTGATGTCGATGCATGAAGACCTTCACCATATAATTGATGACATCTTCGCCTTGTCCAACTCGACTCGATTCACCTCATGAGACTCTCGTCCTATCAACCTTGACTTGATCATCCTCTCTGACGAAGAACGCTGTAGTTTCCTTTGGCATCAATTACAAAGAACGCTGTCGGTAAAGTCTTACTGCCGACAGTCAGCTCTGTGACCATGACACCTTTTGCCTCTGTGGGATCGCCTGTGAAGTCATTCAGAACCATGTTAGTTTTGATCAAGTCTTCATCAGACTTACCCAGCTTTTTGCATGTCGTGTATGGCATCAAATTCACTGTGGCACCTCCATCTACCAGCATCCTTGATATCGGCTTGCCATTTATGTACCCTTTCAGGTATAATGGTTTCAGGTGCCGATGATCATCTTTGGGTTTCTCGAAGATAGCATTCTGTATACCGGAACATAGCTGAGCAACTGCCTCTTTAGCCGATTCAGTTTTAACCTTGAA
Source organism: Otatea glauca (assembly GCA_036346275.1). NCBI lineage: Eukaryota > Viridiplantae > Streptophyta > Magnoliopsida > Poales > Poaceae > Otatea > Otatea glauca. The sequence continues at coordinate 51,211,129 of CM070721.1, forward strand.
CTCGGCCGGCAATGTGAACACCATGTTTACATCCATGGGAGGCGTGTCATCCCGAATCATGGGAGAATCCAAGTCGTCAGTCGATTCGAAATCTTCTTCGGCTTGATCTTTTCTTCTCCACTCTTTCCTGACGCATCTCATTGGACGAAGTTCATTAAACACTTCGTCTCTTTCTTTCTCGGCATCGGCTTCACGAATTTCTTGTGTCCTTAGCCTCTGAAGCCGTCGTCGTTGTGATTTGCTCAGGCCTGATGGGCACCACCTGGGTTTAGGTTCCACCGGCTTTCGTATCTGACCAGCCAAGTCTTCTTGAGTAGAACTGGTTGTGTGTGTCTTGGCTTGGCTTTGCTCTTGATTCGGTTTAGATAATCTTTCATGGACCGGCCTTCTGTGACTTCTGTCTTGCTCTCTGATCGGCCCAGATAGCCTGTGTCTGGCTGATTGTGTTGGCCAATCGTCTCGAGGATAATGTTCCATCGGGCAGGTATACGGTGATGGCAACGCTTACTCTCCTCTCCCAAAAAATTGCCAAAAGGGACACCTTCTATGTGCCCTCTCCACGTTCTCTGTGCGTTACAAATTATCCGACCGGCGGGTGTGGTACCGTGGTCGGCTATTCATCCTTTCATATTTCTCCATTAATTGTGAGAACGTAGGACCTGGCCTTTTCGCTGGCTGCCTTAATGGAACCTTTTTCGCTTTGTACCATCGCCTATCCGGGATTCCCTTAGGTTTAATGGTCCTTGAATTTTTTCCGTCTCGATCGGCTTCTATTTGTACGGAGCCGATGGTAATCTTTAGTGTCTGGCCGCCGTCCGAGCTCGATTGTATATCGTCTTGTCGATCCTTCTTCTGCTCATTTTGCATCGGCTCTTTTCCTTTAGCCGAGCATTGTACCACATTAATAGGAAATGGATCAACGTCCACCGCATGGTCGGCTCATCGGCGAACTTCAACCGACCATCTTCAATGGCGGATTGGATCTGCTGACGGAAGATATTGCGTCATTAGTGTTATGTGAATAAGAATGATGCCACTTGCAATACTGCGTTTTTGATCTCGTCGGTTGATGGTATTACATGTCCTCCCAAGAACCGTATTATTTTTCTTGCGTATAAATCAAAAATTCGATCGCACTTGGAAACGTCAAAAGAGTATTTGGCCTCCGACTTGTTCCTAGTCGGCTTCACCAAGAATGACTAAGGATTTCTTAGACCCTCTTATCCATTCGGCTATGTTTATACGCTTCCTCATCCTCCGACGAATCACTAGGACAATACTCAACCATATTAACCTTGGCCTTATCCTTCTCTTTATTATTGCTATTATTGTTCTTAAATCTGTCTTTAAATACTTTGTGATCGAGAATCGGCTTTCTTGAGCCGATACACGTGCAACAAATGGCTAAGGTCGGTGAATTCTTGTCCTCCGAATTTCTCCTAAGTGGCGGGATCAAACCTTGAAATGCTAAATCGGCCAATTGGTTGTCGTAACGTGACACTAAAACACCGATTCCTAATTTCTCTAAACCTCTTGACGTAATCTACCGATTCCCCAAATTTTTGACGTCATCAACTCGGATCTGAAATTCTAAGCTCCGATCGCCCGAAAAGAAATATTCATGGAATCGGCTTTCCAAATCGTTCCACGATGGACCGAATTCGGAGGCAAACAAGTAAACCAAGTAAATGCTGCCCTGCATAAAGATAACGGAAATAATCTAATTTTCAAACCGTCGGACTGGGCTGCTTCACCGCATTGTGCGATAAAGCGTCCAACATGCTCCAAGGTTGTGATCGAGTCATCCCCGGAGAATTTGGCGAAGTCCGGGACTCTAAAATTATGAGGGTAGGGCATACGATCTATGTAATCGAGTACGGCTTTCTATAGCCGATCACTTTTCCTTTCGGTTGTATGCCAAACCGATCCTCAAAGCAGACAGATCGATCGGTCCAATCGGCATTATCGCCACCGCACAAGAGCCCCCGATAATGTCGATCATAATCTGATCCCGCCCCGAGTGCAAGCTCGGGTTGCCAATTACGCCATGCCGTCGGCATTCGATTATACTGATCGTGCGATTATGCCTAATTTGTGGTTCCGCACCGGATAAACGGTTCGAATACGTTACTACCTGTGTGGACCCTGTGTTTCTAAAGGTAGGCTCTTGGGGATATCTCGGATCCAATCGGTTGTGAAACCGATTGGGGAAAAGCGTAAAAAGGAGCCGACGGCGGTAGGTTGATAGACGAATCTAACTTAGCAGCGTCGGTATAGGCGTGGTAATGGCTCACCCCACTTGACCGAGGATCCCTAGGCAATATGACCGTGGGTTGTGTGGGCATCATCGTGGGAGGTGAGGTTATAGCCGATGGTTTAGGATCGACTGGTGTGCTCTGCGTGTTTTGTGATACTGAAAAAACGGGATAATTTGGCAGAGCTTGTAGTGGATCTAGCAAACTTCCTGACGAGGCCAACTCCTGGGCTATAGTTTTGACGCTATTTGCTATCATCGGCTTGAGGGTTGTCACTAGAGCCGATGATTGATTTATCAAGGCGTGGTGGACAGATTGATTAATCATAGCCGATAGTTCGGCTTGAGTGGGTAGATATCGGCTTACTTGTTCTGTTACGCCTGCATCGCCCAGGGCGTTGACCGTCGGCAGGGCGGATTTTTGAGTGACGCCACGTCTTGTTTTCTGATAGCAACTTAGCATCATCTCCTCAAGAGCAGCTTTTCGAGCTTCAATTTCTTGGCGTTGTTCCGCGGACAAATCGTCCATTGTTGGGACGATTATAGCTTCTGAGTTGAGATCTGATGGCGAAATCGACTTCCCTGATGAAGACATTGCGTGTCCCACCGGGCGTGCCAAGAGTGTGTTGGCGTCAAAAACTTGATGTAGGGTTTTGACAACAAGACACCGCATTTAACACCGTTCGAGCGTGCGGTCGATTTGACCTGGAATCGACAAGGTAAAAACAATAAAATTCACTCAAGCCGATCGTTAAGATCAATCGGCTTATACTCAATCAGCTTGAAGCCGATCAAGATCAAAGTAACAAGGTAAGTCTAATTAGCCGATTAAAGCTAATCAGAGGATAAAGGCAGATCGATTCTGAAGAAGGCGATGCGCAACAAAATCAGAATAAATCGAACCTGGGTCGTAATTGACGAAGATCAACAATCGGCGATGCGCAACTTTATTGATCAAGATCGATTACAAAGGCTAAATTACAAGAACTACTCCTAGTCGACAAGAAAATAGATGAAAAGTAAAAGCTGGTTGTTTGTATTGTGTTGATGATATCCTTGCAGCTTGCTTCGGCTCTTCTTTTATACCCTTCGGCCGATCGTGTCCTACTCCAACACGCTTCAAGGTCCGTATCCGTATCGGCCTTATCTTTAGAGGTTGTTTCCTTTAAAATCTTACAATTCACCAAACGTTTCGGATTCTTTCCAAACATCCGTTAGCTTCCATATCTTTAATTCTATTTGCCTGATTTTAATTATCTTGCCGAATTTTGGTGCAAACAAGCTATTAAACAGATCAAAAGGAATTTCCCCGCTGAGATTATTGTTCGTTAAGTCCAGCGCTTGAAGCCATTGACTCTTAGCTAGGACAGGCGGGATGCCTCCTGTGAGGCTATTGTTTGTGAGAATGACGACATTGAGAGATGGGCTGCTTCCGAGTGAAAAAGGAATGTTGCCAGTCAAGCTGTTGCTTGCAAGAAACAGAACTGAAAGGTTGGAGAGTGTACCTAAACCTTCAGGGATTGCTCCACGTAGCTTATTGTTGAACAAGAAGATCCCTTGCAGATTTGAACACTTGCTCAGGCTTGAGGGGATCTCACCATCAAGATAGTTGTCCGCGAGATCAATGATCTCAAGGCCAGAGCAGGAAGACAAACTATTTGGTATCATGCCGGTGAGGTTGTTAGAGCTGAGGTTCAGGTAGGTTAGGCGACGCAGGTTACCAAGTTCAGGCGGAATAAGGCCATTCAACTGATTATTTGGAAGGTGTATGCTTTTTAGGAAAGTAAGATTGCCAATACAAGGTGGGATTTGGCCATGAAGGTTGAGAGACTCGATAGCCAGTGCGACGACACGAGGTGCGTGGCTCTTGCTACAAGTGACTCCGGGCCAACTGCAGTATTGCACGGAATCATTTCTCCATGAAACCATGGCTCCGGCATTGTCAGAGAGGTGGAGCTTCAGGCAAAGCAGAGCCTGGAAATCGACGTCGGAGGCATTATGGAGTGGTGCATTGGGAACGAACGAAGATGCAGGGGAGAGAAAGTTTGAGAAACATGTGAGCACGATGACCACAAGCATAGGGGAATAGAGAGCGCGTACAGACGCCATCTATTTGCCAAGGTGGGGTTTCAATGCTGGTGGTCGGTGTCTGGTACTTCGGTTGCACACTTGAGTTGTGTGATGTTTGTGGTGCTAATGTACTTGCATTTATAGGCCTTAGGGGACACCTAAGGGTTAGTGGTTCTTATTTCTGTTAGGCAAAGTCGTCAAACTTGGACGATCCTGCATATACGGCAATAGACCTATACGTCACGGCTGCGGCCCAAAATGTGTGCTTGAACATTTTTTCGGCTCAGAGTAAATCCTGTTACAGTGGTCTCATCAAGTGCATCCATGTTCTATTACAAAGCGCATACTCTGGGCTTTCTCTGATCTCTAGTCGACCCGCAGGATGAAAAAAAAAATACAAACCGCCTACGACATCAGCATTGTCAGTGGAGTGGTTCAAGTTCAATTTTGCATCTATGTTCTAAAGATGAGGCTACAGATCTTGGACAGCATGTGAAATTTAACAAACAAAATTACGGTGGTAGGCATGCTCGTAGATGTATATGATGAATTAATATCATAAAGGAATTGAAGAAAATTATGACACGAAGCAAATCCTGTGTGTAGTGCACTCTTCTTCGGTATATTCATTTGACCTGATGTACTCGTATTACTTTGCATACATATCCGGCGAGAAGATTCTAACTCTGCATGAAATATTTGATTCAATATTTAATTAGCCTAATTTATTTTGAGATCTCTCTCATCTGCATGAAAGAGATGATCGAGAGGTGGGCCTGTCTCAACCTATGAATTGAGGTAATGCTACTTATCTTTTCATGAATTAATATATCTCTAAGCCAACCATAGAACCTAAAGATTTAAAATTAGGTTCCACCAAATGAAAGCCTAGATATTTTTCTTTGTTAAAGATTATTTCAAATTCATATATCTCTAAGTCAACTATGAAATCTAAGCCTTTAAAACTTACGGTCCACCAAATTAATGGTCACAGTTGGAGCTAAATTTACCGACATATATGTGGGGGGATATGTAGTCCCCAAGGCCACATATGGTTCAAGGTGGGTAGGGGTTTAATCTGCCAAACTCTTTTGGGCTAGGAAAGATTAACTTAACCCGGTTAACCCCTTTTAGCCACCTTAACATAAGATTAAGTCATGCCACTAAAATGGTGGAATAAGCTAACCCACCTGAACCTGAACTAACCATTCGAGTGTTTTGTAGTGCACTCTTCTTCGGTATATTCATTTGGTCTGAACCTGAACCTGAACAAATCCTGAACCAGAACTAACCTGAACCTGAACAAATCTTGGGTGTAGTGCACTCTTCTTCGGTATATTCATATGATCTGATGTACTAGTATTACTTTGCATACATATCCGGCTAGAAGATACTAGCTCTCCATGCACAGCATATCCACTTATATAATCTTTTCTTTTTGGTTATATAGGCGCTAAAGCTTCAGTGCAGCAAGTTTGTAGCGTCAGTTCCAAATTCTGTCGTGCTCAATTACCAGTGCCTGTTTTCTTGTCTGCTAATTAAAAGTTGTCATTTGGACAAAGCAAAGTGCTCAATGACTAAAGTTCGATGTATAACTCGTGATGTTCAGTCTAGTAAGGTTTAAAAAATGTCGTCCTTAATCGGCAGTCATGATAGGTCTTAAATTATTTAAATATATTATAATAAAAATTAGTGATAAAAAATGTGTTTTGGAGACTATTCAATTGAATTGCCTGAACCGTGGTGCACGCTGGATGGCTACCGGAGTGAGCTTTTGTGAAGACTTTTCACATGTCTGCATCTTTGACCGGTGAAGACGACACAAGTACGATCCTTGGGTGGACTGGAATCTGGCAACTCGGGAAAAACTAGCTAACTCGACTCGAAATGGTCGGGTTTGACTAATATATTGTTCATTCGTTGTTTACCTAGCAAATTGGCCCGTGAAATTGAGCAGTGTAGTACAGTGTAGTATAGTGTACAAAATTTTCTGTGCCAGTTCTGGATGTTGAAATTACTATTTCACAATGAGATATTTGATTTCATATTTAATTAGACTAATTTATTTTGAGATCTCTCTCATCTGCATGAAAAAGATGATCGAGAGGTGGGCCTGTCTCAATCTATGAATAGAGGTAATGGTACTTATCTTTTCATGAATTAATATATCTCTAAGCCAATTATCAAATCTAAAGATTTAAAATTAGGTTCCACCACATGAAAGCTTAGATATTTTTCTTTGTTAAAGATTATTTCAAATTCATATATGGTCCGCCAAATTAATGGTCACGGTTGGAGCTAAAGTTACCAATATAGCTAAATTTACCAACATATAAGTGGGTGGATATGTGGTCCCGAGGCCACCTATGGTTCAAGGTGGGTAGGGGTTTAATCCGCCAAACTCTCTTGGGCTAGGAAAGATTAATTTAACCTGGTTAAACCCTTTTATCCACCTTAACATAAGATTACGTCTACCCACTAAAATGGTGGAATAAGCTAACCCACCCGAACCTGAACTAACCATTCGAGTGTTGTTTTTCCGCTAACCCAACTAATTCACCTCATCTAGGCAAATATAATTTAGCATAACGAGTTTGGATGGAAAACACAAAATTCGGGTCAAGCTAAACTACCTAGGTTAAAAAAGATAGAATTCCTAAAAAGGAGTGTTATTTCATTAAGAACAAAGACACCCAAATTCGAGTCAAAGTGGACTCAAACCTATGTGGTGGGGATGTACATCCATACCTCCCACCAATAAGCTAGGCTCAGCTCCTAACTTACGTATGTTATGGTTAGCTAACCTATTTAGCTTAACCTCTAAACAAATGAGGACCAGAAGCCAAAGACTCACAAACAAAAAGTAGAATGAACTTTTTTTTAGGTGTGATGGGATAAGACTTACAAACCTATACTTTCACATAAAGATAGAAGTGATACTACTACAGAAAAGTTCATCACAGACGGTTCGAAACTGTCATCACATACGATTTACCAAACTGTCTGTAACCATGTGTCAGTGATGTTATGGAATATTACAGATGGTTTTTAATCAGGACTGTCTGTGATATAGTAATATCACAGACGGTTTTTAATTAGAAACTGTCTGTGATGTTATGATATCACAGACGGTTTTAGTTTGAAACCATCTGTTACATCATTACATCACAGACAGTCTGTGATAAGTTTTCCTACAGGTGAATCTTTCTCTATTTAGTGGCTAGCCTCAGGAAATGCTAGCCATGCCCTCTAAAAAAGCAGATAACAGATTAACTCAAACTCAGATTACAAGCATTACATGCATTTCAGATTACAAGTATTACATCCATTTCAGCAATCAAGTCACATTACATCACAATGCAACCAGCTTATGTATAGATTATTGCAAGGAACATCCATTTCAGAAGTGAACTCAAATATATTAACTAATGGAACTGAATATTATTAACCAATTAATCGAATACACAACTATAATTCACATATCCACAGCACAAGTTTGACAAATTAACCCAAATGGTAATTCAAAAAAAAATACAACTCATGAAGTTAGGCAAAGTGGAACTCGCCTTCTGGGTTTAAGACATGACTGAGCAAGAAGGAACAAAGCTGTCCTCGAATTCGCATCAGATCGGTCTCTTCCAACGCAGTTATTACCTGATTGATCTTTTTTATTGTCGAGGAGTTGCATGTTATGGCAAACGTAAAATCCACAACGGTTATTTCCCTTTCCCTACTGGTGGCACTACGAATATAGAATTGGTTAGTTCCAAAGTCATTATTACAGAGTTTGATATAGGATTATTGTGTATAACGGATACCAGAAACTTAAAATTATGCTTCAGCTTCGGCCCGTCCTTGCCAGCAGGCCCTCCATAAAATTTGTACACTCTAAACGTCCTATGTGATTGCAAAAGGTTAGCCTCAACCATTCCAGGAGCAACGTACACCTTAAACAACCTACATGACTATGCTATCTATGGAGGAAACATGATTACCTGTTGAGTAATTTCACGATACGAATCAAGCTATGGCTACCACTATGTAAGGAATCAAGGTAAATCACCCGGTTCATGACTGGATGAATAACAATTAGAACCCAGTGAAAGTTACACAGGTATGTCCCATGGTCAATTAACAAAATTGAGTAGTGTGTAAAATACAAATAAAAGTACAATAAGTAGTGCAACACTTACCCTGGGTTGTAGGGTAAAACTATGAACTCTTTATCTTTTTGAGCCACCAATGCATGTTCGATGTATTCATCGATGAATTTTAAATATTTGTCCATTGTTTGCTTGGAGACTATGTGTGGATCCAGGGAACCTATTGATTATTTGTTCTCTCTCACTTCATAGATCATGTATATATATATATACGAAAGTAAGGAGTTATATATATGATATTTATCAGTATTACACGAATGTAGACTGTGATGCACACACTTATAATGTCCAGCATCTCAAGAGCGCAGCATCGAGGGCGTCGAGGTTGAAGACGTCGAATAGGTCCTTGAAGTCGACTGCGAAGAAGCCCCTTGATGACTCGTTGAATAGATGCTTAGGCTTGAAGCTAACCAAGATACTCGTTATACGGTCTTGCACTGGCTTTTTAGCATATTCTATCTACCAATTATGCAATCTAACACAAGCTATAGAATGGTTCTCCAAGCACTCTCCCATTACTAAAGGCTCTCTTAGGTGGTATAATCGAGCTAACGGGGCAATCGGATAGTCCAATGCCTTCGTGATATGCTTCGCTTTGCCTTTGCCTTGCTTCCTGGTATAGGGAGTCTTCACGGGAGACGAGTGGGCACCAACCCACTGATAGTCCTTTGGGACACGGGAGCTGATTTGGTGGGTTACTGAGGTGCAGCAGATGATCAGGCAGTTGGTGTAGCTCCGGTGATGGAGGATTGGCGTCCAGGGAGATGTCGCTGTTGGGCCACTAGATGAATATGCGAATGACATCCCCTAGTGTCACGATCTCATCGTTTGGGGGCATCGGTAGCGGGATGGTCTTGAAACTGTCATGTACACCATCCACATTAACCTTCGTGAAACATGGTGCCACTAGAGTACCATGCACCAACGCCCCTTTAGTGGATGAATACGCGATCCTCCAAGCAGCCTGAAGAGGAAGAGTGACATAGGCAAGTCTCACTTGGAGATTGCACCGCGTGGTTTCCTACATAACGGTACATAATTAGCTAATGCATCCAACAGCTATATTTATAGAGTATTCAAAAGATATATATTAGTGCCTTGATGTCACATACAAGAAATTTGCCGTGTTCATCTGTGGAAGTAGCGAATGCACAGTTGCTCTTCTTGGTAGTAGGGCTGATTTGTACACATACATCTGGGGCTTGCGCAGGCTGTCTATCCTGATTATTGAGCCTTTCCTCGAGACTTCTTATCTTATTGTTGAATTCTTCTCTTAGTCTTTCCTTAATCTTTTGTACCAACCGTTCCTCTCACTCGGCTTTGGTTCTCTTCCTACTCCAGTATTTGTGAGAGTCATATGGGAATCCCGTTTTTCAGGGAACAAAAACCCGTTTGCCTCGTGTGTGATCAGAGTGTTCCCTGTTTCCCAAGGCCGTGGAGAGTACATTTTTCTCCCTATCTAGCAAAAAAAATTCCATCGGAAGATTGTGTACTCAACGCTAACTGCAAAATCCCGATAAGTTATTTCACTTACAAAGTTATGGACTAATTACGTACAAAATTGGTAGTCGGATATCTTACCAGGCGTTGACAGACTTCCTCGTCCGCAGGGTTTGTAAAGGAGACAGTGTAGGAAGATGTGGCACTTGACCTCGTTCTCAATCAGTCTCTAGCGTGCTGGTCAACGATGGATGCAAATAGCACAGAGGCCTCCTCGTCCACTCTCTCCCATTGCGCCCTCTTCCTCATGTACTCAGCAGTGCCCAGTCTGTGGGGGTGGGTGTTCCTTGCCTGTAGGACCTTGTGGGCTTCACTTTGATGCACGAATTCATGCATCGTCTTCGCCTCAACAAAACTTTGCCATTCGTCCTCAACAATGAATCCATACTTAGATAAGGGAATTCTGTCCTTATTGACATAGTCCTTGACAAGCGTGCTTTTGAAGTTTTTCCACGCCTTTCCTGCCACTAGAAGTGCATACCGTCGCACTGAGTGCACAGAATCTTCTGGGATCTCAAACGAGGACAGAAGTTTTGTCACCAAGTCATTGCAATTCTCGTCAGTCATCGACTTTTAGGATGGACAGGTGGTGGGGACCCATTCCCGTGCGACTATCCTGCACAATGTCCTAAATACTGTCGCTGCCTTTCTTGGTTCTGTAGGGGCCCCATCCTTTGGATCAATCGCCGTAATGGTATATCAGTTCGTGGGCCTTTTATTTGCTCCTCTCGAACCTCGAGGAGGTTTTCCTTTTGATGGCTCATCACATCCTTGAGACCACGAATGAGGGGACTCCATCTTGCAATCTAGGCTAGTTTTCATGGCTCAATAGGAAAGAAAAGGAATCAAGCAAGGAAGGCTATCAATTAATGATTACTTTTATTTGATGGGTACAAAGGTAGTATATGGTTGGCAAAAAAAAACTTAAGTATATTTATTATAGGAGAATATATTTTTATAAGCGCATACTATGATTAGTTGTAAACATTATTTATTTTTGTAGGATTAGATGATATCGACCTATAGCGTACAAACAAAGATCTTATATGTATAGAGGTATACTTGGGATAAGGATTTTATACGACATACATGCTTAAGGACATACAAGAATCTCTTAACTCATCACTTAGTACAGATAAATTATTATGCAAACTGAGAAACATTGGTTTAGCAAGCACCAACGCAAGGTTGATATTAAGCTGAAAATCATTTTGAATGATGCAAGAGATTTTAGGGTTGTTATGTTTTGGAAATTTTGACCTGTTTGACAATTTGAGGTGCCATTTTCTCATCTTAGGTACAACTGTCAAGACCATCAGGATGAGTTATCTTTTCCTGTATGCGGTGTGTTAATCAATTAATCTTGACTAATAATTTCTGTAATGACATTTGTACACTTGGTGTTAATTGTCTACATTCATGCATGATGTGGTTATTTATATACTTATGCTCATGATATAATCTATATACCAATTGATCTCCCAATTAATTTAATCTCATTCGTTCTATAATCCGTTACGATAAATCTATGCATGATCATATTCTTTCCACCAAACATCTATTTAAGTTTATAGTCTAGTAAACTTATTAAGGCTGTTAAAAGCACATTCATGATTATATCATGTAGATCATGATAATCAGTAATATTGTCTTGCACATGCACCCAGGTATCTAGCCTTAGTCAGTTAAATATATGCATGATCTACAATAATGACTTTTGGAGAAGCTCCTAGAATACTTTTTTGCTCTATGAGGGCGCTGTCCAGGAAAAAGTGTTCCATTCATTTAAACAAAGTTGTCATCATGAGAAAATTCTATAACAACGAATGGGCAAGTCCCATGATGATGGAAGATCTATCTCAGATCAGTGTAGCGACGGTACTTGAGGCAATTGGTGGGATGGCATAGCAAGGAACATCGGGTTGTGGCTCAGGCTAATTGAAATCCTTGAGCCCATGCTGCATTGACTTTCAATACACAAATCCCACATGATTGATTAAAATTTATCCGAGACATGTAAAATAAAGATCGGAGCTGATTGGGTGCTTATGTCAGAAACAAACACAGCACCCAATAGAAGGGTGTGCAATTTGGCATCTACTAGTGCTCCATCTTGGGAGTGGCAAATCATGTAAACAGTAAGACCATGTTGTACTAACGTAAAAAATGTTAGAGATAACCATGACCAGAACATAATATCTCTGCATCAAACTCTTCTGTTAGAGATAACCTCAACTTCTCACATGCCACCTAATTAAAGTGTTCTAAACCCCTCTCCCTCAAGGAAAAAAACTGAACAAACCTAATCATGAACCATGCTCCAAGATTCAAGTCCAATAATGGAAAGCTGTGCTAATAACATATAATAATTTAATACTCAACGGTTTAGTTGAAATAGAAAATTTATCAAAATAGTAAATTTTAATGCCTTGGTATTTTTTTATACAATCCTGATAGGGTTTAATTCTTCTAAGCAATTGTTGCAGAATTGAAACAGGGAGAAGCATTAAGATATCTTTACAGGTGGCTTCAGAATCATCCAAAATATGGGGGGTCTCACCCCTCCATAGCCAACCGATTCACCTTATGGTCCATATGTAAGTGCATGCTATGTATTTCATAATGTGAACGTTTCGACTTACTCCATTAACATTTTAAATCCTGGCATTGTCAGCTTCTAAATGGGTAGCATTCTGTTGATTCGAGATAAGTTTCCTCTTGATTTTTTTAGCTGTGATAATGTACTGTTGCTCCTGTATAATATGTTATCTGATCTTTCTAACAATAATGTCATTTTGACATATTAAACAGCCTACTTCTCATCAAGTTGTTAGATTGTTTAATGAAGCTGCTAAGATGTATGCAAATATAACAGCAATTATTTAATCTTAGATTAGTAAGGGACACCCGTGCGTGGAGGGCCAGATTATCTTAATTCAAACATAATTATCAACAAGTGGACGGCTTTTTAATTAGCTCATGTATGAGGTGTTCCCCTTATAGTTGCTTGCAAGTCGTTCCATCCCAAGTTGCACACTTGCTAAGCAAAAAAAAAAAAAAACCAGCAGCCATTAGAGTTCTTCAACGAAAACAAAATCTTACGGGGGAACTCGGAGGTGATGGGGGGATGGGGCGAGCTTGAGGGCGACAGAGGGAGCTCGGTGGCAAAGGGGGGAGGGGGAGCTCGGCGGCCTCGGCGTCGACCCGCTGTGGGGAGGGGTAGCTCGGCGGCGACGAGGGAGGGAGAAACAACGGCGGTGACCGACGGGAGGCACCGCGTGTAGGGAGACACTAGGGGTGAGGCGCCGCTAGGGGAGATGCTGGCTGGGGAGGCAATGAGGCTAGGGGCGTAGGCGAGGTCGGGCGGAGGCACCACAACGGGAGACGAAGCGTCGGGAGACAAATCAAGGGTTTTGAGCGCTAGAGAGTGGTAACTGAACGATCTGCATGAGGGACCATTTTATAGAGCCTGTATCACAAACGATTCTAGTTTATAACTGTCTGTTATAGTTTATTATCACAAACTGTCCTAAATAGAACCATCTATGATATTTTATTATCACAAATGGTTCTAGTTTAGAACCGTCTGTAATAGTATTTTATTACAGATGGTTCCTAAATATAACCATTTGTGATATGTCTTATCACAGACAGTTCTAAAATAGAACCGTCTGTGATGTAAATGGGACCAACACTCAACATTAGTGAAGAAATTGCTTAATGTAAATGGAATTGTGGATGAATCAACGTCAGTGAAGGAATTGCATAATGTATAAGGAATTGTGGATGAACCAACATCAGTAAAAGAAAGAAAACTTTATTAAATAAATCAGATGCATATACAAAGATGTTTCGAATTTCGAGCGTCTCATTAACAACAACTCTATTATGTTGGAGAGTACACTTAAAATCATAACTCCACTTGCTTATTCTTTTGTATAAAAATTAGCCATTCACGACGATTGATGCGTGTGTAGCTAGCTTTCTCGGATTGTTTTTCCTAGACCGTGATGCCATTTCCGATAAGAGGCAACTCGTTAAATTGATTGTATTATTTCACATCTACTACATTCTCTACTTTGGCAATCCTCCTTTTTTTTCCTGAAGAACTAGAAGTCGCTTCTTGGTGGATGGGTCGATTACATAGAATACTTGAACAACTTGGCTAGTAAGTATGAATGATTCATCTTGGTATCTGACACGTGTGAGGTCGATAGTAGTGACACCGTACTTGTCAACCTTCACCTGCTGGAGGTTGTCGGGACCCAAATTCACCAATTCAGACCTTATGTGTTTACCGCACTAGTCCTGGATCACGCTAGTGCACAAAGGCTCAACGTTGGTAAATATCACGTCATACACAACGATAATAATATAAAGACTCCATTTATTGAGTATAACTAAGTTTATGATCTTATAACCATCTTACATGATTAAGCCACACAGGGCTAGACTTGAAATAAAATAAAAACAATAGCAGCGGAAAAATAAAAGACGTAGATGACCCATCAGTTTACCACTGGCAACTGACAAGGCTCGAGCCCTAGTTACTCGTGTCCTCTTGGAACTCCTCCTCCAATAAAGGAGTAGACTCATCAACTGTTGATTATGGTGTTGGCAAGGGTGAGTACTTGAAAGCACTCAACAGGTTGTGTACAAATGCAATTCTATATAACTATATACAAGGCTTATTCCAAAGGAAAAGGCTAACATGGCTATTTTGCAATAAAGCAGCATTTATGAACAGGTACAATAAATAGATTGTAAGACAGAAAAACAAATAACAGTAAATAGTAATTTAAGTATTTCTCAAGTAAACCAAGTTTTCTAATCCTAAGTCAAGATTTCAGCCTCCCATGGCAACCTGCCATCCATCCTAAGTTTTATTTTGCAAAAATCTAACCCTTGACTATAATTCCTGAGCTATGCTCAATACCACGAGTATGGCTATCCGAATAGATTTACACTCTGCAGAGGTTATGCACTTTATCCACACGATACAACCATTTCACCACACAGGCGAATGATCATAACAAAGCCTTTACAATGCCCTGCCTTAACCCGATACTACCCGCTGAGGTTTCAACACTGAAGGGTTTGGTTACCACATTCAGAGCTCCTTCTTGCGCCATGTGAGTTAATCCGTGAATGTGGGACTCACACCACCACTAAAAGTACCAAAGCTAAGACATTACAAATTAGTCAGCTAGGCTGTCCCATACCTGATATGTGGTTACATGATTGCCTCAGGTCAAAGGTTTGCAATGTTAAGTCCTTAGAGTGACTAGGGAAAGACTTCCACATACCTTCTACCCTTCGGCTCACCTTGGCACACTGCCCCTTGCCACTTGCCCCAAACTAAATGAATACCACCCTAGTTGATTAACTAGCACCATGTGCCATCAACAATTCAACATCGTTGCGTGACATTCCTTGCCACAACAACTCAATCTCATCGTGTGACAACACATGAGACACCAATTCATAATCATTGTTCTATATTCCATTAGTCAAGATTAGACATTGATGATTCAAGTACATGTGATGACGTGGCATGGCTAAGCATACTAATGCGATCTAATCAACCCATGTTGATTTTAGTATTAACCAACTAGTAAAGGCCAATCTAGGGTGACAGATAAATCATGGCGTACAAATGACCAGGTAGGGTATACTTCAAATTGGTAGATTAACTAGGTCCCAAATTAATTAAAAACATCTATACACTTAAAATATCTTGCATAAGATTGAAATGAAATAGCAATTTTTAAAGATGGAAAAGGTCTTGATCTTGTTTTGGAACCTGATCTTGGGTTGACGGATCTTCCTCAGATGCGTCGCATAGTGAAAACTTTGAATTACGACGGAACGGCGACAATTTCCGAGGCACTATCTTAGGGCTTTTGTTGCTAATGGTCTAGCGATGCTGAAGCGCGACTTAAATACCTCTAGGGGTCTGCGCTCTACTTGCTTCCACCCGGTGTCCATGTTGAGCACAGAACGGAATCCAGGACGGACACATGAGGACAACGACCAGAATTTCGACGCGTGGCAAGATGATCGGCTGAGATGCACTACGACATGGCCTAAACAGGGACACAAACGGAATGCAACGGCTCAGATTCGCTAGTGACCCAAATCGATACGCCTCACTCCTGGCCATCTGATCGAAATCTAATGGCCAAAACTCACTCAACCAACTCGACATGAAAATGGCTGTTAGATCAAGATCTAACATTCGCCGATTCGATTCTAGAAGAGGTATTTGGGCGGACTTGCTTTATGACGTTGGGCCACGCACAAAAGCGATGAATGCTCGCCCACTACTAATTAAATAGATTTTCCAAAAAAATTTCTTTAAAAACAATCCTAGTAATCTTTCTTTTATTACTAGTATAGTGCCCTGTCTTCCGGTTTTCTTTTCCCAGCACGTAATATATGGTCTTTTCCTTTTCTAGAACGTTTGTTTCCTTTTCCTTAATTCCAGGATATTTGTTTCCTTTTCCTTGAGATGATGCTGGAGGTGGGGGGAGATCTGTTGTGGGCCACAGAGATGAGTTAGACACATTAAACAATGGCCATCGGATGTGGGTGAGTAAAGCTGAGGAAAGATCTGAGAGGTTAATTTTGATGGAGGCATGTTTTTGGGGACGTTTCGCTGGGTGCATGAAGGTTGGGCCATCTCTAGTGGGGTGCATTATTTGGGGTGGACGTAGAAAAGAATGCTTAGGTGCATTATAAGGAGGTATAGACAGTACTACACAAATATACATCACAATCGATTCTTTTTCGTCATCACAGTCGGTTCTGGTGGTGACACAAAGTCTTGAGACAGAGATGAGGCGGGCATTATTACAGTCGGTTCTTGCCCGATAGAGATGATATGGTCATCTCTATCGGTTCTTTATAAGAAGCGATAGAGATGATGTATTATCTCTATCGGTTCTTTGTAAGAAGCGATAGAGATGATCATCATCATCTCTATCGCTTCTTACAAAGAACCGATAGAGATAATACATCATCTCTATCGCTTCTTATAAAGAACCGATAGAGATGATCATATAATCTCTATCGGTTCTTTCAAAGAACCGATAGAGATAATAGCATCATCTCTATCGCTTCTTATAAAGAACCGATAGAGATGATGTATTATCTCTATCGGTTCTTTCAAAGAACCGATAGAGATAATAGCATCATCTCTATCGCTTCTTTTAAAGAACCGATAGAGATGACTGTATCATCTCTATCGCTTCTTAAAAAGAACCGATCGAGATAATATACTCATCTCTATCACTTCTTTGAAAGAACCGATAGAGATGAATATCCTCATCTCTATCACTTCTTATAAAGAACCGATAGAGATGAGTTCATTATCCCTATCGCTTCTTTCAAAGAACCGATAGAGATGACCGTCACATCTCTATCATTTTCTTGTGAGAACCGACAGAGATGACGGGGTGTGGTGTGCTATCACATTCTAATCAGCACATATTCCACACAATATGCACATATCACATTCACACAGAAATTACAGACAACATATCACATTCAAAGAACATGAACACTTTGTTACAACAAACACATATCACATTCGTTAACAAAATAGAACGTAAACATGCTTAACCATAAGTACACATGCAATCGCATTCAGATATGTAATATTTGTTCACATCTGGTCTAGTAGGAGCTTTTGGGATCTCTAAACCGTCCGTCCTCCGAGAAGCATTCTATCCAGTACCACTAGCATAAGTGGTCTCGTATCTTGTTGAGTGCAGTGCTGTCTACACTCTTCTGGGGGATAACGGTAAGCTGCAAGATAGAAACGAGTGCTCTAATTTGAGTTTTCAAATTTTCATGTGAAAGACTAATTGTATTTGCATGTACTACCTCAGGGAAACGGTCTGAGCCGACAATCAAGATCACCATGTGTTGCATGACATACAAACCACAGCGGTCGTCGCTGCCCTGTTGATGACACTGTGAAGAAAGAAAAATAAATTAAGAGACAAAGAAAATATGTCAGAAAATCTAAATCTTATATATGATAGCAACTTGTACCTTGAAGCGGACATACTCGACTTGGAGCCCTTTTGTCGTCGTGTGTCCCTCACGCTTCGACGTATTCCTTGAAACCCCTATATACATTGGAAAGATGTCGTTGAGTAAAAAATAATGAATGTAGTTAAATCGAAAATGTTAGATAAGAGTGGTGCACTTATCGCTCCAAAGGAGGCTTAATCGCGAGGCCATCGGTCTCTTATCAATGAATTAAAAGTGTACACTTTGTTGTCTCTCGGAAGAGCACGAGTAGAACCCAATGGTTGCTTATTAAATGGTATGCGTGAAGAAAATAAGTTCACATACGGTTTCAGTGTGTAGAAGTAATTGAGCAGTGAAGTAGTACTTACTCCTCGTGGTACGGAATAGAATGAAGTCCTTCTTCGACTCACTTGCAATGCCCTCTTGATGTAGCCGCAACCCATTCGGTTGAAGCCTAGCCATCGTCGCGGACACAAGCTCGTGGTCGCGAACCCAACTAGTTGTCGATTCGTCACGACCCGCTGCCTCATCGCCCTGCAACTCGCATTGAATGTTAAAAAGCGTAATGCAAAATCCTTTGGAAGTCATAAGGTCGTGCAACGTGGTGCGATACTCACAGCGTCCAGGATCGTACAGTAGAAATATCGATGGCTATCGGTTGAGTGCAGACGGAACAGATCCTCAAAACTAATCGAATGTCCCATCCTCCTCGCGGTGGAAATGTCCCTTTCAGTATCTAACATTGAAGTCGACACGCTCGCTATCTTTCGCTTTGTCAAAGTACCATCCATGGAGCTGTCGAGTCCATATGCCTAGAGCGTTCAATTTGCTGGGAGGCAGAAGGGGCTTTCCATGTACGTAGGCCTTAAAATCATAAGGCTTCACGTGGTGCGTGCGTGCTCTCCTTTCGGGCGAAGGAGTCTCGAGACAGGGGTAGTGGGCTTTTCATGTACCGAGGGGCGCTGTGGCCTTTGTGAGCCTAGCCTTTTAGCAGAGGCCTCGGTGGTTACGTGGTTGTCGTGCTAGTCCTTTTATACACCAGCTCAGACTTTGTGCGGGGCTCGTCCACGATCGTGGGAGGCGCAGCGCAGTACGGTAGGAACCTACAAAGCACGCACATAATTAAGTAACTTGTTGCAATACTCTTGGAATGGTACGAGAAGGCGTGAGGATGTTTACCTTGACCAAGATAACGCTGTCGTGGGCCACTTGATGAATGACATCGCGCTGGCCCGAGAGTGGTGATGTCTTCGTTGAGGGGAACTCGAGCACATGCGATAAGAAGGCCGTGGGCGTAGTCCACTGGACCCTCATGTAGCCCTTCCCAAAGGGTGACCATGCACCGTGTCGGTCTCCTTGCATGGAAATGCAACCCAGCGTGCAGCCTCAACAGAAATCCGTCTTCGTCGGGGTGAGTGGCACTTGGTAGGCGCCGCAAAAGTGCGCAACTTGAGAGAAAACATATGAAGAGTTACCTCGCACTATTAAGTTAGGCAATATTAATTATTACCTTAAGCCGGGACCGGACTTATCATTTTGGAACCGCATGACTACTTGGTGGGGCACAGGTTTCTCTGATGGCGGGGCATTTGGCTCGACTCGTGAGATCATCGCCATCATCTCGGCCCTTAGGCGCTCCTCACGTGCCATCATCTCCACCTCATCTCCTCCTCACGTGCCAACATCGCACCCTCATCTCCCCTCATCTCCTCCGAGATCTCCTCCCTCAGTTGCTCCCTAAGCGTATCCTTCAGGCGCTCTGCACGTGCCTCCCATGTTCTTGATCTGGTACTCGCAGCAGCATCTTGGAAGTAGGACTTCTTCGTATGCGCCGACCCTACGGCAAGCACCCGGCCCTTATGGTCGGGCTTCCCGATCGCAGAGGATAGGATGTCATTTGACCCTTGGCTAAGAAAGGTCCCCTGCTCTTTCCTCTGACTTACCTCCTCCTGCAAGAAGCGATAGTGAATTAGATCTGAAATACAACAGGAATGGTCTACTGCAATGTAGTAAGTTTGATATCTTACGATGGTGGAGACGACTTGCGCGGTAGTGGGGTTTGGTACTACCAGCTGTCCGTCCGCGGTTTTCTTTGTCCTCGCTAATACCCAGTCACGTGCTCGCTCCTCACATATGTGCGAGTAAGGCATCATTGTCCCGAGTTGGCGCACTCCTCGGCTAGTCGTGCCCATTACGCTTTCTTCCTTCGTAGCCGCTGAACCGAGGTGGTGCGGCGTGCGTGTTCGACCTGCAGGTAGCAACGTTCCTCTGTCTCGGCTCCTCGCCTCGGGCGTACTCTTGATCCTCGTGAACTCCTCCCAAACATCGGTAGTCACGAACGGATACCTCTCGAATGGTGTACGGCCTTTCATCACGTACTCACTGTGCATGTAGACCCTGAAGTGCCTCAGAGCCACACCCATCCTCTTCAAGGCGCATCTTTGGCATTGTTTTCATCCTCCTCTTCTATAATCCATTTTCCCTTAACCTCGCCCCACACCGGTTCTTACGCTCGACGACCTCCTTTCTCCAATCCTTAACCGTTATGGGAACTCTCTCCTCACCAGTTGCGAGGAATGGCGGTATCGCCCCTTACACTTGGGAGGACCCGTGCAAACGCCCGTCGCATTGAAGTGGAGAATTTGCGGCGTTCTCCCTGTGGCCCCTTTGCTCGGTCCTCGGGCCTTCCTCACCTTACTCGGCCCCTCGACATTTCGAACTTGGCTCGGCCCCTCGACACTTGGAAGTTGGCTGCGCCCCTCAGGAGCACCTTCTACTCTTTCTGGCGATGAGCCGATGCTCTCTAATTGCGACATTTTGAGTTTTCCTATCTCACATGGACATATATTTGACATGAGAGAAAGCAATTCGTAGCTATTATGCAAACTTGATAATAAATCATCCGAAGCAACAGGTCAATGGATAATTCATAGCATGTCAAAGCAATTCGTAGCTATTATGCAAACTTGATAATAAATCATCCGAAGCAACAGGTCAATGGATAATTCATAGCATGTCATTGTTCTACCATATTGTAGTAGAGTAACAGGTGAGCGAATGATCTTCAAGAAAAGTCTATATGTTGACCAACTAAATACGTACGAACGATAACACCTAATCTCTAAATAGGTTTGGTCCTAATCCCATTCGAGGATATATGGTTCGGACTAGTTCCTGAGCCGTTGTACAACTCGGAGAAAATTTTGACATCTCCCGCTGTTCTCTAGATACACGCCTCGACAACCTGTCGAGAGGGGTGTATCCGGAGAACACCAGGAGACACTACGAAACCTACTCTGTGAGTTGTACAACAGCTCAGGAACTTACCCGAACCACATATCCTCGAACTGCCCAAAAAGCGTGGACAATTCGAGATCGCTTGCTTATAAATATGCCATTCGGCATATTTATAAATAAGCACTCTCGAACAGGAGACGAGGTTATAAACTAAACTCTAACACATGCTTTGAGATAAAAACAAAATAATATCTTGAAAGTAAACACATGTCTAAACAAAACTTTTATGCTAAAAGTAAACACATGTGTAAACAAAAGTAATATGCTAAAAGTAAACACATGTACTAGTAAGTAGTCCTGCTAGTAACTCAACCTTTCAATCTAATGGACTCAAAATTATTGTTTGGAAATATATCACATGGACTAATTTCGATAATCAAATTACAATAGATCAACTCACTGTAACATATGTTGAGGTAAAATACAAAAGTAATATGTAAAAAATGAACACATGTAATATGCATGTTCAAGCATAAGTATATGTCAGTACGTCGTACTCATATATGTCAATAGGATTAATATATAACCATCCAACTAAGACTTTCAAATCGATCAGACAACAAATGAGAATACCGCTTGCTTTTCAAACTTAAAACAAATGAATGAATGAGGTTTGTTGCTAGAGGAAGCTACTCATATAGAGGACGCTACTCATATAGAGGAAGCTGAAGCATTGTTTAAGGGAGAGAAACTCAATGATTCTTCCAAAGTAGTACATATGCTGACAAAACAAAGGGTAGGAGCATCTGCGAAGTCCATAATTGACGATGACAAGAAGGATGTTCGGATATGCGGAAAAGGAGAGAACTTGAGCTCCGGTAGATGGAAAGCCTCGATCTCGCAGACTTTGCGAGAATGAAAAGAAGTTTATGACCATATGGTTTTCGTTGGTTGCCTCATTTGAACAGTAAGCATCGTCAATTCATATAGTATCATTTTGTCTTAAAATTCTGAAAAAGCAATAGCTAGCATAGGCTTTTATCTTATCTTCTTCTTGTGCTCTGATTTTTTTTCAGGAAAGGAGACCCACCTTTACCACAGATACCTTCCCAATATTTGCGAATAAAGTGAGCTCATATTTTACTCAACGTTTGCTTGAGACTCAAAAATAGTCTAATGTAATAAATGTTTCTAGATCGACCACGCACAAGTTCTTGTTGAATTTATTACCTTTGGGTCATTAGTAGATAGGTTTATGATAAAAAGCACAAGAAAGAAAAATTAAGAATGTTCATTAGTAAGGAACAAAAAAGGTGGATACTTCCATAGTGGCATAATTTTTATGATGAATAGGTGCAGGTGTGAAACAAAAGAAAATGCATAGCATTGATTACCTTCACGATGGGGAAATTTTGCTCGAGCGAGGAGGCGGGTGGAGGGTGCTCGAGCGGGAGGCGCGGTGGGAGAGCTCGAGCGGGTCAACGCCGGTGGGGTGCTCGGCGGGTTGGCGCCGGTGGGGGTGCTCCGAGCGGGTCGACGCCGGTGGGGAGCTCCGGCGGGAGACGCAGCGGAGGAGGAGCTGTGGCGGGAGGCGCGGTGGGAGCTCGGCGAGGAGATGCCGCCGAGGAAGCCGTCGGGGAGAGGAGAGGCGGCGGTGGGAAATCGCCACTCGTGACCTCGCGGGAGCTAGGGCGAACTAGAACGCGTGAGACTTCACCCAAAAATCTGCTCACTATAAATGGCGAAGGTATTAATTGTGTCGGTTCCTTGATCAAAACCGACACGAATATAAATTAATTGTGTCGGTTCCTTTAACAAAACCGACACTAACAAAAAATTGATTATGTCGGTTCAAGAGTAATTAATTGTGTCGGTTCCTTGACCAAAACCGACACTAATAACTCATTAATTGTGTCGGTTCATTGAACAAAACCGACACTAATAATGTAATTAATTGTGTCGGTTCCTTAAACAAAATCGACACTAATAATGTTGGGCAACTAATAATTTAGGGCATTAATTGTGTCGGTTCCTTGACAAAAACCGACACTAATAACTTAATTGTGTCGGTTCATTGAACAAAACCGACACTAATAATGTAATTAATTGTGTCGGTTCCTTAAACAAAACCGACACTAATAATGTTGGGCAACTAATAATTTAGGGCATTAATTGTGTCGGTTTGGAACAAAAAAGCGACATAATTAAAGAGTGCCAACAAATATTCTCACTTCACTTCACTGTCGGTTTAACAAAAAAAACCGACACAAATGTAAACAAACTTCCGCATCGGTTTAACAAAAAACCGACAAAAATATAATCATTCTTATCGGTTTTATAAAAACCGATACAAAAGTATATGGCATCACAAGAAAACCAATATTAGACATTACTATCGGTTTTCCAAAAAACCGACACGTATATATTCGAAGACATCACTATCGATTTTTAGGCGAACCAACACAAAGGAGTAGGATATCACCATCGGGTTTTTAGTGAACCGACATAGATATATGGCATGCGCAAGTCCATTTCTAGGGAATCACCGGGTTTTCAAAGGAACCGACACGGATGAAAGTGAACTATAATTCCAAATTGTCGTTGATCTGTTTAATCAAAGAGAGAAATTGACATAACTTTTAGAAATATAGTTGGAATTATTTCAAATTCTGCAGAAATATACTTTGAGATACTACAAACATTTTCCAAATAGTATTTTTTGAAAAAAGAGTTAGGACTGATAAAATGTGCCAATATTCACTTTGTAGGCATGATTTTTGCTAGTAAGAGTAGAAAAGTCAAAACTTCTAAAAATGAAATCCAACCTTTTTGAAATTTTTTAGAAATTTACGTTGCACTATTTACAAGCTAGCTTTATCGGTTTTTACTGATAAACCGACAAAAATAATGTACATATCTCCTTTTTCCTGCGATAAGTAGCTACATATATACCAGCATGTGGAGAGGTAAAAATTGTGAAAGTTTCTTACGGAGGCAACATAATGCTATTAGCTTAGCCTCATTTATGTGTCTCGAAATTATGTAGATAACATCATATGGAGGACAACAAAGACATGAACACGCAAACATTTCAAGCACATAGCAAGTGATACAACGACGCACTCCATTTATTTACAATACAACCCTTCTTGATGATCTACACGCATGTAATTTCTTCCATGTGTCTCGTCGTCCCGCTAAGACAGCCCCATCGCAAGCGGAGGTATTTCATCGAATTGGTTGTATTCTTCTTCATCTACAACATTTTCAACACCAACAATTCGCGCTTGTGTAAAGGGCGACATGCAACCTCGGATTGGCGGATCACGCACGTAGAATACTTGGTTTGCTTGCTTTGCAAGGATGAGCAGGTCATCTTTGTAGGCAAGTCTATTGAGATCCACAAGCGTAAAACCTCTATTATCGACCTTAACTCCTGTGGAAGTCACACCCACTTACATGAAACAATGGAACTTGGTATATTCCGTAATCGAGTTCCCAAATTTCTTCGATCATCCCATATCTGAGTTCATTGCCATTGAGGATCCTCCTTTCGAGTGATGTTCATCGGATAGAGCATCTATGCTTACACCTTTATTTTGAAGCAGTACTCTTATCATCGACTTTCGAGTGTAAAAGGTGTACCCATTAATATTGTACCCTGCCATGTCTTTACATTAAATCTAGGTCCGTCACCAACCATTTGATGTCCTCACTAACAGAGGCCTCGCCCTTTCTTTGAACCATGTAACAAATCTATCGTTGTGTTCTCGCATGATGGAAAGCTCATCAATATGTGGATTTTCTTCCCGTAATATCAACTTGTGCTGCTCTATGTACCCCGCAACTTTTGCGCTGTGCTGCAAGACTGTCAAATGCGCTTTGCAATACATATCAAACCGTGGCCTTGTTAGTTTCGACCCCACGGTTCCTTTGCCAGCAAGTCTGCCCTCGTGGCGAGATACAGGAACACCGATTGCTTGTCTTTTTCCGAGATAGTCCACACAGAACTCAATAACCTCTTCAGTTCCATAACCTTCAACGATACTACCCTCAAAGCTTGACCGATCCTCACATACGACTTTAATATACCCATGTACCTCTCGAACGGATACATGTAACGTAAGAAAGCGGGTCCACATATCTTAATCTCTCTTACAAGGTGAACAACAAGGTGGACCATGACGTCGAAGAATGACGGTGGGAAATGCATCTCAAGCTGACATAGAGTCTGCACCACCTCACTCTGCAAGTTGTCTAGCACATCGGGGTCAATGACTTTGCGGAGATCGTATTGAAGAAGTAACATAGCCGTGATTGCCAACTGACATCCTCGGGCAAAATATTTGGATTACAACAGGAGCATTTGGGTCATCAAGACATGGCGATCGTGGGACTTCATGCCCAACAACTTCAAATCATCCAAGGACACAAGCTTCTTAATGTTCGCGGAGTAGCCAGATGGAACTTTAATACCTTGGAGACATTTGCAGAGGTCCTCTTTCTCCTTCTTGGACAGGGTGTAGCATGCAGTGGGGATGTACGGACCTTTTCCATCCTCCTCGATCACCGCAAGCCTGGGCCTGATTCGCATGTAGGCCATGTCGCGACGAGCATTCACACCATCCTTTATCTTTCCAGGTATGTTCAGCAGGATGCCAACCAAATTATCACAGACATTCTTCTCAACGTGCATGACATCAATACAATGTCGGACATCTAACTCCTTCCAGTACGATAAGTCCCAAAATATGGACCTCTTCTTCCAAATGGTCCTAGGACGAACAGATTTGGCTCTTCCGTCAAGATCGATATCCCGCTGCGTGAAAATACTTGCCTTCCACTCATAGGTTGTGGGGCGAGCGGACTTCCTCTTCCCATCAAATTTATCATCCATCTTACGGTATCGATGATTTCTAGGTAGAAACCTACGGTGACCCATGAACACAGTTTTCTTGGAATTTGGCAGCCATAGGCTCTCAGTCTCCTCTTCACAAATAGGACACGCTTTGGCTCCTTTAGTACTGTAGCTAGCCAAATTACCAAGGGCCGGGAAATCATTAATGGTGCAAAATACCATAGCCCGTAGGGTGAAATGCTCTTTTTTGTACGCATCCCACACCACGACCCCCTCATTCCACAATTTTACCAAATCCTCGATCAGTGGTGCAAGGTACACATCAATATCATTTCCATTTGTTTGGGTCCCGAGATTATAGCGACATCATGACATACTTCCGCTTCATGCATAACCAAGGAGGAGGTTGTAGATACACAATGAAGCGGCCACGTGCTATGACGGTGCTCATGTTACCAAGCGGATTCATTCCATCGGTACTCACCCAAATCTTATGTTCCTCATTTCGCACCAAACTCCTCATGTTTCCAATCGATGTTTCTCCGAGCGAATCGTGAGGTGTCTCGACTTGCCATCTTCCTTCGAGACTCATAATGCCAGCGCAACAATTTTGCCTCTCGGGATTTGCAAAGAACCGCTCGGGACGGGAATGATGGGCAAGTACCACAATACCTTGGCGGTGCACCTTTATTAGTGACCTCTTCACCGTCGTTGCCTCGGCTCTTACGCTTCTTGTCGTTACGCTTGTCCTTTTGTTTGTACCGGGCACACCGCAAATTGGACAAGCGTGCAGCTCTGATGTGCATTACGGTACAAGATGCAATCGTTCGGACAGCATGTATCCTTTCTATTTCCATTCCCATGGGACATAGTAGCTTCTTCGCTTCATAAATGCTTATTGGCAACTCATTTCCCTCGGAGCGGATCCGATAGAAGAACTAGAAGTGCATTGAAACTTGTATCTGTCCAACGGTGTTTTGCCTTCAGTTCGAACAATGCAAGGACCGAACCCAACTTAGTGTATTATGCTTTGCAACCTGCGAACAGTGGTTTCGCATCGTCTTCCATCAAGCTTTTAAATTTTTCAAACTCTCTTTCCGTGAAATTACCCTCCACATCCCGCAACATTTGCTCCAAATTCTCCTCCTCAAACATATCAGGTTGCAACTCATCATCCGGTTCAACCGTGTCTTCATTGCATACCGGCAGGGTACTACCTGTCTCCCCGTGATGGATCCAACACGTGTAATTCCTAACGAAGCCACGTCGAATCAGGTGGTCCTCGATTTGAGCTGAGTTGTTAAATCTTCTCGATTGGTGCAATCAATGCAAGGGCGATATATGAAGTTTACACCCTCCTCACCATGTCTGTTCGGCAATTTTTTGAACTCCTTAACACCCTCGAAATTCAGCACTCACACGACTTTTGTCATACATCCATTCCTTACGGTTCATCCGCAATTAAAATTCACACAATAAATTAAGGAAAAAGCTGGGGCGACGACAAGCTAGCTATTTGAAATATTGAGACATCATTTCATTTAATATTACCTTTGCAAAATAGAGGACAAGTTCCTGCAAGATATATAAAATGTGTTCTCCCAATCGATACCTAGATTCTTCCCTGGTTTAGAGCTTCCAATTCCCTAGATAGGAGACATACATTTTTAACATCAACAATGATATCAAACAATCTAATTATGTAGTGCGGTAGCCTCATGATCTTTTGACTACTAACGAAACAAAACAAGGGTACCAACGATGACTCCTAATCTCTAAATAGGTTTGGTCCTAATCCCATTCGAGGATATGTGGTTCGACAAGTTCCTAAGCCGTTGTACAACTCGGAGAAAATTTGGAAGACATCTCGCTATTCTCCATATACACGTCTCGACAACAGGTCAAGAGGGTGTGTATCCGGAGAATACCGAGGAGACGCTACGAAATCTCTACTGCAGATTGTACAACACAGCTTCGAGAACTTGCGGCTACATATCCTCGAAGCTATCAAACGTGGACAATTCGAGACAGCCGCTTATAAATATGCCATTTCGTTCGGTATATTTATAAATAAGCATCCTCGAGCGGAGGCGAGGTTCCGCACCCTAAACTCTAGCATTCATCGGTGTGATAATAATAATTCCATATTAACATCAAAGCACTACAAATTAAGATAATTAAATACATGTGTACATGCTTGTGAAATAAAGGGTGTGAAATCGATAGGACATACACAATACCCAGTGCAATCTAAATTTTATTCGCGACATATCAAAATTACATAGTGCAAAATTAAAGGGGTTTGAAGGAATGCTCACATTTTGAAGAAAACCACAAATTATGCAAAATGAGGGGAAATCTCCTCAAGTTAGGGCTTCAAATTTACCCTCTTAACACCCACCCTTGAGGATTTCAAATTTTCTCACCCAAGTATTGCTTCCAACCACAAAATATGAGCTATTTTTTCTGGTGGCGGCGGAGAAACCTCCTCTGGAACAATAACAGAGAAGAGTTCAGCTCGAGTGGTATAAATAACCTAACGAGGTACATCACTATCGGTTCTCAGGTAAAAAGCGATAGTGATGTGATCATGCACATCACAATCGGTTCTTATAAGAAACACGATAGTGATTATCATAGTCATCACAATCGGTTCCCACATAAGAAGCGATAGTGATGAGGCGTCTACATCACTATCGGTTCTTATTTAGAAGCGATAGTGATGATAATGCACATCACTATCGCTTCTCAAAAGAGGCGTAGTGATGAGCGCGTCTCATCACTATCGGTTCTTTTGTGAAGCGATAGTGATGTGCATTATCATCACTATCGCTTCTTAAATAAGAACCGATAGTGATGTGTACGTCCTCATCACTATCGCTTCTTATGTGGGAACCGATTGTGATGACCATGATAATCACTATCGCTTGTCTTATAAGAACCGATTGTAATGTTCCCATTCCATATCACTATCACTTCTAACCTGAGAACCGATAGTGATTATGATTAATGCCTCTCCTAAGTCATCTATCACAATCGTTTCTTCCTAAAAACTTAAGAACCGACACAGATGAAGCGATAGTGATGTACCATTCTGTAGTAGTGAGATATACTAATTGGAGGCCCTCCAAGAAGCCCTCACATTAATCATAAAATACTAGAAATTCCCACATTAATCAAAAAAGAAAAATTACTAGAAAATCCCACATTATTCTAAAAAAAGAGAAAATCTTGGTTGTCCAATATCCTTTAGTGATTATGTATACGGCTTAGATTGGTGACATGCAATGAAAATTGCTACCGAAGCAGAATAGGAAACTAAACAAAAAAAATACAAGGCATGCAAGCCGAGTGTGAAACTAGAAAAAAAAAGAACGATTGCATGCATGCACACAGCCGGATGCAATTGTGCAAGCCGAGTAGGAAACTACCAAATAAAAGAAAGAAGGATTGCATGCATGCACACAGGGCATGCAAGCTGAGTGGGAAACTACCAAAAAAAAAAGATTGCATGCATGCACATAGCCGGATGCAATAGTGCAAGCCGAGTGGGAAACTACCCAAAAAAAAAGAAGAAGAAGAAAGATTGCATGCATGCACATAACTGGAAGCCTGGAATCAAAAGACAAAAATAGATGAACGTGATACACATCGATGCTACAACTAGGGCTGTAAACGAGCCGAGCTCGAGCGAGCTCGGGTTAGGGTTCGAGCTCGGTGACAGGCTCGAGCTCGGCTCGACAAAAGCTCGAATAGACTCGAGCTCAGCTCGATTAGGCTCGATTAAGCTCGACAACAAGCAAAAACACATACAAGCTCGTCACAAGCTCGAATAGGCTCGAATTCGGCTCGATTAAGCTCGATAACAGTTAAATGTGTACAGACATCAGGCATACAACAACAACCAGTGAGTAACGTTGAACCATTAGACAACCAAAATATGAGAAATATTTAACCATGGAACAATTCTCAACAAGAACAAATTTGACAAAGTATATATGTCTTAATAGGAGCACATATAACAAAGTTACAATTGTCTTAATAGAAGCAAGGATGGTTTAGCACTTACATATCAATCACACATAGCCATACTCGCATGAGTGCATAACCACATACGCAACAGGTTCACCATACTTATCAAACTTGTGACATTTCAATCACATACAATAATATAGGCTTACTCGCATAAGTGCAATAACCATACAGGCAATAAGTTCCAACCTACCAAAACACCCACAAAATATCTCTTTCCCTGTTGACAATCAACAAATAGCTTCAACGTAAACTTTGGAACCTCTAGCAATCCAAATCCTAGTGCTGCTGCATATACATTTGAAATTCCATAATACTGATCACAAACAAACAAACTTATTAATGATGCATAGCCAACAAACTCTTGACACTATCTGCATCGACTATTCTTTTTTCCACATAAGAATTATCTTGTGCCTACTACCTAACCAAGAAACCAACCTGACTATGCTGCCCCCCAATGATATTCACAAAAAAAGAAGGATAGCAAACCCAATCTTGTATGTGAATAGATTCCATTCCATCTATATGAAATTGATGAAGCATTACAGAAGGTTTCAATGTACTTGTGTTATTTAAGTGCATCATAAACTGGTTTTTCAAAAGAATTACACCAGTAGCAACAAAAGCAACAGGGCATTTACCTTGTATAGATGGCATTTACCTGATTTAGAAGACTAATTGCTGCCCACTGTTGAAATGGCTGTAGCAGTCTCGGTTGATGACAAAGGGATGGAATTAGCATCATCCTCCTATGCAAGAGCCAAGAAGTAAATATATATTAGATACATAAATCAATTATGTGGTAAACAACAACATCCGTTAACTTACCAAATCCTTTGGTTTGTGGTGACCTCCTCTAATCCAACTAGATGCACACACCAAAGCTTGCACAATTGATGGAAGTAAAGAGCTACGATAATCATCGGCCACTCGACCTCTGGTACTAAAAGCTGACTCCGATCAGACTGTGGTAATGGGAATAGTGAGAATATCTTTGGCCATCCTAGTCATTACTGGATATTTTAATTCATTCATCCTCCACCATTTAAGTATGTCAAATCCTTCCACAAGAATAACTTCAACTGGATCATCCAAGTACTTTCTTAAATCTGGCTTTGAAGGATGACTAGCATGTTGAGCTTTCATAAACTCTTGGAATTGGCTAGCAGTTGATAAAGCACTACTGGAAGTATGATCAGATGTACTAGTACATTGAGAAGAAGAATCAATGTTCTTCAATGTTGATATGATTTTGTTACCTTCACTTTCATATATAGCATACAACTCATCCAGTGTTAGATTGAATAGATACAAGTTTTTGAGGAAGATCATTTTCTGAGTACAAAGAAGAAAATGTGAACTGAATCATGCCCATCTTAAATCTTGGATCTAGAATTGTAGCAATTGCAAACAAAATGTTGCATTATGGGCCCCAATACTTATCAAACTTTTGTATCATTGCATCAGCCATTTATCTAAGAGATTCATCTCTAGACAGTAACAATTGATCTAGTGCCTTCTTAATATCGACAATATGAGGATAAAACAAATTGGAGGTAGGGTACTTTGAACCTGAGAACTCCTCTGTAGCCAAGTGAAAAACACATAGCACATGTTTGATTTGTTCATACAACTTCCAATCCACATCTGTTGGCTGCCACCTATAGTTAGCATCTCCAGCAGCATACATATCAATGGCAGCTCTGTAATGAAAAGCAGAATCTAGCATTTTGTATGTTGAACCCCACCTAGTGCACACATCAAGAGCCAATCACTTTTTGCGCTGAAGGTTAAGAGAATCAATATTGGAATTGAACTTGTACGTCCGACTATTAGATTTCTTGATATATTTGATAGTCTCTCTAACTTTGTCAATTAAAGGTTGAATAACCTTCATACTATCTTGGACAACTAAATTTAGAATGTGAGCACAACAACGATTATGAAGGAACTTCTCTTTAAACCAAAGTGCACCTCGGTTTGTAAACTTGACAAGCAACAATTTAGCAGCAAGATCATTACTTGAGGCATTATCAAATGTGATGCTAGCTATCTTATCCTCAATTTTTCATGCAGCCAAACAATCAGAAATGGCATTGCAAATGACTACACCAGTGTGGGGAGGCTCCAGCTCTAAGAAGTTAATGACATGGAAATGCATTGACCAATCTGCATCTATGTAGTGAGCAACTAGGCTCATATAACACAGTGTTTGATTAAATGTCCAAAGACCACTTGTGAGGCTTATCTTCTTAATGTCCTTAAAACCCTTCTTCAATTGTTCCTTTTTAGAGTCATACAGCTCCATGCATTCATTTCTAATAGTGACTCTAGACACCTTTTTGTATGCAGGATTTAGTTATTTTAGCAAAGCATTAAACTAGGTATACTCCACAATATTAAACGGTAACTCATGAACAATGATCATCTTGCAAATGAGTTCACGAATTCTTGTAGGATCATAATAACCAGGGGCAGCCACATAAGGAGTTTCAGTATCAACATCACCTTCCTCAATGCTACGGAAATTGATGGTCTTTTATTGGTTGGATTTCTGTTGCAACTTGTAATAGTCACACTGATCAAGACGCCTCTTAAAATGTGATGTAGTACCATTGTTTATCTTTGATAGCAAACCTCCACATGCTTTGCACTTCATCTTGCTTTCCATCTCTCCTCTTTTTTTCTTCGATGGAACTTCACATTCCTCAAAGAAGTTCCCTATTGTAGACTTCTTCTTCCTTGTGGGTTTCGTTAGTCCATCCTCTTGATCAACGTCTTGCTGATTTGCTGGTGCTGATCCTTGGTGTTTGTTTCCATCCTTCACCATTGCCGGTGAATCAATAGATTGTTGTGTTGATTGCTGATTTTGAGACATCCAGAATCTTGGTCAGCTGCTCTTTGTAGGTCAAATCTTCCTGCAGTTCAATTGCTTTTAACGGCGTCTGCTCTGTTGGCACTCTAAGGCGCTTCTTAAGTTGTGATACATAGAACACATCATGCACTCTTGCCAACAACTGCGGCAATTCCAACTGATAAGCAACCTGTCCTCGACGACTCAAGATCTTGAATGGACCAACGTATCTTGGCGCAAGCTTCCCTTTAGCGTGAAACCTTTTGACACCTTTAAGAGGGGTAAATCTGAGATACATAAAATCATCTGGCTCAAAGCTCAATTCAAGACGATAATTATCAGCATAGCTCTTTTGCCTTGTCTGTGCTATTCTCAACCTCTCTCTCATCATGGCAATTTTCTTCTAAACTTCCTTGAGAATATCAGGTCCAAATACCATACGCTCTCCTATCTCATTCCAATTCAACGGAGTACGAAGGGCACGATCATATAAAGCCTCAAATGGTGATATTTGCAAACTGGCCTGATAACAACCGCAGCCACCTCAAAGATAGATACCGAAACCCAAAAAATCGCTAAGTGGCTCTGATCTCTGTATTATAAATCATTAGGGGATATCACAGACGATTCTATTCATAAACTATTAGTGATTTACACAGAATCCCAAATGGTTTTAGAATAAAACTGTCAATGATATATCACAGATGGTTTTATAATAGAACCGTATGGGGTAATAACTGTTATCACAGACATTTTTACTTTAAAACTATCTATGATAGCATCACTAACGTGTTGGTAATAAAACTGTCTGTGATATTGCTCTATATCACTAACGGTTTATGAAGAGTACTATCTGTGATGATATCACTGATGGTTGTACTATAGAACCCTTAGTGATGTTTGTCATCATAGACGGTTTTTCAAAACCATATATGAAGAGGCATCTAATATATGCCTTTCTGTAGTAGTGTGAGACTCAACTTAGGTGAATAGGTTCACAATCTTATATCCTTTTTGTACTGTGGTTGCAAAACAGATGTTCTCGGCATTGGATACAAATTTGTCCCATGAAGATGGATGGAACCAAATTTATGTCATAAAATATTTGTCAACCTGATCTAACAACAGCACATAGACAGAGTCGAATATTAGAATAGTGCATGGGATTATAGTGTAATTTTGTCTAATTCAATTTTTATCTTGCGAGGATTACCTAAAATAACTTATAAAGTGATATTATTATGATATATGGATTATATTTAAGCCTAGGAAATAAAAAACAATTTGTGTGAGGAAAATGTATAGCTTTTGTGCTTCACATAATTAAAAACTATATAGAAGATTCTCTACTATCTATATCTTCATACCAAAAATAAACTTCTAAGTTAATAATGTTTAGTTTACGGATGATGATTAAGCATTCAAAGACCTTGATGATCAAGAGCATGTCGATGTGAGTGTTGATAGTGCCAATCGCCCATACCATGCTCGAGACGCTCCATTTCATGGTTTTAAATTTCGTTTTCAATCTCGGGGGCAACCGAAATCCAAAATTTTAGTGAGATTTCAGAATTTTAACTAAAATCTAGAAAAAAATCAAAAACTAAATTTCAAATCCAGTATTTTTGAGGAATCCTATACCGAAATTTTGATCAAAATTGCCAAAAATTTGGTGAAATCGAAAATAATTTTGGCAATTTTCAAACTGCTATAAAATGGTCTCCTGAAGCTAAAAAATTAGGAAAATTTGAAAAAAAATCATGCAAGTATTTATCTACATTTCCTATCTGTTTGAATGCAAAATACTAAGTATGTTCATATAAAAATCCCTTGTGTAAGTTAGGGTATAGGGTTTAGGCCGAAATATATGTTAGGGTTTAGGGTTTATGCTGAAATACATCATTTAAGACCGAAATTCATGTTAGGGTTTAGGCCAAAAAACAATTTTAGAGTTTTAGCACGGTGGTTAGTGATCACCTCAATTATTGATGTCCGGCTCGTTAGAATGGTGCTTGCATGTCAAATTAGGGACACTTCAGTTGACATGTGATCATCGATCAACAGGTTTAGCCTCCCTTAATTAGGCTAGAATTTGGTCTTCTTGAACATTAGAGCTACTCTGGAATAAGGTACCTTAGGCTAGAGGCTTCATGGAGTTACTGAAAGATAATTCAGTACTATTCCATCGACGTATCTCAGGTGATCACTACAAATTCAAATATGTAAAGCAAGCATGGATACTGGTTTTGGTGATCTTTTTTTATATTGATCATGGTTAAGGAGTTTAGGTCGACATGTTAGCTCCATATGTGATGAGACTTCTGAATTGAATCATCATACTGTGTCATTTTGCACAAGGGTTTAGGGTTTAGGTTTATATAATCTGTATATGTGTTTTTTTGCAAACTTTTGTATGTATTCTGACAAGGATTAAAAGACTATTTTCTATTTGGGACCTCAACAGTTAGAAACCATACTCTATTAAAAAGGACCTACAATACATAAAGCCCATAATATAGAACGAAGCCCACACTTATCCGAACGGCTATGTCTCCAACCAGTTCAGTTAAGGTGGTCTATAATATTGCTTCACACTGGTCATTCCCGACTAGTGAAATAGTCGCCCTGACCAGTGAACTAGTCGGAGACAAGTGATTATGCCTGCACATGTTTATGTGTGGACAGTTGTCTGACAGATACACTCAACTACTAGAAAGTTATCACTAGAAAAGGCACCATTTAGCGAGAAGACACCATTTGGCAGGAAAACACTTCTCGGTTACACGACGCCCGTTTAGAGAATGACTGTCGCCTCCTCATTTGATAGAAATAGGGGTCCAATTCGTACTATCAAGGCAGGCATAATAGGCAATTGTAATTTTTGTACTCTATAATTGTTAAACCGCTCGGCTAATAAAGAAGTAATCCCATTTTTTCCTCATCATCTTGTTACACTGGAAACCCATCATATTTTCATAAGCTTGATCTAGAGACTCTAGGTCTTGAACATCGATAGTTGGTGCTAGAATGAGGGCCTCTAGTGATCAAGGTGGTGAAATTCCCCATGATGGATGAAGAAAATTGGTTCGACCTTGTTGACTATGCTGATCTTGGCAAAAACGACTACCCTACAGAAGAAGAATGTAAGTACGATTTTGAAGGACCGAGATGGCAATCAGAAGGGGTGAATAAACCCAAAATAAAAATTTTCCATCACTCAAAACAATCCAACCAACAACCTCACATCACAAAAGGAAAGCGGAGAAAGGAAAATTCCCCAAATCTTCAATTGAGGTCGGCACTACCACAAAATGGCCTAGTACTGCCAGATGAATAGTAGCCCAGCACTACCGGTGTACTGTAGCGGTACTCGAGGTCACTGTAGCTACATAAAATCAGCACAGAAATAGTAAAGGTCAACCCGACTCGAAAGGAAAATTGATGAATCTTTTGATCGGCTAACCAAACACCATGAAACTTTGTGGACACCTTCCTATGAATGTCAGAAACCTATTCCAACCTTCAATCACAAGGATTGATGTCAAAGTTTCGACCTTTTTCCAATTGGAGGAAGAGTGCACAAAAGTGGTTGAAAAACAAAAACTTGGCCCTCAGCTAGCTCGTGGGTTCTTGTTGATCAAGATGATCCTATATGGTTTCCCATATTTCATAGCAAGTTAGAACACAAGACAAGAACACCAAAAATCCAACCTTCCAAGAAGATCATCTAAAGAGCAAAAGATCGGTTTCTTACAAGGAAGAACACAAGGTTTGCCTAGAAGATTGGGATATGGTTTGAAGAAGACTCATCCATCAATCATCCATCCTCAGCACAAGATCCATAAGCATTTAGAAGGAGGGGAGGCAAATCCAAATGTGCAAGAAGTAAATTGCAAGAATGTAAATTGCGGAATTTAAAGACTGAATTTAAGGCATAATGTAAATACAGAAAGTAAATTCAGAATTGAAAAAATTAGATTTTCATTTCTAGAAAGGATGTTTATAAAGCCTCACAACAAAGTGAGCAAAGCTCAAAGGAGCATCAAAACCTTTAAAACCTTCAAGAGGAGGAAGGCTACCCCTACCTCTCTATTCTTACTACTCTTGAGTCATCCTCCACCCGTGGATGAGTTCTTTCTACCCTAAGGATCACAATCAAGGGCTAGGATTGACTCACTCACTCATACATGGGCTAACCCGAAACCCTCTAACATAACTGGTTTTGCACACTTCTCAAAATATACTAACTAGACCCGCTACTCTACCACCTAGACTGCGATCCAATGGCCCTCCTTGATTCGAGCAGCTCTTAGCTAGCATCTCAGCCATTTCTTGTCTTCTAGGTTCACAGTGACTCCATCTCCGATCATCCTCGGTGCTTCTCGACCGTTTGGACCTCCGGCACAACTCGAATAATCCTGGTTTTCCTCTGCCTCACCATGACCTAGCACCGTCATTTCTGCAACCATCAAAAATAAGGAAACACATCACATAGCATTGCCCAAAATGATATGCAATAAATCTCATGCAAATTGAAAATTCAAATCCCTCAAAATCATTCAAAGGTCAGCACTACCGCCCCCTAGGGCCAGTAGTACCACTCGACCGGCACTACCGCTCCGGTAGTGCCGCTCGCCTGAATTCCCAGCGAAGACTCTCTCTGGAATATAACTACCACTCCCAGGCCATTAGTGCCACCCCTGGCCAGTAGTACCACCCTCCTGAGGCCAGTAGTGCCACTCCTGGCAGACACAACTCAAATTGCTTCAATTTAAAAATTCAATTCAAATCAAACTCAAACCAGAGAATACCAAGCTCAAATTTAGTCAAATACTCATCACAAACCTGGGTAGACCTCCACATGGTCTTTCAGATTTCTTCTGAGTATGTTTCCAAACAGAATTGGCAAAAATCTAGGATGAGGTTGAGACAGAAATACAACTCGTTCCTTTTGCTAGTTTGGAGGTAGATGTCCATGGAGTGAATCCCATGGAGATTGATGATGAAAATGCTCTTCAAGATAAAAGTAATATTCCGGGGAGCCCAACCTCAGAAGATTGTCTCTGAGGCCTCTACTACACCCTGTCTTCAGATGAAGATGGGGCACTCACTCCCTCGGTCTACTTAGGTTTCCTTGCCTGTGTAGTTACAAGTGAGATAGAGAAGCAATGGGAAGAACGTGAAGCCCGTGAATTGGCAAAAAAGGCTGCTCAAGAACAACATGAACAACTTATGGTGGCAAAACAAAAGGCCGTGGATGAGACAAAATGACATTACTTCAGCAGTCAGCCAGGGCCATCCCGAAGGCCAAACCTTTTGGGAGGATGCCTCGACACGTTCTTCCAATTACACCACCACCAATGGCAACGGTAAGGGATCTGAACTTGGTTCCTAGTAACTCACAGGGAACAACTCCTATGGAGAGAATTTGCATTTTTACTAATGCAATTCTTAACCAACCAACAAAAAGGGATGATATGCTTAATGCAATAATCATTAAATCCCTTGCCACTGATTTACAAGAGGCTGTTGATGAAGTACAGGTTACGTCTTTATCCACAATATCTCAAACTGATTCCCATATGGAGCATTCTTCATCTGGTCGACGCGGCAAAGTACTGGTAGCCAGCAGAGAAACGAACCATAATGGAGAAGCATTTTTGAATGTCTAACCCCAGGTGAAGTTCCTACTCATGGTCAGTGACGACCTTGTTCTCCAGAATATATGGAAAATGTTCCTAATGTACATACACGTTTGGGAATGTATACATGATGTAAAGTCTTTTCCTTGGGGCTCTAAGATGTCACTTGGCCTGAGAAATTCAAGCCATTTCATTTGAAATGTTTTGATGCTACTCAAAATCCATCTGAATTCCTGCAAGTCTATACCACCGCCATCCAAGCTGCTGGAGGCGATGAGAAGGTAATGGCCAACTATCTCCCTAGTGTTTAAAAAGGACCTGCAAGAACTTAGCTATTCAGTCGGCTATTCAATCAGCCTTAATGGTCTATTTTCAGTTAGGAAAACTTGTGCTATGCAATCTTAAATAACTTCAAAGTTGTTACACAAAATCAGGAAAGGAAGATGATTTGCATCATCTTCGTCAAACTTCTGGTGAAAATTTACGTCAGTTTATTAAGAGGTTTGTATAAGTTTTCAACACAATCCCAAATTTTTTTGACTATTCTATAATTCGTGCATTTAAGTAGGTTGTACGCTACAAGCGTTTTAGAGAAGACCTCAATATTCATCCTCCTTCTACCATATCAGAGTTATTTGATATGACAGATCAATATTTAGATGCACTTGAGAAAATCGAGTGGAATCGTATGGTTGATAAAGGCTACACATTGCCACAACCTGGTTTGTAGGATTCAGTAGATCAAACAAAAAAGACATCTAAATCCGAAGATCATAAGGGAAAGAATAAGAAAAAGAATAAAAAGAATGTTCAAAGGGAGGTCACAGGTGTTTCAGAATGACCTGCATACTCTAAGGGGAAAGCCCCTTGGAAGAAGAAAACAGATTGGTAGAATGACCAATCCATTTCCATGAATCCTGGTGCAACTTGTGGAAATGGTCGTTCATGTATATTGCACAAAGCATCTGGACATAGTAATTATCGTACCTGGAAAAGACTCATTGTAATATCCCACTTAAATTTAAAACATTGTGGGTCGATGTAGGTTATTTTTTTGGGCAGCGTGGGCTGTTTTGGGGGTCTATTCTCTGAGTTGGGCCAATCATGGGCCGCGTTGGGCTAGTTTTGGCCCAGGTGGGAGAGGGGATCCCTAACCCTAGCTCTCCGCCTTCCCTCCCCCCTCCAGCCGCACCATACCCTTCCCCTCTCCACCCCACATAGCAGGACCCCTCCCTTCTCCTCCCTATAGTAGTTCACATCTCGGTGTTGATCTCGCGGATCCTCAGGAAGGTATGATGTTCCTAGAAAGTTTTTGTTGTATCTAAGGCTCTCAAATTCTGGGTTTGACTTATTAGAATCCCTTGTTTTGGGGCTATGATAAAATGGATCATGGGGAAAGCTTTGTGCTGGGCGAGATCTTTGTTCGGCCAGTGCAAACCTCCAAGTTAGGGCTGAGATTAGAAAATTCTACACTGGTTTTCAGAGGAGTTTGCTGTTGTAAAAGTTGTAGATCGTCATCTTAACTTCCATTAGAGACCAAGAGAACTAATTTTAGTTTAGCCGTTTAAAAGTTATGGCTGTTTTGCTGCCTGCTGTCGAGAATTTGTATCCTTTGGAAGTTGCTGCGGTAATTTGCATATTAGGGCTAATTAGAGGCCGAATCAAATTTTCTCAATACCTAGAAAAAGTTGGGAAATTTCTTGTAGATTCTAAAAATGTCCTCATTTGCTTAATTTGGAGTTGTATAAAAATAGTTTCGAAATTGTGAAGGCGGCTGTCCAGATTGATGACAGATCGGTTTTCTGGGCTAATTTCGAGGGATTTAGCGTCGCCATTATAAACGATGGGCAACCAGAATAATATTGGTATTCTTGTGTAGTTTTTGTAATGTTCTTGGGTTTCTAGTTTTGAGCTCTTGGGCCGAAATTTATGGTATTTGGATGGTGAGGATAGCGTGGGGTTAATTGATTGCCAAGAGTGAAAGTTTATCCCGGGAATGGAGCGTGGTTGCGTTAATTGATTTTATTTATTGTATGTAGTGTTTTGGCTTGATTTTGAGGATGTTTGTATGCTGTAGGTGGTGTGACTCGAGTGTGGCCTCTAGCTCATGCCCCATCTCTTCGCGTGGTAAAGAGGCAAGTATATCGTAAGAACAAACATGGTTGAGATGAACTTCGGGTTAAATAAATAAGTTGCTATCTTGCTGAATTTATTTATGAGATATGTTATCGCTGTTATATTATGATCGAGATGTTTATATGGTGGTTGAATCAGTACTACAGAACAGGCAATCCTTGCCGGCATATCATTGTCGGTTGGGTTAGAGCCGGCAGTGATAATATATCACTGCCGGTTCAAAAGTTAAGCCAAGGGGAGAACTTATCACTGCCAGTTCGTCCAACCAACCGGTAGTGATAATCAGATATCACTATCGGTTTATATCCAAAACCGGAAGTGATATATCACTGCCGGATTGTCTATCAACCGACAGTGATATTGGAATTTTCACTGCTGGTTTTACACAAGAACCGACAGTAATATTTATTTTCCCGCATGATATTATTTTTCCACGCAATCCATGCTTATCACTGCCGGTTCTGCACAGAACCGGCAGTGATAATTCCTTTATATATCTGGCCGTCCCTTCCCCCGATCGATTGATCATAACAGAGAGGTGTCTCTGCTCGATTGATTGTGACGAATTGCTGCTGAAAAATTGTATTAAAATTCAAATCTATTTCTCTTCAAGGTTAGTAATTTGATCTACATTATACTTGTAGTTGGATTTTACTTTATATATTGCTTTAGATTTTGATAATTACAATTCTTATTCATTTCAGTGATTTAGTATATTTTTAAATAGTGAAAATTTCTAGATGAATTTTGATTAGTGAAATTTGCTAGATGAATATTGAAATAATGAAAAATGGTAGATGGATTTTGAAATAATGAAAATTGCAAGATACATTTATAAATATAATTATTTACAAATATATTCTTATTTTCAATTACTCCCTCCGTTGATAATTATAAGGCTTATAGTTTGAATGGTCTTGTTGAAAAATATAAGGCGTGCATGTGATTTAATGAGCCTTTCCACTTATACCCCTATTTATTCTCTCTCAACCATATACATTTATTCATTATCTCTCATGTTCTAAGACAATTAAGAGGGATATGTAAGTCATTTCCTCTCATGCCTTTCTCAATTTCACCACAACCTTAATCCTTGTGCAAAGTCAAAATACGCCTTATAATTATCAACGAAGGGAGTATATGCTTATTTTCAATTATTAAAGTAATTAAAAAATTGCAACATTGATATTATCAATTATGAAAGTGATTAAAAAATTGCTACATGGATATTTTTAATATAGTCAAAATATATCCTAATTATTTACAATTAATTTTCAATTTTTTAAATAATAAAAAATTGCAAGATGGATATTTACATAATGAAAAAATATTGATTTATTTTAATATAGTCAAAATATATCCTAACTATTCACAATTATTTTCATTTTTTTAAATAATAAAAAATTGCTAGATGGATATTTACATAATGAAAAAAGGTTGATGTATTTTAATATAGTCAAAATCGCTACATAGATTTTTAAATCTAATCATTTACAATTATATTGTTATTTGCAATTATATGCTTATGTGATGTTTGATTTAATTAATTGTAGATGGACCGAAGGTGGATATATGACACGGACCGTTATGGTGCAGAGTTCTTTAATGGTGTGACTTATTTTGTAGACGCGGCTGCGGCGCACAAGTCGAAGAATCTGGCGGACTATATGTGTTGTCCATGCGTTGATTGCAAAAATGAGAGGCTGTTTTCTACCATAGAGTCGATACGTGCACACTTGCTTTGAAGGGGTTTTAAGACTGGCTATACCTGTTGGACTGAACACGGTGAAGATGAGATTGTACATGAAGGGCAACACATTACTGAAGATGACGGAGACAACGATATGACGGCGGTCGAAGATACGTTTGTCGATACGCCAGTCTTTACAATCTATTATCGTACTTGTTCATAATTGTTGCTCAAGCAACCAGCAAATTCTTTGTGAAAAACATAGTCACTAAATTTGGTATTCATAGTAGACTAATTACTGACAATAGATCACAGTTTCTTAATAGCTTGTTTCAAGATTATTGTAATGAAATAGGTACAAATATATGTGATGCTTTTGTTGCTCATCCTTAGAGCAACGAAGCAGTTGAACGTGCTATAGCCAAATTGTACAA
The DNA here is from genome assembly GCA_036346275.1 of Otatea glauca. Lineage (NCBI taxonomy): Eukaryota > Viridiplantae > Streptophyta > Magnoliopsida > Poales > Poaceae > Otatea > Otatea glauca. Next base: position 51,254,042 of record CM070721.1, read on the forward strand.
AGTATAAAGAAACAAGTGTTTGATCGTCTTATAAAACGCTTGAGGGCTTGGGTGGACAATCTCTACTCAGTGCTCTAGGCCATACGCACGATGACCAGTAGAGCAACAGGAGAAACACCTTTTCAACTAGTCTATGGAGCAGAAGTCGTGTTGCCTAGTAAGATCCATTTAGGTTCTACAATAACTACTCTCTATGAACAAGTCAATCAAGGTGACCATCATGAAGATGACATCAATCTTCTAGAAGAAAAGCAAGATCAAGCACTTATTAGGTCGACAACCTATTTACAAGGCTTAAGAAGAAGATACTACAATAAAAGAGCTCAACCACAAACACTTAATGTAGGATACCTGGTTCTAAGGCGTATCCAAAACCCGTCTAACTTAAATAAGTTATCTTCCAAAATGAGAATGTCCATTTACTGTGGTATCAGTCACCCGACCAGGTTCTGTTCGATTTGCCATGAAAGATGGAAGAATTCTGTCAAACATATGGAACATCCAGCATCTTCGTAGGTTTTTTATGTTAATAAGTTCATTTTTATATTTTTTATTTATATAAATATCACTTTAATGTTATATTTAAATTTGTTTTCTTTATTCATGTCATTCTCTGAGAAATCACAAAGTCATAATATGACCAACCTCTCAATAACAACGTACAAGGTTATTGGTCAGATTGTAAGATTACTTCTAATAGAGACTTTTCATGTAAGCCAGTACTTACTGTATTGAAACTCATTAGAATGACCTTATCTCGAATCTGCTGCTGGTTAATACTAAGTACTAAGTAAAAGAGAATAGATCATCAATTCTATTTAATGTTTGTATTCCAACCACGTTGCTGGTCAGTACACAAACAGTTGGGGGCTAGTGATACACTTAGAAAAATATACAAGCAGATAAGAGACAAAGAAAAATATAACTGAAGAAGAAATTTTTCATTCATTTAAAAGTTGACATACATATTACTTGAATGTGATCCTTACATTTGTCATATACATGTCAACGGCAGATTGTACTTCTGCATGTTTTCTATTGATCTCTTCTTGAGTAGTCATATTCAAGTCAGGCGCAAGTTTCTCTAACTCAATTGTATCCTTGTAAAAGTGCCTCAACTTGATGAAGAGGGCACCCACTTGGACGGCGATCGAAGTCCAGAGCGTTATCGTGATAGTCTGTGCCATTGCAGGGATGTGACTTTGGATGATCTTCAACTGGTCATTCACCCCGCGACTAGCTCATCAACAGACGGATCTTGAGTTGTAAGTTTAACTTCTTTACCTTTTAGATCCGTCGAGATTTTTTGAAGATTCTCTAAGATAAAATTCAAATATTTTCTACCTCACTGAAGTGTGGCCATATCTTTTACGAAGAGCTTTATTTGGTCTGACATGTTATCTGTCTCATTTTCATCACCAACTTCTGCTCTTCAGACTTCATTTTCTCTTCTTCCCTTTCAGAAAGTAGAGATTGTTTGCCTTTTATTATGTTTTTTAGTTCTGTAAAATTTAAAACAAAGTTTAAAGGTTGCTTTCTTCCTTTAAAAGAAAAGCTAAGTAGGTCAAGATATGATTCTTACATGCTATTTCAGACTTTTTTTTCTTGAAGAGCAATCTTGTGCTCTTTGGAGAGCCTTTGAACTCTTTCCTCATTTCTCTTGAAGGCTTCATGGAGTCTAGCAGTTTTTTCTTTATGATATTTGGCATTATTAGAAGCTTTGACAAGATCAAATTCATAACCCTCGGCAATATTCTGAGTCACCAAGAGTTGCTTTTCTAACTCTTTTATTTGTTCTTCTAATCTGTTCTCGAACAGATTTATTAGGAAAAACATCTTCTAAAACAAAAGGAACAAAGTTGTTTCTTATGCATACCTTTTTATTTTTTTTCTACTTTGGCTTTAGCCAAAGTTCATGCTTGCCAAACTAGTATGTCAAATAGTTCTTGCGAATGCTATAAAAAGTAAAATAGAAAATGAACGAAAACTACCTTTTCTCCTAAAAAATTTCCTTAAAAAGAAATAGGATAAGATGAATACCTTCGCTTGCAAGTCATTAAAAACTTGCTTGAAGTTCTCCTGGTCAGGGTGACCAGAGAAAGATGCTAGTGGTAAAGCCACTGGTGTAATGATGTCGATGGTTGTAGCCTTTGTAGGAACCACTTTAGTCTCGTTGGTCAGAACAACCAGCACCTCCTCTACTGCATCGGAGAGATCTTCAGTCTCCACAGCAGCAGAAGCTTCTTCAGCGATAGTGGTCATCTCAACCACCTTTGTCGCCACCACAGGAGGGGCACTGACCTCCTCCGTGGTTGATGGAACTTGCCTGACTAACGGGTCATCATTAGCAGTCGAGGGATTTTCACCCTCAACGCTTGATGGATTCACCTACCCACTGGTTAGGGCACCCTAAGCAGCAGCCTCAATTGGTACCAAGGCCTGTTCCACACTAGTCGTTGCCAATGTGACTAGAGGATTGGCCTTAGCACCAACCTTGGTAGCCACATCCTGATCCACATAGGAATCAGGAGCAGCTGCCTCGGGACATAGAAAAACTTACTTAGATTCTAAAGAAGAAATACTCATAATAAAGAATGATATAGGAAAAATACCTGCAACAAAATCCTGAGTCCATATCCTAAGATATCAAAGGAAGCGATGAAGTCCCACCATCTAGATCTGGAGTCTTCTTCTTCCTATTTACAATAAGAGGAACATTATCATCTGAATCCTCACTGTCACCCTAGACAGAGGGAAATATGGAAAGATATCTATATGCCCGATCCTAATTGCGGTTGAACCACTTTTTATTATGCACCTGGGGTAAAGTCCTCGTCTGTGTCCCTGCAGCGAACACTACCCTCTTGTCTTGTGCCTGGAGTGTATAGCACTAACCGGTACCAGGGCTTGACTAGTGATGGTCAGGTCAGCACTAGTCTGAGCAGTGATCTGATCCACCACCTTCGAGGTACATCTGGTTGAGGTCCTCGTCTTCTAAGTCAATGGAGCCGAAGCTGAGACTTCATACTGGTCGACAGATAAAATGGCTTCCTAATGTATTATCGTTAAAATACATTTGGAAGCCATTTTATCTTGGAGCTTAAACTAAGCACTCCTAAAGATATCTTGACTCTTGTTATTCCTAATGTATTGGCAGAAATAACGAAAAAGACGAAGTGGTGGGGGAATGCCAAGTAAAGCTTTGCAAAGATGCGAGAAACACTTAAAATCAAAATGGAATTGGGAGAAGATGGTGGAGCTCGATTTCATAGTGATCAAGCACATTGGCTAGGAATTCTCTCTCGGAAAGACGAAAACCTAACCTGATGAAAGAAGCAAAGAGAACAAGGCACCCTTCTTCAGGCACTAGCTTCATGTGCTCTCTGCTAGGATCCCATCGCAGTATTTTGCGCGGTGGGATCAGACTTTGCTCCTCAAGCTCCCTAATCTTCTCTTCGTTGAGAAGCGACTTATCCATGGCAATAGGTTGTGACGAAGAATATTAGAGACGAAAGGACACAAAAGAATTCTAAGGGTCTCAAAGGACTGTTTTCTGCACCAAGACAACAAAGGCGTTAGAAGTCTAAAAATTTACCCCCTTATATAACCTTTACTATGTCAGTTTTGACACCGTTTTAGTTTCCAAGAAGGTGTAAAAACCACCTTTTGATGAACATTTAACCGATGCAAAAAGGATACAGAATGATATCTCCAAACTTCCTTTTTCTTAAAGAAAGAAAGACGAAAGATGAAAAGTCTCAAGAAAAAAAGAGAGAGACTGAAAGCAATAGAGGTTTCCTCCATGCTCAAGAATCTAAAAGCATGAAGTATGCAGAGGAAGTCTTACTTCCCTTTTATATACATTTTTCATTAAAGATAGTTAGCGCCTGTTCGGTTACCAAGAGGATTACAAAGATTTCCTCATTTATTAGCATTTAAACGGTTAGATAACTGGCGTATGATCCCATAAAGTCGCAGAAGAAGAAAAGTCTTGAGTAATAAACTTTTATTACTCAAGCCTTTGGGGCTAGCTGACGAGGATTAAAAGCCTATTTTCTATCTGGACCCTCAATGGTTACAAACCATACACTATTAAAAAGGGACTATAATACATAAAGTCCATAATATAGAACAAAGCCCACACTAATCCAGACAGTTAAGTCCCTGACCAGTTTAGTTAAGGTGGTCTATAATATTGCTTCACATTAGTCATCCCCGACTAGTGAAATAGTCACCCTGACCAATGAACTTGTCGGGGACAAGGGGTTATACCAGCACATGTTTACGTACGGACAGTTGTCTAACAGATACGCGCAACTACTTGAAAGTTATCGCTGAAAAAGGCACCATTTGACCAGTAGACACCATTTGACGAGAAAATACCTCTCAGTTACATGATGCGCCTTTGGAGAACAACTGCCACCTCTTCATCTGATATAAATAGGGGGGCAATTCGTGCTATCAAGGCAGACGTAATAGGCAATTGTAACTTTTGTACTCTATAATTCTTTTACTCTGTTAGACCGCTTGGCTAATAAATAAACAATCCCCATTTTTCCACATCATCTTGTTACACCGAAAACCCACAATCATATTTTCATAAGCTCGATCTAGAGACCTTAGGTATTAAACATCTACATATTCCTCATAGAAGGAATTACAATTGTCCACCAAAAAATTGATGCGAAATCCGGTCCAACAAACATCAAAACCGGTCCAAAAAGTAGAAATCTCGTCAAAATTTATTGAAATTACTGTAGCAAACACTAATTTTTAATTTTTTTATACTGCCGAGATTTGGAATCTCAGCCCCGGCCGAAATTCAAAATTTCACCGAGATTTGGAAGTCTGCCCCATTTCCTCTCTGTCAATCGTCAAGAACTTTTCACACCAGCCGGCCGGCGCCTATTTTCTTGCTAATCTTGTTTGCAAATTGAAGTTGTTATTTGGACAAAATAAAGTGCTCAATGACCGTAAAGTTCGATGTGTAACTCGTGATGTTCAGTGAAGTAAGGTTTGAAAAGTGTCGTCGTCAGTCAGCGGTCGATCGGTTTTGTGTGTGTGTTCTGGATTAAGGAGATAACCACTACAGCTCCGGCCTCTATTTTCTGCGGAGAACAGTTAACCCAGTTCTACTTTAATTTTTTTTTAAAGACAGCAGGACTGTGATTAAATTAGATAGAAGGAAATAAAGAAGTACAAAGTGCAGGATACTGCACCAGAGCAGTTACTAGAAAAAATTAGAAGAGGAAATTACAAGAGGGGTAGAAGACAGAGTTCCAAAAGAGAAAAAGAAAAGGCAAAGTGCAAGAAATTATGGATACATCAATCCAACATGAATCGAAGTGTTGCTTACTTTTTGCTCTTGTGCAATTTTATGTTCCTTTATTCTCTTTACAGGCGAAGTCGAATACCTGCCAGTTGACTCGGTGCTTGGCGATATGTATTTCTGGCTTGTACGGTGATAACCGTCTACAACACGCCAATCTACAGCCTAAACAATATACCAGTGGATCGTCCCGCGTACGATATGCTGGGGGTTGACTCTGCGTAACTATAATCCTACAAAATATTGGATTGAATTTATGTGTTACTCTGCTTGGGGTTGACGTACTCTGCGGGGGGCCTGACCCGCGGTGCACGCGCCAAAGCTACCTCATATATTGAATTTATGTGTTACTTCCACAGATGTCGCTGCTGCCCTTTACAGTGATATATATGGAAGTGAGCTTTTGTGAAGACTTCCCACTTGTCTCACACAGTGCGGTCCTTGGATGGACTTGAATCTGCCAACCTCGGAAAAACTAGCTCGAATTGAAATGGTCGAGTGAGCTTTAGGCTTTTGTGAGGACTTCCCACATGTCTGCGTCTTGACTGGAGAAGACGACACGAGTGTGGTCCTTGGATGGACATGAGTCTGCCAACCTTGGAAAAACTAACTCGAATGGAAATGGTCGGGTGAGCTGTAGACTTTTGTGAAGACTTCCCACATGTCTGCGTCTTGACTGGAGAAGACGACACGAGTATGGTCCTTGGATGGACTTGAGTCTGCCAACCTTGGAAAAAACTAACTAACTCGAATCGAAATGGCCTGGTGAGCTTTAGGACAGTAGATGCGTGTTTTGACAATTATATTGTTCATTTATTGTTCATCAAGTCAATTGGCCCGTGAATTGAGCAGTGTAGCATGGTGTAGTATAAACATGTAAAATTTTATGTGCAAATTCTGGATGTTGAAATTCCTATTTCGCAACTGAGATATTTTATTTTATATTTAATTACGCTAATTTATTTGAGATCTCTATCCTCTACGTGAAAGAGAGGATGGGCGCATGTCTCAACCTCTGAAATAATGTAATGCTACTTATCGCTTTTTATTTTTTACAATCAATACATCTCTAAGCCAATTATAAAATCTAAACCTTTAAAATTAGATTCCACCAAATAAAAGGTTAGATGCTTTTCTTTGTTAAATATTATTTCAAATTCTTATATCTCTAAGTCAACTATGAATATGAGCCTTTAAAATTTACGGTCCACCATTACTGGTCACAGTTAGAGCTAAATTTAACAAAATATAAGTGGATCAATATGTAGTCCCCGAGGCCGCATTTGGCTCAAGGTGGGTAAGGATTTAATCCTCCAAAACTCTTTTGGGCTAGTAAAGATTAACTTAACCCGGTTAAACCCTTAAGTTAACCCAGTAAAATGGTGGAATAAGCTAACCCACAAGAACTAAGTTCTTTCTGAGTGTAGTTTTTCTACTAACCTAGCTAACTCACCTCATCTAGGCAAATAGTAATTTAGCATAACTAGTTTGGTTGCAAAACACAAAATTCGGGTCAAGCTAACCTACCTAGGTTAAAAAAGAGAGAATTCCTAAAAAGGAGTATATCGTTAAGAAGAAGAAAGACATCCAAATTAGAGTCAAAGAGAACTTGAACCTAAGTGTGGGGATGTACATCCATGCCCTGAAAATAAGCTAGGCTCAGCACCTAACATTTGTGGGTTAGGTTAAGCTAACCTATTTAACTTAACCTCTGAACAAACACGGACCAGAAGCCAAAGACTCACAAACAAAAAAATAGAACGAAATATTTTTGAGGTGTGATGGGATATACTACCCCCATACTTTCACACAGGGAGGGAACTAGGTGGGTCGCCAGGTATGCAACAGCAATCCCAAATGCCTAAAAAACAACAGGATATCACTTCTTTAGTAGATCAAATTTGTTGATTGAATTGATTCTGATTTTAGTGCTTTGGGATTTGTAAGACCTTAGAACTATTTGTGTTGTATTTTTAGCAAATTTAATATATTTGTTGGATTTATGATGTTTCCAAACCATTATATAGGACCAAAGAGTTATGCGTGTGAAGTGTGCACCTCTATTGAAAATTTTCTAGCTCTGTCACTGCTTTTACATAAAGATCAAAGTCAGACTCGAACTAGGTGAATAGGTTCAAAATCTTATATCCTATTCGTACTGTGGGTGCAAAACAAATGTTCTCAGCATTGGACACGACTTTGCCCCTTGGGTCACAGAGAATTTTTTAATAATATTTTTTAAAAATTACATAAATAATATGCCGCGAAAATTTTCTACATGAGGCACCGTCACCAACGGCAGCAATTTTTGACGCTATTTGAAATAGCAACAGAGTGAGTTAGTGACCAGATTAATTACATTTGTAAGTAATTAGCTGTATAGAGTAGCAATTATTGCATAGTTATTTAGGTATTTTAAGATTTGTAGTAGTAATTGTAATATGTAGAACAGATCGGATTGGACATGAAAAATTATGAAAAGTATGTGGGGAAGTAGTAGTTCAGAAATTAAATTTATGAATGTTTGCGGTACTCATTTCATGTAGTGTAGAGTACACAAGATGGTGTTACATTGTATACGTAATAACAATTTGATAAAATGCTCGACATATATGGATGAACGAGTATAATTTAAAATACACTATGGAGAAGGGTTCCTCACATAAGTGCACAAGGGGTAGAATTAAATCATTTTCCAAGTATGGTGGCTAGCCTATAAGGTAAATATATAAAATTTCAAATGGTTAATAGATGGTTGTACCACCTATTCTTGTTGAACCGTGAGTTGCACGATCTCAAGTTGTACGGGGTACGCTGTCAGAGACGAGAGTGCATGTATTAGGAGTTAGTATCACTGAAAGAACTAAAGTGGTGTAGCTTGTATATAAGATTGGCGAATGAGAATGGATGGCCATTAGTGTTGTTAGCACAAACATTTTTAAAGGTCGATGCCCACTATGTGACGTAGGAGGAGGCTATTGGTGATGAATCAGTGGAAGTTAGGGAAAGCAGTTGAAATGCAGAATGCTTAGTGAGGAAGGATCTGAGTTCGAGTCAAGAGAGAGCGCCAGCCGAGAAAATTGATATTGCAATACCGGAGGTGCAGGAACCGATGGGTGTGGCAGACGAGGGAGAACATATTGAAAGGTTGGTGGAAGCAATAGAGGCTGAGAGACGTGACTATGAGGCTTTATATGATGAAGAAGGTGATGAAGAGCATTTTCTTGCAGAGTTTGAGGAGTACAAGTTTTGATGGTCAACGAGGTTGAAGGAATTGTATGGGAGTATGATCAGAATGAAGTGAGGCAAGGAGTGATTTACAAGAGTAAGTAGGAGATGCAGGAAGTAGTTACAACATGGGTAGTGTGGCTGCGGAGAATCTTTATGGTTGTCAAGTCAGATCCACGGATTTACGATGTGAGATGCGAGATGGACGGTAACTTGGAGTGGAGAAATGTATGGTTTGTGTGTGTTCGGTTCCTTCACGGAGTATCACAATTGGGAGGATACAAGGTGGGTTCCCGACATAAGGAGGTGTGGGATCCCGGAAAAACACTTTCGAAATCATCTGTTTATCCTGTACTAGTCCAAGAAAAACTAGTACACACAGCAGAAATGTTATCACAACATATCCAACACACTTTATTAATATTCAGAGTTTACAATAAAGATGGCACGCAGGCCAAATAAAAGATTACAGCGGAAGCAGAATAAAACCAGTAGTAGAACCAATAGATTCGCCACAGGCAATCAACTGGGGCAGTGGCCTAGTTATCTTGGTCCTCACCATCGTAGAGATACTCCTCTAAAAATTTAGAGTACACAAGGGTGAGTAAAAAAGTACTCCGCAAGTCACACGAAAAACACAGTATTAATGAAGGGTCACAATTTTTCAAATACAATGAGTAATTTTCAAAGTGTAATTGGTATAGTAAAAACTGATTTATAATCCAATTTTCAGCAAAGACTCCAACCCGGAGTTTCATCCCAAATTGTCCCTAGGTGGACTCTCTCCACTTATAAACCACTTTTCTGAAAACATTTTGAAACATCAAGATCTAATCTGTGAAAGACTTGCTCGGCATACCCATGATCGCGAGTGCGGCTAATCGATTAGTTTTAACTCTGCAGAGGTTGTACAACTTTACCCACAAGACATGATTATCTCCTTTTGCCCAAATACACACTTTCTTTGGTGTGTTAGCAGAGAAAAATCATGACAAGGCCCCTATAAAGCTCCATCTCATATAGTTATACCCGTTGAGGTTTCACCGTTGGTAGGGTTAAAACCACCCAGCTCAGAAGCCCCCTCTTGCGTTATGTGGCAGACTAACCATCTCCACATTCCTCCAATGGCACAACTAACATGAGATGTCGCTAAACGGACAGCCAGGTCTGTCCCATACCAGACTTGTGGAAGCACGATTGCGCTTTACATTCAGTAGCTCACAGACCGGTCATTAACTGACTAGGCGAGCTTTTTAGCAAACCCAAAGACCACCAATCAACCATTCACGCCCAGTCTAAATCCATTTATATATATACACACACTTTTATTTCCAAACAACTTCTTAGATCACCACAGGAAAATTTTATTTAATCATGTCTTTATTTGGCAGAAACTCCCAAAATTCTAGTTTTAATTCTATGCAGGTGTAAGCATCCCTAACTGTGTAATTATCATCATAAATCTAGATTATATTCTTAGGGTTACAATGGCATAATGGAATCAAATTTTAAATGCGGATCATAATCAGGATATAACTAATCAATTTTAAATTAGGACTAAACTAATTTTAATACAACTTAAGCATGCAATTACATTTAAAACAAAATATGATTTAAAACTGGGCTCAAATATGGTCAAGGTGTGCAACTTTCATGGATCGAAGGGTAGGTGTTCAAGATCATCGGTAGCAAATCCTTTCGGCTCTTCGAAAACTATACGTTACAAACAACAAAATTCAAATAAATTCTAATAAAATACAAAAATAGTACAAATAGATAGAGTACAATTTTGAATGAACTTAAGAAGAAAAATAAGGTCAATCGGACTTAAGATGAAGGAGATTGGACCTTTTCAATCCAAAAATTGACCTCTCGCCACACTTGGAGAAGAAATGATTGCCAACAGAGCTCTGGTAAGAATTTTTAAAATATGATTTTACAAGATGTACATGACACTAAGGGGAATCTCCAATAAAAATTTGAGGGCGAATGGAGGTCGGGAGTAACCGGGAGAGCTTGCCGAATGTTCGCAGGAGTTAAAAAAGAACGGCTTTTTCAAGAAGATCCGATGGATGGATTAGACCAAATGAAAGCTGAGGATGTAAAGGATGAGGAGAGGAAGTTGGGGTTCAATGTATAGCACAATTGAACCAGCGGATCATCAGAAAACGCTTGCTGGAGTTATTACCAGAATAGTAACGGGTTCGCCGGAATTTGAAGGAGCTGAAACTGTTGGTTTAAATGCGGATCGGATTCCTTTGGGTGCTGTAGCGACAGGTTAACTATAGCTGATGGGTGGGAAGGAGAACCGGATCGGGTAAGGAACAGTAACTGAAAATAAATAAATCCCGAAAGCAATTAATTTTCCACTAAAAAATCATATTAAATCTGAAAATTAGCAAATAAATTATATTAAATATGGGAATTTGAAGAGATACTGGTTTCAGCAATAAAAGCATGAATAAATATTTTTAAATCATAAAAAATTATTATTTATAAAACATCAAATAATTTTTAAATGCTGAAAATTAAATAGGTTTGGGAAGAAAAATGGTTCTAACAATTTTGGAAAAATTCTCATAAATACTTTGGAATATTTTTAACACAATAAAAGTATTTTTCAGAAATTTTAATTTTAAAAATGTTCTGCAGAAATTCTTTTTGTTGAAATGAAAATGGCAAAAAGGCTTTATAAAATCCATAAAAATAGGAAAATTCCAAGAAAAATCTAAATAACTTAAATTAAATAGATAGACAAATTTTTGGGATGTTACAGGAGGCGGAAGGGCGTCGAGCGTCGGTAGACAAAGCGTATCAGGAACAACATGGACACAGCAGAATATAGCCTTGAGTCAAGAAATGTTCACTTTGTTAGGAGACAGGCCACTTTCAAGTATGCCCAACAGTGCAGAAACCGTGATAGGTTGTAGGGGTGTAATGCAGTTTGTATATAAAATTATTGTATACCTTCTATGTGTAATACTAGTGTATAGAATTTGACTGTTGTATGTAGTTTATATTGTATACCATAGCGTGATATTCTTGTACCATTGTTTCCAATTGCGATAGGCCCCACTATCTTTCACGTAGTTTATATTTGTTGTCCATCTGTGTGACCATTTGTAACGTGGAACTAGTAAAGCCAACATCGGCACCGATCCGAAATGTATGTGTCATGTACTCCCCTCTTTTACTATGAAATGCTATACCATCCTTCGTTCCGTTCCTTCTAATATTAAACATCACATCACGGTATTATACCTACAATGAATTTCACTATCTGATGACACAACCGTTTGTAATTTTTCCTTTGTCATTTCGGTGGAGTGCAAGACCAACCAAAATCACGACGTGCATGTGCACAAACAAATCCCCCATCCCATAAACATTTCCTTGTATATCATAGCTTTCAAAAAATTACCTCTTTGGCGACGGAGGGATATCACGAACGGAATAGGTCTTTGTCGCCATTTGAAATAGCGATAGAGGTACTGCCGCCATTTCAAATGGAGTAAGTAGGATAGATCTGTAAAATTGTTTCGCGCCATATTATTTCTTTAATTTTTTTAAAATATATATATTATTAAAAAAATCGGGACACGGATGGAACCAAATTTACCTGGTAAAATATTTGTCAATATGATCTAATTACAGCATGTAGACAGAGCAGAATACTAGAATAGTGCTGGGGATTATAGTGTAATTTATTAACTAATGTTGGAGCCTTTCGCATTCTGCGACCACGAAAGCTATCTTAATTACATAATTAAGCGTTCAATCAAGGTCACGAGGCAGCGCCCCGCACGGCTCTGATGATTTGGACTCGCTATGGTTCTCATTAATGGCATGTCCTGGTTTATGCTGTTTGAAGTTTTCTTGATATAGTTCGATGATTTATTCCGAATGTTATATTCAAAGTATTTTCATCGTAGAAGTCCCTGTTTGGAATGCAAGATTTTCATAGATAGTAGTATAATTCCTATGAAATTCCTTTAGAATTCACTAGTCTTGCGCTCGACGAACGACAGAACGGGAGAGAGGCTTGCCGAATCAAAATATAGACGGAGAGCGTTGCTTGAATTGGTACTTTGTCTGGAAAGATCAACATATCCAGGTGGCTTTTGTCGGTGTTCTCGAAACAAAATGGCCTTGTTTACTGTGCTGAATCTTTTCCGTGAAGTTGCATCCCACGCGCTCCGGTCAATGTCCATTCACCCGAAGCTTTTCTACCCATTATTTTTTTAAATTACATAAATATTAAATATGAATAAAGATAGGCTTTTATTTGTTTTAAAATTTATGTAACTTGTATAGATGTGTGGTGCTTAGAAACACCTCTCTCTCAATTGATTCATGTAGACCGAGGATCAAATGCTCTTTTTCTTATGAAAGATTTACTCTATTAATAGTGCTTCTATGTATTTTTATTTGAAAGTTGTACAAATATTAAAGCATTAATAAAAGATAGATAGTGATTATTTACCACTTTGTTTATTTTAAGAATTATGCAACTTATATTAATAGATGATGTATAGAAACAGTACTCTTACTTCGTTAAGTCGTTTTTGTTCATCACTTCTCTGTCCCATTTTCCTCCTCATTTTGAAACATTGTTTCCCTAATAACTTGTTTGTTCCCAGTGCTCCAGATCACACAAGGATCGAGATATCAAAAAATCAGTACGAGCGATTAGGATAAATCGGGGGTAATCGAAGAATTAGGGGTGGGGAACAGAGGAGAAAGGGAATAATGAACAAGAGGAGACGGTAATCCAGATAAGTTTCATTTCATCGATGGTTTTCCATTCCATACATGATTTTCACTTGTACCGAACTCTATCCTCATAAGTCTGAGACTGACACATGGAGCCCACCAATGCATGGACCTAACCGATACACTCTCAGGGTTTCCACCCCAATTACCACTTACGCACACTTACAACCTGACCCCACAAGTCATACAGACAATGCCACCCTCATACTACCGTATATAAGTGTGGGAGATTTCCCGGCAGCCCACGGCGTCCACGTCGTCGCCTGGCACTCGTGGCCGTGCCTCCGTTCGCCGCGTCGCACGCGTCCACAGGAAAACGCTCGTCCATGCGTACGGCGCGCGCGGCGTTGAGCCACGTCGCCCACGTGACTCGCGGCCGTGCCAGGCTCAAGTATATTTCCGCGGTCGATTTTCGCGTGCGAGCGCGTAGCGCAGCGGTCGGGTCGCTCGCGAGCAGCGAATGCCTTCCCCCCGGCGTGCGTTCGACTCCGCTTGCTCGCGCGCGCAGAGCGCCTCGGCGGGATTTTTTCCGCACGACACGTGGCTTGGTTTTTTCCCGATGTAATATTGCTGATTTTTGGGGGGCTTTTCGGGAAAAAACCAAGCCACGTGTCGTGCGGAAAAAAATCCCGCCGAGGCGCTCTGCGCGCGCAAGCAAGTGGAGTCGAACGCGCGCCGGGGGGAAGGCATTCGCTGCTCGCGAGCGACCCGACCACTGCGCTACGCGCTCGCACGCGAAAATCGACCGCGGAAATATACTTGAGCCTGGCACGGCCGCGAGTCACGTGGGCGACGTGGCTCAACGCCGCGCGCGTCGTACGCATGGGCGAGCGTTTTCCTGTGGACGCGTGCGACGCGGCGAACGGAGGCGCGGCCACGAGTGCCAGGCGACGACGTGGACGCCGTGGGCTGCCGGGAAATCTCCCACACTTATATACGGTAGTATTACATGTAGGTCCTTTCTGCGTTTTTTTAGCGAAAAGGTCCCTGAGATTCCGCGATATTGCATATAGGTCCTTTCTGCGGAAAAAACCTAAAAAATACACCTTTTCAGCTATATTACATCTAGGTTTTTAAGCGAAAAGGTCCCCGAGGTTCCGCGATATTGCATATAGTTCCTTTCTACGAAAAAAACCTAAAAAAATACACCTTTATCCACAAAATTCCCCATAATTCTGTCCAGCAATTCGTTTTTTAGATGCCCCGTAATTTTTTTTCCCAAAGTCCCGGAAACGTCTGCCACGATGCGGTGCGGCGCGGCGTGCGCCGCGCCAACGCATCTAGTGCATACTACAGCTCGATGGATCCTGGCATTATCCTTGACATGTGCTCCTTGGAGCTGTCATGTGGAAACAGGGTAGGGTACTGACATTTCGATGTGCACTAGGACACTACACGCATTGATCCCAGCCGTCCAACTCAATCGATCTTCATCTCAAATTGATTCCTCCAGCCCTGTGTGTGTCCCATGATAGATTGACGAACATGGTTACAGTCAGGGGCATGATTAGTCGCCCAACTCAATCGATCTTCATCTTAAATTGATTCCCCCAGCACTGCGTGTGTTCCATGATAGATTAACGAACATGGTTACAGTCAGGGGCATGATTAGCACTACTTGAAGGGGGTTAGAAACGTGTCTTAGCAACAATCTTAATACCATGTCTCTTATGTCAATTGTTTACTATTTTATGTTAGATTCTAAGGCTTAACCAAACATGAACCATTAGCTAGTCAAAGCATGATCACAGAGAAAGTATACGGAAATAAATCATTAGGTTGATGCACTGATCCGGTGAAGAAGATGAGGCCATTAGTTCTTTGTCGGTGTAGTTGATTCGGTTGGTGTAGATGAACGTCGGGGTAGGAACACCGATGCGCAATGAATAAACTGGGAGCACCATGATCCTCACGGCGATGGTGAGAGTCTTCAGTAGCCTCAGCGCCAAACCCAGATCGAATGGGGATGTCGGGAGAGATAGAAAAACTCAAGAACAAAATCTTATCTATTTTGAGTGCTGGCCTCTCCCTATTTAATCTGGCGCTAGCTATTGAGATCTAGCCAAATTTCTTGGAGAACTCCCGATCAGAGCGTGTGCGTGCATTAGAGGTGGGCCTAGCCCCTAAGATTTCGGTATCATTAGTTACAACCGAAGATCATAACCAACATTCTCCCACTTGATCGAAGGCTAATATCATAAGTCCATACTCAACAGAACAACACACCAAGATAAAGTATTACAGTGATTAATTTAAGCACCGTTGCAATTCCAGTATCTATAGTGCATCATTCTATCTCGATAGGATAATCACTTATTCTTAACGGGAGTTGGTTTTATACTTATGGTCCTCATTTCTAGAATCAGAGGCTTTCCAATAAACCCATGCCGACAACATGCTCTCGAAAGAGACTGGGTGGTAAGCCTTTAGTAAGTGGATCTGCAAGCATAGACTCAGTACTTATATGCTTGACATCAATTGTCCGATCCTGGATTCTATCTTTCACAACATGATACTTAATGTCAATGTGTTTGGCACCACTTGACTTGTTGTTACTTGAATGCTACAAACTCAGCCTGAATTGTAGATGATGCAGTAAGTGATTGTTTGGAGCTTTTACACCAAATGGCTCCTCCCGTAAGTGTAAAGATATAATCTGATGTGGATTTCTTAGTGTCAACGATTGGGATCGCCTGACCGCAAGAAGGAGATGAGAGTGATGTGAGAGCAGAGCCCAAGACCGTGCCCGCCCGAAGGGAGGAACTCGGATTGTCGCTAAGAGTGAGGAAGGGAGCGATTGACACGAGGAGTTATACTTGTTCGAGCCCCCAGTACGGGTAACAGCTCTACTCCAGTCTTGCCCGGAGGCGAACAGTGAAGGCGATTCACTATGGTTGAATATAAGAGGTGCTCGAGCCGAGGTTGAACACTGGTTCTTTATGTCGTGTGTGCTATTGCCTTTTTTCTCCCCCTTTCTACCCTGGGTAGGGGGTAAGATTTTATATCTCTATCGTATAACACATTATCGGTAATGGCCGGGAGAGATTCTCGGGAGCGTGGCGCCAATTTCGGACATGACGCGCAGTGTAGTTGAGTAGTAACGGCGCTAAGGTTGTCGCCCACGTTCAGCTTGACCTAGTCTCTTAAGACCCCTCCTTTACTCGGTAACTGACGGCCTGATGCGAACAAGCGAGGGGTGGCCCGATCTTCACGATGTAGGCTGACGAACCGAGGATATCTAGCTGCGAACAGCAAGGATAACTAGCTTTAAACCTGCCAAGGTTGGATGCGACCAAGTGATGGGGAGAAAGATCCGTAGCCTCTTGGACTCCGACCCGATCTCCGAACGATCACAGAACCACAAACCGGGACTAATCCACACAAGAGGCCCGGAAGCCAAAAACACGAACTAGGGGATCCCAGAGGGATCTCTCGCAAGCCCATAAGAACTCACAAGAACAAAGGTGTAAGACACTCAAACAGCTGGGTTGTAATCTGATATGTTTGTTTAAAATGTTCCTGAAAAGTTCTTCCTTAAAGGATGGAGTACTAGAGTATTTATACTAGGAACACCCCTCCTAGTTTAGGTGTGAAAACAAACCAGAAATAAATAAATTATCTTGGATATCCAAAGGTCATCTTGGCTCTGTAATTGTGAAGACTCTTCAATTCTCGCGTAAGACTTGACAGCATGTGCATCCTCTATTAAAACAGTCATAACTTTGGATTCGGAAGTCGAAACGGCGAGCGGTTTGAAAGGTTGTAATCTTGACTTCATTATCTTTATAGTGACATAGCCCATGACCATGTTGTGCGCTCAGATTATCTCCAGAATTGTTTTCAAGAAGATGGACAGTACATGCAAGTTATCTCCCTCAGGTGTACGCCCAAACTTCGTTGTCCTTTGTAATGCACCTAAGTTCAACAAAAGAAGTGGAAGTTGGAAGCACAACTAAGTTGTTAAAATTTTGAATGAGACTTAAGTTAGCATTCACCTGATCTTGAATTTGTTTAGCGTGAGCTCGAGTGATCGGTCCTTTGTGTTCGGTTGATGAAGTATCGACACTTTGAATTGTGTTGACATGGTCGGCAAAGCTTGAGATGTCCTCATCATCCTCCCCCTCTTGAAAAGGAGTCGTCTTCGACTCTGTTGATCCGACGAAAGGAGAGAGATCGGAGACATTGAAGGTCTTACTTACGCCATACTGACTTGGAAGATCATCTTTATATGCATTGTCATTGATCTTTTGAAACACTTTGAAAGGACCATCCGCTCTGGGTTGCAATTTGCTTTTACGTTGTTCTAGAAAACGCTCCTTGCGAAAATGTACCCATACCATGTCTCCTGGCTGGAATAACATCTTCTTGCGTCCCTTGTTGGCTCGTTTCTCATATTTTCTTGTCATCGTATCAATATTTTCCTTAGTCTTCAGGTGTAGTTGTTTCACAAGGTCAGCTCGCTTGCTTGCATCAAGATTAGTTTGTTCCTGCAAAGGCAAAGCCAAGAGATCTATGGGAGCAATAGGTTTGAAACCATATACAATTTCAAATGGACAAAATTTTGTGCTTGAATGTGTTGCCCTATTATAAGCAAATTCTACATGAGGCAAACAGTCCTCCCACATTTTCAAGTTTTTCTTTAAAATTGCTCGCAGCATCATAGATAATGTTCGATTCACAACTTCAGTTTGACCATCTGTTTGAGGATGGCAAGTTGTAGAAAATAGTAATTTTGTTCCAAGTTTTCCCCACAACGTCTTCCAAAAATAGCTCAAGAATTTAGTGTCTCGATCTGAAACAATGGTTCGTGGTATCCCATGCAAACGTACAACTTCCCTAAAGAATAAGTCAGCAATATGTGAAGCATCGTCGCTCTTATGACATGGAATGAAATGTGCCATTTTCTTGAACCTATCAACTACCACAATGAATCATTCCCCTCTTTGTCCGAGGTAAACCAAGAATAAAATCCATAGAAATGTCCTCCCATGGTGCATTAGGAATTGGTAAAGGCGAATAAAGACCATGAGGATTTAAGCTTGACTTAGCTTTGTGACATGTCTCGCATCGCCGTACGTAGCACTCTACATCCCGCCGCATCTTTGGCCAAAAGAAATGATCAGCCAGCACACTTTCAGTTTTCTTGACTCCAAAATGTCCCATAAGACCACCAGCATGGGCTTCCTGCACAAGCATAAAAAGAATAGAACAACCTGGGATGCAAAGTTTGTTAATTCGAAATAAGAACCCATCATGCAAATGAAACTTCTCCCAGCCCTTATCAGGACGACATTTGGAATATGGTTCAGAAAAATATGGATCATTAGCGTACAAATCCTTG
This sequence comes from Otatea glauca, assembly GCA_036346275.1. Taxonomy (NCBI): domain Eukaryota; kingdom Viridiplantae; phylum Streptophyta; class Magnoliopsida; order Poales; family Poaceae; genus Otatea; species Otatea glauca. The sequence continues at coordinate 51,272,713 of CM070721.1, forward strand.
ATACCTTCTAGTCCAAGAATTTTAGCATCAAGCTCAGAAAGTAAAACATGGCGTCTAGACAAAGCATCAGCTACAACGTTATCCTTCCCTTTTTTGTACTTAACAATATAGTGAAAAGATTCAATGAATTCACTCCATTTAGCATGCCTTCGGTTCAATTTTAGTTGGCCCTTAAGATGTTTCAAAGATTCATGATCTGAATGTATCACAAATTCTTTAGGCAAAAGATAATGTTGCCAAGTTTCCAAACTCCTCACAAGAGCATATAATTCCTTGTCATAGATAGAGTAATTGAGAGTTGGTCCACTTAGCTTCTCACTAAAGTATGCAACAGGCCGACGTTCTTGCATGAGAACTCCACCTATCCCCACACCACTAGCATCACACTCAATTTCAAAGGTCTTACCGAAATCAGGAAGTGCAAGGAGTGGTGCTGTTGTTAGTTTTGATTTCAGAACTTCAAATGCTTTTTCTTGTACTTCACCCCAATGAAAAGGCACTTCTTTCTTTGTCAATTCATTGATGGGAGCAGCAATGGTGCTAAAGTCTTTTACAAACCGTCGATAGAAGCTAGCAAGTCCAAGGAAACTCCGTACTTGGCTTACGTTTTGTGGAGGCAACCACTCACGAACAGCTTTGATCTTTTCTCCATCCACCTCCATGCCTTGTCCTGAAACAACAAATCCAAGAAAAACTACCTTGTCGGTGCAAAGGTGCACTTGGCAAGGTTAGCATACAAGCATCTGTTCATAAAACAGTAAGTACACATTTAATATGCTCAATATGCTCTTCTAAAGATTGGCTGTAAATCAAGATATCATCAAAGTAAACAACAACAAACTTGCCGATGAAAGCTCTAAGCACATGATTCATCAATCTCATAAAAGTGCTAGGTGCATTTGTCAATCCAAAAGGCATGACAAGCTATTCATACAAGCCAAATTTTGTTTTGAAAGCAGTTTTCCACTCATCAGCCTCTTTCATTCGAATTTGGTGATAACCACTTATAAGTCAATTTTGTGAAAATAATAGCACCACTAAGCTCATCAAGCATGTCATCAAGTCTAGGAATTGGATGCCTATATCGGACAGTTATGTTGTTAATGGCTCTACTATCAACACACATTCTCCAAGAACCATCTTTTTTTGGAACTAATAGAACAGGAACAGCGCAAGGTGAGAGACTTTCCCTTACATATCCTTTGTTGAGTAAATCTTGAACTTGACGCTGAATCTCCTTTGTTTCTTCTGGGTTGATGCGGTATGGTGGTCGGTTTGGAAGTGGAGCACTGGGAACAAGATCAATTTGATGCTCAATGCCTCTCTTTGGTGGCAGCCCTGGTGGCACCTCATCGGGAAACACGTCTTCATAGTCCTGTAAAAGATCGAAAACAGCACTAGGCAAGGTAGAGGGTAATTCGTTAGTTGAAAGGAAATTGTCCTTGCAAAAGAGTACAAAGAACTTGGCATTGGGTTCGCTCAATTCTTTGAAATCCCCCTTCCTAGCTATCATCACTATTCCCTTTTTTCCCTTTGGCTTGGTTCTTTGTGGCTGTGGAGTTTTATTTGGCTTTGGATTCACTCGCTCACTATATTTGTGGGTCTCACTCAATTGTTTCACGCTCTCTCGCTGTTTTCTTTTAAGATCATCCTTCATGATTTCCTCCGGTGTTAAAGGAACCAAAGTGATACACTCTCCTCTATGCTTGAAAACAAGCTTATTGGTTTGACCGCAAATCTGAACATCACGATCATACAACCAAGGTCTCCCTAATAGCAATTGGCATGCTTGCATTGGGACCACATCACATTCAACCTGATCATGGTACTTTCCAATAGAGAAAGGAACAGTCACAATGTTACTTACTCGCAGCGTACCACAATCATTAAGCCATTGCATCTTGTATGGAGCGGGGTGACGCTGCTGTTTTAATCCCAATCTTTCAACCAATTCTTGACTAGCAATATTATTGCAACTACCATTATCAGCAATGATCCTACAGAGCTTGTCTTTGATCATGCCATGAGTGTGAAAAATATTGTGTCGCTGCCCAGTTTCTTCTTTCACAACATTCACACTAAGTACTCGACGAGAAATAAAACAATTGTTGTCATCCTCATCAGCTTGGATCTCATTCTCACCATTAATCATTGCTTCATCTTGTAGAACATCCTCTTCTGGATCACTATCAGATTCCCATTCACCATGCTCATTTACAATCATGGTTCTTCGACTAGGACATTCAGCAGCAATATGTCCACGGCCCTTGCACTTATGACACACAATTTCTCGGCTATGCGATGATGATGCAGCAGCCGATGCCACCGAAGGTGCTGCTGTACTTGCAGTAGGACGTCGATTATCTTGGCGAGCTATAGGTGACGAGGCCGAAGAAACAGTTGATTTAGTAGCATGAATAGTTGGTGAGGGCTTGGAAGTAGTACCTTGCAATCGACCACTATTTTCTGATGAACCAGTTTGTTGACGACTCCAAGGAAAAGAAATGGATCGGTTGCCACATGACCTTCCACGTCCTTCTTGCTGAAACTTCCTCTCAGTGCGCATGGCTTGATCAATAAGTGCTTGCAAATTATCATATGGAAACATCTCAACAAAACATGAGATTTCATTATTGAGACCATGCAAAAATCTAGCCATCTTTGTTTCACATCTTCTCTAATTCCAAAGACGAACCAACGATAATTCCATCTCTTTATAATACTCATCCACAGATTTAGAGCCTTGCTTCAAAGCCTGCAGTCTATTGCGAAGGTCACGCTGATAACTTGATGGTACGAAGCGTCTTCTCATTACTTGCTTCATATCAGCCCATGTGTTGATATAATCATGCCCCAATACAAGTTGATTCTCTTGTATTTGATTCCACCAAGTGAGAGCATATCCAGAAAACTCAACAGACACAAGGTTTACTCGCCTCTGATCAGAAAGATTGTGCACCCTGAAAATTTGATCGCATTGCTCCTCCCACTCAAGATATGCATCTGGACTTTCTCTTCCTGTAAATTTAGGAACACTCAACTTGATTCGAGCAATGCCATCTTGGTCTGCCCTATGGCGATGACCTCTGGCATTTCCCCTATTAACATGGGCAGCACCTTGTCTACGAGCTTGGTGCTGTCCAATTCGCTCTTGATCTGCAAAAAAATTCTCATTATCATCATATTCTTCACCAGGGTCATAATCGTTTTGAAATTCTTCATCATTAAAATGCACACGGGGGCCAAAGCCTCGCCCGTGCGCTCCCCTTCCACGCCGTCTAGCATGGGCAGCCATGTTACGACCATGCATTATACCACGACCAGCAGCTCCAAGACCATCTCCAGGGTGGTCATCTATCTCATCTTCAGCGCCTCCAACCGAACCCTCATCACCGGCCTCTACATGAGGATTGGCCTGGTCACGTTCCCGTCTACCAACAACAGGGAAACGTGTGTTGAACATCCTTTCTATGGCCTGCAACAGTGTGTTTTCTAATTGTCGTAGCTCAACTCTTGTGACCGGAGGTTCTTCTTCTCCATGATTACTTCCTTGAACACTTGAATTAGATCCTACCATGTTAGTTTCTAGCAAAACAACATTGGAAAAGGGTAAATTTGTGGAGTCACACAACCTCACCTCTTACTTACCAAAGTTCTTACTCGTTCTCAAGGGTTGCGAGTATGCTAAAAAAAATGGCAGTACCACGGCTGTGATTCTGTGATCGAAAGGATTACCAGTCAAAAGGTCCGGCCACGGATTATAGTGGATCTTGGAGGGCTTGAACAAGGGGGTAGCACTGAAAATCAAGTGTCGTAGCTCACGCAAAGGATGCGTAAACGTTGTTGTTTGGGTGCACCAAGAGCTTAGGATTATAAATCTGAAACTTGCGATTACGTGCTTCGCAACACAACCCCTTTTCAACTTCTTTTCCTTCTCTCTCTTTTTTTTTTGTTGTTTTTTTTGACACTATCCAGCAAACCTGATGAAATTGCACGACACAAGATTTACAGAACTAAAAGGTTGGGTATTTTCTTGGATGTGGACTATGGGACAGGAAACAAACGATAAAGAACACAAGAACAAATGATGAACTAAAGGCTAAAAAGTGGATGGTGATGAAACCTACCGTGACAACGAAAGCTCTGATACCAGATGATGCGAACACGCGAGGGGTGGCCCGATCTTCACGATGTAGGCTGACGAACCGAGGATATCTAGCTGTGAACAGCAAGGATAACTAGCTTTAAACCTGCCAAGGTTGGATGCGACCAAGTGATGGGGAGAAAGATCCGTAGCCTCTTGGACTCCGACCCGATCTCCGAACGATCACAGAACCACAAACCGGGACTAATCCACACAAGAGGCCCGGAAGCCAAAAGCACGAACTAGGGGATCCCAGAGGGATCTCTCGCAAGCCCAGAAGAACTCACAAGAACAAAGGTGTAAGACACTCAAACAGCTGGGCTGTAATCTGATATGTTTGTTTAAAATGTTCCTAAAAAGTCCTTCCTTAAAGGATGGAGTACTAAAGTATTTATACTAGGAACACCCCTCCTAGTTTAGGTGTGAAAACAAACCAGAAATAAATAAATTATCTTGGATATCCAAAGGTCATCTTGGGTCTGTAATTGTGAAGACTCTTCAATTCTCGCGTAAGACTTGACAGCATGTGCATCCTCTATTAAAACAGTCATAACTTTGGCTTCGGAAGTCGAAACGGCGAGCGGTTTGAAAGGTTATAATCTTGACTTCATTATTTTTACAGTGACATAGCCCAGGACCATGTTGTGCGCTCAGATTATCTCCAGAATTGTTTTCAAGAAGATGGACAGTACATGCAAGTTATCTCCCTCAAGTGTACGCCCAAACTTCGTTGTCCTTTGTAATGCACCTAAGTTCAACAAAAGAAGTGGAAGTTGGAAGCACAACTAAGTTGTTAAAATTTTGAATGAGACTTAAGTTAGCGTTCATCTGATCTTGAATTTGTTTAGCGTGAGCTCGAGTGATCGGTCCTTTGTGTTCGGTTGATGAAGTATCGACACTTTGAATTGTGTTGACATGGTCGGCAAAGCTTGAGATGTCCTCATCACGGCCTCCACAATCTGACTAGGTCCTCCGAGCCTGACCTCGCTAGCGAGCTAGCTCCTTGCTTGAGCAAGCTCGAGCAAGCGAGGCATCGCTTGATCGGGGGTAACCAGTTCCCGACACTTAGTATCAACACAACCTACAAAGTCAGCATCTGAATAGCCCACAACCTCAAGGGCATTAGACCTCTTATATGTGAGCATGTAATGCTTAGTGCCTTGCATATAACGCAAAGCTTTCTTAACGACTTTCCAGTAGTCCAACCCTATATTAGAATTTATCTGCCAAGCATCCCGGTTACGAATGCTAAATCAGGGCGAGTACAAACTTGAGCATACATAATGCTTCTCACAGTTGAAGCGTACGGAATCCTCTTCATCTGATTAGCTTCTAATTGATTCCTTGGACTTTTAAAAGTTCCAAACTTATCGCCCTTAATAATAGGAGCAGACGTGGCAGAGCAGTTATGCATATTAAATCTCTTAAGCACTCTATCAATGTATGCCTTTTGGGATAAGCCTAATACCCCTTTAGACCTATCTCGGTAAATCTCAATGCCCAAACATAAGAGGCATCACCAAGATCCTTCATATCAAAGTTAGTGGAAAGAAATCTCTTGGTCTCATATAGCATATCCTTATCGCTGCTAGCCAATAAGATATCATCCACATAAAGCACTAAGATAGTAAATTTGCTCCCCTTAGTCTTAATGTATATGTAATTGTCCACTTCATTTTCTTTGAAACCAAAATTTCTTATGGTCTCATCGAATTTAAGGTACCATTGTCTAGACGCTTGCTTTAATCCATACACGGATTTCTTAAGTCGACATCCTATATGTTCCTTGCCTTCCATGATAAAACCTTCCGGTTGGGCCATGTAAACATTCTCATGCAAGTCACCATTAAGGAATGCAGTTTTAACATCCATCTGATGCAGCTCTAAATCATAATGAGCAACAAGCACCATGACAATTCTTAGTGAATCTTTCTTTGAGACGGGAGAGAAAATATCAACATAATTAATCCTCTCTCTTTGTGTAAACCCTTTTCCTACAAGCCTTGCCTTGAATCTTTCGACATTTCCTTTATATTCATGCTTAGTTTTGTAGACCCATTTACAACCTACTATTTTGACTCCATCAGGAATTTCTACTAGATTCCAGACGTCATTAATGCTCATATACTTAATTTCATCCTGCATGGCCTCAAGCCACTTGGGTGAATCCTTAGTCATCATAGCCTCCTTAAATGAGGTGGGATCGTCTACCTTCTCTATGTCATTTACATTTTCATTTATATATACAACATAGTCATTTGGGATGGTAAACCTTCTGTCCCACTGTAATCTCCTTAATGGTTCATTAGTTATCACAGGGGGCTGTGGAGGCTCATCATTAGGTACTGTACTGTTGATCCCAGAATTCTCAGTTGGGGGCTCAACTTAAGGATTCTCAACTAGAGGTGTAACTGAATGAGGTATAGGAAGAATAGTCTCTTGGATTATCAGTAATGGTATATAAGTCCGAATCTCCTCAAGATCTATTTTCCTAGCCTTTGAGCTCCCACTAATTTCATCATTTTCTAAAAGTACAGTATGCCGGGTTTCCACAAGCTTAGTGACACGATCTGGACAATAAAATCAATACCCCTTAGATCTTTCAGGATATCCATTAAAATGCTAGTTTACTGTTTTAGGATCTAATTTCCCAATATGTGGATTAAAGATTTTAGCTTTAGTAGGACAACCCCACACACGTAAGTATTTTAAACTCGGTTTCCTCCTAGTCCATAATTCATAAGGTGTCTTAGGTACTGATTTACTAGGAACCCGATTAAGTATATGTGCGGCTATCTTTAATGCTTCAATTCACAAACCAACTGGTAAACTGGAGTAACACATCATGCTATGCACCATATCCATAAGGGTGTGGTTGCGTCTTTCAGCTACTCCATTTTGCTGAGGTTCACCAGGTGTTGAATATTGAGCTATTATGCTATTTTTTGAAAGAAACTTAGCAAATGGACCTGGAATTTATCCATAAGGAGCATGTCTCTCATAATATTCTCCTCCATGATCTGATCTCACTACCTTAATTTTTAAATTATGCTGATTTTCTACTTCAGCCTTAAAATATTAAACTTATCGAGTGATTCAGATAGATCACGAATGGGAAAATTATAACCATAACAGGAGAAATCATCAGTGAATGTGATAAAAGAGTCATATCCATCCACTGAAGTTACAGGAAAAGATCCACAAATATCAGTGTGGATTAATTCTAAGATCCCTGTGCTTCGTATGGCTCCTTTCTTAATTTGTTTTACATATTTCCCCTTAATATAGTCAATACAGTGGTCTGAATCAGAGAAGTCTAATGGGTGGAGTATTTCTTCCTTAATGAGACGTTCTATTCTCCCCTTCGAAATATTGCATAAACGATAGTGCCACAATTTCGATGAAGTCTCATCATTTAAACTTTTCTTTCGCTTATTGGTGACATCGCACACATTCATTGACACAAATTTAGAGAGAGGAAGCATATAGAGTTTGTCAAGTCGAGTTGCGAGAACAACATTATTGGAATTAAAACTCATAATGCATTCATTGTTCCCAAAAAATACAAAAGTATCCATCATCATCTAAAAGAGCAACAGAAATAAGGTTCCTTCTCATAGTAGGAACATAAATAACATTATTCAATTGAAAGGTGAAGCCACTATCTAATGCTAATGGTAGTGTGCCAACTGCTTCAACTTCAGCCTCCCTACTATCAGCAACTCTAAGACTTCGCTTCCCCTTTCTTAGTGTCCTTATGGTAAGGAATCCCTGCAATGAATTAGAAACGTGCACAGTGGCACCAGAATCAAGCCACCAGGTATTAGGAGAAAATCAGCGAAAAGGGTTTCATCAACAGTAGAAATTATGTCATTACCCTTCTTGATAAGCCACTTCATGAAGCCCGCACAATCTTTCTGAATGTGTCCACTGTTCTTACAGAAATGATAGATAGGCTCATCAAAAGTAGAGTTAGATGCAGTAGGGGTCTTCTCCTTTGGATTTGGCTTTCTTGACTTTGCCTTAGGAGAGAAATGCAACTTCCTTTTGGACTTAGATTCCCCTTGGAATTTCCTTTTGCTATGACCAATATGGAAAACTTGGTCCTTCTTCTCAGCCTTAAACCTCTCCTCCTCCTGGACACATATGGCGATCAACTCGCTCATAGTCCACTGTTTCTTCTGAGTGTTATAATTAATCTTGAATACATTATACCCAGAAGGGAGGGAGGTCATAATAAAATGGACCAAAAAACCATCAGAAAATGGTCATATCCATACCCTTAAGTTTAACAGACATATCTGTCATCATCATAATATGCTCAGTACGCTGCTAGAGCCATCATACTTAGTGATGAGCATCTTCATAATAAAAGTACTGGCATAAACTTTTGAGGAGCCCTTGAATTGCTCCACAACTAAAGCCAAGTACTGCTTAGCATTATCAGATTCAGGGATTGCTCCCCTTATCCCTACAGAAATAGTGCTTTTCATAATCATTAAGGACATGCGGTTGGACTGCTCCCACTTTTCCGCTGTTAAGTTATAGAGTTTCTTTTTCTCAGTGAAATCCTCATCATCAGCGGATGAAGCTACGGGAGCGTCCTCACATAATACATAGTCCAAGTCCATGACTCCAAGGACAATTAAAATCCTTTTCTTCCAAGAAGGAAAGTTTATCCCAGTTAGCTGCTCAATGCCGTTCAAATAAGCGGCAACATTAGTGTTGTTCATGGCTGAATCAAAAACAAAATTTAATTAGTAATTATTAGAAAAATAAATAAATGTCTTGCATGAAATTAACCCTACGTTGGTCTGATTAATAACATGCTAATGACATAAAAAATTTAAAGTTCTAATTCGCATCACCGTTGGGCAGAAACGAAAAAGAACTAAATTATCTTATGGGTGACATATGTTCATAAACAACGTTGGTCAGTATATGATCATGGACATAACATAATCCCAATTTTAAATATTAAACAGTAATCTCTAATCAAAACTTCTTGTTGGTTCTATTTTAATTAGAGATAATGCTAATAAATAATCATCATATGAAAAATTAATTGCCACATTAGTTAATATGTTCAGAAAATTAATCATAAAAAATAGACAAAATATTAATTCTCAGGAAATAAATAATTAAACAGTGCTTATTGTTGAATTTAAATGAGACATAATTTAAAAATTGAAATGAGCTAAAACACTTATTACCTATGGCCCAAAACTCACCGGCCCAGCCACATTGCCGCGTGGCCCAACCGACTGCTCCTTAGCTGGCCCAGTCGCATAGCGCAGACAAGAAAACGGACGCGCGGCCCAAGTGCAACGAGCAACTCGGCCAAAAAATAGCGACGCGAGGCGACGGGCGATGATCTCGAATGGACGGCCGAGATGAAACCAAACCAGAAAAAACCACCCGCAGACAAAACCCTAGCCATTCAGCTTCCTCGCCTAAAAATTCCGCAACCAAGGCGGCAACATGAGCGAGTAGAGATCACAAAGGCAGAGCGACTGTGCACGCACGAAGCAGCGATGACGGTGCACGCGCGGCTACGAACTGAGGCCGCGCGGGCTCCGGCTAGGCGGGAACTCAGAGCGGTGCACTCGCGCGAAGTCGCAGCCGCGGGCAAAGCTTAGGCCCGCAAGAGACGGTGGCGAGCAAGAGGCGACTCCCGATCAAAGCGTGTGCGTGCATTAGAGGTGGGCCTAGCCCCTAAGATTTCAGTATCGTTAGTTACAACCGAAGATCATAACAAACATTTTACCATTGGACCGAGGGGAGGTAGCGATAACACTGTCCGGAAGCAAAGGGGAAGCAATAGTGCGAAAGGAACGGTCTAGCAATCGCATGTACCAAATTCGCCATAAGATGCCGAGAAAGGCACCACGGGTCCTCTTTGTATGGAACCGCTTGGAGTTGTCGTCAAATCTGCGAAAATGTGGGCTCCTTTTTGTGTAATTTTAGTTTTCTCGGGTTTTTTCTTAAAAAAATGGGTTGCTAGGAGCCGTTGGTGAATCTGTGGATCGCTTGGAGCCATCGTGTAAGGACCCGAATCCACTGATTCGAACTCACTGTGTTTACCGCACTAGTCCCAGGATCAACGCTAGTGCACACAGCTTAACATTGGTACATATCACATCATACACAACGATAATAGAATAATAGTTCATTTGTTGATATAGCTAAATGTATGATCTTATGACCAACTTACATTATTAAGCCACGCAGGGCAAGATTGAAAATATAAACTAGTAAATAAGCAGCGGAAAGTAGAAAACGTAGATAGCTCATCAGTTCACCACAGGCAACCAACAAGGCTCGGACCCTAATGACTCGTGTCTTCTTGGACCTCATCTTCCAACACAGTGTAGATTCTTCAACTGTTGATTATTGTTGTTTGGCAAGGGTGAGTACTTAAAGCACTCAACAAGTTGTGCATGTAATGCGTTCTATTTATCTATATGTAAGGCTTATTCCAAAGGATAGGCTATCATGGCTATTTTGCAATAAGCAGCATTCATGAACAAATACAATAATAGATTGTAAAGAATGTAAAACGAATAACAATAATAAATAAATTCAGTATTTCTCAAGTAAACCAAGTTTCCAATCCTAAATCAAGTTCCAATCTTCCATATGGCAATCCTGCCATCCCAACCAAGTTGTCCGATTTATTAAACTAACCCTTAATGTAATTCCGAGCATTGCTCAATACATGAGCACGGCTATCCGAATAGTTTCACACTCTGCAGAGGTTATGCACTTTACCCACGTGATACAACCAAACACCACAAAGGCGAGAGATTATAACAAAGCCTTTACAATGCTCTATCTTAACCCGGTACTACCCGCTAAGGTTTCAACAACGGCGGTCCGAAAACCACATCCGGGGCCCCTCTTGCGCCATGTGAATTACACCGACCAGGAACTCACACCGACCACGATAGTATCAACATTAAGACTTTGCAAATTACTCACTAGGTGGCCCATACGGACATGTGGTTGCATGATTGACTCAGGTCAAAGGCTTGCAAGGTTAAGTCCTTAGTGTGATCAAGGCAAGACTTCCACATACCATCTGCCCATCGTCCACCTTGGCCTCCTCGCCCCTTGCCACTTGCCCCAATCTAAGTTATTATCACCCCGTTGATTACCAAGCACCACATGCCATCAACAATTCAACATCGTTGCGTGACATGACTCGCCACAACAACTCAATCTCATCGTGTGATCCCACATGACACACAAGTTCATAATATTGTTCCATATTCCATTAATCAAGATTAATTATCAATGGTGATGATACATGTGATGACGTGGCATGGCTAAGCAACTAATACGAACTAAACCTCCAATGTTGATTATAATTATTAACCAACTATATTAAACCAATCTAGGGTGACAATGGATCATGGCATACAATGACAAGGTAGGGTATAGATCAATCTGTATTTTAGCTAAGCCCAAACTAATTTGAAACAGTTGTATAATTGAAATATATGCAATAGTGTAAATCAAACATAGCAATTTTACAAACATGGGTTCAACATGATCAAAGCACAACTTGCCTTGGAATAGGTCCTGATCTTGATCTGAAGTTTGCTCTTGAGTTGCTTGATCTTCCTCCGAAGCGTCGCACAATTCAACGTCTACGCGTACCGAAAGAGAAAAGCAATTAAATACCAAAACAGAGAGCAATTGAACTCCAAAAATCAGTTAAAATTCACCATTAAATAGATCTCAATTTTACAAATTTTTAGAAACTGGAATCACTCAAATCCGAGTTACGATGCAAAAGATATAGCCTTTTGAAGTTTGAAATAAATACTGAAATCAGAAAATCAAAAAAATACGAAATTATCAGATTTATTTTTATACTGAAAAAGCGATTTATGACGTCAGCGTGACGTCACTGCCACGCGGCGCTAGGCTGAACCAACCAGAAGCCGACGCGTGTCGGTCCATGGACACGGTCCACGAGACCCTCGGTCCACCGTGAACCCGGCGTATGACGCCTCGCTCTGCGCCTCCACAGCGGCGGCACGATTGCCGCGCGGCGGCGCCATCGATGCATTCAGATCTCATCGGCGGCTGGCGATCGAAGCACACGCGGCAAGATCCGAACCGCAGGATTAAAATCTAACGGACCGCGATTAACGAGGACTTACGAATCACGAGACCACGCGGTGGATCGGAGATGTTGGCGATGATCCGACGGTCCAACTCCTCTCCGCGCAAATGGCGCCGCGGCGAGATCCACCGGCGATGAAGACGGCGATCCTCCACACGGCGCCCGGCGAGCTCGACGCAGCGAGACCTTGCGCTTCTGCTGCGGTGCGGGACAAGGACCTCAATGCACCTGTCGGTTCCTTAAATAGGCGGACGGAGGAGCGTGCGGGCGAAGGACACGGACTCCGAGTCCATCGGCGACACGGCGGCGCGGCGGAGGAGTTCGAAACGGAGACGACAACCAAGAACCCTCCGATTGCCAACGAACGCGGCCCGGATCGTCCGGCGCGCACGATCAGATCTGTCCAACTCCGAAACGACGGATGAGATCTCCTCTTACTCTAAACGCATCGGCTTAACTGGCGCCGCTTGATCTTGATCCTACGGTCCTCTGCGCTAGGGTTTAGGTTTTACGCGCGATTGCTTCTGACCGCCTGATTCAAGATCAACGGTTGACGCTAAGCTTCTAGAAGCTGGGCTTCGCGGGCTGCGCGAGCGGGCCGGCCTGCCACCGAGATGGGCGACGGCCCGATACTGTTTAATTTGATTTTAAAAGATTTCTTATTTAAAATAATTACAAAAATTCATTTTATTTGTTTTAGGCAATAAAATAATCAGGAAAAACCCAAGAAAAATCTCAAAAAAAAATCTCAAAAATACTTTGAGACATTCTGGACTCAAATAAAATATTTTTGGCAAAACTTTATTTTAACTTTGCACATATTTAAATAGATTTGAATAAAAGGCAATAAACTTGATTTGAATTTAATTCAAATAAATCCAGAAAAATCCAAATAAATTCCAGAAAATCACAAATGCACTTTTAAACAATAAAAACTCTATTTAGCAGATTTTTGGGATGTTACAAACCTCCCCCCCTTAACAGAATCTCGACCCGAGATTCAGGGCTAACTATAGAATAGGTTCGGGAATTCTGACTTTAAATCTTCTTCTCGCTCCCAAGTGGCTTCACTTTCCGAATGATTGCTCCACTGAACTCTGCAAAAACGAATAGACTTGTTTCTGGTCTTGCGCTCCATAACATCCAAAATTCTGATCGGTTGCTCTTTATAAGTCAAATCTTCTTGCAGCTCTATTGCATCCAACGGGGTTTGCTCTGCTGGCACTCTGAGACACTTCTTAAGCTGCGATACATGGAATACATCATGCACTCCTGCCAATGACTGAGGCAACTCTAACTGATAAGCTACCTCTCCTCGACGGCTCAGAATCTTGAACGGACCAACATATCTTGGTGCAAGCTTCCCTTTAACGTGAAATCTTTTAACGCCCTTAAGAGGGGTAACCCTGAGATACACATGATCTTCTGGTTCAAAACTCAAATCTCGACGACGGTTGTCTGCGTAGCTTTTCATCTTGGATCGTGCTATCTTCAACCTCTCTCTGATCATTGCGACTTGACTTTCGGCTTCCTCGAGAATGTCTGGCCCGAAAACCAATCGCTCTCCTGTTTCATTCCAATTCAATGGAGTACGACAAGCACGTCCATACAACGCCTCAAACGGTGACATCTTCAGGCTAGCTTGATAACTATTATTGTAACTAAATTCCGCATATGGCAAACACTTATCCCATGTCGTAGCATAAGCTAAAGCACAAGCTCTCAACATATCCTCTAAAATCTGATTTACTCTTTCGGTCTGACCATCTGTCTGCGGGTGATATGCTGTAACACCCTAATTTTTGCTCTAATTTAAATTTTGAGAGTATTTTTGATTTTTGTGAATTCTTGGGAATTTATTGAAATTTATTTGGAATTACTCAAAACTAGCCTTCCTTGAAAACAATTAAATAATGGAAAAGTTCTAGCAAAGTTTTATTGAAAATATTTTATTTGAGTTCCAAATATCTCAAAGTATTTTCTGGAATTTTTCTAGAATTTTTCTGCTATTTTAAAAGCCCCAAATGATTTAAGTGAATTTCTAGAATTATTTTTATTGAAAAGGTTTTAAAAGTGGCTATGAGCAGAATGGGCCGAGCCCATTCTTCAGGCGCGTCGCCGCCCATCCGCCGAAACCCTAGCGCCGCCACCAAGCCGTTCGATCCGGATCGCGCGCTGTGCGTGTGCCACGTCGCCGCGACGCGTGAGCCTTCGGATCGTCGCCGACGGACGCTGCGGGATTGCGCCACGTCGGTCGTCTTCGCGAGATCACCGAGCTAATGCCGCCGACCGTTCCGCTCGTTCGCCGCTTTGTAGCGCGCACGCCGAGGCCTTTAAGTGCACCGAGTAGCGCCCGCAGAGCTCCTTCGCTGCGTCTTTTGACTCCTCGCACGCACGCCGAGACCCTCTCTAGCGCTGAGCGAAGCTCGCCGAAGTTGCGTCCTTGTGCCGCCGTTGTTTTTGCTTCCTCTCGTCGCCGTCGTCGCTTTCCGCGTGCTCGGCCCGTTCGAAGTTCACCAAGCAAGACGATCGAGTGGACCACTTCTTCTCGCCGAGAAGCCCCGCAGCCGCCGCCGAGGTCATCTTCCCAGCTCCGCAACCTTCGCTTCTTCGCCGTCAACCTCGTCGAATCGCGCCGACCGTCCGATTTGCATCGTTCGGTTACGGTGAGTCCACGTAGCCTCCATCTCTGTAGATGTTTAGATTGAATCGTAACCGTTAGATCTAGAACGAGCGGCTTGGATTAGATCTAATGTCCGCGATATGTTTTGTCTTAACCGTTGGATCGATAGTGGACGCAGAGGATTGAACCACGTCGCACCATGAGCGAAATACTCGTACCGTGGACCGTTGGATTAGATCCGAGCGGTAGAGATTGGATCTGGTTTTGCCCTAAGGATCTGCGCTGCTCAGATTTGAGCGAGCGGCGGAGATGGCACCGTACCCTCGCCAAATCGCGTCCGACGCGTGGGCGTTTGACGAGCAGAGCAGACCGATCCGGCCGTTGCTTTGGGCGCGGCCGCGATCGTGCGCGTGGCTACGAGTAAACCGAGGCGCCGCAGATGGCGGTGTGGTGCTGGCCGTTAGATCCGAGGGCACCGTTCGATGCGCGACAGCGTGGCCGCGCGGGAATCGGCGTCGCCGCGTCGGTCGCGGAATCAACCGTTGGATTTAGGCCGATCACCGGATGCGCGACGCGTGTCGCGCGATCTCGGCTATTGCGGTGCGCGTGAGGATCGACCGTCGGTTTTAGCGAACGGTGCGGATTTTGCCGCGTGGCTGCTGCACCGCTCGTGAACCAAGCCCACGGTAGACGAGCCAACCCGTAGACTCGGTCCATAGACAGAGCGACGTGGCGGCCTGCAGGCGTGCCGCGTCGTCGTCCGACGTCATCGCTGACGTCATAAATATTTTCATATATAAAAATATTTTGGCCGGAAATTCATTTCGGTGCTGACGTCATCATGAGGCATGCTGACGTCATAAATGTGAATTTCAAGTATAAAAATAATTCAGAAAAATCGGATTTTCTTAATTTCGTATTTTGATTTTATTCAAACTTCAAATGACTATAACTTTTGCATTTTAACTCGGATTTGGGTGATTCAAATTTCTAAAAATTCATAAAATTGTGAGCTATTTATTGGTGAATTTTATTTGAATTTTGAGGACATATAGTCTTCTGTATTGGCTATTTATTGTATACTTTGTTTGTACGCGTAGACGTAAATTTGCCGGGAAGTTTCGAGGAAGAATTCGTCGCTCAAGACCAAGCTTCGGAACACGACCAGCAACTCTTTGAAGGCAAGTGATGCTTTGATCATTTTGATCCCAGATTTTAAAATGTAATTTATGCTTTGAAACTATGCATGCTAATTATTTAAAATGAATTTAAATTAATTTGGGATAATGTAGTTAATCAACCCATTTTGTTATGCCACCTTGAATTATTAATTGTATGCCTAGATCATTGTCACCCTAAGTTTTGATTATATTAGTTGGATGTTAATATTGTGCCAACACGGGAGGCTAGACCGTGAGTAGATGCTTAGCCTTGCAACGAATCATGAATGATCTTTCGGAAAAATGTTACAATATTGATTAAAGACATATTGAATGTATTTTGAAAAGTGGTGTGATGATGCCACATGTTGAGATTGAGGTACAAAGAACTTTGTGTGGTTCCGCATCGATATTGAGTTATTCTTGGCATGTGTTGCACAATAATCAACCGGGTGGAAAATGATTTAGACTGGGCAAGTGGCAAGAGGTCGTGTGCCGTGTGGGCTGTGTGGCATTGGGTTGTTGAGTGATGTGAGTCTGTGTGCCACATTGGGTGTGTGCCATTGTTGAGTGTTGAAAGTCTTGCCTTGGCCGATTAAGGACTTCACCTTGCAAGCCTTTGATCCGAGTCACCGCACAACCACATGTCCGACATGGGGATGACCTAGTTGACTAGGGTTACGATATCTTTCCTCCGATACCTCGGGGTGACAAGACACGTGGGTGTATCTGTATGGGGAGCGCACTGTGCTACGGCTTGGTGCCCATCCAACGGTGATTGGCCGGTCCTATACTTGGCTCTGTGAGGGAAGTGATAGTAAAGGCAATGGGAGAGGTTCTTTAGTTAAGGTAGAAGTTCTGAAAAGCTTTGTTGCGGACAATCACTGTGTGGTGAGCGGTGTATCTTGTGGGTAAAGTGTACAACCTCTGCAGAGTGTCAAAACTATTGAATAGCCGTGCTCACGGTATTGAGCATTGCTCGGGATTACTGATCAAGGGTAGTTTTTCATAAACAAAACATGGAAGGGTGGCTGTGTGCCAGTGTTGGAAATGAACTAATAAGGCTGTGTGCCGAGAATCTTCGAAGAAAAACCATTTGAAATTAGTATTACTTATATCTGTTTCACTGCTTTAATCTAAACAAGATACTAGTTTAAAAATGCTGCTTGATGCAAAAAGGATCAATTAAGCCAATCCATTGGAATAAGCTTTGCATATAGTAATAGTGCTGCATTCTGTGCATTACTTGTTGAGTGCCTTGTGTACTCACCCCACCTTGCTTATCAACCCCCAACATCAGTGGAGGAGACTACACCAGTATGGGAGGAGGAGTACGTCGAGGACACGAGCAACTAGGGGCAAGCCCGATCGGTTGCTCGTGGCAAGATGGATGCTTACACGACTTTTTATGTTCATTGCTATTTCTTTGTTTTGAATAATGTAAGCCTGCGTGTCGACTTATCTGTAAGGAGACCATAAGGTTGTACAACTCGTTTTATATACATGTTTGCACTATTTATTCTTATATCCTTGTGAATGTCCGTGATGTGCAACCTCAGATGATGTGTGCTAAGCGTGATCTGGGATCGCGAGAATACACAGAGGGTCCGGATTTGCGGTCGGGTCCCGACAGAGGTGGTATCGAGCAGTTGATCAGAGGCCTTGACCTTAGTTTGGTTGTGCCTAGGAGGGTGAAAACTATTTTCTAAAGACCTAATCAACTTGAGCAAGAATGTCAAAGAAATCTCGACTTATCTCTTCTCCCTTATTCATACCTATTTGAATTTTTATTATTCTCTATTTAATTTAAACAAGGTTTGTTTTGGCGGATGAGGATGATCCATACCTATGGAGAGCGACGGAGGATACGCCGGAGTTATGGCGTATGATGCGCTTGCTTGGAGGTTTTGACCGACCACCGCATCGAGGGACTTGGTGGTGCAGGCAGACTTGACATCGCTGGGACGTCAAGATCACGGTGTATGCTCGGGAGAGGACGAGGGCGAGTCGTCCTATCTACATCACCGCCGGAGGTCTTCTTTCGAGGCCGGATTCGTGAGACGTCGCGTCAAAGCGATGCGCGCAAATTGCCCGCACTTACTCCGCAGAGTTAGAGGGCACCGTCTTCCGCCACCATCCGCGTCGCGACGGTCGATACAACAGATGGAGCTCGTGGAGGAGGACGCTACGATCACCCACTGGCGAGATACGCCATCGCCAGAGGACGCCTTGGACGAGATACCAGAGGCTGCAGAGGACCCGCGACGAGGTTATAGAGGCAAGAACCCAACACCGGAGAACTTAGCTCATGCCATACGTAAGATCCAGGAGTTGGAGATGGCTCTATATGGACCCGAGCCCGAACCGATCCTGAGTTACATGATCCAGATCCGAGGAGCCGAGCAGAGGCGCGATCAGGAGCGAGCGGCCGGGACCAGCAGAGTCGATGGGGTCTTTTGCACCGCCGCGAGAGGTCACGGAGACCGATTCGCCTCAATGCCGCAAAGACTCATTATACGCTCGGGAAGCGCGCACGGGTTGGCTCGATGAGTGATCGAGTGTAGTAGAGTGTAGTGTCGAGACTCGAATATCCGAGTCGCGTCTTTGCTTGAGTCACCCTTAGGAGTGAGTTGTCATGGATTCCTATGTTTGCTTACTTACTTTTGGTTGTGAGTGTCACGTATGTGTTGCATTGCCCTTAGGCACTTGTGAGCAACCATACTGCTTTATATTATATCAATAAATTGGCTAAATAATTTAAGTTACACCTGTTTCCCCCACATAAGTTCTTTTACTCGTCTATGCTTTCTTCTTTTCTTAACCATGGAAGCTTGCAGCAGATGGTGAGGACTCGTGGAAATGTTGGAGCCAGTGAAGTGGAGCTAACAGACGGACAACGTAATGAAGAGCCGATTCCTCAACCACCGCAGGTCGATATGCAGAACCTGGGAGCCTTTTTGACAGCCCAGACTCAACTCATGACCACGATGGTTCAAACCATGCAGCAGATATCCAATCAAGCTGCTGCGAATGTTCAACCTGGGGGCAACCATGGACCACACCCCTACTCACGGTTGTCGGAGTTTATGAGAACCCGTCCACCTACCTTCTCAGGCAACGCCAATCCACTGGAGGCGGACGATTGGCTAAGGACAATCGAAAGGAAGCTGCACATTACCCAATGTGTAGGACATGAGAGGGTACTCTATGCCTCTCATCAACTCGAAGGGACTGCCGCAGAATGGTGGGAAAACTTCTGCGCAGCTCATGAGGACCCGCAGAGTATCACATGGGAGGAATTCACCTCAGCCTTCCGTCAGTACCATGTACCCGAGGGTATCATGGATCTTAAAAAGGAGGAGTTCCGAAGCCTCAAGCAAGGCGGCCAGTCAGTGGCCGATTACCTGAACAAGTTCACCCAACTGGCACGCTACGCACCAGAGGACGTGGCTACGGATAAGGCCAGACAATCCCGCTTCATGAAGGGATTGAATGCAGGTTGCAGTGGACCGATCACCCACATTCACGACTTTCAAGAGTTAGTTAACAAAGCCCTGATCTTAGAGGACAAGCGCCGAGAGTTGGATGACAACAGGAAGCGCAGAATGGCGCAACAAGGAGGTCGTCAGGGCCAGCAGAGGCAGAGGACGGCACCCCAACAGCTCATTCGGTACCAGCCTAGAGGCAATGATGAGCACCACCGCCGGCAAATCGCCGATGGGTCAAAATGTTCGACTCACCCGAACTATGCGCATGATGGAGGAACCTCTCGTGCCGTGGGAAGGCGTTGCTATCATTGCAATGAAATGGGGCATTTGCCAACAATCGCCCTAAGAAGGGAGGTGTCACCCGGTTCGCTTTAACACGGGAACACACGGCAAGGACTCCGCACCAATCATGAACCGCGGGGGCATCAGCAGCGACTCCATCCCAAGGAATCGCACGAGGCGAGTCAACCACATCACGGCAGATGAAGTCGAACGCCTCGGACGTTGTCTCGGGTAAGTTCCTAGTAAACTCGATACCACCATCGCTTTATTTGATTCCGAGCTTCGCATTCTTTTATTTCCGAGATTTTGCTGTTCAAAATGATATGGAAATAGTGAATCTTAAATGTGTGCTCATAGTCCAATCCTCGGATCGAACTCCGATCTAAAGTAGGATGTTCGGGTAGGAATAATAATTAATGGAGTTGAGTTCTAGCGAACTTAATCGCCCTTAATACCCAAACCTTGGATGTTATCACGGGAATGGATTGGTTAATCGATCACAAGGCGATTGGACTGCGGAAAAGAGTCATATCGGTCGAGAGCAGGATGGAAAGAAAATTGAGTTTGAAGCGAAACCGAGACGAGATGGACAATTGATGGTCAACAAAGATGAAGATCGACAGAGGAAGTCTCCATAGTCAATGAATATCCGGATGTTTTCCCGGAAGATTTACCGAATGCCGCCAGATAGAGATATCGAGTTCGTGATAGAACTAGTTCGAGGACAGCTCAATAGCTAAGAGACCTTACAGGATGTCCACAGAGGAATTGGTGGAAATGAAGAAGCAAATTGAAGAACTGCTGAAAAGGGATTTATAAGACCTAGTTCATCGCCATGGGGAGCACTGCCTTATTCGTTAAGAAGAAGGACGGAAGTTTCGGGATGTGTATAGACTATCGTGCACTCAATGATGTGACGATAAAGAATAAGTATCCGCTACCGGGATCGATGATTTGTTTGACCGATTGAGAGGGCAGAGTATTCTCCAAAATTGATCTTCGATCGAGGATACCATCACCAAGATCCGATCGAGGATATTCAAGGCGCATTTTCGTCAAGATATGGACACTACGAGTTTACAAAGTGATGTCTTTTGGTCCGACAAATGCACCAAAGATATTTCATGAACTTAATGAATAAGGTTTTATGGAAAACTTGGATAAGTTCGTCGTCGTATTCATAGATGACATCCTTATCTATTCCAAGACGAGAGAAGAGCACGCCGAGCACTTGAGGCTAGTCCTTGAAAAGTTGAGGAACAACGGTTGTTTGCGAAATTTAACAAATGTGATTTACGGAAAGATAAGGTGGAATTTCTTGGACACATAATGACAAAGCAGAAGGAGTTCTTTGTAGATCCAAAGAAAGTGGAAACGGTTTTACATTGGGAGCAGTACCAAGACGGTAACCCAAATCCGTAGTTTCCTTGGAATGGCGGGTATTACCGTCGATTCATTGAAGGATTCTCTACGATTGCGAGACCTCTCACGCAATTGTTGAAAAAGAAAAGAAATTTTATGGACACCGAGTGTGAGAAGAGTTTTCAGGAATTGAAAAGGAGGTTAACATCGGCACCTGTATTAGTTTTACCAGACGTTCACCAAGACTTTGACATTTATTGTGATGCATCGCGTCAGGGATTGGGATGCGTGTTGATGCAAAATAGGAAGGTAATTGCCTATGCATCGAGGCAATTGAGACCACATGAGGAGAACTATCCGACTCATGATTTAGAATTAAACTGCAGTAGTGCATGCACTAAAAATATGGCGTCATCATCTCATCGGAAATAGATGTGAAGTATATCACGATCATAAAAGCCTTAAGTATATTTTCACACAAGTGACCTAAATATGAGGCAAAGAAGATGGTTAGAGTTAATCAAGGATTATAATGTGGGAATTCACTACCACCCGGGGAAAGCCAACGTGGTGGCAGACGCCTTGAGCAGAAAGAACCACAGTGTAAATATGCTGTTGGAAACAAGTCAGGCAGAATTGTGTAGGATTTTCCAGAAACTAGAATTGGAAATTGTACCAAAAGGATTCCTAGTAACTTTGGAAGTAAGACCTACTCGAAGATCGATCGGGAAGGGCGTAAAGATGATGATAAGATCAAAAGAATTAAGGGCAAAATGGATGGAAGGCAAAGCAAAAGATTTTAAAGCTGGATGAACAAGGTACTATGTGGTTCAAAGGGCGATTTGTGTGCCGAACAAAAAGGAGTTGAAGCGATTAATTTTGGGAGAGGCCCATGACTCCAAGTACTCAATTCATCCAGGAAGTGCGAAAATGTATCAAGATTTGAAGGAAAAATTTTGGTGGCCAAGCATGAAACGAGAAGTCGCCGAATACGTTGCATTATGTGACATATGCCAAAGGGTCAAAGCTATGCACCAAAGCAGTGCAGGCTATTACAACCCTTAAAGATACCGAATGGAAATGGGAGGAAATTGGTATGGATTTTATAACCGGATTGCCCGTAACGCAAAGTGGATATGATTCCATATGGGTCATAGTAGATCGCTTAACTAAGGTGGCACATTTCATACCAAGAAGACCACTTATTCCGAGACCGGTTAGCGTAACTTTATATGTCCGTAATTGTCTGCTTACATGGAGTGCCGAAAAGATAGTGTCGGATGAGGTACCCAATTTACCTCCAGTTAAGGGTAAGCTTCATGAAGCAATGGGGACTCGTTTGAACTTCAAGATAAAGATACCATCCGCATGGATGGACAAACCGAGAGAGTCAATCGATATTGGAAGATATGTTGAGGGCATGTGCCTTAGCATATTCCACTTCATGGGACAAGTGTTTGCCTTATCTTTGAGTTCACTATAATAACAGCTTATCAAGCAAGTTTACAAATGTCTCCATTTGAAGCTCAGATGGTAGGTCTGTCGAACACCATTGAATTGGAATGAGACAGGCGAACAACATGTTTTCGGACGGACATTCTTCAGAAGCGGAAGCCACGATCACCCAGTCGTGGAAAGATTGAAGATTGCACAATCCAGTAAAAGAGTTATGCCGACAACCGTCGCAGGAACTAAGCTTTGAACCCAAGATTTTGTGTATCTTAGAGTAACACCACTCAAAGGAGTCGAAGGTTCCATGCAAAGGGAAGCTCGCACCAGATATGTCGGACCATTCAAAATCTTGAGCCGTAGAGGTGAAGTTGCGTATCAATTGAGTTACCGCAGTCTTTGGCAGGAGTGCATGACGATTCCATGTGTCTCAATCAAGAAGTGTCTTGAGTAGGAAGAGCAAACACCTTTGGAGGCAATTGAGCCGCAAGAAGATCGACTTACAAAGAACATCCAATGAAGATTACGGACGAATGGACAGAGAGACAAGGAACAAGTCAACGCGTTTCGCAGAGTTTGATGGAGCAACCATTGGAAAGTGAAGCAACGTGGGAACGTGAAGAAGATCTCAAGAAGGAGTTCCCTAACCTGCTTTATAGATACTCAATCTCGGGACGAGATTACATTAGGGGGAGGTTTGTAACACCCTAATTTTTGCTCTAATTTAAATTTTGAGAGTATTTTTGATTTTTGTGAATTTTTGGGAATTTATTGAAATTTATTTGGAATTACTCAAAACTAGCCTTCCTTGAAAACAATTAAATAATGGAAAAGTTCTAGCAAAGTTTTATTGAAAATATTTTATTTGAGTTCCAAATATCTCAAAGTATTTTCTCGAATTTTTCTAGAATTTTTCGCTATTTTAAAAGCCCCAAATGATTTAAGTGAATTTCTAGAATTATTTTTATTGAAAAGGTTTTAAAGTGGTTATGAGCGAGAATGGGCCGAGCCCATTATTGGCGCTGTCGCCGCCCATCCGCCAAACCCTAGCGCCGCCACCAAGCCGTTCGATCCGGATCGCACGCTGTCGCGTGTGCCACGTCGCTCGCGACGCGAGAGCCTTCGGATCGTCGCCGACGGACGCTGCTGGATTGCGCCACGTCGGTCGTCTTCGCGAGATCACCGGAGCTAATGCCGCCGACCGCTCCGCTCGTTCGCCCTTTGTAGCGCGCACGCCGAGGCCCCTTTAGTGCACCGAGTAGCGCGTCCGGCAGAGCTCCTTTCATTGCGTCTTTTGACTCTCGCGACGCGCGAGACCCTCTCTAGCGCCGAGCGAAGCTCGCCGTAGTTGCGTCCTTGTGCCGCCGTTGTTTTTGCTTCCTCTCGTCGCCGTCCGCCGCTCCGCCGCGTGCTCGGCCTGCCCGAAGTTCACCGGGCAAGACGATCGAGTGGACCACTTCTTCTCGCCGAGAAGCCTCGCAGCCGCCGCCGAGGTCATCTTCCCCGACTCCGGCAACCTTCGCTTCTTCGCCGCCGTCAACCTCGTCGAACCGCGCCGACCGTCCGATTTGCATCGTTCGGTTCTGGTGAGTCCACGTAGCCTCCATCTCTGTAGATGTTTAGATTGAATCGTAACCGTTAGATCTAGAACGAACGGCTTGGATTAGATCTAATGTCTGCGATATGTTTTTGTCTTAACCGTTGGATCGATAGTGGACGCGTAGGATTGAACCACGTCGCACCATGAAGCGATGTGACTCCGTACCGTGGACCGTTGGATTAGATCCGAACGGTAGAGATTGGATCTGGTTTTGCCCTAAGGATCCGCGCTGTTCGATTTGAACGAAGCGGCGGAGATGGCACCGCACCCTCGCCAAATCGCGGCCGACGCTGCGGGCGTTTGACGAGCAGCAGACCGATCCGCCGTTGCCGGCGCGCGCGCCGCGATCGTGCCGCGTGGCTACGAGTAAACCGAGGCGTCGCATGGCGGTGTGGTCTTGGCCGTTAGATCCGAGGGCACCGCTCGATGCGCGACGCGTGGCCGCGGGAATCGAGGCGTCGCCGCGTCGGCGCGGAATCCAACCGCTGGATTTAGGCCGATCACCGATGGATCGCGACGCGTGTCGACGCATCTCGGTCTTATTGCGGTGCGCGTGAGGATCGACCGTCGGTTTTAGCGAACGGTGCCGATTTTGCCGCGTGGTGCAGCGCTCGTGAACCAAGCCCACGGAGACCGAGCCAACCCAGACTCGGTCCATAGACAGAGCGACGTGGCGGCCTGCAGGCGTACACGTGTCGTCTTGGCGACATCGCCGACGCCATAAATATTTTCATATATAAAAATATTTTGGCCGGAAATTCATTTCGGTGCTGACGTCATCATGAGGCATGCTGACGTCATAAATGTGAATTTCAAGTATAAAAATAATTCAGAAAAATCGGATTTTCTTAATTTCGTATTTTGATTTTATTCAAACTTCAAATGACTATAACTTTTGCATTTTAACTCGGATTTGGGTGATTCAAATTTCTAAAATTCATAAAATTGTGAGCTATTTATTGGTGAATTTTATTTGAATTTTGAGGACATATAGTCTTCTGTATTGGCTATTTATTGTATACTTTGTTTGTACGCGTGAGACGTAAATTTTAGGGAAGTTTCGAGGAAGAATTCGTCGCTCAAGACCAAGCTTCGGAACACGACCAGCAACTCTTTGAAGGCAAGTGATGCTTTGATCATTTTGATCCCAGATTTTAAAATGTAATTTATGCTTTGAAACTATGCATGCTAATTATTTAAAATGAATTTAAATTAATTTGGGATAATGTAGTTAATCAACCCATTTTGTTATGCCACCTTGAATTATTAATTGTATGCCTAGATCATTGTCACCCTAAGTTTTGATTATATTAGTTGGATGTTAATATTGTGCCAACACGGGAGGCTAGACCGTGAGTAGATGCTTAGCCTTGCAACGAATCATGAATGATCTTTCGGAAAAATGTTACAATATTGATTAAAGACATATTGAATGTATTTTGAAAAGTGGTGTGATGATGCCACATGTTGAGATTGAGGTACAAAGAACTGTGTGGTTCCGCATCGATATTGAGTTATTCTTGGCATGTGTTGCACAATAATCAACTGGGTGGAAAATGATTTAGACTGGGCAAGTGGCAAGAGGTGTGTGGTGCTGTGGGCTGTGTGGCATTGGGTTGTTGAGTGATGTGAGTCTGTGTGCCACATTGGGCCGTGTGCCATTGTTGAGTGTTGAAAGTCTTGCCTTGGCGATTAAGGACTTCACCTTGCAAGCCTTTGATCCGAGTCACCCGTACAACCACATGTCCGACATGGGATGGACCTAGTTGACTAGGGTTACGATATCTTCCTCTCGATACCTCGGGGTGACAAAGTACACGTGGGTGTATCTGTATGGGGAGCGTACGTGCTACGGCTTGGTGCCCATCCAACGGTGATTGGCCGGTCCTATACTTGGCTCTGTGAGGGAAGTGATAGTAAAGGCAACACGAGAGGTTCTTTAGTTAAGGTAGAAGTTCTGAAAAGCTTTGTTGCGGACAATCACCGTGTGGTGAGCGGTCAGATCTTGTGGGTAAAGTGTACAACCTCTGCAGAGTGTCAAAACTATTGAATAGCCGTGCTCACGGTATTGAGCATTGCTCGGGATTCTGATCAAGGGTAGTTTTTCATAAACAAAACATGGAAGGGTGGTGTGTGCGTTGTTGGAAATGAACTAATAAGGTGTGTGCCGAGAATCTTCAAGAAAAACCATTTGAAATTAGTATTACTTATATCTGTTTCATCGCTTTAATCTAAACAAGATACTAGTTTAAAAATCCGCTTGATGCAAAAGGATCAATTAAGCCAATCCATTGGAATAAGCTTTGCATATAGTAATAGTGTTGCATTCTGCATTACTTGTTGAGTGCCTTGTGTACTCACCCCACCTTGCTTATCAACCCCAACATCGGTGGAGGAGACTACACCGGTATGGGAGGAGGAGTACGTCGAGGACACGAGCAACTAGGGGCAAGCCCATCGGTTGCCTGTGGCAAGATGGATGCTTACACTTTTTATGTTCATTGCTATTTCTTTGTTTTGAATAATGTAAGCCTGCGTGGTCGACTTATCGTAAGGAGACCATAAGGTTGTACAACTCGCTTTATATACATGTTTGCACTATTTATTCTTATATCCTTGTGAATGTCCTGTGATGTGCAACCTCAGTATGATGTGTGTGCTAGCGTGATCTGGATCGCACGAGAATACACAGAGGGTCCGGATTTGCGATTCGGGTCCCGACATATGTCATCTTGAAATTCAAACGGGTCCCCATTGCTTCGTGCAACTTATTCCAAAACCTTGAGGTAAATTGGGTACCTCATCTCGACACAATCTTCTTGGGCACTCCATGCAAACATACAATCCTTGACATGTACAATTACGCCAAACGATCTCGGCGTAGGTGGTCTTTCTATGGGATGAAATGAGCGACCTTGGTTAGACGATCCACTATAACCCAAATGGAATCGTAACCTTTACGAGTCTTAGGTAAACCGTGATAAAATCCATTCGATTTCTTCCCACTTCCATTCCGAATTTTTAATCTACCGCAATGGACAGTGGGTCTTTGATGCATGGCTTTACTCTCGACATACGTCGCATAATGCAACATGCTCACCACTTCACGCTTCATATTTGGCCACCGAATCTCTCTTTCAAATCTTGGTACATCTTAGCGCTTCTGGATGAATCGAGTACTTTGAATCATGAGCTTCCTCAAGAATCAATTGTTTCAACTCCTTTTTATCCGGTACACAAATTCGGCCTTTGAAGAACATGGTCCCTTGCTCATCCAGAGTAAAATCTAAGGCTAGGCCTTCTTCCTTTTTAGCCTTGATTTTAGAAATTTTATCGTCATCTTGTTGACCTTCTCTAACTCGATCTTCCAATGTTGGCTTTACTTCAAGTGCGGCTACCATTCCTTGCGGAACTACTTCCAATCTTAACTTCTGAAACTCCTTGCATAATTCCGGTTGATCCTCAATTGACAAGGTATTCGCGCTATGGCTCTTTCGACTCAGAGCATCTGCCACCACATTGGCTTTTCCCGGGTGATAATGGATTCCACATTATAATCCTTAATTAGCTCCACCATCTTATTTGTCTCATATTCAGTCACTTGAGTGAATATGTATTTGAGACTCTTATGGTCCGTATATATCTCACATCTATTTCCTATGAGATAATGACGCCATATCTTTAAAGCGCACCACTGCAGGCTAATTCCAAATCATGCGTTGGATAATTCACTTCATGTGGTCTTAATTGTCTTGACGCATAAGCAACGACTTTGCCTTCTTGCATTAACACGCATCCCGTGCCTTGCTTCGAAGCATCGCAGTAAATGTCAAATCCATTCTGCACATCTCGCAACACTAATACGGGGGCTGTTGTTAAGCGTTTCTTCAATTCCATAAAACTTTGCTCGCACTCTGGCGTCCATGCAAACTTCTTTTCTTTCTTCAACAACTGTGTCAAGGGTTTAGCAATTGTTGAGAATCCCTCTATGAACCAACGGTAATATCCCGCCATTCCCAGAAAACTACGAATCTGAGTAACAGACTTCGGTGGCTCCCAATGCAACACTGCATCCACTTTGCTGGGATCAACTGCGACTCCTTTGGTAGTCATTACATGACCCAAGAATTCGACTTTCTCCTTCCAGAATTCACACTTGCTAAATTTTGCATATAGTGATGCTCTCATGACTGTCTAAAACCATCCTTAGATGTTACGCATGCTCTTCTTTGGTCTTTGAGTAAACCAAAATATCGTCTATGAAGACTACAACAAACTTATCCAAATATTCCATGAAAACCTTATTCATCATGTTCATGAAATACGCCGGGCATTAGTCAATCCAAATGATATGATTGTGAACTCATAATGTCCATATCGCGTAGAAAACGCGGTCTTAGGTACATCCTCCGCTCGGATCTTCAAGCGATGGTATCCGAACGAAGATCTATCTTGAGAAAACTCCAGCTCCTCTTAATCGATCAAATAAGTCATCGATCCCGGGCAGCGGATACTTATTCTTGATCGTTACTTCATTAAGTGCACGATAATCGATGCACATTCTAAGACTTCCATCCTTCTTGCGGACAAACAAAACCGGGCTCCCCACGGTGATGAACTTGGTCTAATGAAACCCTTTCTTGCGGTTCCTCAATCGCTTCTTCATTTCCACTAACTCGTCGGTAGGCATCCGATATGGTCTCTTTGATATCGGTCTTTGTACACGGCGCTAACTCGATAACGAACTCGATATCACGGTCCGTGGCAATCCGGCAAATCTTCCGAAACACATCCGGTATTCCTCGCCACCGCACATCTTCCATGCCGATGGCTTTCACGCTGTTGACCACTAAGCGCCCATCTCGAATGCGGTCGCTGAAACTCCACTTTCTTGCCACTAGGGCCTTCCAAAGTCACGATCCTTCGCCACAATCCAAAACGACCTTATGCTTTGACACCAATCCATTCCAAGGATGACGTCTAGGATTGCGCATCTATCAAGATAAGATTCGCTAGGAATTCTATCCCATCCATAAGCAACTTAGCTCCCAAACACCCAAGGCTAGATCTAAGCTCGATCCCGGGCTTGGACTAAAGCACACGCTTAAGATTCACCACTTTAAATCCATTCTTAGTTGCAAAACTTTGAGACACAAGCGAATCGAAGCTCGTAATCAAACAAAAGCAGAAAGTGCAGTCGAGTTGACCAGAACTTACCCAAAGATCGACGTCTGTTGCCTCTTGAGCTCCATCACGGTGATGTGGTTGATCCTTCCACGCCGTTGATCGCGGCGTTGCTCGGCTTGGCTTGGTGCACGATTTCCCCGATCTTTGGTGCTTTAGCGGTGTTGTTCCTGTGTTGAAACGAATGGCGTGATGCCTCCCTTTTGTGGACACCTATTGGAAAAGTGTCTGGCGGCTCGTTGTGTATAGCACCTTTTCACTGCAGATCTTTGGTTTCCTCCTGGTGCATTGTTGCCCTGTGCTGGCGTTTGAAAGTTCTGGTTGGCAGGGCGAGGTGCAGGGGTTGATGTCTTGTTTCCGGCTAGTGGTTGGAATCTAGCAAATTCTTTGTGGTGACATCCTCAAACGTAGATGGTTTGGACGCCCACCCGATTATTCATCAAGCGCTTACGGTTTTCACCTAGCTCTTTGCGCTTATCTTCTAGGATCAAAGCCTTATTTACGGCTCCCAAAATCTGGGAAATTGTGGTAATCACCCCACGTAGTCCCGAGTTCAATCCCTTCATGAAACGAGGTATGCTCGCTTTATCTCGCTACGTCTTCGGGGCATAGCGAGCTAAGCGAGTAAATTTGTTCAAGTATTCGCCTTTGGTTGGCCTCCTTGCTTCAAAGCTCGAACTCCTCCTTCTTAAGATCCATCATTCCCTCCGGGACATGAATCTGGCGGAAAGCATTAGTAAACTCCTCCCGTGTTATCTCTGTGGGGCTCCATGAGCGACAAGAGTTCTCCCACCACTCTGCGGCGGTCCCTTCCAGTTGATGAGAGGCGAAAGCACCTTCTCATTTCCTTCACTTTGTGTGATGTGCGCTTTTTCTCAATTGTCCTAAGCGGTCATCGGCTTCCAAAGGATTCACATTTCGAAAAAGTTGGTGGCCTAGTCCTCATAAAATCGATAGCTTTGACATAGGTCGAGGTCCACCATGATTGTTTTGAGTTGCGGGGTTGTTGTGATTTATCTTTGCATTGGTCATCTCCGTGCATCTCCGCCGCATCATTATCTGATCGTTGAGTCTGTGCTGCCAGAAATGCTCCTAGATTCTGCATGTCTACTGTCGGTGGTTGAGGGCTGCCTCCATCATTGGGATTGTCATTCTGACGCAGTCCACTTCCTGAAGCACCGTTGTTTCCTCGAGTATTCACCATCTGATGATTGCCTCTTAGGTTAGGAGAGGTAGATGTAGCATAGATAAGAAGTAAGAATTTCTAAAGCGGGGAAATAGGTTATACCCAAACTGAACAATTCTTTATTTAACTTGGTATGGTGCTTATTTAAGCCTACAAGCTTTGCAACACATACTGCACACTCAGCAATACAAAGAAGCAAACTAAACACGCAACCTTAACGTCAACTAGAAAGGTAAAGACTAACTTAAAGACGCGACTCACACTCGAGTCTCAACACAGCTCCAAGGCTGACACTCACTCATCCAGCCACCCTGACTGAGGCTGACCCGGCGCATACACCGGTGGATGAGCGGGCATCGGAGCGAACCTATCCTGGTGACCTACTACTAGATCCTCTGCAACAACGGGGTCTGCACTCCCCTCTGGCTCCCACTCTCGCTCCTCTGGATCCTCCTCGGACTCCTCGGCTGGCTCCTGAACTCCCTGAGTCACGCGCTCCAGCTCGTCCTCAACTGCCTCCAGGGCCTCTCCCAGCTCAGTGATCATCCCGATGGCTGAAGCACGGGTCACCTCGAGCTCTGCGCCGCCACTCTAAGTGCCTCGCATACGATCTCCGGCTCCGGTAGTATCTCTCATGTGATCCTCCCGGCAAGGGTGAACTCGCAAGGTGCGTCGCAGATGCACACTCGCCCTCGATCCGTCGTCTTCGCACGCTTGAACGCGTCTGGGTGAAGTCGAACACCGAGTCGTGAAGCTCGTCGGCGTAGTCGCGCGGACACGGCGAAGAGCAAGTCGAGCAACCTCCGAATTGCAACTTCACACGAGAACCTTCCGTGGAGACGTTGATTGGCTCTTTGGTTTCCTCGTTCTCCGAGCGTAGATGATCAATTTGCAAATGAATCCTCGGTGTACACCGTTCATCGCCCATTGCCTCCTCGGTAAAGCGGACGGTAGAAGCCTCCCGTCAAGAACTCTCCACGGCTCCATGGCGAGCCGCCGGTGACTCCTCAAAGGTCGAACGATCGGCATCCGCTCCACAAGAACTTTGAAATAAGTTCTCCACCAAACGGTAAGTAAGGCAGTAAATTTAGCAAAGGCAAGACGTAGAGAATGAGATGAGTCAAGAGTGTTTTATTAATCAAATTTAGATTTTCTTTTAGAAAATAGTTTTGGACTCTCACAAGACACCTCCATACTATCTAGGGCCAAAACCTACAAATCGGATGCTCGATACCACCTCTGAAGGACCCGAATCCATCGATTCAACCCTTTGTGTTTACCGCACTAGTCCCAGGATCAACGCTAGTGCACACAGCTTAACATTGGTACATATCACATCATACACAACGATAATAGAATAATAGTTCATTTGTTGATATAGCTAAATGTATGATCTTATGACCAACTTACATTATTAAGCCACGCAGGGCAAGATTGAAAATATAAACTAGTAAATAAGCAGCGGAAAGTAGAAAACGTAGATAGCTCATCAGTTCACCACAGGCAACCAACAAGGCTCGGACCCTAATGACTCGTGTCTTCTTGGACCTCATCTTCCAACACAGGTGTAGATTCTTCAACTGTTGATTATTGTTGTTTGGCAAGGGTGAGTACTTAAAGCACTCAACAAGTTGTGCATGAATGCGATTCTATTTATCTATATGTAAGGCTTATTCCAAAGGATAGGCTATCATGGCTATTTTGCAATAAGCAGCATTCATGAACAAATACAATAATAGATTGTAAAGAATGTAAAACGAATAACAATAATAAATAAATTCAGTATTTCTCAAGTAAACCAAGTTTCCAATCCTAAATCAAGTTCCAATCTTCCATATGGCAATCCTGCCATCCCAACCAAGTTGTCCGATTTATTAAACTAACCCTTAACTGTAATTCCCGAGCATTGCTCAATACCGCGAGCACGGTTATCCGAATAGTTTCACACTCTGCAGAGGTTATGCACTTTACCCACGTGATACAACCAAACACCACAAAGGCGAGAGATTATAACAAAGCCTTTACAATGCTCTATCTTAACCCGGTACTACCCGCTAAGGTTTCAACACTTGGTGGTCCGAAAACCACATCCGGGGCCCCCTCTTGCGCCATGTGAATTACACTCGACAGGAACTCACACCGACCACGATAGTATCAACATTAAGACTTTGCAAATTACTCACCTAGGGTGGCCCATACGGACATGTGGTTGCATGATTGACTCAGTCAAAGGCTTGCAAGGTTAAGTCCTTAGTGTGATCAAGGCAAGACTTCCACATACCATCGCCCATCGGGCCCACCTTGGCCTCCTCGCCCTTGCCACTTGCCCCAATCTAAGTTATTATCACCCGTTGATTACCAAGCACCACATGCCATCAACAATTCAACATCGTTGCGTGACATGACTCGCCACAACAACTCAATCTCATCGTGTGATCCCACATGACACACAAGTTCATAATATTGTTCCATATTCCATTAATCAAGATTAATTATCAATGGTGATGATACATGTGATGACGTGGCATGGCTAAGCAACTAATACTGAACTAAACCTCCAATGTTGATTATAATTATTAACCAACTATATTAAACCAATCTAGGGTGACAATGGATCATGGCATACAATGACAAGGTAGGGTATAGATCAATCTGGTATTTTAGCTAAGCCCAAACTAATTTGAAACAGTTGTATAATTGAAATATATGCAATAGTTTAAATCAAACATAGCAATTTTACAAACATGGGTTCAACATGATCAAAGCACAACTTGCCTTGGAATAGGTCCTGATCTTGATCTGAAGTTTGCTCTTGAGTTGCTTGATCTTCCTCCGAAGCGTCGCACAATTCAACGTCTACGCGTACCGAAAGAGAAAAGCAATTAAATACCAAAACAGAGAGCAATTGAACTTCAAAAATCAGTTAAAATTCACCATTAAATAGATCTCAATTTTACAAATTTTTAGAAACTGGAATCACTCAAATCCGAAGTTACGATGCAAAAGATATAGCCTTTTGAAGTTTGAAATAAATATCAAATCGAAAATCAAAAAATACGAAATTATCAGATTTATTTTTATCTTGAAAAAGCGATTTATGACGTCCGCGTGGCGTCATCGCCTGTGGCGCTAGGCGAACCAACGAAGCCGACGCGTGTCGGTCCATGGACACGGTCCACGAGACCCCTCGGTCCACCGTGAACCCGCGATGGCGCCTCGGTGCTCGCGCCTCCACGCCGGCGGCACCGATTGGCCGCGCGACGCGCCATCGATGCATTCGAGATCTCGCCGGCGGCTGGCGATCAAGCACACGCGGCAAGATCTCGAACCGCAGATTAAATCTAACGGACCGCGATTAACGAGGACTTACGAATCCACGAGACCACGCTGGATCGGAGACGTTGGCGATGATCCGAGCGGCCCAACTCTCTCCCGCTGCAAATGGCGCGCCGAGACGAGATCCACCGGCGATGAAGACGGCGATCCTCCACACGGCGCTCCGCGAGCTCTAGACAGCGAGACCTTGCGCCTCGCTGCGGTGCGGGACAAGGACCTCAATGCACACTCGGTTCCTTAAATAGGCGAACGGCGGAGGCGTGCGGGCGAAGGACACGGACTCGAGTCCATCGCGCGACACGGCAAGGGCGGCGGAGGAGTTCAAAGCGGAGACGACAACCAAGAACCCTCCGATTGCCAACGAGCGGCCCAGATCGTCCGACGCGCGCACGATCGATCTGTCCAACTCAAACAGCGGATGAGATCTCCTCTTACTCTAAACGATCGGCTTAATCGGCGCCGCTTGATCTTGATCCTCACGGTCCTCTGCGCTTAGGGTTTAGGTTTTACGCGATTGCTTTCGATCTTTGATTCAAGATCAAGCGGTTGACGCTAAGCTTCTAGAAATTTGGGCTTGCGAGTCTGCTGTAATGGCGGCCTGCCTGCCACCGAGATGGGCGACGGCCCGATACTGTTTAATTTGATTTTAAAAGATTTCTTATTTAAAATAATTACAAAAATTCATTTTATTTGTTTTAGGCAATAAAATAATCAGGAAAAATCCAAAAAAAATCTCAAAAATACTTTGAGACATTCTGGACTCAAATAAAATATTTTTGACAAAACTTTATTTTAACTTTGCACATATTTAAATAGATTTGAATAAAAGGCAATAAACTTGATTTGAATTTAATTCAAATAAATCCAGAAAAATCCAAATAAATTCCAGAAAATCACAAATGCACTTTTAAACAATAAAAACTCTATTTAGCAGATTTTTGGGATGTTACACATCGGAAAATCTGTGGAACCGTGGGCTTCTATTTCTGGGCAAAAACCGTAAAGGGACCTAAACGTAATTTCGATTTTTCGGGTTCGTTCTGTTAAAAACAGTTTTATGGGATCTAAATATAATTTCAGATTTGTTGGTCCATTCTGTGAAAAACCGATGGAAGGATCTAAATGCGATTTCGGTTTTTTCAGGGAACCTTTCGCGAAGATGCTGAGGTGGCACTGGGAGGGCTCCAATCCTCCCAGATTAAAGGTATACATTCATTCCAAACGGGGCCTAACTCTGCAATCAGTTTCCAGTGCATCTCACAAATCCAGGAGTATTAATGTATCACAGGTGGAATCGTTCAGATGTTAAGTTCAAGGTCTGCTATGTCGGTTGGGGAGTAGGCCTCCGGCGTCGCCGTGGTGGCAGTAGCTGCCGCCTGCGAGTTCTTGGCGATGGCCTCCGGAATGAAGGTGCCCACCGCGAAAGAATTTGAACGCAGAGGTTTTCATGTCTGCTGCGACTCGAATTTTTTTTTTAAATAATACATTTTTTAAAATTAATTACGGCATTAATACGCGGATTGAAAAATTTGCAAAAATAATACGTCGTCGCCAGATGGTTCGACGAAAACCAGGTAATCGCCAACTGGTTTGGCGAAAATGGTATTTTCGCCATATGGTTTGGCGAAATTAGGCTAAATGCGCGATTAGCAACGACTGACCGAAATAATCGTCGGGACACCCTATTTTCGCCAAACCGTATGGCGAAAATAGGGTCGTCGCCACACGGTTTGGCGACCACCTATTTTCGCCATACGGTTTGGCGAAAATAGGGCATTTTTGGCCGTCTGCCGATGAGCTCGTCTGCTTTTTGGAAGAAAAAGAGAGAGCGAGCTCGGCGACGTCGCGACGAGAAAGAGAGAGGGGGAGGGAGGGAGGGAGGGAGAGAGAGGGAGAGGAGGGAGAGGGGAGGCTGCTCGCGGGAGGGAGAGGGGAGGCGCGCGCGGGAGGGAGAGTGGGGTGAGAGAGAGAGGAGGAAGAGAGGGAGGGAGAGAGAGGAGGAGAGAGAGAAGAAAGAAGAAGAAAAGAAAAAAAAGGTAATTTTGTTTTTGTGTAACATTTATTTTTTATAGTAGCATAGATAAATATTGTACGTAATGTTATATTTAAATTAATCAGTGTATTTATTTTAGGTTAGCGGTATTAGATTTGTACTTTAATGTTAGATTTAATTTAATCAGTGCATGTATTTTAGGTTAGCGATATTAGATTTGTACTTTAATGTTGTAGTATCCGTAGCGAGATAATTAATTAACGTTTTTTAATTTAGGTTAGTGAAATTACGTGTTAGTGGTGATCTAAAAATTTATTTCGTATATATGGTCGCAGTGATGTCGGATCCAGTGAAATTTAGGGTATATTATGGCGACGGTGAAATAAAAAGTACGCAAAATGGTGTTGATTTAAGCAAGTTTTGGTCACCATGATTGAGCACTCGTTCCCAAAGTGTTAGCATTCGCGATATAAAATTTTAGTTGACCCAATATTTTTCCACGATCCAAGTGTGTACTACTGTTACCATTGAAATCCTATTCACACGTAGCAAGAGTGATCAGGCTATTTGGGAGTTAAAGAAAATAGATCGGACATACTTGTGGCGTAAATGGTTAAGGTGGTGCAAGGGACCTCGCCTTGAATGTGTGATCTTTGGTGCGAGCTTGCCCTAGAGAAGCAGTGGATATTAGTGATATGGGCGAGAGCGAGACATCGGTTAGAGTGAACAAGTTCAAGAAGTGGTGCGGTTGAGATAGCGGCGGGGAAAATAATAGGGATGCGACAAGCAGAAGGTTGGGCCGATGAAGGGAAGGAGATCGAGTAACTTGTTGATCGCTTGGAGTTAGTGGACCGTATGGCGCAGAGGATGAAGTGAAATGTTGGAATGTGATGATGACATCGTGAAAATGACGAAAAGGAGGATGAGGATGATGATGAAATGCCTCGAGTAGGGGTAGCGGACATACCCATACCGATTTAATGGAACAAGCAAAACCAAACTGTATGGAAGTTTTGTGGGGCCATGAGTCGCGTTGGGAATATGGTGCAAATGTCATTCGATTGAATCAAATATTCTCGAACAATTACGAATTGAAGTTGGCGGTGAGGCTTTGGGCATTGTCGCGCAGAGAGAGTTTCGGGTTGTCTTGTCGGTCGGATAGATACGGTGAAGTGCGTAAGCGATGGATGTGAATTCAGAGTTCATGCATACAAGCCAAACGCGAGACGTTTTGGATCAGTATCCGAGTAGAGGAGCACACATGCGGACTAGAAAATGTTACGTGAAACACCGTAACTGAATGCAATTGTAATTGCTAGTGTGATGTTCAATGAAATCATTGAGAAGCGGGACATTGAGTGTTAGTATATTGAAAGCAATCTTGAGAACCTTTAAGTACGGATAAGTTACTCGATGGCACGGCGTGCGAAGCAAAAAGCATTAGAGAAGAGGTTTGGTACATACGAGGCTTCAGATTGCAACATACCTCGTGTGCTTGATGTCTGAAGCAAACGATCCGGCACATACACCGCTTTCAACGAAAGTGAAGCGGATGCTAACGGGATCTATACATTTAAATCGTGCGTTGTTTGCAATGGGTCCTTGCATTGCGTCATTCGTGTCTTGCCGTCCGTTGCTTTGTGTTGATGGTACATTTTTGTTGGAAAATACAAGGGCGATTCTAACGGCCATTTTTGTTGATGCGAACAACCACATACTTCCATTGGCCTTTGCTTTTGTTGAGGTGAGAACGGGATAGTGGTGTGGTTTTCGGACATCCGAATTTGGGTAGTTGGTAATCGCCCAGCGTGTGCATCATTCATAATCGTCACAAAGGTATTCTTTCGGCAATTAAGTCTCTGGGAGGATCCTAATGAGCCATTCCCATGGCGTGACTTGCGAATAGGTGGTGCATGAGACATTTAGGAGCAAATTTCTTGAGCAATTCAGGAGTAAGAAACCGATGAACCTATTTAAGAGGTTATGCAAGCGAGAATCGAAGCACGTAAGTTCAACGCGCTATTTGTTGAGTTGGATAAGCACACAAGTGCGTATATCGAAGAGATGAAGAAGCAAGCACCTACGTAGAACATTGCTCGCCAAAAGGCTAACACCACTCGGGAGCTCGATCCTCCTAATGTGAGGAGGCGATCGTCAAGGAACATAAAATGTTTCGCCTTTGGATAGAGGCGGAGCCTTTAGAGAAGTGGGCATTGCTCCATGACACCGTGGCGCCGAGTTAGTATAGTTAATTGTGATATTTATTATGGTTGAACGAATAGGGGTGTTGTACTAACCGATATGTGTTGATCAGGTTTGGGGTCATGACAACGAATATAGCCGAGGTTTACAACTGGGTCATAAGAAGCCTCCGTCCGCTACCCCTTGTGGCCATCCTGGAAGTCATGTTGCACGGCATTGTTGCCTATTTCCAGAAAAGGTATGCGGAGGTTGTTCTTCATGCCACGACATTGCAAACACCATATTGTTGCCGGATGATGACCTACATGGAGGAACGAACCATTAAAGCTCAGCAGCATGTGGTGCATAGCTTCGGCATTAGTGAGTACCGCTTTGAAGTGACTCTTCGGTGCAAAGGGGGATTGGGAACCAATACAGCAATTATTACACACGAGGTTAATCCGGGCCAAGGGGCCACTGGATGGTGTGAATGCACCTGCAATAAGTCGAGACTTCTTCATATTCCTTGCTCACATGTGATAGCTGCGTGTGGACAAATTGGGATGAACACGTCGCAATACGTATCCCCTTTCTACTTGAAGGATCATGTTGTCCATACAGTGCGGTGAGTTAGTGGTTTCGTACACACGGTGATTTCGCTGGGATTAACAGAGATGAGCGCATTTGTCTACCGGATGCAACCTTGCGGAGGTGCGCGGAAGGCCAGTCTGGTCGTCCGCAGAGTAGGCGCATTCGCAACGACATGGATGAATCTGAGGTGGGTGGCTGTGTTAGGAGGTGTTCTGAGTGTGGTGAGTATGGGCATAAGGCAAACCAATGCCGATAGCACGTGTAATGTGTACTGTTAGTTGTGCATCGAATTCTGTATTATGTACTGTCAGTTGTGTATCGAATTATGTATTATGTATTTTCAGGTCTGTAAAGAATTATGTAAGCCTATTTACGTGACCATATTTATGTAATGTGTACTGTCAGTTATGTATCGAAATATGTGATCTTACTTATGTATTCTCATTTACGAAATCTTATTCATATTTGTGGGATGTTATGTAATATTATTTAAGATGGACGCTTGTCACATGTAGTTCTGTCATATGTTGCTCTGTCGTTTTACTTATATGTATACCGTGTTTAATATATGTCTTGTGTAATAAATATTTGCTTATTTACTTGCAGGAATGGAGCACCCGAGTCATACGGACTCTGCGTTGGACCAGCGGCACCGTGCGTTTGTCCACGCGACGATGAGGCAACGACATGGTGCCTGCATTGCGGATCCAGCGCCTAGGAAGGCATGGTGCGTTGACCCACGCTTCCACATGAGGTGAGTAGCACTCGTTAAATGTTATATTGTTCGCATAATTTTAGGTTGTATGACTTATATGTAAATAATGCAACCCTTTTTGCATCCATAGGTACTGTCACGTCTTTGGCTTGCTTCCTCTTGTTCGCATGGTTGAGGTCACCAGACGCCTTGCGCCCGGCGATGAAGCCGAGGTGAGGGCGGTCAGGCGGTCACGGCGTTTTCCGTTCGACCGTTCCCTACTGGAGTCTTTGGTCGACCGTTGGAGGCCAGAGACACACACTTTTCACCTTCCCATCGGCGAGCTGACGGTGACCCTGCAGGACGTCGCCATGCTTACTGGGTTGCCGATTTGGGACACCGGTCGGACCCTCGGTGACTCTGTCGGGTGGGTGGTCGACCTGGAGGAGAGGTTTGCCGGGGTGGTGCCCCTGGATCCAGAAATACGGATCGGCAAGAGGCACGGCCCATCGAGGAGGTGGTTGGCCCAGTTTGAGGTTGGTACTTTTACATTCCAACACTAAGTCCATACACTCGCCGATTATTATTCTTTTTTTATGTAATATTGACATGATATTTCACTTGTTAAATTGTTGAATTGTCGCAGGTGCAACGGATGGCAGCGATGCCCACGGACTACCAGGTTGCACGGCACCTCGAGGCATATCTACTTTGGTTGATCGGGTGCGTGATGTTCACGTCGACACACGGCGATAGCGTCGATGCGCGTTGGGTAGCCTATGCACGGGCTATTGCTGATGCTGAGCTCGAGGACGTACCACAGGTATCCTGGGGTTCGGCGGTTCTTGCTGCCACGTACCGCGCCCTTTGCAACGCGTGCGTGAAGAAAAGCAAGTCCGCCAATCTCGCTGGGATGCCTCTTCTTCTTCAGCTCTGGTCGTTCGAGCGCTTCCCTGTTGGTCGACCCTACGTCGAGCCACGACACTACACGGCCGAATTGTACGGAGCAGATGCGATCGACCGTCCGATGGGATCCCTTTGGACGAGGCGACGGGTACGCCCTTCTGAGTACTTATGTAGTTTTAATTGCAATCGCATCTGATAACCAACCTTATTTGAATTGCAGCCCCAGTGGGCGGGACTGCAGGTACGGTCAGCGTACCAGTCCTTCACGGAGGCGTTTGACCACCTTAGGGCGGATCAGGTGATCTGGGACCCCTACAGCGACCGTTGTGTAGTGGAGAGAGCCGGGGGGGGGGGTCTCCACACTTTGCTACAGGGACCAGGCTTACTGGCTTACTAGGAGGAAGCTCATCTTCGATGTCTTCGTGGAGGACTACGCGCCCACAGTGATGAGGCGATTCGACTCGCCGGTGGT
Source organism: Otatea glauca (assembly GCA_036346275.1). Lineage (NCBI taxonomy): Eukaryota > Viridiplantae > Streptophyta > Magnoliopsida > Poales > Poaceae > Otatea > Otatea glauca. Next base: position 51,313,498 of record CM070721.1, read on the forward strand.
CCCTGTTCCTTTAGGGATTGAGTGCCACAGAGAGTGCCTTTGGTGAGTTACTCGCCCGCTACATAATTATGATAAATGCTTATGTTATATTTGTACTAATGTGTATTTCTTTGCAGGTACTCCACCCGGGGACCTCGGAAGACGATGGTGACCTTGGCACGGAGGATGGGCCGTGGCTCGCCCGATGGTGGAGCACTAGAGGGCGTCGTCGACGAGGACACGCCATATGGCGACTCCTCCTACCAGCGAAGACGTAGCACAGTGCGCGGCGCGGACGCGTACTCTCCTCGTGACTTGTAGAGGAGCCACCCACCAGCACGCACGCTCGAGCGTGGCGGACTTATGCGGGCCAGCGGAGCGACCATGCACGCGATGGTAAGTCTTATTGCGTAAGGTATGTCATGTGTTCCTTGTAATCGTCGTTGTATTTATGATTCGTTAAATGCGTGGCGGTGGACCACGCCAGGACTTGCACAAGCATAGCCACGGCATTTTGAGTAGGGCTGCGGCGAGTCGCGGTCACACTGGACGAGATGATGAGGCGTGGAGGCGCGTGGTGGCCGGGACTCGACGGATCGTGGAGCTCGGTTCTTGTCGGCGGTGGACGCGATCGACCGTGGTACCTCATCGAGCCGCCACCCGTGCCTTCGTACCACACACCGGCCTAGCTCCCGCCACGCAGCGGTGGTGAGTCCTCCTACCACACCTCGTGCCTCCGGCCCAGGCGTGGTGGAGGGTCTAGTTAGCGAGCACCACGGGTCCCACCATGGTCCCCACGCCAAAGTTAGTAAAGCAATATTCAATTATCGGCATTGGTATCGATGCCGTCGATTATGATTACATGTTACTACCTTAATTGCGGGTTGCCCACGGTTGGAGTCTGATTCTCTTCGTCGCCTCACTCGTCAAAGCTACTTAGCCGTCGATACTCTTGGCGGATCGGTTCTTCAAGCACCACGATTCACGCAGCCCCTCCGGACGCGATCGACGCAGCCTCCTCGGCGACGCAGATGACGCAGCGGAGACTACGACACCTCCTCCGATTCTGGCGTTGCCGCCCGCGGCGTCGCCGGTGCGCAAATGTTCACCCCTCGACACGGCGGCGCGAGCATCCCGTGACTTCACACACGACCTCTAGACGATGCACCGGCTTCAACACGTAGGACAAAGAGAGGTCGTGGCAGGGGTAGGGTGCTTATGGGGGTGGTAGGGGTAGTACCTTATTTTGTTGTCATGACATAAATATCTCGTGCTTCCTTACCTTACGTACGATTTACTATTTCACACCATTTAGTGTGCTATGATCGCGTTGTGTTTCATTTATCGTAATCTGTTTCGTAGTATATAACCGTTTCATCGCCCTACGAACAGGCGTTTCGAACCTTGGTAGGGTGCTCGCATCCACGTTATACGCAAAAGGCGTTCCGCATATTTTCCATCTCTCTTCAATCCTTTTCACCCCAATTTTACGGCACGAGATCATCACTTTTGCCAGACCGATTTAACAACACGCTACCATCAGCTTTGTCAGTCCTAACATTGCACGCACGACTACCTTTTGGCCGACTAGACAAAGACACTCGGCGTTTTCTATCCTCTATATGTTTCAATCCTACATTCCAACACGTAGTCCATACACCACCGCTTCGAGTCTATGAAAGGCCAAACCGCAAGCACACAACCGCAGCGTCCACTCATACTTCTTCACCATGGCTGGATCCTCTAGCAGAGCATTTTTGTGGACACTCGATATGAGCAACGTAGCTCTTAATTGCACGTTGAAGGTTACGCGTGGTGGAAAGGACGACCCATTCAAGGAGGAGATCACGAGTAAAGTCTTTGTCCAAATTGCAAGAGTGGCGCGACATTACGGAGGCATAGCATGACAACCTCGGCACGAACCTTACGACCATCGACGACCTGAAGGCGCACTTGCAATGGTGGCGTCAAAGGTATTTCAGGGTGTGCGAACTAGCCGACCACCCTTCTACTACATGTTTCTCTAGAAGATATTACAGATACCGATCTTTGCCGATCGGTATCAGAGCACATTAAGGTTAGTTATTCCTTATTTTTCACCATACTAATCTTTTTACCATTTATACATAATTCACTACTTTGCATGCTCGTGTGCTAGTTATTCCCTGAGGATGAAGAGTTGCTGAACAAAGATATTCCAGAATTCTTAGTGATGTACATGCTCTTCGGCGGTGGCGTGATGCCCGGTTCAAGCGTAAGAGGCGGCGGATCCGGTGCAGGGTAGAGATCGACCAAGATCTTCGCTTTGCGGAAGCAATTTCAAGAGGACGTTCAACCACCACTGGAGGGAGGCTCACTCCTAACTATGCAAATGATGATGACGATGACGATTTCGTGTCACCTCCACCTCGACGTTCAAGCACTTGCACAGCAGGTCATTCAAAAAACAATAGAAGAGGACGTTCAACCAGCACTAGAGGCGGGCTAGCTCCGAACCATACAGATGACGATGACGAAGATGATGACGATTTCGTGTCACCTCCACCTCGACGTTCAAGCACTTCCGCAGCAGGCCGTTCAAGAAACAATGGAAGAGGATGTCCAACTAGAACTAGAGGCGAGTTAGCTCCCAACCACACACATGACGATGACGACGATTTCATATCACCTCCACCTCGACGCTCAAGCGCTACCGCCAGTAGATGACTTTCATCTTTGTCAACCGATGAATATGTCCATACAATGTATCGTATTCTCACTTGTGTTGTATCCCAGTTTTATCAATTCTCTGAGGCATGTATGGACGTATGTTGTACTTCAGTTCTATGAATTCTAAGGTACGTATCTATATTGTATCAATGTCGAGTCATGAGGCAGTTTGAAATATCAATGTCGATTTTTATTTGTCCTTAGATTTGGCGCACATCGAAAGACGAACAACGAAATTTCATTTTTTCCCAGAAATAATAAACTGACAAATAATTTTGGGAAGCACTACGTTAATTATGAAATACAAATACAACTAATTTTTCTGAATTAATTGTATCCACTTTGAACTGTACAATTCTACCGCCCGTAGTTGAAAGAAAAATTAAATTTCCTTTCAAATAGTTTTTATAAAAAAAATTCCCGAGCGGCCGGCGAATGAGGTGCAATCTTGCAATTTTTGGGGCACAACATACATTTCGCCAATTTAAATATAAATTTGTGTTATTCATAACAAAAAATCATACTTCAATTATCACAGACAAATATAATTTTTTTCCATTTATTGACCCTACGGTTAACTACACGAATTATCATTAACTGGATTTATTATTTACAATATTTTTGCACGAATTCTCTCTCTTTCTCTCCCCCTCTCTCTCCCTCCCCCCCCCCCCCCTCTCTCTCCCCCTCCCTATTTTTCTCCCTTGCCGAAAATCCCCCTATTTTCGCCGAACCAGTTTGGCGAAAATAGGGTGTCCCGGGCTGTTGCTCCGTCAAACGCCTCTTAATTGCGCAATTAGCCTAATTTCGCTTCGGCCCTTTTTTTCCCTTCTACGCGCGAATGGAACCAGAGTTGGGCGAGGCAGCAAAAAACCGCCCCTATTTTCGCCAAATGGTATGGCGAAAATAGGGTTGTCGCCATACCATTTGGCAACAACCTATTTTCGCCATACCATTTGGCGAAAATAGGTTGTCCCGGCCAAAAAAACTGTCAACCACTTTAAATTACGCAATTAACCTAATTTCGCCAAACCATATGGCGAAAATACCATTTTCGCCAAACCAGTTGGCGATTACCTGGTTTTCACCGAACCATCTGGCGACGACGTATTATTTTTGCAAATTTTTCAATCCGCGTATTAATGCCGCAATTAATTTTAAAAAGTATATTATTTAAAAAAAAATTCGCTGCGACTCACGTCTTCTTGCGATGACACATTCCAACAATCTTGACCGGTGAAAACGACACCAGCAGGGGGAGACAGAATTGTGGAGGTCTTTGGATGGCTGAGTTTGGCGACTCCGGCAACCAGCTAACGAGAAATGGTTGGACGAGCTCTTCGGAAGTAGACGTGTGTTTGACGATTACGTTGTTGTTTAATACTAAGATATCATCTAGACTCGTAGTACAACTAGTATGAAACAGTATAACAGATCTTCCGACTCTTTAAGATTATTTTGTCTACTTCATACGAACTTGCCCATGGGGTACGTATGAGCATTAAATAGTCAGGAACAATCTTTATCTTTTGATAATGATAAAAAATAAAAATCTAAAAATAATAAATAATCAATTAAACTTCTCAAATATTATATAAATTCAACTATGTTAACATGATTATTATTATGAGATGAACGCTCATCAACTAAACCAATTAGACACTTTATTAATTTAAGAATTATCACTAATACTAAATAAATAAGATGGATGACGTGAAAGCTAAAGTGATAGCTCTACTCTCATTCAACGCATGTCACTTGCGTTGATCACCTAACAACATTGAAGAAACAAAGATGAGTTCACAACTCAACAAGTACATAATAAAATAGTAAACATTATCAATTTCATTATCATTAACTCATTCACGTCATTCTCCACATTACTTAATATTATTTGCAAATTCCTTTTACTGAAATGGAAATGCTCATGCACATATTTCTTTCTCTCTTTAGCATATACCTGTACAGCGGAATACAATAAATGTCGGTGTTCACTCAAGCCTACCCTCTTTCATACGGGGACGTGAAGCTTATTCTTTTTCACTCGGGACCTGTTCTCCACTTTCATTGAGTTCCTACCTCAATAGGTCTTTCCCCTTCGCACTGGCATTGGATTGCTTACACACAGTAGGCTATATATATCACTCACGCCATCTATCTCTATCTCATAATGTATATGATACCAAATTTATGTTTCAAGGTAATAATCACCAATCTCATGTTATGAAATTAAGTTATCATAAATGAATCATTAATAGTAAAATAACAATACAAAATTACTCATAAATTAACATGATAAATCATTCATAATCAATAAACAACAAACTAACGAACAGTCTACTGTTCTACTATGCACTTACCTTTTAACCATGTAAGACAGATTGATGAGTGGTTGAAGCCAAACCATAAGTCACATCTCTTACAGTAGGTAATACCCACTTAATCACATGCCATAACAATATATACATCAAACATAATAATATCGCTCGTACGCATGGTCCCAGACATAACTTTCCCTCTTACCAGATAATCTCCCCTTTGCCATCTCGATGGTTGGACAACCATAACTCCTAGCTCAGAAACTAAAATTTAACAAATCTTATATGTTCTGAAAACTATACAATATTACCTACAATTTCTTATTTGGCAATATTTTCAAATTAATTCATTTAATCCCTCATTTTCAGCCTAGAATACCATTCTGGTGTTTTAATGGAAAACATCATTTCACAATTTCGTATCTGCTTTTATACAATCTCAAATTTGGTAAAACATAGCATCTCTAGAATATATGGATAATTATCTAGCTTTCTCTAGTTATAGACATAATTTATTTTGATCATTATCTTGCCCTAATAAGAAAATCAACACATCTGCGCTTAGTAGCGATGGATTTGTAGACAGCAACATTCTTCAAGCTATAACTTTCTAACTGCTTAACCAAATTCAACACTATTGTACTCTAACGAAACTTTAAAAAATTATCTACACTTTTCATAACTTAGACAAGCCAGAACTAATCGTAGATACCCTAAAACTAGCCCTAAAAATAGAGACCACTATTAATCGATTCCCAATCATTCCCAAACACCTTCCCCATTTACCACTAATATGCCCACAACACCACAAATATGAGGAATAACAACATAGGATTTATACACACATTATGAAGTCTCGTCGGAAACGTCGACAACGTCGGTCCTTTGCAATCCTCGCATGTTCACTTCTCATTCATGCTTCTTGAAACTCCTGCACCATATCTCCCAAGATCCTCGATACCTCCAACGCACGGTAAAGCGAACAGATATCAATTTGGATACACGGTTTAATGGGGAACAAAAAAAAACGAAGGGATATGTCGTCAGGATGCATCTAGTCGTGGCTGGCATGGCACACGTGGTTGGCACGACGGCTCCAGGAGGCAATGCAGCTACACCTTGGTGGCTACAATGCTTAGCAGACAATGGCATCGACGACAGCACAGCTGACGGCAGTGCGCGGCATGTGACAGGAGGCAGAACAACATGGTCAAGAGTGGAGTGACGGCAGCATGTTGTGGTGATGACACGGGGCTCCCATGAGATGGTGCGGCGGGTCAGTGCAAGCAGCGGCTTCTAGAGGCCTCAACGGTGGCGCAATCTCGCGGGGCAGAGATGGCGGTTGGCTAGGGTTTGGTCGTCCCTTTCCCTTACCTTAGGGGGTGTTTCGTACAGCTCCAGCTCCACCAAAATTCGTGGAGTTTGTGGAGCAGGGTGTTCCTAACTTCAGAAATTTATGGAGCTGGAGCTGTGAGTACATTAAAAGTGTTTAGGTGTGTCATCTTGTTTACATTTTAGACTAAAAAATATAAACTTAATTCACTTTATTTTAGCCTACAAGCTCTAGATTTGAGGTGGAGCTGGGATCTGAAGCTCTGCCAAACAGGACCTTATATAGCCAGTCGAACCGAGTCTGGCTCGGTACTCACGCTAAGACCAGCTCAATTGGCTTGGCACACACCGTTTTTTCTTTTCAGAGTATTACATCGAGTGCGCCCTTAACACACATATAGATGGATAGAGGCCAAGAATAAATCAGAGTTCACAAAATTCCCACCAAAGTGCAAATAGTCGCGTATGTTGTAAAACATAGTCGTTCACCCACGATCAATCAACAGCACATCAACAGAATCACATGAACAGGAAAAGGAGCACACAAAATATAGGGGTGGAACTCTCTTGCTTTATTCAATCTTTCTTTTACATGGGGGGCCCAATATATAGTGGAAAGTATAAGAGATGAGTTCGGATTCACCCACAAATAATAGATAGATGGTAACCGAATCGGTTACAGAAATCTTATCTCATAACACTCTCCGTTGGGCGAATACCACGTAATGCACATGTATCGTTAAAAACTCCACTCAAAAACCCTGTGGGAAAAAGGAGATGGAGAAAAGAGTACATTGCACTCACATTTTATGTTGCACTAGTTGCCTCGTTAAAAACCTTTATGTGAGAAACTTCAGGAAAACTCACCAAGGGAAAAGAGTACAACTTATAATCTTCTAGATTTATATTAGGATCTTCAGGATCACCATAAGGGTTATGGTTCAAGGGTTCACTCCCCCTGAACTTTGCATATCTCTAAGTCTTCTCATTCCAATGCCTTTAACACATCTTTGAAATGTGGATTTAGGCAAGGACTTAGTGAATAAATCTGCAAGATTTTCACATGACTTAGTTTGCAAGATCTTTATCTCACCGTTCTGCTGGAGTTCGTGAGGATAGAATAACTTAGGAGCAATATGCTTCGTGATATTGCTCTTCACATAACCCATTTGCATTTGTGCAACACAAGTGGTATTATCTTTATAGATAATTGTGGGGGTATCGACGGTTTTAAGGCCACATGACTTCTGGATGTGGTTAATTACACGTCGTAGCCAAACACATTCACGTGAGGCTTCATACAAAGCTATGATCTCTGAGTGGTTGGTAGAAGTAGCCACCAAAGTCTGTTTACAAGACCACCAAGAAACGGCTGCACCACCGTAGAGAAATACAAAACCAGTATGTGATTTGGTACTGTGGGGATCAGATAGGTAGCCAGCATCCATGTATCCCACCATAGTTAAGTCTTGGTTCTTCTGGAAAAATAATCCAAGATCTTGAGTACCTTGGAGGTATCTGAGTAAAGTCTTGACACCAGCCAAATGTCTTTTGGTTGGGGCTGCACTGTGTCTTGCTAGAAAATTCACTACGAATGCAATATCAGGCCTTGTGCAATTCGCGAGATACATAAGCGCTCCAATAGCACTTAGATATGGGACATCAGGTCCTAAGACTTCCTCATTTTCCATCCTTGGTCTGAAAGGGTCTTTATCCACTTCAAAGGATCTCACGACCATGGGGGTTTTTAAAGGATGCGATTTGTTCATATTAAACCTTTCCAATACCTTCTGGGTATAGGAAGACTGGTGTACAAGAATTCCTTCCGGGAAATGCTTTAGCTGCAGGCCTAAGAAAAATTTGGTTTTATCCAAATCTTTCATCTCAAACTCCGTCATGAGGTAAGCACTTGCTTCCTTTATCTCCTCTGTGGTTCTGATAATATTCGGATCATCGACATATACCGAGATGATACTGAGAATCCATTCAGGATTTTTATGAACACACAGGGACAATCAACATTATTCGAGTATCCCTTCTTCAGGAGGAACTCACTCAGCCGGTTATACCACATTCTCCCCGACTGTTTTAACCCGTATAGCGATCTCTGCATTTTGACACTATACATGTTGCGATTATTAGGATCCGGAAACTTTGACTCCTTTAGGGACTCTTATATAAATGTCCGTATCCATTGACCCATATAAATATGCGGTCACTACATCCATCAACTGCATTTTTAAATTTAAGCCAGCTGTCATTGATATTAAATATCGGAATATTATTCCACTCATTACAGGAGAATAGGTTTCATCGTAATCGATGCCGGGTCTCTGCGTGAACCCTTGTGCTACAAGCCTCGCTTTATATCTCATCACCTGGTTGTTTTCATTTCTCTTCCAGATGAAAACCCATTTTGATCCTACAAGGAACACTTTAGGACGTGTTTGGTCAACAGGACCGAATACTTTCCTTTTATTAAGCGAGTGCAATTCCGCCTCAATTACTTTTTTTCCATTTGACCCAATCTGAGCGCTTCTGGCACTCTCCCATGGACTTTGGTTCTGGATCCAGTTCAAGAGTTTTAGTAATTTTAGAGGCGAAATAAATGTCAACAATTGTAGTCTTTCTTTTATACAATTCTCCTGAATCCACATAATTGGTGGATATTTCTTCATTCATTTCTTCCATCTCGTCGTGATTTCCCACAACGACGAAGTCTGGGTGTTCCGACTTCCCAGCGTCAGATTGTGTGCGCAAATATTCGCTGGGATTCCCATCTTCAGGATGGCTCACTTCAGGGATTTTCTCAACATCAGGTTGAGCTTCTTCAACTGTCTCAGGTAGTGATCTCACTTGTTCGGTTCTCCGTTTCTGCGTACATCTATGCGGAACTGAGTCCCGTGCACCTGGAGGCCTCCCCTCTTTTTGTCATGAGGGGCAAGAGTGGGTTCAATAACCTTCTAAGGTATTTCCACTCTTTCAGGTGCATTTACTGCAGGTATATGAGATTTTGTCACTCCCTTATGATCTGTGAAGGCATCTGATAGATTATCGGCTATTTGTTGCAGACTTATTATCCTCCGAACTTCAAGTTCGGCTTCTTTAGTGCGTGGGTCTAAGGATTGAATGTTAGTGGCATTCTAATCTATTTCCCGACATTCTTCAATATGGTACTTATCTCCCCCTAATGCGGGAAAATTGTCCTCATCAAAAATACAATCAGCGTACCGAGCCGTGTAAAGATCCCCTATCATAGGCACTAGGTATTTAATAATTGACGGAGATTCATAACCTACATAGATCCCCATCTTCCAGTGAGGTCCCATGGTGGTACGCTGAGGTGGAGAGATTGGCACGTATACACCACAGCCAAATTTTCACAGATGGGAAATGCTTGGTTCTTTCCCACGCACTAGCTGCAAGCGGGAAGTTTCATGGTATGCAGTTGGTCTGAGTTGAATTAATGATGCAGTGTGCAGCACTGCATGGCCCCAACAGTTGGTGGGTAATCTACAATTCTGCAAAAGTGGCCTAGCAATAAGCTTTACGCTCTTAATTAATGACTCTGCAAGGCCATTTTGTGTGTGGACATGAGGTACAGAGTGTTCTACATTAATGCCTAGAGCCATGTAATAATCATTAAATGCTTTTAAGGTAAACTCGCCAGCATTATCCATGCGAATGGACTTAATCCTTTCTTCTGGAAAGGAGGCTCTCAATTTAATAATTTGGGTGATTAATTTAGCAAACGTATGGTTCCTAGTAGATAAGAGACATACATGGGATCATCTAGTAGAAGCATCTATTAGTACCATAACATATCTAAAGGGGCCCGACAGGGGTTGAATTGGTCCACAGATATCACCTTGAGTTCTCTTCAGGAAATTCAGTGATTCTCCTCTAACTTTGAGACGAGAGGGTCGCATTATCAGTTTTCCTTTAGCACAAGCAGGGCATATAAAATCTTCAGGTTTAAGAAAGACTGTAGTTTTTATGTTATAGCTAGCAGAATTATTTATTATTCTTCTCATCATATTTAACCCAGGATGACCCAGACGATCATGCCAAATCTTAAATATTTCTGGGGTTTTAACTATAGTTTTCATCGCAACATAAACTTCAGGTTTTATATATGTGTAATATAATCCAGAGGAGGAGGAAGGAAGTTTTTCGACCACACATTTATTACACCCGTCAAACTTAGTCATGAGTAGGTATTCTGTACCATCCTCATTTTCAGTCTCTATCTGAAAACCATTTAGACGGATGTCTTTGAAACTTAGAAGAGTGCGACTGGACTCTGGGTATAATAGGGCATCCTCTATAATTATGCGAGTGCCCATAGGGAGAACTATGATGGCTCTTCCGGTGCCAACAATGAGAGCATCACTTCGGGCGATGGCCATAATATTTCCAGTTTTCTTAATCAAAGTCTGGAAATATTTAGTTTTCTTGAGAATTGTATTTGTGGTGCAACTATCTACAAGACAGATTTCCTTCTCCGCTATTGGATTATACAGGTATTCTATATTAAAGATATAAAAACAATCAAACATTTGTTACAACAGGAACAAATAATATAGAACAAGCATAGCATGATCAAATAAATTTTGTGAAAAAATACACTTTATTGAATTTAACCGATAATTGCTCAACAGGAGCGTAGACCATTGTTCATTCAGGAACACTAAAACAAAAACTGATAAAAGAGACTCTAGAAAAAGGATAATGTGACATCGACTCTAAAAGAATGACTGGGAGACTACTGCATGTCTCCATACAAATCATTTGTATCATCCTCCTGGGATTTTTCTTTATTCTTCTGGAATTCTTTTAGCTCATCCCCAATAAAATCATCCTCTTTCATAGGAATATCACCATATCCAAGAAGGCCCTTTTTGAATTCTTCTGTGGGGTTGGAGACTTGATCATCATCTAATTACATTCCATTGTCAACAACAGGTTGAGTAATAAAATGTGCCTCCGCTTTATTCCCTTGATTCTTCTGGAATTTCCCAGTGGATTTCATATAAAGTTTTACCAAATGCTTTGAGGTGCGGCATGTACGTGACCAATGATCAGTACATCCACACCTAAAGCATGGCTGTTTAGGATTGTGGAATATAAGAACCCGGGTACCCTCATGACAAGCCCAAGAGGGAGGCCCAGAAGATACTCCAGCGTCGGGCCCATTGCGTGCGTGAGGACATATCCTAAAGGAAGTTGAACTTATGTTTAGAAATGATGGATAGAGTTATAATCCGAGTCGTTAGAAGGATAGATAAAGATGTAAACTCTATCCTATTAATTGACTAGAATCTTGTAACCGATCGGAATCTCCAAACTGATTAGGACTCTGTAAGCCGCCCCACCCCCGCTATATAAGGGAGAGGGCGGGCAACAACATAGAGATCGGATGATCCAAGCCTAGAGCATAGCACACCTAATATCGCCTAGAGCATATTGCGCTTTGAGCAACCCCAGATCCAAGAGATCAGCATAATTCCAGCACACAGGATTAGGGTATTACCTCCATCGCTGAGGGCCTGACGAACATCTAAACCCCTTGTCTTGTGTGACCATCGAGTTTGAGATCAGCGCCTACCCCATAAATTTATTATCGACTACAAAAGTCGGCGGTTAGCGCGCCAGTAGGAGGCGCTATAATCTTTTCCTACAGAATCGATGGCAGCGATCGGCAGAATCACCACCACCTTCATATCCGGCCAGGCTTTCCGCTTCGGGAGTCTGGACTTTGTCGCAGATACACGCGAAGAACTTGTCCGCCTAGACTTGAACCAGATCCAATCTGGTAAAGATCAGGCCGACTCATTTCAGGTATATCACTTTGACTGGCCGACAAACCAGTAGGCGTCGCGAGGAATTGCTGCGATCTTCGTGGCATCTTCGCGATAAAAGAGCAGAAGACCGATCTCCAACGCCAACAAGAAGAACAAGAAGCTGCGGGGGAAGATCGTCTTCGTAAGGGTAAGGAGGTGCAAAGTCGATCGCCGATCTCGCGATCGCAATGTCCGCGAGGACATCCCGCAATCGAGTTGGGAGATCAAGCCGTCTTCCACACGCCAATGCAGAACGTCGTCGCCTCCAAGACGCTTCTCGACAAACTGGACCCGATGATTGCATCGGATAGCCCGGTGGCCCCGATCGTGGCCTAAATCAAGGCCATGGTGACGGCGACCGCAATTTAGCGAAATAAGGAAAAGCCGGTAGGTGAAGCGCACTTGCGCTCCCACGCGGCTTTCGGCACGGCCATGAGCTACGCCTGCGCCCCGAGCGCCACTTTCGGCACGGCCATGAGCCACGCCTGCGCCCCGAGCGCCACCTTCAGCACGGCCATGAGCCACGCCGCGCCTCGGCGCCTCGCCGGCGCGCGGCCACGAGCCACGCTGCGCTTCGAAGCGTCTCTTTCGGACGGCCACGAGCCACGCTGCGCTTCGAGCGCCTCGCCCGACGACCACGAGCCACGCCGCGCTTCGACTGGCGTCTCTTTCGGACGGCCACGAGCCACGCTGCGCCTGGCGCCTCCTTCGGCACGGCCACGAGCCACGCCTGCGCCCGAGCGCCACTTTCCGACGGCCACGAGCCACGCCTGCGCCCCGAGCGCCGCCTACAGCTCATCTACAATTCTACGCTTGCACCATGAGCAAAGATGGCATGATCGTCAGCAACATATGGAGCATAAAGCAGCTAAGTCGCTTTTTTATGTTATTATAAATAAAATTGTTGACTTTACTCACTTGCTACTTAGTTGACCCACAACTAAGCAGTAAGTCGGGGGCTACACCTAATAGCGTGCGCATGCGCACATCTTTTTTGAGTTGTATTTTTCTTCTTTTACTTAACGATTGCGAGTGAATCCGAGTGCGATAACTCCAAATTGTGAAGCTCGACCCCATGAACGGCGAACTTTAGTCACCCAAAACACGTGCACAGGAAAAGAGCCATGAGCCGACTCCCAGCGCTCGGGGCTAGACTAGTCGGGCAGAGTGCTTAAACAAAAGAGTCAAACCACTCGGATGAATTCAAAATCAATAAGGAAAAGAGTAAAAACTCTAAAATTATATATACACGATCGGACATCACATCCGAGTGAATTGTTTTACATTGTGCGAGTTACGCATATACATGATTTGGGGCTACTAAATTTGGATGCGATGTGTGTGAGCCAACGCTTCAACGACGACATCAGCAATTTCGGCGATGAATGAATTTAAAGGGAGTGGCGCTGAATTTTGCCTCAAGCGAGAAAAGCGTTTTGACTTCTGCATATCATTTGGGATACAGTATGTCCCCAAGATGAGCCGACTGCCAGAATTCCAATAATGGGGCTAGGAACCACTCGGAAAGTTTAACGCGTGGAGCTCTATTGAGTCCTTCACGATCTCTTTGCCTACAACAGGGCACTCGGCTGTAAAGGAAAACTAGTCGGGAAGCTGCGTCAAGAACTGGAAGCACTCGACGTGAAGCATGACTCAGTTGGGCTGCAACCAGGAAGGCGGCAACTCGATCGCAAAGGATTCGGAGGCTACTGTGGAATATAAGAACCCGAGTACCCTCATGACAAGCCCAAGAGGGAGGCCCAGAAGATACTCCCCGCGTCAGGCCCCGCTGCCGTGCGCAAGGGGACATATCCTAAAGAAAGTTGAACTTATGTTTAGAAATAATGGATACAGTTGTAATCCGAGTCGTTAGAAGGATAGATAAAGATGTAAACTCTATCCTATTAACTGACTAGAATCTTGTAACCGATCGGAATCTCCAAACCGATCAGGACTCTGTAAGCCGCCCCACCCCCGCTATATAAGGGAGAGAGCGGGCAACTACATAGAGATCGGATGATCCAAGCCTAGAGCATAGCACACCTCATATCGCCCAGAGCATATTGCGCTTTGAGCAACCCCAGATCCAAGAGATCAGCATAATTCCAGCACACAGGATTAGGGTATTACCTCCATCGCTGAGGGCCTGAACCTGTCTAAACCTCTTGTCTTGTGTGACCATCGAGTTTGAGATCCAGCGCCTACCCCATAAATTTATTGCTGACTACAAAAGTCGACAAGGATCATTTGTTTTATTTGTTGGTCCTTTCTTCTGGAAGTGACTTGATCCATTTTCTTTTGTTTTCCACTGGTATTTACCTCTTCTTTTATGATTTTTGTCATTCTTCCATTTATCCCCTTTCTCTCTTTGGCCCTTTCTACAGCCTCGGCTATTGCTAGCCTACTGAGCATTTGCATGTGCTTCAGGCAATGCATGATTCCCACTAGGTAGGACTTGATGATTCTTCATTAGAAGTTTATCGTGCTTTTCTGCTTCTAGCAAAATGCATATTAGCTTAGAGTACTTCTGGTACTTTGCATAGCGATACTGTTGCTGCAGTATCCTCATATTGGGGTGGAATGTGCACAATATCTTGTCAATCTTTTCAGCTTCTGTAATCTTCTGGTCACAGAATGCTAGTTTGGCAACAATCTTGTGCATGGCAGAGTTGTACGCTGCCCTGACTTAAAATCTTGAAAGCATAGGAGGATCCATTCTCATTGTGCTTACGCAATGAACGGATCTTTGCTGGTTATATCGTTCCTTCAGGGAATTCCATAGAGCCAGGGGGTCCTCCTCCATCAAATATTCGGCCTTCAGGTCCGCATGGAGATGGTGCCTCAGGAAGTGCAAAACTGCGCATTTAGCGGCTTCAGGGAGAGTAGGGGTACCAGCTTTAAGTTGGGAAATTGCAGCCCCCAAGGGATCGGGCTGTCAAGTTGATCTTGGCATCAATTGCCCAAGTGAGGTAGTTGCTGCCATTCAAGGCAAGCTCAGTAAATTCTTTCTTGGCGATGTCAGACATATCCTATATGCAAGCAAAACAGGGATTTTCCTTCAGGTAAAATATTATTTTTGCATGCTTATTATTGAATCAGTAAAGTTTTGATCTATATCTATTCAGTAGATAATCATCACATTTTTCAGGATTTTCCTAGTATTTTTCATGATTTTTGCTAATTATTAAGCAATTTTCAGAAGTAAATATCACAACACATATAATAATGCTAGAAAAATAACCCAAAGTATGAAAAAACCATAGATGTGCCAAATACTGATTTATCAAAAAAAATATGGGAGCACATAACCTAGAAAAATTAATTTATAGGATTTAATGTCAATTCCAGTATTATTAATCCTTTTTTGGAAAAAGGAAAACTGAAAAACTAAGGGGCATAATCGTAAATTTCTATTTTCTTTTCTTTTCCTTTTTTATTAATGGGCCGTACGGCCCAATCGGCCTGATAAAATGGCGCGGCTAGGGTTCCCTCCCCTAGCCTCCTCCTTCTCCTTTCACGTGGCGCATCGGCAGCTGGTGCGTGGGTGGCGGCTGGCGGCGGGCGAGCTCGCGTCGGCGAGCTAGCCTCGCGCGATGTGGTGGCCATTCTTTGGTGCTTGGTGGCGGTCGGCGAGGCGATCTCGCGTCGAGCAAGCTAGCCACGCGCGAGGTGGCAGCCAGCCGGCCGGACGACGCAGCGAGAAAAGGAGAAGCCGACGCCGCGGCACTCGGGCCAGTGCGCGGCGCAAGAACCGAGAAGGCTCGGTGCGGCTCTCCGCGCGATGAGGTGACGCAACGGCGGCGGGTATGTGACGCGGCTACGGGCAGCGTGCGGCAGCGGTTGCGAGAAGTCATCGCGACAGCAAGTGCATAGATGCCTCGATGACGATGGCGCGGCGGGCGCAGGTGCATTCTTCGGGACGCGCGTGCTCGGGAGATGAAGCGGTCCGTTGTCGCACGGAAGCCAAGGGGCCATCTCAAGGGTCTCGTCGCCGCTACAGGGGCGGGGGGCTGCGACGCATCGGGCGCCGCTGCCGCTTCGGGCCAAGCGAAGTGAAGCCGAGCCTTCCGTCGGCATGCGTGACTGGCGCGACACCGAGACAGCCAACGACGCATGCGACGGGTGTGAGAACCAAGATGGTCGGCATCGTGCACGGCAGGCGCGAGGACCGAGAAGGTCGGCGGCGTGCACGGTGGGCGTGAGGATGTCGCTGTCGGCTTCTTTGCCGACGGCGTGGTGGTGGCTACGGGCCCCACTAGATCTAATCTGTACTGTTTATGATGTATGTATTGCATGTACAATTTCTAGAGCAAAAAATAATAGTCCAGCTTGAAGATTGAGACACGATAAATCTGCGAGACATGATCCAACGTACCATAGGGTGTGATGCTGGTAGATCGCATGACGCAGGAAGTAGCTTCGATGCAATGTAGATCGATAGCAGGCGGACGATCCGATCCCGTCAACAACGTGTAGATGCCGGCGTAGTCGTCGACGACGAAGTAGAGGACAACAACGACGTAGACTTCGACGGCGGCGGCGAGGTAGAGACTCGTGCTGATAACGTGTTGTAAAACATAGTCGTTCACCCACGATCAATCAACAGCACATCAACAGAATCACACGAACAGGGAAAGGAGCACACAGAATATAGGGGTGGAACTCTCTTGCTTTATTCAATCTTTCTTTTACATGGGGAGGCCTAATATATAGTGGAAAGTATAAGAGATGAGTTCGGATTCGCCCACAAATAAGAGATAGATGGTAACCGAATCGGTTACAGAAATTTTATCTTATAACAGCGTATACGTAGAACTGAACAATCAGAATTTAAATCTTGTTGGTGGAGTCATACACCCACCACGTCACGAAGAGACGGTTGCCGCATCCGGTGGAAGTGTTTACAGAGCCAGCTTCCAGCCGTGCTCGATTCGTCCCATTTTCTCGCTGCCGTTTCCATATTCACGCGACCCTGCCGGCGACCCGTACAAGACCCGGCTCCGTGCGCAATCTAAGTCAACTTCTCATGCGATCCCTATTTTGTAATTATTTGTGTATGCCTGAGGAGAATGCGATTTAAGTGATGCCAGCATATATAGGTACACGCTAGGGGTTTTTTCCTACGGCGGTGATTTGTGCAAGAGCCTGCCGATTTAGCTGCTGCGACGGTGCCAGCGTAGGTACCCTTAAAGCACGTACGCAAGGAACCATTCATCGGTCCATCCATGTCGCCGACCGCTCGCCAGGTTACACTGCGGCCGCACGCGGCCGGTGCCATTCTGCTGCTGCTCACCATGATCGGCGGGCGTGGCGGCCTCATCCTCCACGCGGCTGCTGAGAGCGGGAGTGCGGGGGGTAGCGGCGCCAGCGGCCACGGTGAGTGCCCACTGGCTAGTTGCTAACTAGCTACCCTACGTACTTGATTGCTTACTCTGTTCTTTTTTACTTCGTTTAGATATTTACACGATCTCAAATACATATCTTTAATCATCACTTTTTTAATTATACGTTAACAAAAATTATTAGAAATATAATAATACGAAAAATATTTTTTTATGACAAATAAAGCGAGATGTCATTTCCATGTAAAGAGCCCAAATACTTTTGTGTGTATTAATGGTCAAAGATTGAAAAGGTTGACAGTGTGTATTCCAAAATAAATCTTAAAAGGAACAACGGGAGTATATCTTTTGGCAATATCAAATTATCTGTGTATATTAAAACCAAATGCACAAAATTGTATTTTTAGCCCCTTTCCCACCCACAACAGTAGCGGTAGGCAGTATGTAACTCCTAATGTGGTGTTGTACCGCAGAAGCTAGCTAGATGGCATCGCAGCAGCATGGCAGGCTCGATAGCCCCACCGTGGCAAGCTTATTACCATGCTACCTGAACGCAACAGCAAATTCTATATATGGTACTCGGACATGGTAACACCACGGTGCCACCCCACGGTTCTTGTCACTGGTCTTCTTGCATGCTCTTTCTTTTCAAGAGCTAAGTAGCAGTAGAGGACCAACGTTTGCTCGGGAGCCAGCGAACTCCTTAGCAGTCGCGAGTTCGATCTCCAGATCGTTCTCATGGGCCACATGACAAACGTTCTTCTGCTCGCTACTGTGCTGCCATAAAGGTACTACGGTATCAGAGCACAACATGAGTTAAGTGTTGACAGCCGCTGCCCGTAATCCGTAAAGGAGCCACATATACAAATTTCATAGAGGCAATCAATTCGGCAAAAGAAATTTGGCCAGAAGGCCAACCATATAAGCGTAGGCCTCCTTTAAACGCACATGCACACACCTCTAGGTATGTTTTGTCCTGCACTGATCATAGCACCGTGGTGACCTAGATCTTCCCTGTAAAAGTTCATCCATCTAGTGATGGCATTATTTCTGTAGCTATGTAATTTGCGTGTTTAATTATTTGCCATGCCCTTGCAGATCAGCCGCCCGGGTCTGGTGGTCCGCAGACCCGCGGTCCGTACGTGAGCTACGGGAATAGTTATACCGGACGGGGATGCAACGCAAGATACAGTTGCAGTCGACAATCATGACACAGGGAGCTACGTGGATATACTTGAAAAGTACTATTACAATATTATATTTTTATTAGGTTTACAAATAAATTAAATAAAAATTAGTGGTTAAAATTGTGTTTTAAAGATTATATAGATATTCACAACAATATCTATCTGGAACCAAAGGAAGTATATGAAGACAAAGGGCTGTGTTTGTCACATACATTTGAGCTCGAACCCTCTGAGTCGATTTTCATTGTGCCTCCACAAATGTAGGAGAGGCTCAACCATGTACGTAGTGGTGGCCAAACGGCGGCCCGGTCCATCACGGCACTATCCGTTTAGGTACAATCCATTTAGTAATGGGACGTGCTGTGCTGGCTCACGGGTCGAGGTCATGGCCTAAGCACTGCCCGGGTGGTTGCCGGGCCGTGTCGTGCCGCATGGGTACAAACGGGCCGACGGGTTGTGTCGAGCTGCAGTCGGCCCATTTGGTCCACAAAATTTAAAAAAATATGAATTTTTTTAAAAATACATATAGAAAAATGGGAAGAAACGTATTTTAAAAAAAAATACATAAAAATTTGGGAAAAAAATCAAGAATAATTAGAAAAACTGAAAGGAACATAGAAAAACTTTTAAAAATGTATGTAAATTAGAAAAAGCAAAAAATATGAAATAAAATTCTAAAAGGAGACAAATAATTGGAATTAAATAATGAGCTTTATTAATGTTTGGCTATCTCATTAAAGACTTTGCCAAGTAAAAACTCAATATGACAAAACCTTGGTAAAGAAAAAAGAGTACATCATATAGCTCAGTGATACAGGAAAAAAGCGAAGATTACAATTATTCTTCCTGACTATCCAGATAAAGATTTTCAAACGTCGTTGCCAGCTCAACATTTTTTATAGTGTGTTGAGCTCGTTGATTAATTTGTTCCCAATCTTTCACAGTAAGAAGTATTTCCACCATCTCACTTGTCAGATTCTCGATTATTCTTTGGATAGACTGAAAGTAGACTCCGAAGAAATCGTAGACACAGGAACTGTTAACACATCCCATGCTAATATGGAAAGCACCGGATATGTTATCTTGTGCTCGTGCCACCACTGCAGAATGTTGAAGTCCTCCTCTTACTACTCTTGGTAGTTGACAGTGTCACTGTTGAGATAGACAGCTAGCTCCCCACCATTTGTTGTGTCCGCACTTGATGTTGTTGTAGTCGAACTCCTTGAGGTAGAGCCACCTACACTCCATATCTTTCCCCCACGCAGTTTTTTTCTTACCTATTATGGGTGCTAATGGATGTCGCTGCATGTAAACTCCAGCAAACTTTTGATCGTACTTGGCACAAACTTGAGATAAGTTAGCACGAACATTTGGAAAATAACTAAAATAATCAGTACCTATCGCATCACCTAGAAGTGAGAGAACATTATCAAATCCTCGAACTTTAGCTCTATGATAAAAAATAAATGTAAATGCATGTAATATAGGAATTTCTTTCCAATATTTCAAAATTTTAGTTTTCATAGCATAAACAGATTCACGCAAAATATTATCATTTTCGTGGTTCCTTAAGTGGGCAGCAATTTCTAGAATATGATGTACAATTAAATGAGAGGTTGAGTAATAAACTCTAGATAAAGCAACAATAAAATCATAAAAAAGTTTAAAAAATAACAGTAAGTATTCAGCAACATTCCAATGTTGCTCTATGAGTAGCGGTTGACCATCCTGGTTATGATAGTGCGTGTTAATAAAAACAAAAAATATGGTCTCATAGAGTATGAGAGACTTAAGTACCAAGTAAGTAAAGTTTCGTCTAACAGGCATATCCAAACCAAACTTACGTGGATGTACCTTCATTGTAATATAATAAGTCTTATGTGCTGCTACTTATTGATTAGAATTATTTAAGAAAGATATTGCAGTGCAAAAAGGTTCAAGGTACTGGGCTAACCTCTTCAAACCAGATTTAACTATAAGATTAATAATCTAATGGTCATTGCAAAAGTGTTTGCTGCAGCATTATCTAATGTTATTGCAAAAATTTTATCTGTGAGACAAAATCTTCCACAACTTTTACAATACAATCAGCTATAGGCCCAGTTCGTTTTAGCCTTTGGATTATGGGAGAAGCTGCTTCTGATTGTGAGAGAATTAAGTCAGGTCGACTGCGACTTATAGGTTCTGGACCGGGTCGGCGAGAATCAACAAGAATCAGCGAGAATCAGGTTTCAGCTGGATTCTGATTCTATGTAGAGTGCAGCTTCTGATTATGGGAGAAGCTATTCACAATCCTCCCGTTCGGCAAACATTCCACTTTTTTTAAGCAGAAGCTGATACGAATGGGGCCATATTCTTACAATGTGTGCTACATCAATTAATTTGAATCCTATAATTCTCTTCTCTAGTTGCCGATCATTGTTTACATAATAAGCAACTACACTAAGGTAATCCTCTTTAGCCCTACCACTCCATATGTCTGATGTCAAAGACAAAAAAAAAGTATAGGTATTAAAGAGTTCTTTTAGCTTACTTCGACATTATTAAAATATTTAATCAGATCTCTAGTTGTTGTCTGTCTAGGAACTGCAAAAAACTAAGATTATGAGCGGTCCTAATATAGTTTTCAAATGCTGGTGACTCTCCAAAATTTAAAGATAGATCTTGAGAAGCAATTAAACGACAAAGAGATTCACAAGCTACTTCGGGATTGTAATCCTAGTGATGTATCGTACCGTCGAGGTTGTACTGCAGTTGTTTCTGTCTCAAAGTCACCCCCGCTTTTCTTCTACAGCTCTCAACATGCCTCTTCAAATGCCACGTTCTACCTAAAGATTTCATAGTTAATTTGTGCTTACAATATTAACAAATATCATACCTACTTTGAGTGCCATCTGATGTCTCGAAAATCTGCTCGAAATCTTCCCAGACTCTCGATATACTGTGTTTTGATCTTTTTACCCTGGTGCTTGTCAACGCAGTAGCATTTGTAGAGCCTGAGGATGGTACATGTACTGCAGCTTCTTCAGCTTGATAGGATGCAAGAAGCTCCTCGGGTGAAATCCCAAAATCAGAAGCTGAGAAAGACGTAAAATCCTAGTACTCTATAAAGAAAACTGCGAAAAATAATTACGATATTAGTACTTTAATTTAATTTAAAATAATAAGACCAATGAAAAATTAAATCACTATTCTTACCTTGATTTCTTGACGGAAGCCGAAAACTGAATTTCGAATTTTTGGATTTTTGGGAAAACTATTTTGAAATTTACTAAATTATCACCAAGAGCAAGAGAATTTTTACAACAGAATGCAGATAAGAGATTACAAGTTTATTGGCGAGGAAATGAGGGGGGTTGCTCCCCTCTTTACAGAAAACAATTTGGGATTTTTCAGAACTTTTTTTGGATTTTTCTGAATTTTTAAAAGCCTCTAACGGCTAAAAAGGTTATAAAACGGCTATTTTTCGAATAAATTGGCAAAACGGGTCGTGCTATGCCGTGCCGGCCCGCCAAGCCAAGGTGCCAACCCAAGCACGGCACGAACTACGGACCGTGTCGACACGGCCCAATTATGATTGAGCCATGCCATACCTAGGTCATGCCTATAGTGCCGAACCTCGATGCAGCCCATTTGACACGGCCCATCTGGCCACCTCTACATGTATGATCATGCATGCATGAAGGCATCCACACTAATTGGCTTATAAATTAATCTATGACCGCATAATTTGTATGCATCTACAAAAATAATTGAATACAAATTGTGTACAATTGAGCGGGTAAACGGTGAGCTCTTTTGCGATATCGACACTAATTGATATAGATTAATTGTCCATTCTTTTTTATAAAGGGTAGGATTAGTTAGGATTAGGATGTACTTCATCACAAAGTATAAGAGGTATAGATTATTCACTACTTGTCGAATACTTAAACATAGGATATATGTGCGTACAAAACAGAGAAGGATATGTCCTGATAACATGTTGTAGTCCCGGATATCATGGGCCCGATATTACGAGACACGATAAACGCGGAGAGACAAGACCCTATATCAGAAGGACTCGATCACTTTCCCCTGGCGAGGAAACCAACTCGAGTATGCTTGGTATAGATGGCAGTTTGGATATGCTATGCAGATCACACAGCGATAGACTCCTCATCGACTACGATTCGGTATCCAAGACGGCTACGATTCAACCCGAGGCAGGGTCATCACGACTATATAAGGCCTGGGACAAGGACCCTCGGGGGGGAGCGATTATGAAGCAATTAGCTATCAAACAAGAAGCCTTTTCGCAAGGAGAGCCCAGAAGCCGATGAACTGCACTTCGTCAACCTCTAGCCTTAGCCTAGTTTAGGGCAACCCACCCTGTAATCAGGGCTATACAGTTCCTCTTTGTATTTCATCTACGGTATACAGAAATCTCTTATACAGGATGTAGGGTATTACCCCACCTGCTCATTCGAAGGTAACCGAAGTACAAATTTTATTGTCGATTCCTAACCTTTGACAGTTGGCGTGCTAGGTAGGAGCCTTCAACTGTTTTTTGTAGGACAAGCATGTCTTCAGCGTGATCCCACAGCAGATCCTTCAGTGGTCGTTCGGTCGCCGCCATTGACTAGGCACCTCCAATCGGATCTGAGATGGCTTTTGGAATGATGCTCTATCAATGGGGCCGAGCGAAAATCTGCTATTTGTCGGCTTCATCGAATCCCGCTCCCGGGATACATGCCAAGAGGTGGGTTTCATCGACTTTGACCCGATGGAGCCCAGCATCTTGAGGTGCTTTGACACCGAAAGCGAGACCGAAAGTGACGCTTGCGGCAACCAACGCAGCATCATAATGGATTAGTGCGTATTCATGGCTGGGGACAACAACGGGTCTACTGCCGAATGTTCTCAAGGCAAGAACTTAGAGGCAGACACCACAGGAAGCGAGGAACCCCAAATCCCTCTTCATACCTCTCGAGATCCTGCAACAACGACGACTACGGCCCGGGAAGCTGCAAACACTGTGGCGCCCAACACCACAGATCACTAGTGTTTCTTGAACGCTGCAGCTGGAATTGCGATCAATCTTTCGAGACAGCTTGCCCTTGATGAATCCGACTACACCCCATCCTCAGGCACCGGAACTACAAGGGCCGCCGGTCCTGCAACCGCACGATCACAGTAGGGGGCATGGTTTCGCTCCGGCGGCGACGTCCCACCAGAGTCACAACAGCGACGTCTTCAGTACCCCTGAGGCCAACGTCCAGTGTGCTCACATGTTGTTGAAATCTCTTCCACCGATGGATCCAGGTAACTCAATAACTCCGATTTTTGACCAGATAAAGATACTGCTCGATGCAGCGTAAGCACATACTGCTCGAGTCACCAACTCGAGTCTAGCACGTCCCAGCCAGCAGGGACCCAAAAGCCAGCGGTCAGGACCATCCCGTTACCATCGAGTAACGGGATCGATGGCTGCCAGCTCTAACCAGAGAGTTTCCAGGACAGTACGCTCCAACCTTCATCAGGGGCGTCTTAAGGATCTACGGAATCAAATCCCTCACGATCGACGAGACTTGAGAGACGTCCTCCACGAACGATGAGAAGAGCGTGAGTAGCAGGAAAACAAGTCTCCTCCTTCTAAGGGCCGATCTCCTGAACTCTGCGCTCGGTAGGGTGCTTCTTCGCTCTCAAAGGGCCGTTCTTCCACACGTCGAGGGTACTCTCCTCGCCGAGGTCCACGACATGTGACCCCCGAGGACGATATCAAAGGGTGTAAGGCTTTCCCCCCGGGCTGCGTGCTGTTAGGTGGCCTAACAAGTTTAAGCCATGTCCCATCGAGAAGTATTCGGGTAAGATCAACCCAGTCGAATGGTTGCAGATCTATACTACGGTCATGAGGGCAGCTGGTGGTAACGAGAAGGTGATGGCCAACTACCTACTTACCACCCTAGATGGAGCGGCTAGGTCTTGGCTGCTCAACCTCCCGCCTCATTCGATATCCTCATAGGCAGAGTTGCGGGCCCAGTTCATTGCCAACTTTCAAGGCACATATGAACGCCCCGGAACTCGCAGCAACTTACATCGGGTGGTTCATAAGCCGAATGAGTCATTACGTGATTTCATCAGGCGCTTTAGTGATAAGAGAAACTCGATTCCCGACATCTAGGATGAAGCTGTCATCGTTGCCTTCGAGAACAGTGTCAAGGATAAAGACTTGAAGGGAAAATTGGCCAATCAAAAAATTCGATGTAGGGAACATGGAATGAGTGCGCGCATCGTGGGAGGAGGCAGACCAGCTCGCCTTCATGGAACTCGTCGAGGCACATTGCATAGTCCCCTCCCCATCCCCCACGCTGCTGCAGTAATCCGTGGTGTGGCTATGGACGTGATGGTGGCCTCATCGAACCCCACCATGGAGTGGAGAGTGCAAGAGAGAGGAATAGGAATGTGGAGAGGATAGAGACGGTGAGGAGGAGGCGCACGGGGAACGCTGTCTTGGGGAAGCTTCGCGATATGGTGATTTGAACAGATGGGATCCAAAGGTAGGAGGGTATCCTATCAGTTTTGATTTCAACGATATACCGTTAAGTAGTTTTTCTGTTAGCAATAATATGTTAATAAATAATCTTTCATTGTACTACAATTACACAAGTACAAAAATAGGCATTTACATAACCACATAGCATAATCATTCGCAATTTCACTACCATTCACTTGTCAACACCATTTACGTTATAATACATTTCAATTGAAGTTGTGGAGTAGGCATAGGCATAGATTCGTCACTCTTCCATTGTCGCAGAAATGGCATGTTCGACCTACATGAACGGAATATCAGTAAAAAATTTCACCTGCAATAAAATCAAACATACAATTGAAACAAGATTTCGGCATGACCTTTGCTATATGTTAGTATAATATCAAGTTGCAATGAAATAAAACATGCAAATGAAATATTACATTCGGGGTTACGGGTAGAATTGTTGCGTGTACGCTTGGTTGGCCATGTTGTATTCCTTGGTGGACATTAAGGCCAATCCTTGTATAGCTAATAACTTCGCCTTATAATCGTGCCAGCATTACCCCGTTCATGTGTTTGTCGTTTCCTATTGTTGATACAACATAGCATAAAACTCACGGTCGTGCCACTCGTAGACCCATTGCATGGGAGGTTGTGTATGAGCATCGGGGATGGCGTAGTCATAGCTGCTATATGAGCCATAGCTTCCTTGCGTCTCGGCGACGACATAGGAGCTAGAGCTATCATGTGGTGTGCAACTATCCTGTGGTGCGCCCTTTCCCTTCCCCTTAATAGTTGTCCTCCGTGATTGAGCGTCATGGTCTCTGTCTTGTGTTGCATGAGTGATGTGCGACTCTCCTGTAAATTCGATGGGTTGATGCTCTTCTGATTGATGGGTGGGAGGTATGGGGGTATTGTCACCGCCATCAGTGTCCGTCTTCGAGCTGCTATCATTGGACTCTTGGTATGGCAGGTTCCGATGATCCCCACTCTCAGTGGAGTTATTACTCCCTACATGATGAGGCTCCTTTTTGGCCTACTTGCCTCTTCCTTTAGAGGATGCTATCCTTTTTGATGTATCCTTTCTCAGCACTGATTGGTGCTTCCTCTTCCCTGTATGAGTGTCCCCGACTGTCAAGTCTGCCCATTCAGGCATGTTTCTAGCCCTAGTGTCCTTTTGTAACACAGCAGGGTTAACCGGGTCTGTTACAAGCTGTGATGGAACAAGGGTGTCACTCTCTGTATCCTCATCAAGTAATGGGTCACCGTTGAACTTTTGTTTTTTCATCCATTGTCGGATCGGATTTGCATCGTCACATAGTGTTAGCTCCATAAGCCGCTGGAATGGATCGTCTTCATCTGAGCGCCTTCGATTTTCTTCGGCTTAAATTCAAAGCCGAAGGTTGTAGTTGACGTACACCAGTTTATGTAGCTTCTTGTACCACAGGCGGCTGCGGATTTTTGTGTGGATGAATGCGAATGTACTCCAATTGCGCTCATAACCGCTAGAAGATGCGCATTGCGACACAAGTCGTACGACAAACCGTCGAAGGTTGGGTGTTTTCGATCTGAACACATCCCACCAATGTGATGCAAATTAAAGAATAAAATAGTAAGTACCGACGAGAGTACTATTACATTTGGGACGATGTAAGAAATACACCAGGGGATGTTTTGTCATCTTGTGCAATCCTCACCTAGAGCAGTTGAGAACGATCCAATTCCTTTTGAAAAGGTTGGCGTCTTGAAGAGCTTGCGTGGCGGTTTCAGTATCATTGAGCTCGTGGAGTGGATTTAACGTCAATATAATGTTTGCTTTGAGAAGCGTGCTTGTGTGGGTGAAAAACCCATTAAGAGTGTTGGATTTCGGGTTAGCTCATGTAAAAGTGGATGGAATCCACATGTGTGTCTAAGTTTAGGGTTAGGGTTGCTTCCACTACATAAGGAGATGTAGGGGAAGGAAAGCCAGCCACTAAGCCTAGAATTAGGGTTTCTGTAAGACTTTGTTGTTCTTGTGTATGTGCGTGAATGTTCTATAGGAGCTTTGCCTTCAAGTAAGAGGTTTTGTAAACCTTCCTCATGATCTGAATGCAAATCATCTCTTTATTCTATTTTTTTTGCCTCAAGTTTGATCTTCGTTTTGCTTTACTCTTGATCTTTTCTTCTGGTTTCTTTCTTACTTGATGTCGTGCTGCCAAGATATATGATTGATAGATGTATCATTTGTAGATCATCTACTCAATAATTTAGACAAATTTCTTCTTGATCAACCAAATTTCTCCAAGAAACCGATTTTTGAGTTGAGAAAGAAGTTCTTGAGGTAGATCTTGATCTTGGTTGTTTGAGGGATCTTTCTTGAGTGTTCTTGTTTGTTGGGACATGTGGAAGATCATCTAGGGTTATCTTGATCATCAAACCCCCACGAGTAAGCACATGTTGAAGATTTGGTTTTTGACCTCGTTTTGGTGCAACTTCCGGTAAACTTGAAAAAGGTCGGAACTTTGAAGTTAATGATTACAATTAAAAGTTGGAATAAGCTTCTGACATCCTTAGAAAGGTGCATACAAAGTTTTACGAGTTTTGGATCATCTAATCAAAACATACATATTTTTTGGATTTGAACTCATGCTTATTTTAGTGTTCATATGTGTGTTGTACTGTTCACCGGTATTACCACACATTTAACACCGATAGTGCCGCCTCAGAGGTGAAATTGTCTGAAATTTTATTCTTCCACGCATATTTAACCTAATAAGGTTTTGGTTGATCCTATTAGAAAGAAAAATTTGTTTTGTGATCATTAACTTTTCTCTCATCGTCATTTCGATCCTTCGTGTAGTGCGGTAGTCTCCGCCGCCATAGGCATCATCGAGTTAACAACTGTGTGTTCCATCGACATAGAAATCGCCTCAACCACGCGCCACCACCTGCTTTGCATTCTTTTGCCGCACAACTACTTGCTGACTGCTGCTTGATCTCTTCCATGTGACTAGAGTAGCGTTCGCCTCCACTCCTCCATGGCTGCACTCTACTGCGCGCTAGGCAAGAAACTGAAATGGAGGAGACAGAGTATAGACGAGGAAAGCAAACTGGGCGAATGGGAATGAATGGATAAGACGACACAAAGAAACAGAAGAAAAACAAATTGAGTTATTTTTAACTTAGTGTTTCGTTTCCAACAGCCCATAGCGTATTTTCATATTTCCTTTTCACATAGCGTACATTCATTACTATAGGAATATACATCACAATCGATTCTTTTTCATCATCGCAGTCGGTTCTGGTGGCAATACAAAGTTATTAGACAGTGATGAGATAGCGCTATCACAGTCAGTTCTCGCCTGATAGAGATGAGGGGGTTATCTCCATCGGTTCTAACCAAAGAACCGATAGTGATTATTATTAACACCCCTCCTAAGTCATCTATCAAAATCATTTTTCTTAAAAACTTAAGAACCAATCCAGATGAAGCAATAGTGATGTACTATTCTATAGTAGTGATTAGTTCCAGGCTTCCTGCTAAAACGATGATTTTCATATTTCCTTTCCACAAAGAGTAGTACATTAGTTTTAGGTCTTGTTTGGTATAGCTGTAGCTTTTTTAGAAGTAGCTTTCGCTTAAACTGTATGGCTGAAGGCCTGCACGGCTGAACGACTAGACTAAAGATGTTTGGTGTTTGGTAGCCTAGCTTTTAAATGTAAAGGGTGAGGGTCGGGAATGAGGGTGAGAGTGGTGGTTTTTGGGATTTTATACTTCGTAGGAGGAGGTAATTTTCTTTACTTTTATGGTAAAGTCAGAACACTAACCTATCGAAGCCGTGAGAAGCTACCTAGATTAGTTTTTGGCTTCTCCTGATACAAATATGATAATGGCTTTGGGTTTCAGCTACATAGAAGCTAGCCGTTTAGAACAGATTCCGACTTTCAGATTGAAAGAACTGAAGTTGAAGCCATCCCAAACAAAACCTTAGTCTTCCTACTAAAATGGTGGCTTTAGGCATTTACACGGTCTCTATATTGTAGTGTTACTGTGAGCGTTAATTTCGATTATACATAATATGTTATTACAAAAGTCATTTATAGTTAAAATATATGTGACAATAAATCAACTAATAATCCCTACAAAAGAGTAACATTTTGAATAGGTGCAGCCAAACTTTCTATACTATGATTTATCAATATCTTTCTAAATATTTAAATTGAATACATGAACATGATATAGATATATTTGTCTCAAAAGGTACTTTGATAGTATTGTAATATTATTAGATTTTATAAATATATTAAAGTAGAAATTACAGATCAAAATTGCAATACGGAGACTTCATTCTTTTATGACTACGGAAGTACCAAATTCATGCAATCAATGTAGTACTTTTCTACCATACTAAGATGACCTGTATATTTAGCAATGGAAGTATATTTTTATTATCCATCATCCAAAAGAACATAAGTTTATTTTTTTATTTTCAATTCCTAATGGATCAAAATATATTAACATTCTCTTTATGTTTGCCCCAAATAACTCACATATGAATGTACGTACATGTCTGAACTAATATAATGGGAGTGGCCGTCTCTAATAAGCGGGGACTCCATGTTACCCAAAAAAAAACACTACTCTGTCTTTAAGAAAGAATAGGAAAACATAAAAAAATAAAATACCGAGAGGTGGTTCTATATTTTTCTTTTTAAAAGTTGTATAAATATTAAAGCATTAATCTATACTCCTTTATAATGCACCTAAGCATTCTTTTCTACGTCCACCCCAAATAATGCACCCCACTAGAGATGGTCCAACTTTCATGCACCCAGCGAAACGTCCGCAGAAACTTGCCTCTATCAAAATTAACCTCTCAGATCTTTCCTCAGCTTTACTCACCCACATCCGATGGCCATTGTTTAATGTGTCTAACTCATCCCTGTGGCCCACAACAGATCCCCCCACCTCCAGATCATCTCAAGGAAAAGGAAACAAATATCCTGGAATTAAGGAAAAGGAAACAAACGTTCTAGAAAAGGAAAAGACCATATATTACGTGCTGGAAAAAGAAAACTGGAAGGCAGGGTACTATACTAGTAAATGATAGATGATGATTATTTACCCATTTGTTTGTTTCGATATTTGTGCAACTTATATTAAGAGAGAAAGCATAGAAACACCGCTCAAAAATACCACTTAAGAGATTTTGAATTTACTTAAGAATAAAAAAATTAATTCTAAAATGGCTAGCCTATGTACGCCTACGGGTTGATGACTAGTATATCCTAAATTCATAGGATTGGATCGAATAGACATCTATATTCTCTCTCATGTCAGCAAAATCCTTTGTGACAAAGCTCATAGTCAGTTGATATCATACTATTGCATATGCTCTAAAGAAATTACATAGGATGTGAAGCAACATTCAAAATCAGCGCAGGATTAACTAATATTGGAGCTTTTCGGATTCTGTGACCACGAAAGTAGTATATTTCCTATGAAATTTCTTTTGAATTCCTTCGTTCCAAATGGGTCCTAACTCTGCCATCAGTTTCCATTGCTACTCACAAACCCAGGAGAATAATGTATTACAGGTGGAATCGTTAAGATGTTAAGTTCAAGGTATGTCGGTTGGGGACTAGGCCTCCGGCGTCGCCGTGGTGGCAGTAGCTAGCGCCTGCGAGTTCTCGGCGATGGTCTCCGGAACGAAGGTGCCTACCGCGAAAGAATTTGAACGCAGAGGTTTTCCATGTCTGCTGCGACTCACGCCTTCTTGCGAGGACACGTTCCAACAATCTTGACTGGTGAACAGGGAGGTCTTTGGATGTCCTGAGTTTGGCGACTTCGGCAACTAGCTAGCGCGAAATGGTTGGATGAGCTCTTGGGAAGTAGACGTGTGTTTGACTATTACGTTGTTGTTTAGTGCTAAGGTATCTTGTGATTTGGCAGTACTCCTTCAGCTAAATTTATAAAGCGTATTTCTTCTCGGTATATTGATCAAGAAGATATTGTAAACAACTAGATTACCTATAGTTATTATTACTAAGCACTATATTCAATACATACATGTAGAAAATATAAAGTAAATATTGATATTTATTAGAGGTATATAGGGAATATTACACTAATTTTGCATTGGAATATAAAATACGTTCTATATTTATAAACAAGACCATTAAAAAATATACTTTATAAATTTAGTCAGAGGAGGTACAAACTAGTATGAAACAGCATAACAGATCTTCTGACTCTTATGATTCTTGTCATCTACTTCCTTCCGTCACAAATAGCATATACATGCGGCCATGTTTTGTTTGATTACAAGGAAGACAGCATATGAATATATACCACCACAAACGCATACCTTCACGAGTATGTCCTTAGCACATACATAGAAAGATAGAAGCCGGAAATAATTTTGTGACTTCACAAAATTTCTACAGCCCCTGTGATTTAAATCCCTGTTAGTGAGTTGTACAACCGTAACTCTAGCTTACATTGTATCCTGTTTGACTATTACGGTTTCTAATATTTGATCAAACCTGAGTTACGATTTCTAATATTATCCGTATCATAGGATACAACAATTGAGTTAATATTAGAAACCGTAACTCAGGTTTGACTATTACGTTTCTAATATTATCACCGGATACGGTAGCTCTAGTCAAAATGGGACGAAACCGTAACTCAGGTTTGATCATCATGTTAAATTTCTGACTAATATTAGAAACCGTAATATTATCCCGTTTTGACTAATATTAGAAACCGTAATACGGATAATATTATAGAGAGATCAACGATGTCGACAGGGATTAGTCAAAATGGGATAATATTTAGTAATACGGATACTCATTAGTCAAAATGGGATAATATTTAGAAATCCCATTTTTGACTAATATTAGAAACCGTAATACGGATAATATTTTGATCAAACCTGATATTATCCCATTTTGACTAATACGGTTTCTAATATTAACTCATTGTATCCTATGATACGGATAATATTAGAAATCCCTGTTTGACTATTACGTTGTATCCGGTGGAAGTGTTTACAGAGCCAGCTTCCAGCCGTGCTCGATTCGTCCCATTTTCTCGCTGCCGTTTCCATATTCACGCGACCCTGCCGGCGACCCGTACAAGACCCGGCTCCGTGCGCAATCTAAGTCAACTTCTCATGCGATCCCTATTTTGTAATTATTTGTGTATGCCTGAGGAGAATGCGATTTGAGTGATGCCAGCATACATAGGTACACGCTAGTGGTTTTTTTCCTACGGCGGTGATTTGTGCAAGAGCCTGCCGATTTAGCTGCTGCGACGCTGCCAGCGTAGCGCCGTAGGTACGTTATTTCTGCTCGCACGTACTATATATATAAAAAGTGAACTGTTCATCAAAATGGTTCCGTAGATACAATTTTTTTTTTAAATCTGATCCCATGCGACAAAAATAGCAAAACTAGCCTCTTGATTGATCGTGATGAGCCGGCAAAAGACATCTATTCCCTGCCATGCATGCTGAACTGCGGTAGGGTAGAGCGGCCGTAGCCTGTGGCACATTTCTTTTTTTGAATCGACTAGTTTAGAAAGAAAATAGTATCTGAAGAAGGCAAGATGTTGTGCGAAATATGAACACGTAGCAATCACTTATGCGGATTACATGGCGTATAGAGCTCAGTTCAATACAAATGGCGACACGGACAAACAATAAACATAAACTACAACTAAAATACATGTGCTCCTTTTGAAATTGAAGACATGGGGATAGATTTTGTGTTCTAGACACAGGCTCTTAAGGCTCAAACGTGTAACCATACAGCATCCACATAGGGTATTTGATCATCAGGATAGCGTAGACGCGGCTGGTTGTTATGGTAGTGAAAAACGCAACTTAAGCTCGAACTAGCGTAGCAACAGTAAGTGTGATACTCGCTGCCGAGGTGGACAACATCCTCATTGTTTCTCTCCTTGATCCTTTGCCTCCAGAGGTTGTCATTCTGCCTCCAGAGCTCGTCATTGCGCAATCGGAGCTTTTTGTTGTTGTTCTTTTATGTGTAGAGCTCCTCTCATATTTCGTCAAGGTGTCATAGCATTGTGTCAATGTAAACTTGGGCAAGTATGCGATATGGTAGATTCACCCATTCAATGAATTTGCAATCCGCGGTATGCAATGAAAAGTATGTGTTAGTAAGTGATATATCGATCGATACATGCATGGAATCATAGGTTAGAAATAAAGTAGTTACCATGAATAGAGGGCATCGAAAAAAATGACATCCTATTTGCCAATAGTCATCGAAAACCTGGACTACCATGTCGAAATTGTGCTTCCATTTTGGCCCATGCTTGGGGAGGTATGCATAGTCAAAAATACTAAAACATTTTTCCAATTTCCTCACTTCATCCAGGTAGTGAGCTATTGTCTCATCGAAATATTGATATTCCTTACTAACCTAGTTTACGAACAATTGCAGATCACCTTTCGCTGAAAGTCACCTGAAACCGAGGGATTTTGTTGCTTGGAGCCCGGCTAGAATATACTGCCATAATATTTGTAGCTGATAATTGTGTTTGGATTATGTATTGTAACTGGTCATCTTGCTGCGTGAACAATACTATTCCAGCACTGAGCCTTCAATTTTTTGAGAGCCATTCAAATATATTGTCTAATGGTCATCTAGGCTGGATTCCATCTATTCCTGTGGTTCATAATTAGTCTATTTGGTGATAAAATCTACCAGACCCTAAGACTTAATTGCTATTTGGGTAGCAAAATGGATATAAAATGATCCAAATTCTATTGCCCATTTAGCAATACCACCAGTTTCATCTTGTCAGACAGAAGATTAGAGCTTTTTACACTCTTTACAACGAGATTGTCTACATATGCCTCTAGATTACATCCTATCTAGTTGATAAAGGTCTTCTATATAAGTCACTGGTACATGGTACAGCTTTCTTCGGTCCAAACGGCATCTTGAACTAGCACTAGATGCCGAAAGGAGTGACAAAGGCAATTTTCTCTTCATCTTATCTTGCCATACTTATTTGATGGTAGCTTGAGTAATCATCCAGAAAACTCATCAATTTGCATCTCACAGTTGAATCAACAAGCTAGTCGACATGGGGTAAAGAGAAAGCATTGTTAGGACAAGGAGTATTTAAATAAGTAAAGTCAACACACATGTGCCACTTACCATTAGCTTAAATAATGATCATGACCAGATTCGTGAGCCAATCCGGGTGGCCGACTTCATGAATTGAAAAAAGTGTCTATGAGCTTGTTCAACTTTTGATGAATGGCTTCTTACCAATCAGGAACGAAGCACTACAAGCTTCCGTCTTGGACTGGTCGTTGGGGTTGAGTGGCACTTGCTTCAGCTCTGTATCTGGCTGGGAAGTTGCCTTTAGTCGCTTTGCTTCTGCCTTGGGCTTGTTTTTGCATCATTAAGATTTCTTAATGACAACTGATCAACAATCTCTAAGAATTTACAATCGCAATTTAGTGTAGTAGAATGATTGCCTTGTTTAGAGATGGTGCCTTTTGGACCAAGAAATTTGATACTCTGGTAGACATGATGAGTAGCTGCCATAAATTTAGTTAGTGATAGTCTACTAGAATGGCATTGTATGCCACTCAAAATCTACAATTTCAAAAGTAATTAACTGTTCAAAAATTGTGAGAATCTCCGAATGTGTATGTTAACACTATATGACCGATAGAGGATCTGATACTATACCAAAGAAAGGATTTGTAATTGACTTTATTTTAGAGCGATGTTTTTGCATCCCATCTAAAGTACTAATAAAAAAGTAAGTCCAAAAAACTACCAACGTTGAACAGCACTCTTTCTACCCAACAATTACTTATTGTAGGAGAAAAGGCCACAGGAAGTTTACGAGTCGTAGACAAACCTTTTGACAATCGTTTTTATTGAAGCTCAAGACCACATCTGACCATTTGGTAGCTTGGTTTCTCTGGTTGGGTGTCATCGTTGATCTCTCTATATGTGAATTTGAACTGCTTTTTTGAGGGATAGACAGTAGACCCTCTGAAGATGACGTTTACATGGTTGTCATGCTTCTGGTATGTCATTTCTTCATCTTTGTCAGTGTCTTTAGTGTTGCTACGACTACCACTTTAGGACAGTTTAGACATCAGTGAGTTGTTTGGCGGCTTTGGCCGTCAAGTTTTGAGTGACTCCGCATTCAATATTGCCAACGAGAATGTGCTCCAAGCCTGTCCAGAAGGCGCCAGCACTATGCTCGCACAAACTATCCTTCCAGTAGAAATGGAATAGCAGAAAACAGTATTTCTCCCAAATCCTCTTGATATAAGGATAATAATACCTTGAAGTCTCGAACACTCGATGTAAGTCATCAGCTAATGTAAATTTGTGGGGGATGGAAATAGAAATCCCAAGCTGCGCGCTACCTCCAGAAAGCAACGTGATGATCTTCTGAATTCATGGACAGCGCAGCTAGTTTTGTAGATATGAAACGGTTGGATGAGCTGAAGTCACTCTGTACGTGTCTGGCCATTAACATCTCGTTTTGATGCTATATGCTACAAGCAAAACAACCCTGGCGACTGGCCAGGTCATCGATGGTGATAGTCTGCCCAGAAATCAATGGGAAGGACGTAGCATGTACGACGTTTAATAAATGTTTTTCCACATTGCCCTTTGTGAAATCTAAAGATAAACAAAGGAGCATAAATGGGGAAGTTTCCGGAGGATGCCAGTGAAAGTCTTGGTAGGTACTGTGCCATATGTGCGTGGCACCATTTGTTCTTGTTTCCTCATAGCTGTCAAAGCAGCGATCCTGGAGGCTTCGATGATTCCTCCCTGTCAGGCACGCTAACTCATCTTAAAACAAGACATCATTGCAGATTAATTATCATCCTTTTTTGTGTGCTTTTGTCTTAAAAACAATCGTTGCAGATTAATTAACATGGAGCCCTGATAAGTAAGTGCTCCATAACAGAGGGTATGCAAATGAAGTGGACATAACGGTACTGATCGACATCTTTTTCTTGACCCGTGCAAAACCTGGTAGATATCAAGCTAGTATACGACAACCGGCCGGCTATCAGATAAACGGACTTTCAAGTTTGAGCTTCAAGTCGTGGTTGCAAGTTTTCAATGAAGCCAATATCGACTCCAAGAGCATTGTTTTCCGACAGGAACTTAATTTTGGCGTCGCATCCAGGAGGAGGATAGTGGCCAGCACGCAGGCTCTCGTACGCACTATCCGCGCGCGTAAAACGGCAAGCGCGGAGCACGGGCGCGCGATGGCGCCCATCGCTTGCCATCTCCCGACCAGGGTTTGAAAACTTTTTTGGTTGACGTCTCGGGGTGGATGAAATCTAAAATTTCATCAAGATCTTAGAATTTTAAATAAATTCTGAAAGAAATACAAAAGACAAAATTCAAATCCGATTTTTTTCAACCGAGATTTCCTAAATTTTGCTGAGAAATACCAAAATCTCGCCGAGATTACCCGAGATTTCGGTAAAATTGATACCGAGCAAACAATGGTATAAAACATGTTTAAAATTTTTGAAATTTTTTGTAAATGGTCCTGACACATCACAAATATCCCTATAAAAATTTTAGACGATGATCAAGCTTGAGGAATTTTAAAACATTCTGACAGTGGTACTGTCTTGATAAAAGGCTGACCAGCAAATTTGAACCAAATGAAAAATGGAACAAACCGTGTTATAAAATTTTGAAATTTTTTTGGATGATACTGATGAATCAATAATGTTTCCATAAAAAAAAAATTCAAACCAAGTTTTAAAATTTTGAAATTTTTTGTGAACAGTCTTGATGAATCATAAATGTTTCCATAAAATATTTAGATGATGATCAAGCTTCAAGGATTTGCAAAAATTCTGAAAGTGCCATACCCTGATAAAAGCCTGATGATCAATACATAGATTTGCTTGAGCAACCAAAAAAGTTTTAGAATTTTTGAAAATTTTACAAAAGGGTACTAAAGCAATTGTTAAGCTCTCATAAAAATTTTAGATCATGATAAAACTCCAGTGAATTTATAAAATTCTTACAATGGTACTATACCATTTATGTTCTTTCAGTTTTTGATTTTTGAAACATAACAAATGAAGTCAAATGCTTTCATAGATTTTATTGAGCAAACAAAAAAGTTTTTTTTTAATTTTGAAGAAGGGTTCTCGGGAAATTCTTAAGCTCTCATAAAAATTTTGGGTCATGATCACACTCGAGAAAATTTATAAAATTCTGAAAATGTTACTGTCTCAATTATGTTCATTCTGTTTTTTATTTTTTAAAGATAACAAATGAAGTTAAATTATTTTAAAAAGTTTTATTTATGATCCTACACTACTAAAGATAGTACCATAATTTTTTCAGAGCATGATCAAGCTTATGCAATTTTATAAAAATCTGACAGCGTTTCTGCCGGAATTATAAAATGTCTCAAAAATTCAGTTTTTCAACAAACTTTTATGGAAGATGACTTTCTTAAAGGTTATTTGGGACAAATCCGGTAAAAAAATTCATTCAAAAAACCTGAGATGTCAGCGAGATCAAATTTCTGAAATTACTGTATTGATCATCATATTAGTTCATAGTTATTCATTCTTTCACCCTCATTTTCAAACCTCAAAGTTAACTCCACAATTTGGCAACATTCACACTAATATGGTGAAGCTCTAATGCACATAACACATAACACCTTAGCAAAATACATTCATCCAAAAGACCATACAAACAAACCAATCCATATACATTTAAACATAAATTCACCTTAAATCCCACCATCTCTATTATTCAAAGATGCTTACCATATAATGTTTGAGTACTCACAATTTGCATATTAAGAAACTCCATTAATATTTAACATACATTACGTAACCAATCTTTGATTTAATTACCTTCTCTAATAGTTATAAAGAAAATTTACAATGCTTATCATAAAACATCAAACCAAGTCTACCTCATCATGATCAACACGAAGAAACTTGTCGTAATATTAAGCATATTCAACAGGTCATACTTTTAAACTGCTATCCAAAATTTAAGTTCTTATACTCTAATGAAACTTTAGATAAAGATCTACATTTTTCACAACTACCAAAATTTTACCCGAAAATCGAACCAGCAATCTGTCTAAAACATGAACCTTCCCCAAAATCAATCCGGTGATCACCCCAACCCACAACCACCAAGGAAACCACCTCTAATCCACCCCATCACAGCTCCAACTTCACCAATGGATAGCCTCTAGGTTTTACCTTCACCCGAAGACTCCTTGGAGAAATGATGTCGACGTTGCCCCACGGATCGCTCGTTCCTCGCTCCCGTAAGACTTGAACTCCAATCCTCGAATTCTCCACTGCCCTTGGCACCTCCAAGGTAGCAGTGAGGATGGGGGAAGCTAGGGGGCGGCTGCACAAGGGGAAGGATGGAGGAGTGGCTAGGGTTAAGGAAGAGGAGGAGGAAAACTAGGGTTAGGAGTAAAAAGGGATGGGGACTACTGCCATGGGAGAAGGAGAGGGTGTGCAGCTGTGGGGGGTTGTGGCGGCTGGGAAAAAGGTGGAGGAGGGTGTCTAGGGTTTGGGCAAAGTACCCTTCACTACTACAGAACACAACATCAAAGACGATTTAAAATTGTCACCTCAGACGGTTTAGTAAACCATCAATAACAAAGTGTCAGTGATAAAAGGGTACATTATAGACGGTTTGAGAACCGTTTGGGAAAATTATCATCACAAAAGATTCTAAACAACAACTATCTGTGATGTGTAAGTCATCTTAGATGGTTCATATTTAGAACCGTCTGTGATGACAAAGTTATCACAGATGGTTCCACTTTGAAATTATCTATGATGTATGCTTAGAACTGTCTGTGATGTATATTCATCACAGATGGTTCTAAATAAGAACCGTCTGAGATGACTTACATGTCACAGACAGTTCTTATTCATAATCGTCTATGATGTTGTATTTTTACTATTTACACTTTTTTATTTACTGGCTACTCTCAGGAAATGTTAGCTATGCCCTCTGAAACAAAACAAATTACAGAATTTACATTATAAGTATATTATTATGATATACGTTTCAGAAATCAACTCAGATTACATATCACACACTGCATACAGGGCATCTATTTCAGAAATCAACTTAGATATATTAACCAATTGAATCCATAACTACAACTCACAAATTCACATCACAAGGTTCACAAATTAATCCAAGTAGTAACTAACAAATTCACAAGTCATTAGGTCAGGCTAAGTGACACTCGCCTTTTGGATTTATGACCTCATGCATCAAGAAAGCATAGAGTTATCCTCGAATTTATAGTAGATCAGCCTATTCCAATGTAGATTCAGCACATTTCCAAGCCTGTCAATGGAAAGAGTAAAGTCTTGAATGTATATAAATTGATAAGTGGAAACCATTCTTGCAAGATTGATAAACCTCCAAAAAATTGGTCTTCTTTGCACCAATGAGGATTTGAATGTTGTGACAAACATATAATCCACATTGTTTAGTGGCCTTTGTCTACTGGTGGCACTGCTAAAATATAATTGGTTAGTTCCGGAGGTATTATTATAGAGTGTGAAGGATTATTGCGTACTAGCGGATACCAGAAACTTATGAACGTGCTTCAACTGCGATGAGTCCTTGTGTGGCCCTTACGAACTTAGTAGACATTGAACGATGTCTCAAGTAATTTTGCGATAGGTGTCAAGTCGTGTGTGCCATCCTTTTTGGTATCAAGGAAAAATACTCAGTTCTGTCTTAGTATAATTACAAGTAGAACCCAATGAAACCTACACAGCTATATCACCATGGTCATTCAACCTAACTTCGAGCTGCATGTAAAGTACAAATCAACAAGTATAGAACCTAGTAAAGCACTTACCCCGGGTTTTGGGTAAAAGTATGAAATTTGTTTCCCGTTGAACCAGCAATGCTTTTTCCACATACTCCTGGACGACTTGTAAATTTTCATCCATGGTTTGCTTGGACATCATGTATGGGTCGAGGAAACCCATCGGTTCTTTCTCTTTTTTTGCTTCAATGATCATGTATCTATATATACAAAATCAAGGATCATATATATATAATATTTATTGGTATGACACGAATGTAGACCGTGATTGCACATACTTACAATGTCCGGTATCTGATGAGTGAGGTGTCGAGGGCTTCGAGGTTGTAGACATCGAACAGTCATTGAAGCCAACCATGAAGAAGCCTCCAAAAACTAGTGCAAGAAACGCTCCTCCTTGAGCTGACCGAGATACTCAAAACCTGTTGTGCCATTGGCTAGTTGGATTGTTCTATGCATCAATTTGCAATATAACGCAAGCTATTGCAAGCATCTGCTCGTGCTCTACTGGTACGAACAATTGTCCTAGCTTATATTGCCATGCCAACAGGGCCAACGAAAAGTCAGGGGCCTCCTCGCCGTCTATCATAGGTTATCTTCACGGGAGATGATTGGGCCTGAAGTGGAGTATCAACCTATGCCATAAGGGGCACGGTAGCTGATTTGGTGGCCTGCTTCGGTGCAGCATATGGCTCCAGTAGAGCTGGTAGCTCCGACGCAACAGGTGGCTCATGTTGTGTGTGTAGCTTCGGTGTTGTAGGACGGTCGTCGTAAGAGATGTCCCTCTTGGACCACTGGATGAATGTGCTAATGGTATCCCCAAGTGTCACGATCTCGTTGTTTGGGGACATCTCCAGTGTGACAGTCTTGCAAATTTTATGTACATAATGGACATGGACCTTCGCATAACCCAGAGCTACCGTGCGACCATGCACAATCACCCCTCGACCAGATGGATACATGTGCTCCCAAGCATCCTGCAGAGGAATAGAGCCGTTGGCAAGCCTCATTTGGAGATTACACGGTGTGGCCATCTACATAAGAGTACAAAATTAGCTAACACGTCCAACATGTCTATCTATGGAGCATTGCAGACATATATATTACCTAGATGTCATCGATGAGAAATTTGGCATCATCCACATCTATCTCAGGGGCGGACGCGCAGTTGCTATGATGGTTAGTTAGGCTGAATTGCGTCTGTGTGTCTGGGGCTTACATGTTCTGTATGTGACTCTTCACAGCCACCCTTCGCTCAATCCTTTCTTCAAGGCTTCTTAGCTGATCATCGAATTGTACTCTCAGTCTTTCCTCAGCCATTTCCTCAATTAGTGCTACTAGCCATTTCTTGTGCTCGGTTTTGGTTCTCTTCCTACTCTGGTATGTGTCGGAGTCTTACAGAAATCCCATTTTTCAGGGAATGAAAACACCTTTGGCTCGCATGTGACCCAGGTGCTCCTTGTTTTCCAAAGTCGTGGGGAGTATATCTTTCTCCCTATCTGCCTTGAAAGTACCCTCGAAAGATTCTATACTCAACGCTATCTGCATCCAAGATCCCAACATGTTATTTCACTACTGAAGTTATATATGGACTAATTACAAACTATGTAGTTTGATATCTTACCAGGCGTTGGGACACTTCCTCATCTGTGGGGTTTGTAAAGGACACACCGCCTGAAGACGTGATACGTGACCTCACTCTTACTTAGTTTCGGGCAAGCAGGTCTAAGATCGAGGCAAATGGAGGAGATGCCTCCTTATAGATTACCTTATTGTCCTCCCTCTTCATTGCACGATCTTACCCGCGTACTTAGTGGTGCTGAGTCTATGCGGGTGGGTGTTTTTTGCCTGGACGGTCTTGTGTGCTTCACTTTGGTACATGAATTCTTCCATTGTCTTCATCTCAACAAATCGTTCCCAGGCATCATCAGTGATGAATCCGTATTTTTGGAACGAAGTCATTTCCTTATTCACGTAATTACTGACAAGGGTGCTCTTGAAGTTCTTCTATGCCTTTCCAGCCACTAGCAATGCATATCGTCGCAGTGTGTGCATGGCGTCTTCTGGGAGCTCAAATAATGCGATTTTTTTAACCAGGCTGTCGCGCTCCTCATCTGTCTGCGACTTCCAGGATGGATAGGTGATGGGGACCCTTTCCCGTCCATCTATTCCGCACAATGTCCGGAATGCTGCCGCTGCTTTAAGAGGTGCGGTATGGGCCTCATCCTTTGGATTGACCGCCGTGATGGTATATTGGCTATGGAGCCTTTTACTTAGCCCTCTTAGACCGCACCTTGGTTTTCCTATGTTCGGTTCATCGGATCCATTCGGCGACGAAGAATGAGGGGACGCCATCTTCTTGTTAACTAGACGTATGTACAAGAGGAAATAAAGTAAATTTAGGATTGTTCTGAATAAGGAAATCAACAATCAAAAAGGGTTTCTTTATTCTTTAGAACAAGGAAAGAGATTAGATCGCTCCGTTTTCTTTGTAAGAAGAGTATTGTTCATAGTTAAATTTTCTTTCTTTCTTAACAGCATTTTATCGGTGATTAGGTTGGATGGTTATTTTTATCGGCACTTTATTTGTGTGAGTGAATTCAAAGGCTCACTTCCACAAGTTATTGAAACGTAAGAAATAATTGTTTTCGTGCATAGAAAGCAGAATAAGGAATTAATGATACCTTCGAACATCACATATTCACATAAGAAATACTGGCACTTCCAGAAATATGGAAGTCCACAACACAAATCCTAAGGGCAAAGAAACTCATCTAGCAACTTTATAATTGAGCTTCTAAATTGCACAAACATTAGTATAACAAGCAAAACTCTGTAGGAAGTAAAATACATAACTACCACCGGTAGTAAGAAACATGCATATGGTTAACCAATGATCCACCTCAAAGAAGAATGTGTTTGCATGGAGATCAGGGGATGCAAAAAAAGTTATATGCAAGATCATCACCTAATATTTAACCTTGAGCTCAGGTTTAAAAATGTAAACAGAGAACAAGCAATTTTAATAGAAATCGGAAGTTGTGCTAGTACCCTCTTCCAAAACAAGAAGTTGATATATATAATTAAGGAAAGACATGATCATAGATGGCAAACTATGCATTATTTTCAAACTCTATCAGGTGCTTAATCAAGCCAAAAAAGGGGAAAATGTTATTTTTAAAGCAATTTTTTTAAGAAAACAGTAGGGCAAGCCCTTACCGATTTCATTAACGAATCCACGATTACACTACCTGAACAGATACCCCAGATATTTTCAGAAATGATGAATGAATAACTTTAAGGGAAAATTGTTAAAGCTGACTTCATTT
Source organism: Otatea glauca (assembly GCA_036346275.1). Classification (NCBI taxonomy): domain Eukaryota; kingdom Viridiplantae; phylum Streptophyta; class Magnoliopsida; order Poales; family Poaceae; genus Otatea; species Otatea glauca. The sequence continues at coordinate 51,356,923 of CM070721.1, forward strand.
CAAAGGTGTCTAATTACTAGGTAGTAGTACTTAGTACTTAGTTTTAACACAAATATCATTTCAGTTGTCTCTATTATGTGAAGCTATAAGCTCATCGCCTCATCGGTAAGAGATACAGGTTCATCGTCCGCCCAAACAAACAACCCTGTTAAGAGCAAATGCATCAGTGTAACAACCCACGTGCTGACTCATCTATCATCAGCCAAATGCATTATCTATCTCATAATTCAGCTCCAATTATGGTGCTAAATATTGTCGACAGGCCCAAATATCTACTCTTCTACACATAACAACGGTGACAAACAGTATTGCAAAATCATCTTTCACAATTTCACTATAAGATAACAGACAATATTCCGCCCCTATTAAGTACTTGCACTGCTAACATAACGATTTTGCAATCTAGAAGCACCATCCTATAAATTCTCCAAGCAATCCTAATTAGAGATGAGATCAATGCAATTGTTGGCAACTAACACAAGCCCTTCTTTCGGAATTGCAACATAACTAACTGTCCATGCTTGTAATCCAAGATGAAAACTTTTTACCACCCAACCCCCCAAAAGCCCAAAAGGCCTGCTCTAAAGTTCACACATTAATTCAGCTGCAAAGAAACACATCAATTAAACTATCTGAATTAAGCAAGCAAAACGCCCAATCAACCACGAAGTCCGAAACAAGCTACAATTAGATCAAGAACCGCTTCCTACATCCACCGTTCCTATCAGAATGAAACCCTTACCTTAACCGGCAGCACGGGCGAGCTCGCTGGCATCTGCGGCGAGGGGGAGGGTGATGGCGACACCAACGGTGGAGGAGCTGCCCTACGCAGGGTGGGGGTCAAGAAGTCAGACCGTGGGGGGGGGGGCGGAGCGCGCCGAGGGAAGGGGGAGGAGGGTTAACTAACTGCGTCTTTGTGTGTTTGTGACCTGAACTCGTGAATACACATCACACACGGTTCAATCCCAAAGTCGTCTGTGATGGCAAATCATCACAGAACCGTCTATAATGAATGTTTTTGAGTGAATAATGCATGTTTAAACAACAAAGAGGAATTGGTGTAATATCCATTGCACATAATTAAATTATTTGAAGGAACACGGGCTCTCACATCTCTATCTTCCTCCTAGACAACCAAGGAGGAAGGTTGTAGATACAGAGATTCACTGGCTAAGTGTTATGATGGATGCTCATGTTACCGAAAGGTTTCATTCCATCTGTGCTCAATCCAAACCATATATTTCTCGGATCTGTAGTGAATTCTTGAAACCTCCTATCGATGTTTCTCCACTGGGTGCAATTAGCAAGGTGCCTTAGCATTCCATCATTCTTACGCTCATACGAGTGCCAACGCAGCAGTTTTGCCTCCTTTGGGTTCGCAAATAAACGCTTAAAATGGGGAATTACAGGCAGATACCGCACCACGTTAGTAGGAGGTCCTTTCTTCACCTCGATGCTCTCGTCGTCATCATCTGATTGATTTTTACGCTTGTATCAAGATGCATTGCACATCGAACATACATGCAAGTTTGCGTACTCTTTGCGGTAGAGGATACAGTCATTTGGACATACATGTATTCTTTCTACTTTCATTCCCAAGGGACAAAGAACCTTCTTGGCTTTGTAGGTAATTGTCGGCAACTCGTTTTGCTCCGAAAGCATGTCCGCTAATAGACCTAACAGGGCTGTGAAACTCTTGTCGGACAAATCATTGCTTGCCTTTAATTTCAGCAGTTCAAGCACGGATGACAACCTTGTGTATTTGGACTTGCAGCCCTAGAATAAAGGTTTCTCTGAGTCGTCCATCAAGCCCTAGAATTTTTCATACTCTCGCTCATCACGGTTCCCTTCTGCATCGCGTAGTATCTGATCCAGATTGTCATCATAAAACCTGTCCTGTTCGAAAGGACAATCAATATCATCCGGCATATCATCAACGCTGTTAATACTACTTACTTCCTATATAATCTGTTCTTTACCGTGACTGGTCTAACATGTATAACCCCCTTTTGAAACCCCTTAGAATCAAGTATGCTTCGATCTGCACCGAGTTTCGAAATATCCTCAGATTCTCGCAGTCAATGCATAGACAAGATATAAATTGCACCCCCTTGTTAAACATATCCTCCTCTACAACTCTTATAAAAGCAGAGACGTCATTAATATACTCGGCACTCGCATGATTTTCAGCGTACATCCAGCTTCGATCCATCTACACTACGTATATAACAATAGGTGTTAAATAATGAATTAAGTACTCTAGGAGTGCACAGGCATGCATTCTTAAATTGGAGCACAAATCAACTAACTAAAACCTTACCTGAATCATAAACCATGCTAGGTCTAAAGAACAAATAGATCTACAATCTACACATAAGCTACATTTAAACTTACCAACCTAGCTTCTTAGATCACAAAGAACAAATGGATATATATGTAATCTACATTTAAACTTAGCATCTTCAATTCTTTCTTTACCTAGCTAGCTACATCTTGAGTATAATGCAATTAGAACCAAACTACTTTAGATCACAAAGGACAAATGGATATACACCAAGCTAGATTTAAATCATCTTCGATTCCCTCTTTACCAAACTAGATCTTGAATATAATGCAATTAGAACCAATTACTAACCTAAAGGATCTACAATCACACTTCTAAATCCACAGTATCATTTCATCAGATCACCTCTCAATCACAACCACCTCAAAAATAGCTCAGAAAACCTTAAAAACACTAAAGAGATCGGGGCTCTCTGTACTTATTTCAAAGAAAAGCTCATCACAGACGATTTGAACCAAAAACCGTCAGTGATGAGCATAGTAGCATCTCTATGATGAGCATGGTAGCATCACTGGTGGCTTTTGGCTAAAACCGTCAGTGATGTTAATCTTATCACTAACGATTTTTTTCAAAAAAAAACTGTTAATGATATCATTGGTAGTCATCACTCATAGTTTTTGGAAAAAAAACCGTTTGTGATGAGCAACCATCACAGACGGTTTTTAAAAACCGTAAGTGTTGAGAGGTCATATATATATATATATATATATATATATATATATATATATATATATATATATAATCTTTTATAGTAGTACTTCCCTCCTTTAAAAACCTAGCCCACCGCGGGGAAATTTTCCCATTTAGCTTTTTTTTTCTTTTTGGAATATTACAATAACAGAGAGCAAAAGCGTCGAAGTAAACAAGATGTCTTTTCCTTGACCGTGCAATAGCCGGTACGACAAGCTGTGAGACGGACTGTTTAAGTGTCAGCTTCTTGGTTGCAAGTTTTCCACGAAGCCCCGATCGATTCAACGATCACCCATCTCTGACAGGACCTTAATTTGGCGTGACCTGCAGGAGCTGGACGTACGCCCGGAGGCCGGAGCACGTCAGATTTAAGTGACCAGTAGGCTGCAGCTGGTACGTACTCGTAGCACTTGGTACATATCAGCCCGAAAGACTAGAAACGGTACGTGAAAACGGCAAAGGCGCACCAGGAAACGCGCGATGCCGCTGGTCGCTTGCCGTCTTCCGGCGGCTCGGTCGCTCGCGATCCAGCTCATCTTGCTGCTGTTTATCATCGGTGGCAGCCTCGTTGTCCTGCCAGCAGCTGCCTCAACTGGGAGCACGGGCGGCACGGGGAACACCGGCAATAGTGAGTCCTTCGTCCATGCTTGTTCTGGTGTAGTGGGGTTTGCACGTAGATGTGTACCACTAGGTATGCTATTTAACCTTCGTTTCCTTCTGCAGATACTCCGACAGGTGGTCCTCGTGCCAGTAGTCCTTACGTACCAAATTACCGGGGGCGCGTGCGGCTCTCCGGCGGTGGTAATATTGGTTGATTTTTTTTTTTTGAAGGACCGTGGTTGATCTATCAACGTGGCCACGTCGCAAAAGCTGATGCGTTCGGAGGGATGCTCCGTGGTAATCTCAAATCAAACCAGTTAACTACTAGAGGGGCATATTATACATGTAGTGTATTTGGGATTTTTTTCTTTTGCGAGGTGTATTTCGGATGTTATCTTCGATGTAACAAATAGTGTCTTTAAAAAAAATCTGAAGGTTCCTTCAGAAATCTGTTGATATTGTACCGTTGATATGTGCTAGGCTACATTAACGGGAAAATATACGGTGAAAATAGACAAATGGTGAGATCATGAAAGTAAACAATTAGGGACGTTGGATTGAATTTGAATGGTTCAAATCTAGGTGGAATCCCATCTCCTCAATTAAACACGTTTTACACATAACCCCCTAGAAAAATTATAAAATTTCACACCTGAAGTGGATGAGATGGGATTTCACTTAGATCTAAACCATTTAAATTTGACTCAGCGCTCCTATTTGACTACTTTCATGATTTCACCATATGTCTACTTTCACCATATACTTCACCTACATCAACGGAAACACAAAGTGGGATTTTTTAAAAAAAATCGAAATGTTAAATAATTTTATAGAAATAATACAATAATAAAAATTACAGAAATATACCCCCGTAACCGTTTCAGCTGGCGACAAAGCCTCTTGTCATCAATCAAATTAGTGAAATGCTGATGTGGAGCCCAGCGAGGGTCTCTGTCGGCATTTGAACTGGCGATATCAATCTTTGAACAGGCGACACAGCTTTGTCACCATTTGAACTAGCGACAGAGGTTGTGTCGCCACTGAAATTGGCGATAAAGGATTTTGCAGCTATAAAAATATTACGAGTTAGTCCATATGGTGGTAGAAAAAAATAGAAACACCCAAATTAGCCTTGTATTGAAGTAGATAATATTTTCCTTTAGGAAAGGAGAATACAATCGACCCTTTATGTTGTGTAACCTAAGAGTTCGTCCTTTGCTTGTTAGTAGATGTAGTGATGTTTTATGTTCAAACAAACTGAATGAAACCCAACATACAATTTTGTTAGGAAGGTGCGAATTACACGGCTCATAGAGTTGGGTTCGATGCATATTTTCTCCCTGCTACTCCTACGATACAAATGGCGTCAAGCATGAACTATCAACACAAACTATATGTAAGATATATGTGTGTTTTTTGGAATCTAATATTCGGGGATAGAAAAGATGTCAAGCTTGCAGTAATGGATCCTATGCATGAGGATCTATCGGCGTCTTTCTCTTTGATTTCGCACAGGTGGTGGCCTTCGATTTCTTCCAATCACCCACATACACATCCATCCAAAGCTAGTGTTCCAGCTCCATATTAGGCTGTCCTCACGTCCAACTACGGCATCGATGTCCATCGGCCCCTTTCCCTTGGATTTTCGATGGCTATAGGCCTTAGCTTTCTTCCAATTACTCTCATACACATCCACCCAATACTCGTCTTCTGAGTCCACCTTAGACGTGTCCTAGCCTTTAGCCGTGGCATCATGGACCATCCGTGCCTTTTGCTTTGCTAGAAACTCACTGCGGGAGTTCCAAAAATATGTCGATTTAGGACAGACCACCGGTGCCTTTCCTTTGTCTTCCCCACTCTGTGGCGAAGGTTTCCAATGGGTGAAGACCTTGGGTGCTTTAGGATAGTGCAGCCATATATTTTGCTCGATGAACCCCTTATCGTACTTATCTGGCCCATCGATCCATTAGAAGAAATAACACTGCTCTGACTCCTGGGATTATGTGTGGATGAAGTTAGCGATATGAAAATCACTACATGAAATGGGAAATATACATAATACATGACGTTGACTTACACGGTAGTCTGCACATGTGTAGTAAGCCTGTCTGGCAATGTCTGGATGTATGGATTGAAAGGTCCAAGCCAGAGTACCGTAGTCATAGTTTGCGTGTGGGAACTCTGATGGCACTAGTGCATCCTTGCAGGAGAAATCTGGGTCACTCAGCAAAGATGTTGGGAGTTATGAAGTCATTGATAAAAGCTTATCGGAGTTGTCAAGTCACTAGTAAAAGCCTATGTGAGTTGGCTAGTCAGTGATAAAAGCATGTATGAGTTGTCAAGTCACTGATAAAAGCCTCTACGAGTTGCCAAGTCACTAATAATAGCATGTGCGAGTGGTCAGGTCACTGATAAAGACCTATGGGAGTTGTCAAGTCACCCATAAAAGCCTGTGTGAGTTGTGAAACACTAAGAAAAGATGGTGCGAGTTATCAAGTCACTAGGCAAGACTACTATGAGTTGTAAATTTACTGATAAAAGCTTCTGCGAGTTGTCAAGTCACTGATGACAGCCATTGCTATTTGTGAATTCATTGAGTTGCAAACTAGTGGGAGTTGTCAAGTCATAACAAAAAGACGTTGCGTACTTTCGTCGTATTGAGAAAAGCCAGTGCGAGTTGTGAAGTAGTATACAAAAACTTGTTGATTGATTTGAACATACTAATTCAAGCCGGTGGTTCGTTGGAGTGTAATTTTGCCGACTACTCCTATGATACAAATAGCAAGCCACATGACCGAACAAACCAAAAAGTCCCTATAATCGGCATTAGCCGGTAGCACGCTCTAGTCTCTCACGAGCAGCTGAGGTCACCAGTTTGGGTCCACATCTTGAGACACAACCACGTGCCTGGTGCAAGGAAGGCTGGTAAGGTAACTCAAGTCTTTTAGCGTCGATGACATCTTCCGCACATCAGGTGAAAGGTGTGTCTCCGGTCGCTAGTGGTTGACAAGAACCGTGAGTAGGCTTCTATCATAGGGGAACCTCCGAGAGGCACCACGCCTGTCCTGGATTTTAGTGATTATGGCCTCCACCATGCTAGCTAGAGGGAGCAATCTGAAGGCTCTCAACCTACGTGAACACATTTCAAAAAGGTCAGTACCAATTAAGCATACGTAGAAATCATAAAACTTAATGAGTCCACATACCTGGAATCGAACACTCGTTGATCCTATAGGATCAAGGATAACAGACTAGAGGGGGATGAATAGGAGTTTTCTAAATTTTTTGGCTTTAATTGCAGTTAATAAATTTACTAAACAAGAATTACAATTTTGACAACTAAACCTAAATTCTCTAGGTTTCTCTAAGTGCTCCAACAACCTAAGTATAAGCAAGATATAATTCTAAGCACAAGATCAATACACTAAAATTGCTAGGAATGTAAATTGTGCACAAGAATAGGAAATTCAAACCATAAGAGAAAGTGACACAATAATTTATTCCGTGGTCTCGGATACTTGCCGGTCTCCCCTAATCCACATTGAGGAAACTTGATCAACTTCAAGCCGCTCCAACTACGCGAGCCTCCCTTGATCGCTTGTTAGCTCTTCCCCACTCCGGGTAGCCAAACTACGGCCTTCACAATCAACCGGGCTTTCTCACAAGCTTCTTTGAGAAAGTCACCAGTTCCTTCACCTCCAAGCCGTCTAGGAGGCCGCAACCTACAAGAGTAATACACTTTGATGATCGCTTGAGGTGTATCAAGTGTCTAAATGGCTCAATTTAATACTCACACTTGATTTCTCTCTCAACTACTCACAAAATGTGAATTGAATGCACTAGAATAGTAGAGAAGCAAACAAGAGCTCAAGAGTAGGCAATAAGAGTCCAAGAGTTGCTCTATGCTGCATATAGGGGTGTATTTATAGCTCTCAACCATAATTTTAGCCATTGCTACCAAACCCTTGAAAAATTCAGGGAGGTCGGCACTACCGCCCATCTGGGGCCGGTACTACCGACCTTAGGTCCAACGGCCAACTATAGCATTAAATGGACTGACATACTAGCCGTTACTACAGAGGGTCGGCACTACCGCCCATCTGGGGCCGGTAGTGTCGGCCAAGTGGCAGTGCGCCCCCATGAGGTTGTAGTGCCAGCGGGGCACAACCCCAAAATCATGCCTTTCTGTAAAAGAGCTAACGAGCCTAGGGCCGGTACTGCTAGCCACAGCGGCAATACCGCACCACCAAGGGCGATAGTGCGGGTCATGCTAGGGTGAAAAATAATTTTCAGATTTCCTTTTATGACAAGTGAAAATAATCATTTGTATGAGCATTGAAAGAGACATTTTCACAAAAATCACATCAAACTACTAATCAAGAGTCCCTCTTAATAGTACGGCACCTAATCTAGCAATCCGATCTTTCTCCAAAAACACCGAGATCGGTAAAAGTTATGAAAAGGTCCTTAATTTTATACCTTTGCTATTTATCTTGACGCATTGATCTTCTTGTGCTTCATTTTTATGCTCCATCGTGTTCCATATCTAGGACCAACCTATTTTCAATCATTCTCAATATTAGTCATTTAATCACGATTGTCATTAATTACCAAATACAACACAAATTGGGGGCCTAGATGCTTTCAATCTCCCCCTTTTTAGTAATTGATGACAACCTTTACATGTAAAATGAATTGGAATTTATTTTGAGTACACAACAAGCAAGATATGTTGTATACTCAAAGATTTTATTTTAATAATATTTTGCTTCTTGAAAGGATGAATAATGAATTTTGAAGAAAAATGTTATTAAAATTAAAATATTTAATTTAAAACTCCCCCTAAAGGTGTGCATATAAGTAGAAGGTTGATATTTTGCACACATTTAAAAACTTGGAATTTTGGAGGAGTTTCCTTTAAATAATGAGCCCGTGGATAGTCAATATGTGAACAATGAATATATATGATATATGAAAATTAATAGACAATGAAGCAACCATAGATAAACTTTTCAACCAAGACATAAATTGTTTTAAGCACATAAAACATCCAAAACACAACCTTCCAAAAGACGACACAAATATTACAAGGTTCATTAGCTTACATAAATATATATATAAATAAAACATAAGCTAATCCTTAGATACTTCTTCATCTTCTCCCCCTTTGGCATCAAGTACCAAAAGAGGGGTCTTCATGGGGCTTCTAGGAAGGAGGAAAAGTGCCGCTACCACGTCCACGAACACGACGAGTGCAAATAGGTACAAGCTCATCTCGAAGGAAATCAACTTGCTCACTGACATCATCCAACCATGCTCTCATCTCCTGAACCAAGGCTCGAGTCTGAGTCTGGTACTGATGCTCCTCATCAAATTTGTTGGTGGCGCTAGAGAGAGCCGACAACTGTGCCATCATGTCGTGACGCAGGGAGTCGATGTTGGTGAAGAAGGCATCCTGAGGAACAGCGTGGGAAGCCTGAGGCACATCCTGAGGAATGTCAGCAGGTATATCTTGAGCCTGCTGCTGTTGGCACTGCTGAGCTGGATGGCCAACGACTTGAGGGGGAGCCTCTCTGGGCTTATACTGCTTATGTGCATATCTGCACACCTTAAGCTTCATACTGTAGGGGCTAAAGTAAATGCTCTTACCCCGCTCTCTCGCTGATGAAGCTATCTCTCTCATTATGAAGTCCACAACATTGAATTTCTCCCGGTGCATGATCTTGCTAATTATGTTCCAGGCATATCTTCTAATATCATCAAAGTTACCACTCTTAGGATGAATGGTAACTCTGACAATCCGGTTCACTAAGCTTGCCTAGGGGAGAAGCCCTGCCAACTTCCCTAGCCTCCTCACATTTGCAACGGGGTCATAAAACTCCATTTGGTGTGCAACATCAAGCAGCCTCTCATGGTGGATCTTGGGATAGCCACTCTGAAAAATGCCAAGTGCCTACCTGAACTCATCTTTTGTAGCTATGTAGTCCTTGGCACTCGTCATCCATGAGATGGAGTCATATGAGTCTAGAATATAAACTGTGGAGTAGAACTGGCGGATTGCATCTTCAGCAAAATCACACCTCAGGGACACCAAATGCAGCAATCCCGCTCCATCAAACAATTCTAGCACCCCAGCAAACAATGACAGTTTTCTGATATGGCTCTAGTCAACCCATATTTGATCGGCAAACTCCTTATCTAAATAAATCTCATGAAATACCTTCTCTTGAAAGAGAGTGCGAAAGAATTTTTTTGGAGGTTGTCCTTGTCAACTTGTATTGGTTGGCACCTCTCAAGGAGTAATACTTGTCACTCTTGATCTGACGGAGGTCCACATTAGGGTCAAAACCTGGAAGCCCTTCCTTACCATCAGACTCTTCCTCCTCCTCATTATCATCTACATCTCCCCCTTCATCCATGTAGTTCCCATCATCTTCGTCATAATCTTCACTAGAGTCTGAAACGACTCTCTTCCCTTTGTCTCCTCGAGAACTACCACCTCCTTGTCCTAGCTCTTGCTGCACCAATCTCCTTATTTCCTCATCCCTTGCTGCGCAAGAGAAATCATCCCCACTGCCTGCATGTTGAGCAATGACTCCTGCACTTCGAGTTGATTTCCTTACTTGTCCTCCTCCATGAGAAGCCTTTGGTTGAGAGGGATTCTTGGCTCGAGGCATGATCACTGGATCAAGGATGAAAGAGAAAATAAGCAAGGATACTAGGGACTCAAGAATTTTAGAGTTTTGGCAAAAATGAGAAATGATCATACTGTTCAGCAGCCAGGAGAAGCAGTACTGCCTATGCTAGGCCGGTAGTGCCGCACCTGTAGGGTACTACCGCTCTGGATAGGCCGGTACTGTCGGCTTCATGGAGAACCGGCACTACCAACGATGAAAGTATTTGTTTGTTTGAATCTAGATAAAAGAGTGCTAAATATGACTTTATACAATATAAAGCAACATTTTTTACACATGCTTTCACCCTTAAACAATCAATTCGTTCCTACATTTTAACTCAAACCCTAGACACAAACTTAGAGCCCTAGAGCAAAAGATAAAGAGTGAGATGCTCAAAATTAAAGGAGGTGAATACCTTGAAGGAGGAAATCAACTTGTAAACAAGAAAACTCCTTGGAATGAGTGGGAAGCAAATTGGGGAAAATTTTGAGGAGAGAGAGTGAGTCCTTGTACTTGAGAGGAATGAAGCAAGAGAGGACAAATGGGGAGAGGAGGCATCGGCCAAACCAAAATCGAGAGAGTAACCATTGGCCAAAAGTGAAACTGCCTCTTTAACTCCCCTGCCCAACACTTTCGGCAGTACCACCCAAAGGGGGCGGTAGTGCCGGCCTAGGGCGGCAGTACCAGGCTCAAGCCACGGTAGTGCCAGCCCTAACCTGGCCACTCTCAAACTTAGTTGCAAATAGCTCTAATACATTTACCAAGAGGTAAAATACATTTATGAGCATTTCAACTTTATCCAAAAGATCAATAAGACAATTTTCAAATATTTTTTCATAAAAAAGACTCATTTGATCAAATGAAAATAATTTTGAAAATGAAACAATCATCAAGAGAAATTCAACATTTGAAATGTGAGAGTAATGAAATGCCTTTTTGGATACTAGACACAATGATATTCTAGTTCCAAAGGCTTTAACTCACGAAGTGCATTAAATAGGTCAATATAGACCAATTTAGGATTATATGGAGATTTATAAAAGACAAGATTTTGTCCAAACCATTTTGAGGTATTTTTAAACATAAAGAAGGTTTATTAGTGTAGGAATATTCAAAAGGTGAGATTTACATATATATATTCTTTGAAAAAAAATGTTTTGAGGAATTAACACCTTAAGACTCAAAATAGGATAGTTTCAAATATTTTGACCTTGTATGGTCTAGAATCTCCTTTTTGAAAGATATTTGCACTTATTTGATATTTTCACATTTTAGGTATGTAGAATACATATAAATTGGTATAATACTCCCCCTTAATGTGTTGCTCATCAATGAATTAGGAAAAAATCAAATAGGAGCCAAATAACACCAAATAGAAGAATCAATTATTGTGCAAGCATTCAAGCCACATTTGAGATATCTATGACATTTAACTCATTCCTCAATTTGCAAAAACTAGCTTCATCTAAGAGCTTGGTGAGGATATCCACTAATTGATCTTCGGTTCTAATGTGACTAATCACAATATCACCTTTACTCGCATGATCTCTTAAGAAATGGTAGCGGATATCTATATGTTTGGTTCTTAAGTGTTGGACTGGGTTGTTGGCTATCTTAACGGCACTTTCATTATCACATAAAAGAGGCACATTTTTAAAATTTATTCCATAGTCCATTAGAGTTTGCCTCATCCACAATAATTGAGCACAACAACTACCGGCGAATATATATTTGGCTTCGGCGGTGGATAGGGCTACAGAATTTTGTTTCGTGGAAAACCATAAAACAAGAGATCTACCTAGCAATTGGCAACTTCCTGAGGTGCTCTTTCTATCCACTTTATAACCCACATAATCCGAATCCGAATATCCAATCAAATCAAATTTAGCACCCTTAGGATACCATAAACCTATATTTGATGAATGCTTTAAATATCTTAGAATTCTTTTAACAGCCACTAAATAACACTCATTTGGTGAAGCTTGAAAGCATACACACATGCAAACACTAAACATGATATCGGGCCTAGATGCGGTAAGATAAAGCAAACTACCAATCATAGAACAGTAATGCTTTAAATCTACCAGTTTACCTCCCTCATTTAGGTCAAGATGCTCGTTCGATGCCATTGGAGTCTTGATGGGCTTCGTGTCTTCCATGCCAAATCTCTTGAGTAGATCCTTCACATACTTGGTTTGGCTCACGAATGTCCAATTCTTTAGTTGTTTGATTTGAACTCCAAGGAAGAAGCTTAACTCTCCGATCATGGACATTTCAAATTCCCTAGACATCATATAACCAAATTCTTTGCAAAAATCTTCATTAGTAGAACCAAAAATAATATCATCAATATAAATTTGACAAACAAAGAAATCTTCATCTATTATTTTAGTGAAAAGTGTTGTGTTAATCTTCCCAATTTTGAAACCTTTTGAAAGTAGAAAATCTCTAAGTTGCTCATACCATACTCTAGGAGCTTGTTTGAGACCATATAGCGCCTTAGAGAATTTGTATACATGATTCGGGTATTTAGGATTTTCAAAACCGAGAGGTTGTTCAACAAATACCAATTTAGATAGTTGTCCATTTAAAAATGCACTCTTCACATCCATTTGAAATGACTTAATATCAAAAAAAATGCAAATGCTAGCAAAATACGAATAGCTTCTAATCTAGCAACGGGAGCAAAAGTTTCACCATAGTCTAAACTTTTGATTTGTGTGAAACCTTGTGTAACCAACTTTGCTTTATTTCTTACCACAATACCGTTCTCATCTTGCTTATTTTGAAATACCCATTTTGTGCCGATGACATTGTGATCCTTGGGTCTTTCAACTAATGTACATACATCATTTCGAGCGAAGTTGTTTAGTTCTTCATGCATTGAGTTCACCCAATCCGGATCATCTAAAACCTCATGCACATGAGAGGGTTCAAAATAGGACATAAAGGAGTAATGTTCACAAAAAGAAGCAACACGAGATCGAGTTTAAACTCCCTTACTAACATCATCCAATATTTGGTATATTGGATGATCCTTGGAGATTGCATGATGGACTCTTTGGGGTAGTGGTTGAATTTGTTGATCATTCTCCTTCTCATCCACATCAATTGGTTGAGCATGGCTTGGCACTGCGGAAGTAGGCAGTTCAACTTGAGTGGATGAGAGTTGATCTTCTTTATCTACCTCTGGCTTGATATCTCCAAACGTCATGTTCTTTATTACTTCCCTTAAGGCTTCATCACCTACATCATCTAAATTTTCTTCCTCTTCTTGAGAGCCGTTAGTTTCACCAAATTCAACATCGCAAGTTTCTTCAATAAAACCTTTGTTTTTATTAAAAACGCGATATGCTTTACTATTTGAAGAATAACCAAGCAAGAAACCAGCATCACAACGATTTTGAAATTTTGAAAGCCGAACACCCTTTTTCAAAATATAACACTTGCAACCAAAAATTTAAAATAAGAGATATCCTGTCTTCTTTCAATGAGAAGCTCATAGGAAATCCTTTTCAAAAGACGGTGCAAATAAAACCTATTTGTTGCATGGCAAGCGGTATTTACGGCTTCCGCCCAAAAGCTATCGGGAGTACCATATTCATCAAGCATAGTTCTTGCCATTTCATTAATGTTCAATTTTTTGTTCTACAACTCCATTTTGCTCTGGAGTGTAGGTAGCGGAAAGCTCATGTTTTATTCTAAGTTCATCAAAATAATCTTCAATTCTTGTATTTTTTAAACTCAAAACCATTATCACTACGAATTTTCTTTATTTTGAAATCAAAATCATTTTGAGACCTTTTTGCAAAACTTTTGAAAATACCGGAGGCTTTGGATTTGTCATCTAAGAAAAATACCCAAGTATATCTCGAATAATCATCTACAATGACCAAACAATAAGAATTACCCCCGATGCTCTTATATGTTGTTGGGCCAAACAAATCCATATGTAAGAGCTCTAATGATCTAAATGTGGACATGGTACTCTTTGAAAGATGAGAACTAGTCACTTGCTTACCAGCTTGGCAAGCACTACAAAGTTTATTTTTCTCAAACTTCACATCTTTCAAGCCCACAACTAGATCATTTTTGAAAAGTTTTTTAAGTTGAATCATCCCTACATGAGCAAGTCTTCTATGCCATAACCAACCCAAGGAGGTTTTTGCAATTAAACAAGTTTGAAGACATGACTCGTTTGAGATGAAATCAACAAAATACAAATTTCCAAATCGAAATCATTTGAACACCAATGAATTATCATTTTATTTAGAAATAACAACATTATTTATAGAGAATGTACAAGTAAGACCAAGATCACAATTTGAACTACGGATAGCAAATTAAAATTCAATGTTTCTACTAAAGAGACATTTGAAATAGAAAGGTCATTCGAGATAGCGATTTTACCCAATCCCAATACATTTCCTTTGCTATTGTCGCCAAAAGTGATCTTGTTGTGTTGGCGACTCCTCTCTTCAAATGTGGTGAACATTTTCTAGTCGTCGGTCATGTGTTGAGTGCATCCACTATCCAACACCCAATGTCGTCCATCGGTCTTGTAGTTCTACAAAAGAAGACCAAACCTTTTTAGGTACCCAAATTTGTTTGGGTCTTTGGAGGTTAGTAACCAAGGCTTTGAGCACCCAAATGGCATTCTTTATACTACTAAGTATAGGAGTGCCAACAAACTTAGCAATGATTTTACCATTACTATTTTTCTTAAGCACATAGCAAGAATCATAAATGTTATTTTTAGAAGTTTTACCCAATGGACAATCACTTGCTATATGCCCTACATCATGATATTTATTACAAAGCAATCCCATTTGATTTTACAAATCGAGGAGCTTTGTTACTTATTTTATTACCCTTCTTGGGAATATACCCAAGACCTTCTTTGTTGTAGGAGCACCGTTGGTTGTTCAAGATTTTATCAAGTGTTTCCTTACCCTTGAAAGACCGATCCAAGCTCTTACTTAGCTTGCTCACTTGCTCCTTTAGAACATTATTTTCAACAATTAAATTTTCATGACTAGTAGTAGAGCCAGATCATGAACCTGAAGGCATATCAAATAAATCATCACAAGAAGTAGATATGCTAGTTTTTGATATGCAACATGAGTCAATTTCTAGACTAGACATATCATCAAAAATATTACAACTAATGCCTACATCATTTTGAGGCTTTGAAACCTCCTTGGCAAGGAGAGTCTCATGAGCTTCCTTTAGCTCTTCATAAGAATCTTTGAGTGAAAGATATTTTTTCTCAAAGCATTATGTTTAGACTTCCCCTTGTCGAGGTACTCATTCAAGTCCTCAAGCATATCCATGAGCTCATCATAAGAAGGCTTATCCTCGTCATTAGATTTTACCTTATATTCTCCTTTTTCCATTAGACAAAAAGGAGTGACGAATGGCAAAGAAGCCTCCTTTATAGCGACGCTGGCAAGGCCCTTCTTCTTTGAAGGTGTGTCATCCTCAGAGGAGTTGGAATCCGAATATTCTTCTTCGGAATCCCGCTCTCCAATGTGAGCCTCGCCTTTGCTGTCCTTGTGAAGCCTTTTGAAAAGCTTCTTCTTCCCTTGGATGGCCATCTTCTTCTTGGGCGACTTGTTATTGTCGTCCTTTTTCTTGGGAAAATGAGAGGCGATGTGCCCCTTCTCATCACACTCATAGCACGGGATATTTGCATACCGATTTGCACTAGAGTGTTGTCCCTTCTTGAATTTTTGTGGAGCGCTTGAGCTTGAGCGCTTCTTTATGAACCTTCTCATTCATCTTACGAGGAGTGCCATGTCCTCCTTGGTGTCATCCTCTTCGGAGTCTTCAAGCGACTCATCGCTTGACTCCGCTTTTGCCTTGAATTCGATGTTCTTCTTCTTCAAAGCGCTTTGCTCTAAAAACCCTTCTTTGTACTTCGTGTAAAGCTTATTTGTGATGATATTTCCAAGAATTCCCATTGGCGTCATCCTTAGCAACTTCGGTGAGTTGAGAAACAACGTCACCAAAGTCTCATATTTGTCTAGAAGAGCCCTAAGCATCTTACGAACAATATCGAAATCAGTTAGTGATGCCCCAAGGCCCTTGAGCTCATTTACTATGTTATTAAGCCGTGAGTACATCCCATTGATGTTCTCATGGGTAACATAATAAAACTCACATTTTATCAGAAGCATATACAATTTGGCTTCTTTGACTAAGGATGTTCCCTCATGAATTTTCGAGAGGGTTGTCCAAATCTCATGCGCTATGGATAAGATTTTTGAAATTTCATCTCTTAAGTCTTTATATAGCACCTATGCCTATTGTTTTAAATTCAATTTATTTGGGCATCATGGCATAGATGGCAAGTTTCTTGTTTACAGAATATGCATAACTTGTGATAAACTTGCTGAATTGAAGCTTGCTGTTTTGGGCAATCCTAGTTGTATGCAAAACCTTGTTTCATGTAAGGCACCATCAAATTTTCCTGATACGTGTGATACCCATAGATTGCTACCTCATTGTTCGGATTTTAGTGCATTGACTTGTATTACAACTCAGCATGTCTTAGTTGATGAGTGGAAGGCCATTAAAATTGTGTCACCGTTATTGAAATGATTTGATATTGCTTGTTTACAATCTGATCATATGACTAAGCTATGTTTGTTGCCAAAACTTGTAGTTTTGCCCATCTATGTTATTGAACGAGGCTTACAAAACATGAGTATTCTTTATCCAAGCACAGGGATAGATATGTGCTTTACTTATATTTGTAAATTAAGTTGCAAACTAAATCATATTAATATTATATGCTTCACTTACAACCACAAATTGAGTTGCAAAATTGTCAGGAAATGTGTTTTGCTCAAATCTGAATTCCTTATTTGTTGTTATGTAAATAGCATTCCGCGAATCCAAAAGAACAATGAAATATGGGATATATACACATATGATGTGTACACGTTATTCTTTTTGTTGCTTGTTTCATTTCTAGCTTGTCCAAAACTGAGGATAGTTTTCCTTCAAAGATGGGAGGAAGCATTCAAGAGTGCTAGCTATGCCCTTATATGCTAGAAAGAAGAGTTGAGCTATGTGGATGATTACCAGGTGAATCCTTTGTATGTCTTTCTTTTGTTTCAAATATATAAAGAGGCGGAGCTACTATTTTATTTAATTAAATGCGGGACCTACATGAGGATGTTTTATGTTGAGAATGAGCTAAAAGGTGAGCTTGAGTCAAGGACAACTCACATTCAAGAATGGGAGGATGATGAGAACATCACTACTACGGATATGATCACACCTAGTTGTACTAACTCCAACACGTCATTTATAGACCAACAAGAGAGAGAGATATCAAATCCATCACGTTCTAGAATCCAATTCGGGCTCTGGATACCAGCCTGAAGTAAAACGAGCATAACTTTTGCATACGATGTTCGATTAGAGAGCTCTTGCACTTGATTGAAAGCTTACAACGATACCTTTCCAATGGATCTGATCCCAGCCCAGATTCATCGTGAATCAGCCGGAATCATCAAATATTGTACTATAACACTGTTTTGGGCTGTTTCAGGCCTTGTAAGCGTGAGGGAGCCCAAGCCCAAGTTATGTGTGCCCCCTGGCTGCACACAACCCTAAGATGACCCTCTCACATCCCTCCCTCTTATATACTCAGTAGCCACCACCGTAGACACTTGGGTGTTTATTGAGCATAGTTTTAGCATAGGGCCAAACTACATTGTCCTCTAGACATGTCGAACGACCGCCTCTTGAGTCTACTTTGCAGAACCGCACCTTTTGATCTATATTTTCATGAACCTCAATTATTATTTGCAATTTCAGATTGTTTTTACTATCGTTCTTGCTTGTTCTTCAGTTGCTTGTAGGAATTGAACCTCGTGTTCAGGATGATCATGCCCATGGCAAGATCAATAACCCTTCGGAGTTAGTTTAGCGATTGCTAAGGCACATCGTCGTCATACATTGTAGTCGGATCGTCAAAGTCAGTTCCACCAAATCGATAGTTATCGCTCTCATCGAAAGATCACGACAACAATCATACATCAAGTGGTATCAGAGAGCCAAGTTGCTCGGTGAGAGATTCAGTACCTTAGATTATTTTTTGTTTTCTATCCTAAATTGAAAATTACTCCACAAAATTTCAACATTTAGATTCAATCTGCTATTTTAGTGAGTTTTGTTAGGTTTTGATCCATTAGAGTCCTTTTTTTAGTTGCTGATCGTTTTTCCTTCGCGTAGCTTTTATTTTAATCTGTCCAGTACTTTGTTTTGTTCACAACTTTTGCATACGAGCTTGAATTCTTGTGTTCTTGCACTTTCCTAAAACATGGGAACGAGCTCTCCAAAAATCTAGTTGGTCACGGACTCTAATTCCATATCTAAATTAGAGTAATCTGGTCGACAAAGTTGGTGAAGCAAGTTGTACTTCCAGTCCAGATCGGTTCGGTATTTTGATCATAATTCACATATCCGAACTCCGATTGAGAACTTTTTATACTGTCCTGAATCGTTGAAGAGTCCTCTACAAAAATGTTTTTGGGTGTCCTTTGTGATTCGGACTCTTTCAAACCGAATTTAATTCGGATGCAGAATCGGTCTCGTAGGCTGAAATTGGGGCTATTCTGTGGTGTTCCGTTTTTTAGCCATAACTTTCACACCCGAACTCCAAATTACATGTTATTATACTCTTTTGAAAGCTGAGGATATAAGCTTCAATTCTTTCCATAGTTAACCATCCAAATTCGGTCATTTTAAAGCTTTAATCTAAGCAACAAATCTGCTGCCCTAGAAACATTGAATTTGGGTATTCTGCTTCAATTCGTGTTCTAGCTTTATTCCTTTGAGTTGGTTGAGTCCAGTAGCATCCACAATCCATAGAACCCCAAAAATATCAGTACACATACCTTTGGGAACAAATTCATCTTTTGTGAATACTTTGTTCCCAATTGAGACTAGCTATTTGATATTGCTTAGGGCTGCTCTACTTGATACATTGCATAATCTTAAATTATCATATCATACTATCTTGTGACATCGAGTTAAGGATTCCAAAACTTTGTTTATACTAGTGTTGGCCGAAAGTCACCAAAAGAAAGAAAAGAGAAAGAAAGAGCCGAAAGTCACCAAAAGAAAGAAAAGAGAAAGAAAGAGCTAAAAGGCCTAGGGCCCGTACTGCTAGCCACAGCGGCAGTACCGCACCACTAAGGGCGGTAGTGCCGGTCATGCTAGGGTGAAAAAGAATTTTCTGATTTCCTTTTATGACAAGTGAAAATAATCATTTGTATGAGCATTAAATGAGCCATTTTCACTAAATTCACATCAAGCAACTAATCAAGAGTCTCTCTTAATAGTATGGCATATAATCTAGCAATCTGATCTTTCTCCAAAACACCTAGATCGGTAAAAGCTATGAAAATTCCTTAATTTTATACCTTTGCTATTTAGCTTGATGCATTGATCTTATTTTGCTTCATTTTCGTGCTCCATCATGTTCCATGTATAGGACTAACCTATTTTCAATTATTCTCAAAGAAAATATTAGTTCTTTATTCGCGATTGTCATTAACTACCAAAACCAACACAAATTGGGTGCCTAGATGCTTTCAGATCCTCCATGCCATCATCGGGGTGCACAATCACAGCGAGCCAAGCTCAAATGGGTAAATCACCGTTGGGTGGCGTCACAGTCACCAAGTGGCTATGGTGTGGGCATCGATCACTAGGTCGAGCAACTTGTAGTGCCACTCTGTAGTTGTTGTGTCGTCCTCCATACCCATCATGAAAAGCTACAATGTTTATATGATATGAAGTAACTGCAAAGGTAAATATGCAGTTACAATTACATAACACACAGCATATGAAAAAAGAACAAATATCTCATTACGTTGATAATCTCATGCAACACCTTCAACCTCATTGACTACTAGCTTGTCGAACTAGTACTCGTTCCACTCTGCAGGAACACCCTCCTCACATCCTACCTATCCATCATAGCAACCTTCATCATCTGATAATACCTTGTAGTCACTGTCATCGGCCTCTATTCATTCCACAAAGTCTTCAATCTTGTCCCCTTTGTCTGCAATACCAATAGATTCCTACACCTTTGGCATGGCAAGATCTACAACCTCGGCTTCCAATGAGTCATCACCGCCTCTTACATATTGGCTCATTAAGCATGAGTGATTGCCGCTTATCTCCCTAATTTCTTCAACCTCATCACCAATGTCCTCCTCGTGCATCATATGGGCTGAAGCAACTTTCTCAAATCTTGGACCGGTAGCACTAGAGGCCATCTTTGCTCCTTCACCAATCATACGTATGAGCTCCACGACTTTGGCTCCTTCAATTCCACTAGCTCCCAGTACATGCACTGTTGTGCACGAGTACCAACATCATGTAACACATGTCCAACGAGAAGAGGTGGTACAACCATCTCATATTGATGCCCTAGGGAAGCTGCTCTACTAGCGATGGCAATGGGGTCCCATTCTCCATCCCCATTCCCCGGTGAGGAATTCCCCTATTAGAGGTGGGGATGGGGGAGTTTTTGTCCCCACGGGGCTGTTAATGGGGGAATTTGTTCCCATCGGGGGAAATGGGTACGGGGATGTTCCACCAATCCCAGTCCCATTACCCTGCCTTGGCTCTATTTTCTTCAACTCGGTCGCCCGCCCACCCTCCTACCCACCGCTCGTCTCACCCCGATCGCCTCCTCTGCTGCCTCCGTCATTCCCTCCATCGCCTCCCTTTTCCACCTCCGCTCCCATCGCGTCCCTTTGTCGCCTTGCCCCTATTGCCATGTTCCTGCCGCCTCATCCTCGTCGCCTCGCCCCCAGCACCTTCCTCCGTTGATCCACTCCCTCTGACGCCCTTCACCGTCTCCATCAAGGGGCCCATCCGCCAACTTCTGCCGCACTCCACCATGGCTGCCTCGCCCTCCCCCTTTAGGGGCCGAGTTCACCGAACAACACTGTAACATCCCAAAATTTGGCCCAAAATAATGTTATATCATGATATGTGCATTTTGTGAATTTTTACAATTTTTTGGAATTTATTAAGCATTTTTGAATTATGCCTTTTTATATATTATTTTAAATATTGAGAAAGTTTAAATAAAGTTTTGCCGAAAATATTTTATTTTTGTTCCAAATGTCTTAAAATATTTTCTAAAAATTTTCAAAAATTTCCTGTTAGTTTTACAATTGTATTTGGCATTGTTGATTTTCTAGAATTAAATTAAATGGAAAAGATTTGAAAATGCCTTAGAATAGTAATGGGCTGGGAATCCATGGGCCCAACCTATTCTATCAGTCTAGACCATTTATCAGGGAAAACCCTAGAGTTCATGCTGCTCGTTGCATTAAGTCACATCGGACGGCTGAGATCAAAGGGGAATCCGGATCAGAGCCATGCGCATCATGGCCGTTGATTTTTTGTGAACGTTCTAGATTGCTCGACGTTGCTGAGAATCTGGGTCGTTGAACGTACCACATGGTAGCCTCTAGTCTTTGTCTCCGAGTGGGTTTCGGCTTGCTGATAGCACGTGGTGCTTGGTAATATGGAACATGATTATGAATTTGTGTCACGTACTGTCGCACAATGATGTTGAGTTGTAGTGGCGAGAGATGTTACGTGATGATGTTGACTTGTTGATAGCACGTGGTGCTTGGTAATCAACTGAGGTGGTAATCATTTAGATTGGGGCAAGTGACAATGGGTAGTGAGCCAAAGTGGGCCGTTGGGCAGAAAGGTATGTGCAAGTCTTGCCCTAGTCATTTTAAAGACTTAACCTTGCAAGCATTTGATCTGAGTCAACATGCAACCACATGACTGGAATGGGACAAACCTAGCTAATTAATTTGCAATATTTTAGCTTTGGTACTACCAGTGGCGGTGTGAGTCCTGGGTTTATGGATCAACTCACATGGCACAAGAGGGGGGCTTTGTTATGGTAGTTTAACCTTTCAGTGTTGAAATCTTAGCAGAAAGTACTAGGTTAAGGTAAAGCTTTGTAAATGCTTTGTCATAATATCTCTGCAACACACAGAGGAAATGTGTTAGTAACGTTTGCATAAAGAGATGTTCATGTCTATGGGTAAAGCTCATAACCTCTGCAGAGTGTAAAATCTATTTGGATAGGCGAGCTCGCGATATTGTGCAATGCTCAGGAATTACAGTCAAGGGTTAGATTTTATAAAATGAAAACCTGGATGGAAAGGCTAGATGTTAACAAAAAGTTTGGAATTTGATTCAGGGCTAGATGCCATGTTTCTTGAGAATTGTTGAAAGTTATTACTTACTGTTATTTGTTTTACTATCTTTTTAATTTATTTGTTGTATTCTTTATAAATGCTGCTTTACTGCAAAATAACCATGTTAGCCATTCCATTGGAATAAGACTAGCATATAGTTATGTTAGAATTGCATTATATGCATAACTTGTTGAGTGCTTTATGTATTCACCCTTGCCAACAACTAAATCACCAGTTGAGGAAGATTCTACACCAACTCTTGAAGGGGAGTACCCGGAGGAGGCAAACGTCTAGGGTGCGAGCCTTGTTAGTTGCCTGTGGTATACTGAGGGGTTAATCTACGTTTTCATTATGCTTCGGTTTAATTTGTTATTCACAGTATAGCCTTGCGAGGCATAATCATGTAACTTCGACCATAAGGTCAGTCAACAGGTTAATATTTAATATAAAATGTCTTTCATTATGTGTTCCGCTATGTATGATTGCGATATTCATCTATGTTGAGCCTGTGTGGACTAACGTGATTCTGTACTAGTGTGATATACATAGAAGGTCCGAATTTGCGTATTTAGGTCCCTACAGATGTGGTTTTAGAGTTATACTGATTGTAGGTCTCGGCCTTACATAGTCTAGTCGTCTCTATAGGACCTTCAAAATTATTTTATAAAGAAAAGACTTTACTTGAAATAATAATATATTCTTGACTTATCTCATTCTTCTATTCTTTTCCCTTGCTGAGTTCTTTTTCTTTTCCACGTTGGATCGAGTTGAAAAATCTTACCTGAGTTGTCTTTAGTAGATAACGAAGTTCCACACCTTAGGAGAAAGCACTAAGTGCCCTCCTGTAACCCTGAAGGCCATGTAGAAAGGAAACATCGAGCTCAAGAAGGAGTAGATTGATGAAGTGTTTCCTAAGCCAGAAGAGCCAGAGCTTTGAGTAGTCGGTCGAGACTCATGTGTGGGAGTTGTGTCTGCTTAAGAAGTGTCGCCCATTTAGGTGGTAGTTTTGTTTGGTTAGGTTGAATTGGTTCTTTTATAATTGTTGAGTGTGCAGTATGTGTTGCATGGTCCTTAGGCTTTTGTAAGCAACTATACCAAGTTAATAATATTGATTGCTTAAGTCTTTGGGCTAAACCTATCTCTCCTGCATTAGGATTCTTTCTCCTTACCTATGCTATTTCCTTCTCCCCTAACCCTGTGAAGCAATCAAGTAGATGGTGCAGACTCGCAGAAACAACAGAGTCAATAGAAGTGGATGCCGATCTAATGACAATCCCGATGATGAAGCTTTTCCTCAACAGTCTTCGCCAGTAGATGTGCCAAACTTGGAAGCTCTCCCCATAGCTCAGACTCAGCTGATGAAAACTACGATGCAGCAAATGCTGAATATGACAACTCAAGTTGCCGTCAACAATGCAACCCAAGCCAACAACAATGGATCTCGTTCTTATTCCAAGCTATTAGATTTTATGAGGACACCTCCACCAACATTCTAAGGAAATGTTAATCCTTCAGAAGCAGACGATTGGCTGAGAACCATTGAGAGGAAGTTGTGTATTACCCAGTGTAAAGGAAATGAGAAGGTGTTGTATGCTTCACATCAGTTGAAAGGAATTGCTGCTGATTGGTGGGAGAATTACTGCACTACCCATGAAGCCCCGCAAGAAATCACATGGGAGGAGTTTACGGTTTCATTTCGTCGTTGTCACATACCCGAAGGAATAATGGAGTTGAAGAAAGAGAAATTCAAAGCACTTAACCAAGGAAGCCAATCAGTGGCGGAATATCTAAATAAGTTTACACAACTTGCATGCTATGCTCCTAAAGATGTTGCTATAGATAAAGCAACATAGTATCGTTTCATGAAGGGACTGAACACTGGTTTGCATGTGAGTTTGATTACCCATAATTTTCCTGATTTTCAAGAGTTAGTCAATAAGGTCATAATTCTGGAAGACAAGCTTAAGGAGTTGGGTGAGGATCACAAGCACAAGAGGACTCAACAAGGACGGCATCCAAATCGGTTATGGTTGAGAATAACTCCTCAACAGTTTGAAAAATTTCAACCGTAGGCTGCAAACAAGACATCATCTCTTGAATTGCGTTCGTCTAATCAGAGTTTCTAGACACCTGCTCAAGAAATCAATGCGCCAGGAGGAAGTCAACAAACCTCAGTTAAGCACTGTTACAGTTGCCAGAAGCCGGGACACTTTGCCAATAATTATCCCAAGAAAGGAGGTATTACACCTATTCATTTCAACCATTCTACACCTGCAAAGACACCTGTACTATGAGTGAATTGTGGATCAAATCAAGCTGGAGCTATGTCCCAGGCCACAGTGAGAGGTTATGTTAACCACGTTACAGCTAGAGGAGTTCAAGAGGCATCGGATGTTGTATTGCGGAAGTTGCTGGTTAACTCAGTACCTGCCATGTTTTTGTTTGATTCTGGAGCTTCGCATTCTTTTGTTTCTCGAATTTTTGCAAAAGAAAATGGGTTGGATGTTATGCATCTTAAGTATATGTTATTAGTTCAATCCCCCTAGATCAAAACTCAAGTCTAACTTAGGATGTTCTGGAGTTAAGTTGCTTATCGATGGAATAGAGTTTCAAGAGAATCTTATTGTGTTGGGTACTCAGACTCTAGATGTTATTCTTGGTATGGACTAGTTGTCCAAGCATAAGGCTGTTTTGGATTGTGGTCAAAGGGTAATATCAGTTGAAAGCCCTAAAGGATAAAAAGTGGAGTTTCAAGCAACTACTATTTGTGATGGTCAGCTGATGGTTAACAGTATTAAAGCTATTAGTTTGGAGGAAGTACCAATTGTTAGAGAATACCCAGATATGTTTCCTGATGATTTGCCTAGTATGCCACCAAATCAAGATATTGAGTTTGTGATTGAGTTAGTACCTGGTGCAGCACCAATAGCAAAAAGACCGTATCGAATGCCTATCGATGATTTAGTACATATGAAGAAGCAGGTCGAGGAGTTATTAGAGAAAGGTTTACTGAGACCTAGTTCATCTCCCAGGAGAGCGCCAGTCCTATTTGTCAGAAAGAAGGACGGAAGCCTAAGAATGCCCATTGATTATCGTGCTCTTAATGAGATGATGATAAAGAATAAGTATCTGTTGCCCAGGATCAATGATTTGTTTAATCGGTTAAGAGGAGCTATAGTTTTCTCCAAGATAGATCTTTGATCAGAATATCATAAATTAAATATTCATGCGGATGATGTTCCTAAGACCGCGTTCTCTACGCGATATGGCGGTCATGTCTTTTGTATTGACCAATGCTCCTGTATATTTCATGAACATTATGAATAAAGTTCTCATGAAATATTTGGACAAGTTTGTTGTCGTATTCATGAATCAAATACTTGTTTACTTCAAGTATGAAGCAGAGCATGTGGAACATTTGAGATTAGTCCTTGAAAAGTTATGAGAGCAACAGTTATATGTTAAGTTTAGCAAGTGTGATTTTTGGAAAGAGAAAGTTAAATTTCTTGGACTTGTGATACTGCTAAAGGAGTTGTCATTGATCCGACTAAAGTAGAAGCAGTGTTGCATTGGGAACAACCGAAGTCAGTTATCCATATTCGTAGTTTTCTGGAAATTGTGGGATATTACTGTCGATTTATCGAAGGCTTTTCGACAATTACTAGACCGCTTACATAGTTGTTGAAAAAGGAGAAAAAGTTTGCACGGACACCAGAGTGTGATAAAAGTTTTCATAAATTGAATAAGCATTTGACGATAGTACCAGTGTTAGTGTTGTCAGATGTTCAAAATAGCTTTGATATGTATTGTGATGCATCCAAACAAGGACTTGGATGCTATTGATGCAGAACCACAAGAGTTTAAAGTATATATTCACGCAGTCGGATCTCAATATGAGACAGAGAAGATGGTTGGAGTCGATAAAAGATTATAATATGGGAATCCACTATCATCCTAGAAGAGCTAATGTTGTAGATGATGCTTTGAGCCGTAAGAGCCACATTGCTAGTATGCTAGTTCAAGAGGATCAGTCAGAGTTATGCAGAGAATTTCATAAATTGAAATCGGAAGTTGTTCCGTAAGGATTTTTAGCTACATTGGAAGTAAAGTTGACGTTAGAAGATCAGATAAGAGAAGGTCAAAAGGATGATGAAAACATCAATAGAATCAAGTCCAAGGATGATGAAGGCTTAGCCAAAGATTTTACTATGGATTATCAAGGTATATGTGGTTTAAAGGTCGAATTTGTGTACCAAACAAGAAAGAGAGCTTAAGCAGTTGAATCTGGAAGAAGCTCATGACTCAAAGTATTCGATTCATCCAGGAAGTGCTAACATGTATCAAGATATCAAAGGGAAGTTTTGATGGTATAATATGAAACGTGAAGTTGCTAAGCATGTAGCCTTATGTGACGTATGTCAGAGAATAAAGGCAATGCATCAAAGACCTACTAGTTTGTTACTGTTGTTGAAAATTCCTGAATGGAAGTGGGAGGAAATCGGTATGGATTTTATTACCGGTTTGCCTAGAACTAAGAGTGGTTATGATTCCATTTGGGTCATTGTGGATCGCTTGACCAAAGTTGCTCATTTCATACTAGTGAAGACTAATTACTTAGGAGATCGATTGGTAGAATTATATATGTCAAGAATTGTATGTTTGCATGGTGTGCCCAAGAAGATCGTGTCAAATAGAGGTACCCAATTTACCTCGAGATTTTAGAATAAGTTGCATGAAGCAATGGGAACCCATTTGAATTTTAGTATAGTATACCATCCGTAGGCAGATGGTTAGACAGAAAGAGTTAATCAGATTCTGGAAGATATATTGAGAGCTTATGCCTTAGCTTATGCTACTTCGTGGGATAAATATTTGTTGTATGCTGAGTTCAGTTATAACAACAACTATCAGGTAAGTTTGCAAATGTCATCCTTTGAAGCTTTATATGGTTGTGCCTGTCGTACTCTACTGAATTGGAGTGAGACAGGAGAGCGTATTGTGTTCGGGCCTGACATTCTCAAGGAGGAAGAAGAGCAGATTGCTATGATCAGAGAGAGGTTGAAAGTGGCTCAATCGAGACAAAAGAGTTATGCTGATAATCATCGTCGAGAGTTGAGCTTTGAGCCGGATGATTTTGTGTATTTCAAAGTTACCTCTCTTAAAGGAGTTAAAAGGTTTTACACTAAAGGAAAGCTTGTGCCAAGATATGTTGGTCCATTCAAAACCTTAAGCCGTCGAGGAGAGGTTGCTTATCAATTAGAGTTGCCGCTTTCATTGGTAGGAGTGCATGATGTGTTTCATGTATCTCAGCTAAAGAAGTGTCTCAGAGTACCAACATAGTAGACACCATTAGAAACAATTGAGCTACAGGAAGATTTGACTTATAAAGAGCAGTCGATCAAGATTTTGGATGTGATAGAGCGTAAGACCAGAAATAAGTCAACTCGCTTCTGAAGAGTGCAATGGAGTAATCATTCAGAGAGCGAAGCAACCTAGGAGCATGAGGAGGAACTGAAGTCAGAGTTTCCTAACTTAAACATCCCAATTCTTGCATTTCTAGAATTTAATATGCATTTTATATTTTTATGAATTTTTTGGAATTTATTTGAATTAATTTACAATTATTGCTTTATGGCCTATTTATAAAATCATTTGGAAAATGGGAAAAGTTTAAATAAACTTTTGCTAGAAATATTTTATTTGAGTCCCAAATTCATGAAAGTATATTCTAAAATTTTTCCAGAATGTTTCAGATATTTTTGATATTTTATTTGGCTTAATCTATTTTCCAGTATTAATTTTATTCGAAAATGTTTTTAAAAACCGGTCGCAAAGTGTTGGGCTGTGGCCCGAAGCCAGCCAGCCCATCCACGTTGTGTCACCGCCCCGCGTAGCCTATCCTGCCGCAAAACCCTAGCCATCTCGCGTTCGGACCGTTGGATCCCGATTTGACTGTCGTTCTTCGCCGCGTCGTCGTGCGTTGTCAGTCGCCTGATCGGGTCCGCGTGGATGTCCACGATCACGCCACATCACCCTCACCGCATCTCAGCCGCAACCACCGCGCCGTCGATTCCTCGAGGATCTCGGACTACATGTTCGGTCATTGCACGCTTCCCTAAGCCTCTATTTAAAGCACCGCCGCCGCCATTGGATTCCTCACCCCACGCCGCATCTCTTGGTCAAGTCATGCATGCCGATACACCTCCGTCTGCCCACGTGAGATCGCCATAGATCTCAAGCAAGCCACCATCTTCCATTGCCGTTTTTGTCACCGTCCGTCGAGTCCCCGCCGCCACCAAGACCACCGAGTTCGTCGCATCAAGGCGCGACGATTCCAGGAGGAAGCGTTGCTGGAGGAGCCCCAGAACGCCGTCGGCCATGTCATCATCCTTGTCTCCGATGAACCAACACCGCCGTGCCATCTTCGTCACCGTGAACTTCGTCGACCATCGGATTGGGTGAGGCACCGTCGGATGCTCGCGTGTTGCACGCCAGGCCAGCCACGTCGCCTTCTAGCATTGCTTGTTTGCTAGCCGACCGATTTAGATCCATCGCTCCTAATCTTGCCGAGTGTCTGCTGCAGTTGCGGTTCCATCTTTTGATCTGGACCGTCCGATCTACTATATGCGGGTGAGATAGGTCCACGTGATCGCAAAGCCATGGACGCTCGATTGAATCTGGGCGGATCAGATCGCACTGGCGACGTACCAATCGTGTGCCACCGCGTGTCACCCAGGAACCGAGGCATCGTGCACTAGGTTCACCGTGAACCAGTGGGGATCCGTGGACCAAGTCTATAGCCCGCGACACGTGTCGGGCCGAGGTGCTACCACGTGTCAAGTGACGTCAGCATGACGTCATCATTCAGTTTTTATTTAGTCAAATAATTATCCAAAAATCATATTCAGTGCTGACATCAGCATGACATCATAAATGCTATTTTCTAGTAGAAAAATAATCTGGTTAATTCAGATTTTCTTTTTTCTGATTTTCTTTTTTAAAACTTTAAAAGGTTCGTTCTCTCTCGTACGAACTCTGATTGAGGTGATTCTAGTTTCTAAAATTTTTGAAAATTGAGATCTATTTAATGATGGATTTTATTTAAATTTGGAGTTGATTTTGCTCTCTATTTTTATATTTATTGCTTTCTCGCTTGTTTCGTGTAGACGTCGAAGTGCTAGGGAGTTTGTGAGCGAGGAGCCATCTCAAGAATTAGGTACAGAGAAGGATCCAAAAATTTTCGAAGGAAAGTTGTGCTTTGATCATGTTGAACCCATATTTTAAATATTATATTGTTTTAAAGTATTGCATGCTAATTCAATCATTACTTGATACATTTAATTTGGGCATAGTTACTCATCCAATTGTGTTATATCCACCTTGCTATGTTGTATGTCGTATTTCATTTGTCACCCTAGAATTGTTTCATATTAGTTGGTAGCTATAATTGCCAATATGGGTAGTTAGAACGCAAGTAGTATGCTTAGCCATGCAACGAGCCATCATTTTATGTGAAAAGGTTAATATTGCTTAATCACTATGGAACATGTTTATTAACTTGTGTGTGAGGTATTGTAACACAATGTTGTTGTTGTTGATGGCACGTGGTGCATGGTAATCAACCGGGGTGGTAAAATGATTTAGACTGTGGCAAGTGGCAAGGTTTTGTGGTGGGCCAATGTGGCATTTGGGCGATCGCATTGTTTTTATGGTATATGATGGTTTATGGTTATGGTGTATTTTTTGTTAGTCTTGCCTTGGTTAATTAAGGATTTAACCTTGCAAGAATTTGAACTGAGCCTTTCATACAACCATAAGTCTAGTATGGGACAGACCTAGCTGATTAATTTGTTATGTCTAAGCCTTGGTACTACTAGTGGTGGTGTGAGTCCCGAGTTGTGGTAACCAGTCCTCGCACAGGAAGTCTCACATGGCGCAAGAAGGGGACCCTGGATGTGGTAACCAGTCCCATCAGTGTTGAAACCATAGCGGGTAGTATTAGGTTTAGATAGGCATTGAAAAGGCTTTGTTATAATCACTCTCCTTTGTGGTATATGGTTGTATCTTGTGGGTAAAGTATATAACCTCTGCAGAGTGTAAAACCATTTGAATAGCCATGCTCGCGGTATTGAGCATTGCTCGATGATTATAAGCAAGGATTAGATTTTATTAAAATAAATGTGAGAATAGAGGTTGTATGCCTATAGAGGATGAATTGTGATTTAAGGTTATGAGTTGGTCTATTTAGGAAACAACTAAGAAATTTACTATTGTTATTATTTGTTTTTCTGCCTTTTCAATCTAATTATGTTAATCTTTCATACATGCTGTTTTTATGCAAAAGAACCATGTCAGCCCTTTCATTTGGAATAAGCCATGCATATAGTATATTAGACCTGCATTATGTGCACAACTTGTTGAGTGCTTTATGTACTCACCCTTGTAACAAAACATCACCAGTTGGAGAGGAGGCTACGCCTGCTTTTGAGGAAGAGTTCCAGGAGGACACGGACAATTAAGATGCGAACCTTGTTAGTTGCCTGTGGCAAATTCAAGGGTTGCTACGAATAAATTTATTTCCGCTGTAATTTATTTATTTTTCAGTCTTAGCCCTGCGAGGCATATTCATGTAAGGTGGACCATAAAGTCGTCTAACAAGTTATAATTAATTTGGCATATTCATTGTGATAATCATTTATGTTGTGACTGTGTGCACTAGTGTGATCCTAAACTAGTGCTGAATACACAAAGAGTCCGGATTTGCATATTCGGGTCCCGACACTAACCTGTTTCTGTAATTAGCCCTGAATCTCGGGGTCTAGATTCTGTTAGGAGGGAGGTTTGTAACATCCCAAAATTTGGCGCAAAATAATGTTATATTGTGATTTGTGTATTTTTTGAATTTTTAAAATTTTTTAGAATTTATTTGGAATTTATTATGTATTTTTGAATTATGCCTTTTTATATATTATATTAAATATTGAGAAAGTTTAAATAAATTTTTAACAAAAATATTTTATTTTGGTTCCAAATGTCTTAAAATATTTTCTAATCTAAAAAAATTCTTGTAGTTTTACTATTTTATTTTGGCATTGTTGATTTTATAGAATTAATTTAAATGGAAAAGATTTGAAAATGCCTTAGAACAGCAATGGGCCAGGAATCCATGGGCCCAGCCCATTCTATCAGTCTAGCCTATTTATCAGGGAAAACCCCTAGAGGTCATGTTGGCCGTTGGAATAAGTCGCATCGGACGGCTGAGATCAAAGGGGAATCTGGATTGGAGCCTTGCGCATCATGGTCATTGATTTTTGTGAACGTTCTGGATTGCTTCGCGTTGCTAAGAATCTGGGCTGTTGAACACGCCACGTGGTAGCCGCTGGTCTTCGTCTCTGTGTAGGTCTTGGCTTACTCTGTCGTAGCCGCCATGGACACGGAGGCTCTTCCGTGAGGAGCATGGACTCTTGCGCTAGTCACCGAAGCTACTGTCGCCAGTCGCCAGCGGGGACCATAGGTCTCCGTGCTGCCACCGCCGACGTGTCAAGTGCCGATGCGCGACGTGTGTGTGCCACGTTGCCACTACGCTGGCGCCATATCAGATTTGTGCGCTGAGGTGTAGCCGAGTTGGTGTTGTGTTGGCATCCTAGTCAACCAAGCCATGTCGCGGTGTGGGTCCCACCTATCGGTTTGATGGCGGTTCGTGAACCCAGTCCACCATGGAGATGTGGAGATCCATGGACTCGGTCCACAAACCGAGTGCCACGTGTCAACATAGGAAATTTTCAGATTTAATTTATTTCATGCTGACGTCAGCGATGACGCAATAAATAATATTTTCTAGTGCAAAAATAATTCAAGTAATTCGGTATTTTTCCAATTTTCAGATTTTTATGATTTTTGAATCTTTCGAGAGCTCGTTCTTTCTCATACGAGCTCCGATTGAGGTGATTCAATTTTATAAAAATTAGTAAATTGAGGTATATTTAATGGGGAATTTTATTTGATTTTTTGAGTTTATTTGCTCTATATTTTGGTATTTATTTGATGTTCTCTTTTGACACACGTAGACGTCGAAGTGCTCAAAGTGTTCGAGGAAGAATCATCGATGCAAGACCATTGTCTAGAGCAAGAAAAAGGGCTTTCTATGTTATATTGGAGCAAGTGGCAATGGGCAGTGAGCCAAGGTGGGCTGTTGGGCATAAGGGTATGTGAAAGTCTTGCCCTAGTCATTTTAAGGACATAACCTTGCAATCCTTTTGACCTTACTCAAACATGCAACCACATGACTGGAATGGGGTGGACCTAGCTGATTAATTAGTAATATTTTATCTTTGGTATTGCCAGTGGCGGTGTGAGTCCTGGGTTTATGGATCAACTCACATAGCGCAAGTGGGGAGCTCTGTTGTAGCGATTTAACCCTTCAGTGTTGAAACCTTAGCGGGCAATACTAGGTTAAGGCAAAGCTTTGTAAAGGCTTTGTCATAATATCTCTGTAACACACAAAGGAAATGTGTTTGTAACGTTTGCACAAAGAGATGTGCATGTATGTGGGTAAAGCGTATAACCTCTGCAGAGTGTAAAATCTATTTAGATAGCCGAGCTCGCGGTATTGAGCAATGCTCATGAACTACAGTCAAGGGTTGGATTTTATAAAATAAAAACCTAGATAGAAAGGCTGGATGTTAATGGCAAGTTTGGAATTTGATTTAGGGCTGGATGCCATGTTTACTTGAGAATTGCTGAAAGTTATTATTTACTGTTATTTATTTTATTGTCTTTTCAATTTATTTGTTATATCCTTTATAAATGCTACTTTACTTCAAAATAACCATGTTAACCATTCCATTGGAATAAGCCTAGCATATAGTTATGTTAGAATTGCATTCTATGCATAACTTGTTAAGTGCTTTATGTACTCACCTTTGCCAACAACTAAATCACCAGTTAAGGAAGATTCTACACCAACCCTTGAAGGGGAGTACCCGGAGGAGACGAACGTCTAGGGTGCAAGCCTTGTCGGTTGCCTATAGTATACTGAGGGGTTAATCTACGTTTTCATTCCGTTGTAGTTTAATTTGTTATTCACAGTATAGCCTCGCGAGGCATAATCATGTATGTTCCACTATAAGGTCAGTCAACAGGTCAATATTTAATATAAAACATCTTTCATTATGTGTTTCGCTATGTATGATTGTGATATTTATCTATGTTGAGCCTGTGTGCACTAGCGTGATCCTGGACTAGTGCGATATACACAGAGAGTCTGAATTTGTATATTCGGGTCTCGACAGGCACGACGTCAGTGGATCAAGCGTCGGTGCTGTGCGCGCTTTGACCAGGATACTTCGTACACTCTTGTCTCCACCTCTTCTTCCTATTTCATGCTGGCGGTGCTATCATGCCTCGTCGTGTGCTGGCATGCCAACTGGTATGGCTCTCCATGGGGACCTGATACCCCGACGAGGACAGGGAATAGGATGAAGTGGCCCTCGATGCCACGGTTGGGATAGGGGAGCGGGGGAGTTCCCTCCTCTCAAGGACAGGGATGTTCAAACCACTCCTCATCGGGGAATGTCCCTGTTGCCATCCCTATGCTCTGCACATGATAGGCTAACCATCACACCTAGAAAATGACTCAATTCAACCCCTTTTAGGCCCATCTGTTGAACCCCTTCTACATGGTGTATTTTAAAATGTACTCGCTCATCCATACTTGTCAAGCATATTTTGTCATAAGTTATTATCTAAACGACATAATCTCATTCCATTAACCAAATATATAATAAACCAAATGGTTTCTAAATTTAATAGCACACTATGCCTACCTATCGTAAAACACTACTCTACATTTAGGCTCGAATACCAACTGATAATGCATATGCCATATTTCTTTTCATATTCCCCCCTTACGCATACCAATATTGACTAAAGCCCATAAAATATCGAATAAATATATGGAGCGAATAGGAATCAATATTATCACGACTATTCTCAAAACATGAAAACTCTTTAAATTGTACGCACAAGACTAACCAAAATATATCTACTTTTTTGAACCCAACATTCATGAAGAACATGTCATGGCCTAATATTTGCATTCTCTGTTCATTTATATTTAAAATAATATTTTATGCATTTCAAAGTTTTTTTTAATTTTATGCTACTTATTTTAAAGACAATAGTGTTTAATTTTTTTCACAAAAATTTAATACCACAAAAGTCATGATTTTTTTAATTCTACACTCTACCAACAACGTCCCCAAAAATTTTCAGAATCTTTTGAGCTACACTACAAATTTTATAAATTGAAAGTCCATTTCTATATTCATACAATACGACATCAATTTTCAAAATCCTCTAGATTTTTCATATCCGACATAATCCATTTTGTAAATTTGTCCAAATTGGTCTGAATCTATTCGATCCGTTCTTACTCCTATGTATAGTATTACATTTCTACAACGTAATATATCTACATATCTACACAACTATAGATCTACAGAACTACATATCTGTGAAATCATGTGCTAAAAAATTGGCTTAGTGATGAAATTGGCATTGCAAAGTGGTTGTGCTCATGGCATGTATGGTGCTTGTGCATGTGCTGTTTCAGATGTTTACTTGATATGCTTGTGATAGCATGGTAATAGTTTTGCTTGATGCAATATGCTCGTGTGAGTGGTTGCATCGATTGACTTCGAGTCAAGTCGTGGACTTGTGCTCGGATCCGTTTTGTGTTTGTTCATGTGCAGGTGTTGCTCGAGGGTGAACGTGGTCGATGTCGGGACCGGAACTAGGTTCATAGAGGAACTGAGGTTCGGGATTAGGTTCAGGGAGGAATCGAGGTCTTGATGATCAAGGATGTCATGCGGGACGTTCGGGTTAGAGAACGGTGCACAAGGAGGCTAGTTAGTCATGTGAGTGCGGCAGGTGGGCCGTACGCGTGCAGTTGTAATCATTTGGGATAATTTGCATGTATTGGACCATGTTGGGCCAAGTGGACATGAATGCGAACTGTTGCTTATTATAAATAGGAGAGGGATGTCTCCTGTTTAGGTGAGAGAGCTAAGTATTAGCGTTTATACTCTTTTGTTGAGAGTACTATAACAAAACTAGCCAGAAGAAATAAAAAATCAGATTTTCCTTAGCCAGCCGAACGCATGAACGCAAATCTTCTCACGCAGCTAAAGCAACCGCGACGCTACAGTGATTTTTGCGCTACTACAGTGATTCATGATTTGCTACGGTAATTCTAGTTTTTGAGTTTGATTGTCCGGTTTTAATTTTTATAGATTGATTCGTTGTCTCTCTTAATTCAATGAGTTTAATCTTGATTTGATCCATCCAAAACCTATCACAGCATGCTTTCAGGGTTTCTAACTTTTGATCCATAGGTCCGATCAAGCTGATTCTTTTTTTCTTAGATTCATATTGGAATCTAGATTATTCTTTTCAAATTTCAGATCAATCCGACGGTTGGATCTCCAAGAATTTGTGATTTACCGAACATATTTACTCTGTTTTGTTGAATACAATGCAATTATTTGATTTCGAATTGAGGTGAATTTTTAGTAGATCGAAAATTTGATTTTAGCTTTTGCGCAATCATTCACCCCCTCTGGTTGCTAGTTTAGTATATATCGATCCTACAAGTCGTATCAGAGCTCGGTTTTTCTAATTTATCTTAACCGGTGATTAGATCAATGGATCGTTATTTGACAAAATCATGTGTGTTCGATGGTGTTGATTTCTAGTTTTGGAATGATAAGATGGAGGCGTTCATCCAGGCACAGGGCTTCGCAATTTGGGAGAAGGTTTACAAGTCGTACAAAGTCCCTGAGAACGATAACGTCAACGACACCAATCGCACACATGTTGAAGCAAACAGCAAGGCGCGCAACTTGATCATCCAGGGCTTGGGACGCAGTGATTTCGATCGAGTGGTTCATCTTCAATCCACATATGAGGTATGGAAATCTCTTTGTGACTATCATGCAGAATCAAACACTGTCAAAGAGGTTCACCAAGATATTTACGAAAAAGAATATATGTGTTTTGAGATGAAACCTGGTGAGTCTGTAGATGACTTTGTTGCACGCTTTAATAAAATTCTTAGCAATTTATGTGATGTTGGTGTTAGCTTTTCGGATACTGGTAATGCTAGACAAATGCTTAGTGCTTTGGACATGTCAGTGTGGGAGATGAAAGTAACATCTATACAAGAATCTACTATCATGAGCACACTCACATTAGATATTCTTTATTCTAAGTTGAAGACTCATGAATTAGATGTTCTTGCTAGGAAAGGTAATTCTAAATCAATTGCTTTGATCTCTAGCCCTAACATGTCAAATGCTAATTCTTCTTCTAGCTTTGCTTTGTCCTCCTTATCATCTTTAAATGATGAACAAATTAAGAATTTCCTGAAGAAGATTTGGCACTACTCTCTTCTCGCTTTAATAAAGCTTTGCAGAATGTCAGAATGAGAAAGAAAGTAGGCGGTGGTCCTCCTAGGTGCTACGAGTGTGGCGACCTCAACCACATTCGTCGGAATTGTCCAAAAATTTTAGGTAAATATTCAAAAGAAGAAAAGAACAAGAGGAACGACAAGAAGAAAGCTTCTCCAAGCAGCAGCAACAAGAAAAGAAGCTTTGTGAACTGCAAAGTTGCCCACCGAGTTCTTTCCACTCTTGAACAAGTCAATTTGAGCGATATGGACTCGGAAAGTAGCGAAGAAGACACAACAATGCCAACCAAGCGTGAACTTACAGGTTTGTGTCTTATGGCAAGAAGTGATGAAAGCCTTACTGAAGATGATCACGACAGCGACTTCAATGAGGTAGAGCCTTCTTATGATGATTTAGCCATAGCTGTTACTCGTCTTCATAAATTGCTTGATAAACGTGACAAGAAAATTAAGAAACATGATGTTCTTGTGGAATCTTTGAATAATGAAATTGCTAGAATTAAATCTTTGATTCCTGATGATGATGCTTGCAAATCATGTGACTTAATTTATTCTGAACTTACTTCAATAAGAAATGTTCATGCTTCAACTCTTGATAAGCTTAGAGATGAAATTGATAGCCGTTCCACCGATGATTTGCATGATTCAATTTCTTATTCTAAATGTCCAATTATTGAATTGAAATTGAAAGATGCAAATGCTATAGTTTCTCAAATGATTAATGATATTCTCACTCATAAGGTTCTTTCATGCTCAACTTGTCGCAAGCAAAAAGGAAAAGTGGACGTTCCCTGTAATAATTGTTTAACTCTTTCTTAAAAGGTTGATTATTTGAAAAAATATTTAGAACATTTCACTAAAGGAAAGAAAAACCTAACATTATTTTGGATCAATCAAGGGTTAGCATTCATAACAAAGGTTTAGGTTTTGATTCTTATGCTCATCATAAATCACATGCTCCCACTGTTGTTAAGGCACTTGAAAGTGGAAAATTCAAAATTGTCAACGAGCCTAAGAAAACTGTTTTTAAGTCTACTGGAATTTTATATTCTACTATGATGAATGTGAATGATGCTTCTACTTCTAAATCTAAACATCATGTTAAGTACACTTGCACTCACTGTGGTAGAGATGGACATTTAGTAGATTTTTGCTTTAGACTAGCTAAACAACAAAAGAAAGAAAGGGCTAAGGCTAGGTCTAATTTCAGACAGGCACGTTTTACTCCTTATTTTGTGCCTAGGGTGAAACAAACACCTTTTGTTGCTAAAAGCACGGGAAAAGGCAAATTTGATTCTGTGCATAAGAATACTCGTGTTGTGCCTACTATTGTGCATCGTGTGTCTCAGTATTGGATTCCTAAATGCTTCATTTCTAACCCCAGTACCGAGGCCTCGACATCTTCTAGTGCTATGTAGGTTTTTCAGATGCGGGTTGGAGAGCAGAAGCTTAGTGGATCTTGGTCTTTTGCAAGATGTGATCAAGACTTGGATGGTTCTTACCCTTGAGATGGCCTTCAAGAGGCATGTGCGATAATTCTTCACCTACTTTGTGAGCTATTTTATACACTCATGTCTTTTACATTCACTGATATCTAATTGTGGTATGAGATGAAATGTTTGTTCATATGCTCATATGTATCGCCTGGCATGTTCAGTCATGTTATATCTTATATCATGCCTTTTCATGCTTAGTAGTTATTTATCATGATTCATGCTTATGCTTAACTAAACATACCATGATAACTCAAACACATGTATATCATCACCTTTTTTTTATTTCATTGGTTATTCGTTTGTGGGGGAGTTCATACTTTTGGTAAAAATTTCTTTCGTTTGTCTATTGGGATGATTGTTCTTTCAGACTTTTGTTTATAAAATTAATCCCATTGGGTGACAATTTTGAAGAAAGTTTTTAAGATGTTTGCTTTGAGGGGGAGTTTTTGAAAACTTTGTAATATTTTGTAGCATATTTTTTATTTTTTATTTTGTGTGTTTCTTAAATGAAAAACAAAAAAGTTAAAAAAATGAAAAAAGTAATGAGCATTGTATTTGATACATATATGTCATTTGAAGCCATATTTATGCTACAAGGTCTTTGCAACTTCATGTTTATGCATATATGGTGTAGTTTATGATATGACTATTTAAATGGAAAGAAAACTTGAATTAAATCATGTCATGGTTGAACCTTCTTGGCTATCTTGATCCTGTTCAAAAAGTGCTAAATATGAAATTTATCAAAGTCAAGTGCTAAAGCTCAAAGAGTGATTGTTGATAAATGCAAGATCAAG
This sequence comes from Otatea glauca, assembly GCA_036346275.1. Lineage (NCBI taxonomy): Eukaryota > Viridiplantae > Streptophyta > Magnoliopsida > Poales > Poaceae > Otatea > Otatea glauca. The sequence continues at coordinate 51,396,257 of CM070721.1, forward strand.
ATTATGTACTATCGCACTTCTTCTTTACGAGACTGCTTATCATTGCACTTTGATATGAACTTGGAAGAGATTGTGTATGACCGAAACTATGAAACATTAAGCTTGTGATTGCTTGGCATGATTGAAAAGTAAGGTTGATAGTACATTTAATTCCTTGAAATTTTTACACTCTATTGAAATTAATTAATGAATCAGTTTTTCAAGCATCAATAAAGTGCACAAAAATTCAATGTTTCAGGTTTTGAGATTGTTGAGAAAGGGAGATCATGCCATACAATAAATTGTTAATAGTACTTAATTTCTAGTTATGCTTACTTTATATTGTCTTTGTGTAGATTTGAGGGTGCAAGTATTTTTTGATAGCATGGCTTGGTAATGAATTTGCAACATTTGTGGATGATTTAGAATGCTCATTACATACAAAAAAAATCAAACTTAAAAAACAAAAAGATTTTGTTTTCTCTCTTTTGTGTTCTTGATGAATCCATTGTCAAAGGGGGAGAATTTTGCCACTTTGGAGAATTTTGGAGGAGAATTTTAGAGAACTTTATACATGCTTTACACATGCACATGTTTTGTACAAGTGGTATTCAATCATTCACTCACATTTTTCTTCTTAGGGGAGATTTTTCTTATTTTCACCTAGAGGGAGTTTTTCACTTTGCATATTTGTCAAAGGGGGAGATTTTGTTTTTTCACTTTGACTTTTGATTCCAAAAACTTTTCTTGTGAGGTGAATGCCAATGTTCAGTTCTAAGTGGTGTTGCCAATGTTTTCATCAAGGGGGAGATTGTGAAATCATGTGCTGAAAAATTGGCTTAATGATGAAATTGGCATTGCAAAGTGGTTGTGCTCATGGCATGTGTGGTGCTTGTGCATATGTTGTTTCAGATGTTTACTTGATATGCTTGTGATAGCATGGTAATGTTTTGCTTGATGCAATACTCTCGTGTGAGTGGTTGCATAGATTGACTTTAAGTCAAGTCGTGGACTTGTGCTCGGATTCGTTTTGTGTTTGTTCATGTGCAGGTATTGCTCGAGGGCAAACGTGATCAATGACGGGACTGGAACTAGGTTTATGGAGGAACTGAGGTTTGGGACTAGGTTCAGGGAGGAATCGAGGTCTTGATGGTCGAGGATGTCATGTGGGACGTTCGGGCTAAAGAACGGTGCACATGGAGGCTATTTAGTTACGTGAGTGCGGTAGGTGGGCCGTACGCGTGCAATTGTAATCTTTTGGGGTAGTTTGCATGTATTGGACCATGTTGAACTAGGTGAACATGCATACGAACGGTTGCTCATTATAAATAGGAAAGAGATGTCTCCTATTTAGTTTTTGAGTTTGATTACCCGGTTTTAGTTTTTATAGATTGATTCATTGTCTCTCTTAATTCAACGAGTTTAATCTTGATTTGATCCATCCAAAACCTTCCTAGGGCATTAACTTAGTATTTCTCAAAGTTTCGTTGATTAATCTTTTGTATATTTTGATTAATCACGAAATTAGGGTTTGATCAATTTTCGTCATTATTTGGTACAGTCATCTTGCAAAGGTCATAACTCTAGTTCCGTAGATCTGATTGAACTGATTCTTATTGATTTAGTTTCGAAATTGAATATAGTTTCTACAGTTAAAATTGCACGTCAATCTAACGGTGGTATCTTCAGAACTTTCTGTTTTAGTGATCATATGTTTACTCTGTTTGTCGAATCCGAAGCAATTATTTGAGTCCGAATTGAGGTGAACTTTAGTAGATCAAAAATTTGATTTTAGCTTCCGCGTAATCATTCAACCCCTCTCTGATTGCTATATTAGTATATATCGATCCTACAATATCTAAACACCTACACATCTAAACAACTACAAATGTAATATTTTTGGTTGCCAACCTACCATGATTTCAAAATTGAATCTAACAGGTTACAAGAACCCACCTCAAAAGATTGATCCCCTTTTCTTCTCCTCCTCCCATTTCCTCTCTCTTCTCTCCCTCTCCTCTCTTCTTTTTTGTCCTTGCCTCTCCTTTTCTCTTCTCTTTCTCTCATTTCTTCTCTTCTTCTTTTCTTCCCTCTCCTCTCTTCTCTTTCTGTCCTTTCGATTCGCACAAAGCCGGATGCATCGAATTTAAAGGTCTCCTTCTGTCACCATTTCAAATGGCCATAGAGAGGTAGTGTCTCTGTCGCCATTTTAATTCACGATTTGTTCCCTCTATCATCAATTGAAATGACGACACCTAACGTGGGCACCCACATGGCACTCTGTCGCCACTCCACTTGCCAGCAATCTATGTCACCTGTTCAATTGGCAATAAAGTCATATTGTCGTAATTAAAACGGTTATAGAGGTATATTTCTATAATTTTTTTGGTGTATTATTTTTGAAAAATTATTTAAATTTTGGATTATTTAGAAAGAAAATTCAACAAAGTGGTATAGTCCTATGTGTTCCTCTTTGTTTCGTGGTAAGCGCAATCCACGATAGTAGGATGGTCAAAATAATGTATTCCCAACTTTATGGTGCCCTTTAGGTACCTAATTACCCTCTCTAATACTATCCAATAATCGTCTCTTGGATTAGTCTATACTGGCTCAACCTGCTTTTACCATACGAGAGAGATCAGTTCTAATGGCACTAGTCGAATACATTAAGAACCCAATTATTTGAAAATATTTAAGGTGGTCTTTTCCATGTCTAGTGTTTTTAAAGCAACTCAACATTTTGATTGGTGTTTCTACAGGTCTATGGTTCATGGACCCAAAGCGGTTTAGAATTTTATCCACATAATAAGACTATGTTAGCGTAATCACATTCTCACCCTTTAATACTTTGATGTTTAAAATAACATCAGCTTCACTTATGTCTTTCATATCAAAGATCTAGGAGATGAAATGCTTAGTTTGATTGATCACGCCCATATTGATTTCAAATAGCAATATGTCACCCATGTAAAGACAGAATGACACCTTCGCCCACATCAAATCGATAGCAGACACATTTGTCTATTTCATTTACACAAAAGCCAATCGATATCAACATACAATCAAATTTCTCATGCCATTACTTAGGGCTTGCTTTACACCGTATATCAAGTGACCTACTTTCTTCCCTTGCTCTTCGACGAAAATACACATAAGGCTGCTGTACGCAGGGTTCCAAATCTCGTCGAATTTCGGCGAAATTTCGCTGAAATTTCGGATTTCGGACCATCCCGAAATCTAAACTACCAGCTAGATAAAAAAATTAAAAAAATTGAAATTGCTACAGTTTTCTCGGCAAAATTTCGCCAAAATTTCATGTTTTTTTGGCCGGTTTTGAAACTTTTAAGGCCGGATTTGACCGGATTTGGTCCAATAACCCTTAGGAAAGTCATCTCCTATGAAAATTTGTTGAAAAACCGAAGTTTTGAGACATTTTAAAATTTTGGCAAAAACACTGTTAGATTTTTATAAAATTGTAAAAGCATGATAATGAGCTGAAACTTTTATGGCACTATGTTTAGTATCTTAGGATCATAAATAAAAAATTTAAAAATAATTTAACTTAATTTGTTATCCTGAAAAAATCAAAAACTGAATGAACATAATTGGGACAGTTATATTGTCATAATTTTATAAATTTTCTTGAGTGTGATTATGATCTATATTTTTTTTTAGAGATTAATAATTGCCTTAGTACCATTATAAAAAAATTTAAAAAAAATCAAATTTTTTTGTTTGGTCAATAAAATCTATGTAAGCATTTAACTTCGTTTGTTATATTATATTTCAAAAATCAAAAAGAAAAGAACATAAATGGTACTGTACCTTGTAAGAATTTTATAAATTTACTGGAGTGTGATCATAATTCAAAATTTTTATGATATATTATTAACTTACTTATCACCCTTATGTAAAATTTTCAAAAAATTTAACCTTTTTTTATTGCTAAAGCAAATTTATGAATTGATCATCAGGTTTTTATCAGGACGTAGAACTGTCTGAATTTTAAAACATTATTTGGAATAATCGTCATCTAAAAATTTTAAATCAACATTAATGTTACATAAGTACTATCCAAAAAAAAATTCAAAAGTTTTTAACATGGTTTAGATAATTTTTCATTTTGTTCAAGTTTACCGGTAAGCTTTTTAACAAGGCAGTAATACTGTTCGAATTTTTAAAAATTCATACAGTTTGATCATCATCTGAAAATTTTATGAGAGCATTAGAGATACATCATAACCATGCAAAAAAAATTCAAATGTTTATAACGTGGTTTGAACTATTTTGCATTCGGTTCAAAATTGCCGGTCAGTGTTTTATCAGGACAGTAGCAATGTTTGAATTTTTAAAATTTCCACAGACTTCAGAATATCTGAAATTTTTATGGAAATATCAGCTATTTGTCAGGACTCTAAAAAAAATTCAAAATTTTTCGACATCGTTTGTCCTACGTTTTTTCCGTTGCAAAAAGGCCAAAGTTTTGGGTATTTCGCCCAAAATTTCGGTATTTTTCGGCGAATTTTGTTTTTTCTCGGTACAAAACGAATCGGATTTGAATTTTGGTTTTTGAATTTCGAACGAGATTTGTCCGAAATATCCGAATTTCGCCGAAATTTCGGATTCCGGTACTGCACAGTATTTTATACCAAAACGAAATTTAGATCCTTGGCTGTACGTATTGACCGGAACAGGAAGCTAGGAGTACATCTTATCCTGTTCCTAGAGCTACGCGAAGTTCTGTTCGTCAGTGTTTTTATTCCAGTGCGGCAGTATATACCAGCACATGGCGCTGGTACCTTCACGTATCACAGTACCTTCATGCCTACTTTCAGGCCGTAAAATGGCGGCATATGAGATGGGTCTAGTCTTGTGGACTCTAGACGACAATTCATTGACTCTTCGGAAAATGATGACTTCTTGACTCTATACACTTGCCTGTCCACGACACCACAAACCTAAGGTCTTTTGTTTTCGCATGCGTATTTCGTGTAGTGGGTACCAACAGGATGGTACGAATAAAAAAAGAACACACGGAATATAGGGGGTGGAACTCTCTTGCTTTATTAGATTGATCTTTTACATAGGAGAAGCCCAATATATAGAAGAAAGTATAAGAGATGAGTTTGGATTCGCCCACAAATCAGAGATAGATAATAACCGAATCAGTTACAGAAATCTTATCTCATAACACTCCCCCTTGGGCGAATACCGTCTAATGCGCATGTCTCGTTAAAAACTCTAGTCAAAAACCCAGTAGGAAAAAGGAGATGAGAAAAGAGTACATTGCACTCGCACTTTATGTTGCACTAGTTGCCTCGTTAAAAACCTTTATGTGAGAAACTTCAGGAAAACTCACTAAGGGAAAAGAGTACAACTTATAATCTTCTAAATTTGTATTAGGATCTACAGGATCACCATAAGGGTTATAATTCAAGGGTTCGCTCCCCCTGAACTTTGCATATCTCTAAGTCTTCTCATTCTAATGTCTTTAACACATCTTTGAAATGTGGATTTAGGCAAGGACTTAGTAAATAAATCTGCAAGATTTTCACATAACTTAGTTTGCAAAATCTTTATCTCACCGTTCTTCTAGAGTTCATGAGGAAGAATAACTTAGGAGCAATATGCTTCGTGATATTACTCTTTACATAACCCAATTGCATTTGTGCAACACAAGCAGTATTATCTTCATAGATAATTGTGGGGTATCGATAGTTTTAAGGCCACATGACTTCTGGATGTGGTTAATCACACGTCGTAGCCAAACACATTCACGTGAGGCCTCATACAAAGCTATGATCTCTGAGTGGTTGGTAGAAGTAGCCACCAAAGTCTGTTTACAAGACCGCCAAGAAACGGCTGTACCACCACAAAGAAACACAAAACCAGTCTGTGATTTGGCACTGTGGGGATCAGACAGGTAGCCAGCATCTGTGTATCCCACCATGGTTAAGTCTTGGTTCTTTTGAAAAAATAATACAAGATCTTGAGTACCTTGGAGGTATCTGAGTAAAGTCTTAACACCAGCCTAATGTCTTCTGGTTGGGGGTGCACTGTGTCTTGCTAGCAAATTCACCGCGAATGCAATATCAGGCCATGTGCAATTCACGAGATACATAAGCGCACCAATGGCACTTAGATATGGAATTTCAGGTCCTAAGGCTTCCTCATTTTCCATCCTTAGTCTGAAAGGGTCTTTATCCACTTCAAGAGATCTCACGACCATGGGGGTTTTTAAAGGATGCGATTTATCCATATTAAACCTTTCCAATACCTTCTGAGTATAGGAAGATTGGTGTACAAGAATTCCTTCTGGGAAATGCTCTAGCTGCAGGCCTAAGCAAAATTTGGTTTTACCCAAATCTTTCATCTCAAACTCCGTCGTGAGGTAAGCACTTGCTTCCTTTATCTCCTCTGTGGTTCCGATGATATTCAAATCATCGACATATACTGAGATGATACAGAATCCATTCTGGGATTTCTTTATGAACACACAGGGACAATCATCATTATTCGAGTATCCCTTCTTTAGGAGGAACTCACTCAATCGGTTATACCACATTCTCCCCGACTGTTTTAACTCGTATAGCGATCTCTGCAGTTTGATGCTATACATGTTGCGATTATTAGGATCCGGAACTTTGACTCCTTCAGGGACTCTCATATAAATGTCCGTATCCAGTGACCCATATAAATATGCGGTCACTACATCCATCAACTGCATTTTTAAATCTAAGCCAGCTGCCATTGATATTAAATATCAGAACGTTATTCCACTCATTACAGGAGAATAGGTTTCATCATAATCTATGTCGGGTCTCTGCGTGAACCCTTGTGCTACAAGCCTCGCTTTATATCTCACCACCTGGTTGTTTTCATTTCTCTTCCGGATGAAAACCCATTTTGATCCTACAGGGAACACTTTATGAGGTGTTCGGTCAACAGGACCGAATGCTTTCCTTTAATTAAGCGAGCGCAATTCCGCCTCAATTGCTTCTTTCCATTTGACCCTATCTGAGCGCTTCTGGCACTCTGCCATGGACTTTGATTCTGGATCCAGTTCTAGAGTTTTAGCAATTTTAGAGGCAAAATAAATGTCGACAATTGTAGTCTTTCTTTTATACAATTCTCCTGAATCCACATAATTGGTGGATATTTCTTCATTCATTTCTTCCAGCTCATCGTGATTTCCCTCAATGACAAAGTCTGGGTGTTCCGACTTCCCAGCGTCAGTTTGTGCGCACAAATCTTCGTTGGGATTCCCATCTTCAGGATGGCTCACTTCAGGGAGGTTACCATCTTCAGGATGGCTCACTTCAGGGATTTTCTCAACATCGGGTTGAGCTTCTTCAACTGTCTCAGGTAGTGATCTCACTTGTTCGGTTCTCCGTTTCTGCGGAAGTCTCCGCGGAACTGAGTCTCGTGCACCTGGAGGCCTCCCCCTCTTTTTGTCATGAGGGGAAAGAGTGGCTTCAATAACCTTCTGGGGTATTCTCACTCTTTTAGGTGCATTTACTGTAGGTATATGAGATTTTGTCACTCCCTTATGATCTGTGAAGGCATCTGGCAGATTATCGGCTATTTGTTGTAGACTTATTATCCTCCGAACTTCAAGTTCAGCTTCTTTAGTGCGTGGGTCTAAGGACTGAATGCCAGTGGCATTCCAATCTATTTCCCGGCATTCTTCAATGTGGTACTTATCTCCCCCTAATGCCGAAAAATTGTCCTCATCAAAAATACAATCAGCGTACCGAGCCGTGTACAGATCACCTGTCATAGGCTCTAGGTATTTAATAATTGACGGAGATTCATAACCTATATAGATCCCCAACTTCCGGTGAGGTCCCATGGTGGTACGCTGAGGTGGAGAGATTGGCACGTATACAGCATAGCTAAATTTTCGCAGATGAGAAATGCTTAGTTCTTTCCCACGCACTAGCTGCAAGGGGGAAGTTTCATGGTATGCAGTTGGTCTGAGTTGAATTAATGATGCAGCGTGCAGCACTGCATGGCCTCAACAACTAGTGGGTAACCTACAATTCTGCAAAAGCGGCCTAGCAATAAGCTTTACTCTCTTAATTAATGACTCTGCAAGGCCATTTTGTGTGTGGACATGGGGTACAGAGTGCTCTACATTAATGCCCAGAGCCATGCAATAATCATTAAATGCTTTTGAGGTAAACTCGCCAGCATTATCCATGCGAATGGACTTAATCCTTTCTTCTGGAAAGGAGGCTCTTAATTTAATAATTTGGGCGATTAATTTAGCAAAAGCATGGTTCCTAGTCTATAAGAGGCATACATGGGACCATCTAGTAGAAGCATCTATTATAACCATAAAATATCTAAAGGGGCCCGACAAGGGCTGAATTGGTCCACAAATATCACCTTGAATTCTCTCCAGGAAATTCAGTGATTCTTCCCTAACTTTGAGATGAGAGGTTCGTACTATCAGTTTTCTTTTAGCACAAGTAGGGCATATAAAAGCTTCAGGTTTAGGAAAGGCTGTAGTTTTTATGTTATGGCCAGCAGAATTATTTATTATTCTTCTCATCATATTCAACCCAGGATGACCCAGACGATCATGCCAGATCTTAAATATTTTTGGGGTTTTAAATATAGTTTTCATCGCAACATAAACTTCAGGTTTTATATATGTGTAATATAATCCGGAGGAGAAGAAAGGAAGTTTTTCGACCACACGTTTATTACACTCGTCAAACTTAGTCATGAGTAGGTATTCTGTACCATCCTCATTTTCAGTCTCTATGAGGAAACCATTTAGACGGATGTCTTTGAAACTTAGAAGAGTGCGACTGGACTCTGAGTATAATAGGGCATTCTCTATAATTATGCGAGTGCCCATAGGGAGAACTATGATGGCTCTTCCGGTGCCAACAATGAGAGCATCACTTCCGGCGATGGTCATAATATTTCCAACTTTCTTAATCAAAGTCTGAAAATATTTAGTTTCCCTGAGAATTGTATTTGTGGTGCAACTGTCTACAAGACAGACTTCCTCCTCCGCCATTGGATTTTATAGGTGTTCTATATTAAAGATTAAAAACAATCAAACATTTGTTACAGCAAGAACAAATAATATAGAACAAGCATAGCATGACTAATTAAATTTCCTGAAAAATTACACTTTATTGAATTTGACCGATAATCGCTCAACCGGAGCGTAGACCATTGTTCATTTAGGAACAAAAAACTAAACCGATAAAAGAGACTCTTAAGGAGACTCTAGAAAAGGATAATGTGACATTGACTCTGAAGAAAGACTGGGAGACTACTACATGTCTCCATACAAATCATTTGTATCATCCTCCTGGGATTTTTCTTTATTCTTCTGGAATTCTTTTAGCTCATCTTCAATAAGATCATCCTCTTCCATGGGAGTATCACCATATCCAAGAAAGCCCTTTTTGAATTCCTCTGTGGGGTTGGAGACTTGATCATCATCTAATTCCATTCCATTGTCAACAACAGGTTGAGTAATGAAATGTGCCTCCGCCTTATTCCCTTGATTCTTCTGGAATCTCCCAGTGGATTTCATATTGAAAGTGCATCTAGGCACTTATGTTATTTTGGTGATTAATGACAAACACATATAATGATAATCTATGAAATTGAGTAAATGCTTAACTTAGTGCTCAACAAATGACAAACATCTAATATGATTATATTGGTATGAGACTAACTTGTTATTGCCTAGTTGAGTATCAGTCTCATCTATTTAGAGGAAAATCAAGTGGGATGGTTAAGCAAAGATAAGGTATGCAATTTTGGTATCTATTCTATATTTGTTATTGCATTCCTTTCGTGCAAATGCATAGTGAACTCCAAGTAACATGTTGATTATATATATGAACATTGGTTCATGTCATATTTATTTGTGCATATATATTCATTTGAGTTCATTATGTGCTTTGTTTTTAGTATGCATGTATTAACTGGAGTTAAACTTCATATTGCTATAGATTGACTTGGTGCATGCATGTTTTAGTTGTATATCTTCTCATGCAATTCTCTTAGTGAAGTTTAGTCTAGTGTTGGATCACATATTTACTCTTATTCCAAATATTATTTTTACATGTACAATTCGTGTACATTCTATCATGTGCTTCATTTAAGTAAAGACTGTGATCCTTGCCATGATTTAATTGATTCATCATATTGGCAATTATCTCTCTAGTGCATATAGATCAATTACATATTCATCATGATGTACTTAGTAGAGAACATTTCTTATGTCAAGTGTTTCCATTTATGTCGTGCTTCCTTATATGAAACACTTGTTGTAATCAATTGTTCACAAATATCAACTTGTTTATATCTATTGAGCTTTTGGGACTAATGTCTATCATAAGTGGATTAGAAAGACTTAGGTTCCGTATGTGTATGATGACCAAGGTATCTTGGAGGATGATCGTTAAGCCGAGGTCAACAAGACGGCGGTGTCACCAAGAGTTGAGGACTAAGTCAAGATCGACTTGGCATGGAGATCGTCAGAGAGGATGATCAAGTCAAGGTTGATAGGACGAGAGTCTCATGAGGTGAATCAAGTCGAGTTGGACAAGGCGAAGATGTCATCAATTATATGGTGAAAGTCTTCATGCATCGACATTAAGAAAGAAGACGGCAAGTGACTATTTCTAGACTTATATTATCTTTGATTTAATTTGAGTCTAAGGATTGCCGTACTATTAAGAGGGATGCGATGTCAAATGACTTTTAGATGTGTCAAGTGCTCAAGTGATCCATCCTTGTGAAACTTAGAAAGAGAGTGGTGTTGGTGGTGCCGGAAAGTGAGGGTTGTAGGTCTCCCTTGGATTCTTTATGAAATTTGTGTTTATCCTTTGAGTTTTGGGTAGTGAGACCTTGTTGGTTGTGTAGCCCTCGTTCTTAGCTTTCGGTAGAGTCCAAGATCTCTGAAATCGAGTCATGATCAAAAGTTATGCTCGTTTTCGTCGGGCTGCTCGGGTTGTTCGGACAATCCGGAGTATCCGGTGTTAAGTCCGGACACTCTGGTTGAATTAGTCCGAGTGTCAGGGTATTTATCCGGAGTCTCCGGGTTGTGCGCAGCTGTCTCCAACGGCTAGTTTTTGGGGGGGCTCTATTTATAGCCCCATCCTCCCTCATTTTGGGCGGGCTTTTACCCTGTTGATTAGAGGTGCTATACCCTTGTTCTTGAGCCCCCAAAACACCTCTTTACCCTTAGATCTAAGTGATCCCCTTTTGTGAGAAGGGTTGGGAAGAGTTTGAGGAGTGAGGTGCTAGGTTGAGTGAGTTTTGAGTTGATTGAGCACTTGATTTCATCTCCAAGCTTGTTCTTCATGAGCATTTGTTACTCTTGGAGGTTGAGGACTCCTAGACGGCTAGGAGGTCGCCTACGAGCCACCGGAGCTTTGTGTGGTTGGCCGTGGGAAGTTTGTGAAGGCCGGTTCCGCCTCCGCAAGGGAAGGAATCAAAGGAGTGAAGACCGGCGAGTGTATTTGTGCAACACCGGGAGGAAGAGGGTTCAAGAGACCCCGGCTCAAGTGTGACCGAGCCGCCTCAGCGAGACGTAGGATCCTCAAGGATCCGAACCGGGTGAAAAATCATCGTCTCCAAGTTTGCTTCTTACTCTTGCTTTAGTATTTGATTTTGAATCTTGAAATTGCCCGATCTACTCTATTGTTGTGTTTGGCTCTAGATCTACATCATCCCAGTGCACTGATAGCATTTAGATCTTTTGTATTCAAGTAGATTGTTGAAAAATTGCAGGGATTTAAAATCTCATTTCGAGGTCTTAAATCCGGAGTATCCGGACTCCTGAACCCGGATAGTCCGGACAATTCGGAGTATCCAGAGATAAATCCCGGACACTCCGGTCTCAGTCACTCGGGTCCCATCCGGAGTATCCGGACTCCTGACCCCGGACAGTCCGGACATATCGGAGTATCCAGATAAAAGTCCCGGACACTCCGGACTTTGACCCTCGGGAGATTTTATTTAGCTGCAAATTTTTTATTCCGCTGCAATTTAGTTTTAAATATTTTTTTTCGCCTATTCACCCCCCTCTAGGCGACATCCCCTGTCCTTTCAATTGGTATCAGAGCAAGGTCTCTCCTTTATTAGACTTAACCGTCTAGAGAGTAAAGGATGTCGACTAGCGGATTAGTGCACTCACATGATCCACTTGTGCTAGATGGCACAAATTATGCTTCTTGGAAATTAATTATGACTTCTCATTTTAAATCCATGAGCCTCCAAATATGGTGGATCGTAGATGTCGGCTTTTCCTCTCCATTGAATGAAGTTGCTCCAACTGAAGGAGAGAGGAAATGCCTACATCTCGACGCTCAAGCTACTAATGTTTTATTTTGTCTTGTGAGCGATGAAATTTTTGATAGACTATGCAATCTCAAGAGCGCTCATGAAATGTGGATAAAGGTTCAAGAACTATTTGAATCATCCATTTCTATTGAGGATTGCACTAAGGAAGAGATGTCGGGAGATGAAACATCAAGCTCCACCTCAAGCTCAAGTGATGAAGAACCGACATCTCCATCAACCTCAACCTCCACCTCAAGTGATGATGAAGATGCTCTTCCATCACAAATCCGTTGCTTCATGGCGAAAGGTAAGAATGAGGTAAGTGACGATGATGATGATGATGATGATGATGAGCTCACTTATAATGAACTTATGAATTTGCTAGAGGAGCTCAATAAATGTCTTGGAAAGGAGAAAAAGAAAAATAAAATTTTGAAGCTTGAACATGAATCACTTCAAAATGATTATAATATGCTTCAAGAAAATCATGAATCCCTCCTTCTCAAAGAAACTCATAAGCCTAAGGTGGACATAGGAATCTCATGTGATTTAATTGATGAAATGTCTTACTTAAATGTTAATCCTAATATTTCATCAAAATTTGACATATCCACCTCTTGCAATGATTTACCTTGTTGCTCAAATTCAAATGTTTCCACTTCCTCTATGCATATTGAGACTAATCTTGTAAAGGAAAACAATGAGCTCAAGGCCAAAGTCATTAGATTAGAAAATGACTTGAGGAAGTGCGTAAAGGGAAAAGCCATCCTCGACGAGATCTTGAGCAAGCCGAGGGCGCCTCAAGATAAGCAAGGACTCGGCTACATCTCCAAGAGGGAGACTAGCAAGACAAGGCACAACGAAAGACATTCGAAGATCATCAAGTGCTTTGCTTGCAACAAGAAGGGACACTTCGCCTCCGTGTGCCCTAATAAAGTAGAGATCAAGCCACATCCATCAACAATGAGGCAAACCGACAAAGAGCAAGTCAAGAAGAAGAAGAAGAGACGCTCAAAGCCTACTTGCTACAATTGTCGGGAAAAGGGGCACATCGGTAAGGATTGTCCCAAAGGTATAACCCCTAAGCCTACTCATCATTTTAATGATTATTTGCTTAGGAAGGACAAGAATGGCAATGTATTTGCCAAGCTTGTTAAGTCTCATATGCCTGCTCAAAATGATAATGCTCATTTGCATAGGAAGAGTGAATCTAGAAATGGATTTGCTAAATTTGTTAGGACTCCTAAGCCTACACAAAGCAATTCAAATAAATTGCTTAGGAGAAATAACGATAGCAAAGCATTTGCTATATTTGCTAGATCCTCTAAGCGTTCTCATTATAATGATCATCATATGCTTAGAAAGGATCAAACTAGAAATGGGTTTGAGAATTTTACTAGACCTCCTTCTCTTTACAATGCAAATAATTCGCTTAGGAGGAATAATAATCTCAAACCCATTGCTAGTCATGTTAGTTCACCTAAGACTATAAATGTTAGGGCCATATGGGTTCCTAAATCACTTGTGACTAACATTCTTGGATCCAACAAAAGTTGGGTACCAAAAAGTGCCTAAAAGAATTGTAGGTGCTTGGAGATGCATTGGAAGTTTTGGCTCGATCAAGAGAACGATTCCATCATGTGCAAAAAGGAGCCAAGCTTGAAGACATTCACTTCAATCATGAACCAATGCCATCTCGGGTAACAAGTATTTAAATTGATTCTTATAGTTTCTAGCCTTGTGTAGGTTAAGCTACGTTATTAATGAAAATCAATTTAAATTGCTTGCTTATGATTCTTGCTCATGCTTGATTAATTGTTTTGATTGAAATCTTGAGCAAGTTTGGGGTAGTGGCACATTAAGGGGGAGTGCTAAATCATAACCATGTATATTACATCCCTACATGTGCCCATATTTATATAAGTGCTAATATATATTTTCAAAATCAAGCCATTTAGCCAAAAGTCAAAATTTTGTATACCATTAGTATTCTTGTGAAAAACTAGTTGCAAAATGTATACAAATATATTTGAAATGTCTTTCGAAGGTTTTGGCTTCACAAAATCTATTTTGAAAAGAAAATGAGTTTCATGATCAAAATCTAGATAGTAGTATCTTGTTTTGGATTTAAACTTATAATTTTCATAGAATTAAATGTAAAATGAATTTGAAAGTAATTCCAAAACGAAAATCCTAGAGTTGGTCATTCTTAACAATTCTTGTGTTCAAAAGATTTTCAAAAGACCAACCTAGCAAAAGTTATTTGATTTTGAAACTCACCGAAAAACTATATTTGACCCATAATAGTGACTATTATTGCACTTAGTGAGTTTCTCCGTTTGGACCGGATCTTGTGTAGTATCTTGGTTCAAAATGGTATCTTAGACTCATACACAAAATTCAAATCTCTATATCTTATCCCTTGCTTCATTTGAGTTTTTGTATTGTTGGATTTTGGGTTTGCCTCTCTTTTGTTTCTTCAAAAGGACTATTTAGGTCAAAAGTCAAAATTCATATTTAAAATACCCAAATTTGTGAAGAGCTTTGTAAAAGTATTCTATTATGTATCTCAATGTTTTACAAGCTCTCAAAATAGAAATATATTGAAATCAATTTTAGCCCGAAAAGTTTTTGGTTTGAACTAAAATAGCTTATTTAAGCATATTGCTCAAATCTTAGCATTCAAGTTGGATTTCATTATAAATGTTGGCTAGAAACCATCTTGATAATCAATTCTAAGCCATGGAAATTGAAATTGCATGAAATTCAAATTGAGTTGTATTTTGAGGCTTTTTATGAAAAACTATTTCCTATTTAACTTGCTTCAAAAAGGGATAAAAGCAAAATATTTGTTTGAAATACAAAATCTTATGAAAATAGTCTTCTAAAATGTTTTCAAATGCATTTCAAATGTTTTCAAGTATCTAACCCTTGGCTAGAAGCTAAAAGTCAAACTTTGGCCTCAAATGGATCTTATATGATCTTGTTTTTGAATTAAATGAAATATTTTTATAAGTTAAAATCTATTGAGTTTTTGAAAAAGTGGTCAATACAAAACTCATAAGGTTGGTCATTTTAATCATTTATTTAGTTCAAAGTTTTTCCAAACAACCAACCGTTCAAAAGTTATAGCCATTTGAATTTGGCCAAAATCATCCATTTGACCCAAAATGACCCGTTGTTGCATTTTGTGGATTTCGCTATTTGAATTGGATTTATTTGTATATATTGGATTGAAATAGTATTTCTAACTCATACAAAGCTATGAAAGTTCAAATCTCCATAAATTTCAATCCGGAATGCATTTTGAGCATTTGGTGAAAATTCAATTTCTTTTCAAACCTACAAAGCGCATTTTGCCATATCTTTTGAACGAAAATTCATTTTAATGAAATTATTTTTGGGAAACCTTATAAATAGTCCAATGTTTATTTCTGGGAAGTTTCAAACCATTTGAACTCAATTTAAAAAAGTTTTGACTTTTCTTCTCTTTGAGTAAAAATCATGCCTACAAAGCAAAATTTGGCATATCTTTTGATTGGAGACTCCTTTTTGGAAAATTATTTTTGGAAAAATTTCTTGGGAGTCTAAAGAATGTTTTTTCACAATTTCAAATAATTTCAACTTAATTTGAAATAGTTATGGCTTTTCCTCTCTTTTGATCTTATTTGGCATACTCTCGCATAAAGTTGGATTTTACGATTTGAATGGATTTGATTATGCAAATAGGTTTAAAAACATCTCTATAAATCATATGAAGCCATATAAGTGCACATTTCCATTCAAAACTCATTTGGTTGCCCTTTTAAGGAATTGATGAAGATTTTTATCCTTTATGTGTTTCAAATGCAAATTTCACCACATTTCTCAAAGTAAGATTGATTTATTAAAAAATTTTGTTGGAAAACAATCTCTTGAATATGGAGTTCATATCTGAAAATTTTCAAATTTATTTGAACTCATTCGTAAGAATGTTGACTTCTTTTGACTTAGTGTCAAAATCAAACCTCCAATGCCCATTTTGATCTAATTTTTTATTGGAGGGTGATATTTGAGAAATTATTTTTGGAGAAGTCTATTGGATGTCCATGGAACATTTATGCAAAATCTCATGGCTATTGGACTTCATTTGATCAAGATTTGACCCAAATTCAAAATGTTCAGTTTGCTGAAATTTCAGGTTTAGGCTGATTGTGGGGCTGTTTTGTGATTTTTGTATCTTCAAATGTGTTTATAATCAGAGGAAAGTATTATAACATATTTTGATCCTCTATATTTGTACTTCATTGTCTAATTTTTTCAGAATTTATGAACCTTGTTTGAACCTTCTTTCTGCCCTATCAAAAAGCTTAAATGGAATGTCAAAACTGAATTTTTCAGCATATTACACTTTTGAAATCTTACATACGTTTAAGATGATTTGAGTATTTCCTTGTGATAAAAACTAAGGTAACTCAATTTATTGCTCCATGATTTATCTAAAATTATTTGGAAGCTCATTTGCTGTTGTTTTCATCCTCAGGACCATTTCAAAGCGAGATTTCTTTTCCCGAAACCTTCGGTTCAGCATTCACTATTTTCAAGTTTTTGGGGATGAAGCTGAACAAGCCGGAGTATCCGGTTGATCTATCCGGATTATCCGGATTATCCGGACACTCCGGATCAAAAACACCGGAGTATCCGGGTTGTACTCCTCGGCCCAAATACTTAAATTGTCATCTATACTTTCTTGCAATCTCTTGTTCATCCCATTCTTTAGGGTTTTTCCTTTGCTCAAATGAATGTTCGGTCTTCATAACCCTCGAAGAGAATTTCGAGACGGAGCTTTTCCGCGTTGATGATGTTTGCATTTGAGCAATGGTTTAAAAGCTATAATCGATTTTGTGCTGCTATTTGCATCTTTTTGAGATTTTAAGATTTTTAAATTGGAATCTTGGCAAGCTTTTCAAGATGAAAACTAAGTGAACTTATTAATTGCTCTAGGATTCAAAATGGAGTATATCTATTTAAGTTTTCATTCTAATGAAAGTGCATCTTTTGGCTAAGTTATTCTGGAAATTGGATTTAATTGTAACTTAGCCTCAAAATATTTCCTCTCTTGCATAACTAGGAGTTTATTATGGAAAAGAGAAAATTTCCCTTGTAAGCTCAAGAGTGAGGTTGAATGTGTTTTACCTATTGTCTCTCTTACAAGTGGATGTCAAAATCACATTTGAATGAGTTTCAAATATTTTCATTGTAAAGTGGTGTAATAAAATCTTTAATTGATATCTTGAATTTCTTTGCATGCAAAGAGTATTGTCTTGTATATCATATATATCATGCATGTTGTACTTAGACATTATCAAACTAACTTGGGTCAAATTAAAAGATATTTGTTCCTAGAAATCGTGTGCTTGTCTATTGATGTTCAAGGTATTGGAAAAGGAGTCATCTTCGACGGTGGGATGAAGGAAATGGAGAGGAGCTCCATAGTCCGAGGGATCTAAGGCCGGGCGCGGTGATCATGACCGATTCGAACATGCGGTGGACAAGAATCGACAAAGGGACGTGCTTCTTTTTTGACCATATTCAATAATGTCTGTGCACACCATTATGCTAAATTGTGTCATTCTAAATGGTGTTGTATCTTTCAATTGGTATCATTAATTGGTATCTTTCGAGAGGTATCCTCTAATCCTAAATTGTTTTAAAGTGTCATCTAACTTGCATTTTGCATTATCAAGAATTAAAAGGTACATATGGGTGACACATTGCAAAGAGGTATACCCTTGATAAGTTTATGAAATTCTTGATCATGAAAGTGCATCTTACTTATACAATTTTGATTCATGATCTTGTATACATGTTGTGATCATATAAGCAATTCCTTCTTGTGTAATCTTCGTTATATGATCTTGATTGTTAGAATTTAATTTGATCATGAGCATGTGCTTAAATTATATAAATTTGCTATATGATCTTGATGTTTAAAGAATAAATCTTCTACCAAATGCTTTGGGGTGCGGCATGTACGTGACCAATCATCAGTACATCCACACCTAAAGCATGGTTGTTTAGGATCATTTACTTTATTTATTGGTCCTTTCTTCTGGAAGCGACGAGATCCATTTCCTTTTGTTTTCCACTGGTATTTACCTCTTCCTTTATGATTTTTGTCATTCTTCCATTTATCCCATTTCTCTCTTTGGCCCTTTACGTGGCCTCGGCTATTGCTAGCCTGCTGAGCGTTTGTATGTGCTTCAGGCAATGCATGACTCCCACTAGGTAGCACTTGATGATTTCTCATTAGAAGTTCATCGTGCTTTTTTGCTTCTAGCAAAATGCATATTAGCTCTGAGTACTTCTGGTACTTTGCATGGCGATATTGTTGCTACAGTATCCTTATATTGGGGTGGAATGTGCACAATATCTTGTCAATCTTTTCAGCTTCTGTAATCTTCTGGTCACAGAATGCTAATTTGGCAACAATCTTGTGCATGGCAGAGTTGTATGCTGCCACTGACTTAAAATCTTGAAAACGTAGGAGGGTCCAATCCCGTTGTGCTTCTGACAACAGAACGGATCTTTGCTGGTTATATCGTTCCTTCAGGGAATTCTATAGAGCCAGCGGGTCCTCCTCCATCAAATATTCAGCCTTCAGGTCCGTATGGAGGTGGTGCCTCAAGAAGTGCAAAGCTGCGCATTTAGCGGCTTCAGGGATAGCAGGGGTGCCAGCTTCAGGCTGAGAAATTGTAACTCCAAGGGATCGGGCTGTCAAGTTGATCTTGGCATCCATTGCCCAAGTGAGATAGCTGCTACCATTCAGGGCAAGCTCAGTGAATTCTTTCTTCGCGATGTCAGACATATCCTATATGCAAGCAAAACAGGGATTTTACTTCAGGTAAAATATTAATTTGCATGCTTATTATTGAATCAGTAAAGTTTTGGTCTATATCTATTCAGTAGATAATCATCACATTTTTTCAGGATTTTCCTAGCATTTTTTCATGATTTTTTCTAATTATTAAGCAAAATTTAGAATTACCAAATAATAGGAAATAAAATGTCCAGCATATTTAAACATGAAAAACATGCTAAGAAATTAATCTAGCAACATGACACAGAGCAATGGGTCATACATATTTTTTTCATAATTTTTATAGTATTTTTGTTAATTTTCAAGCAATTTTCAGAATTACTTAAATAACAGGATATAAATTTCAGCACATATTAAACATGGCATGAAACTAGAAAATAAAACCATAGCACGGAATTACCAATATGGGCTAAATAAAAATTTCTAAAAAAAAATTGGAAGCCTATAAACCTAGAAAATCTTTTTTTATAGGATTTAATACCAATTTTTGGTTTTTTAATAGTTATTTTTGAAAAAAAAAAAGAACGGACCGTCGACTCTTGGGCGTCTGCCCATCGAGCATTGCCCTTTTTTACGCCTACTGGGAAAACAATGGATCGGCTAGGCCCATATGGAAGCATGGCCCAAAGCGCTAATTAGGGGGCGGCAACTAGGGTTTCCAGAACCCTAGCCGCCACAATTGCTCCTACACGGCACTATTGGTTTTCGGTGGGCAAGATGCAACCTCCCTGACCTCCGGTGGGCACAGTTGAGAAGTCATCCACCGGCCGGCACAGCGAGCCAGGAGCCGAATCAGCGCGACGGGCGCAGAGGCCTTTGTCGGGGCCTCACGGGCGCACGGCCGAGGCCGCTCGGGCGGGCCATCGCCACGGGTGCCGCCGACAGGCACGCAGCCGGGGCCGCTCTGGCGGGCCGCTGGGGTGTCACGACAAGAGTGTCATACATATTAGCGAGGCTGAGTGCGGCTGTGTGGGCCAGCGTTGGGGCTAGGCCCATGTAACAAACGTGTGGATGAGAGTTCCAGACTTAGCAGTATATAAGCTAAGCTGTTAGTTCGTGAAGGGCGAACTGACTTGTGCCCCAATCCTACCCTCATCTGCTTCTTCTTTCTCTGAAATCTCTCTTCCCAAATCACTGAGAAATCCCCAAATCTCCTGTAAGTTCGTAACAACTTGGTATCAGAGCCAGCGACAGGCACTCTGGCGCCTAGGAAGAAGCCAAGCCCGTTTGAGGAGCAGATGGTAAAGGCATTATCGGTCATGGAGACGCAAGGTGATGCGACCACGATGATGCTCAACGAGCTCTGCGATCAGTTCAAGTCCTTTCAGGAGTCATTGGGCGAGATGAAAGAGTACCAGGGACGTCTTCAAGAGCGATTGGAGATGTTGGAGACGAAGAACATCGCATCCGGATCTCAGGGTGCGGCGATGGAGCCAGGCCTGCAATTCCAGCCGCAGGGCGCAACGCCGATGGTTGTTGGGTCATCCTCGTCATCAATCTTGGGTGATCCGCCAATCGGGCCTAATGGCCACCACGAAGATCTGCATCACCGGGGAAACGTTGATGGAATCCTCAGGATTCCTCAACCGACCCCGATCAAGGGTACGTTGCTTCATCACAATCAAACTATGCATTTGTTGGATGAGAGACGATCAGATAATCGAAGTCAGGTTAATGCTTACAACCGTATGGGGTATAACCCAACACCCAAGATGGAATTTCCAAAGTTTGATGGAGAGAACCATATACTTTGGCAAGAAAGATGTGAAACATACTTTGAGGTATTTGGGGTTCAGGAATGTCTGAAAACTCGATTTGCTGCGTTGAATTTTATCAATTCAGCAGCTTTGTGGCTTCAGAAGATTGAAGCCAGGGGAAAAATCGAGGACTGGGGGGAGTTGGGTCATTTGGTTAATGATAAATTCACTAGAGATAAATATCAATATTACCGAATGCAATTAAGAAATCTGAAGCAAACAGGGTCAGTAGGGGAATACACTGATAAATTTGAACAACTTAGACACCACCTGTGGCTGTACAACCCTACCCTAGATGAAACATTTTTTGTTCATGAATACTTGGAAGGATTACAAGGACGTATCCGTTCTGCGATTTGGCTCCATCGCCCTTCCGATGTAGATACTGCTAGTGCTTTGGCTTTATTGCAGGAAGAGGAGCAGGAGGTGGTGCAGAAACGCCATATGGGAAGAGTTGAGTCTCGGGAGCTCCAGCGAGGCCTTAGCAAATACAATTTTGGCATGGACAAATTCAAAACTGGGGAAAAACGGATGACACAAGGAAAGTGGAAGATCTAAAGAAAACAGAAGGGAGCAGAACAGATGGTAGACTGGCAGCGCTTAAAGATTACCGCAAGAGCAATGGATTGTGTTTTACGTGTGGAGAAAAATGGAGCAAGACAGGGCACTCTTGTCCCGAAAGAGTGTCGTTGCATGTCATTGAAGAGGTGTTGGAAGCCTTACAAATTGAAGCAGGTTCAAATGGAGATCGTAGTGAATCTGATGAAGAACCGAGTGGAGCAATTATGATGGTATCACAATCCTTTTCTTCTCAAGTTAAAAAGAGACACACTCTTCGGTTGTCAGGTGTGATTGGAAAACAGGAAGTACTCATGCTAGTAGATTCGGGGGTGGTGCACTCGTTCATCAACAAACAGTTGGTTCAGAAGTTACAACTGCCAGTCGGCAAATTGAGGAAATACGCTATGTGGTAGCTGATGGGGGGTTTCTCAGTTGTACTCAAGCAGTCGAACCATTGGATTGGTTTATTCAAGGACATACATTTACTTATGAGGTCAAGATAGTACCATTGGGTAGCTATGACGTTATCCTGGGAGCAGACTGGCTTGAGGAACATAGCCCGATGTGGGTGGACTGGAGTTTGAAGCTTATGCGGTTTTGGCACAAAGGGAAAGAAATTGAGCTACGCGGAGTGGATGATAGGGTAGTTCAATGCCAGTCAGTAAACTCCAGGAAGTTGCGCGGGCTAATCAAAAGACAAGCAGTGTCACATGTTGTTTCAGTCTGTAGCATCAAAGAAGACTCAGAGGAGAGCACTATTGGGAATCCGACAAGAGCAGTTATTCCAGAGCAAATTCAGCAAGTGATTCAAGAGTTTGTTTTTCTCTTTCAAGAACCACACGGCTTACCTCCCAGGCGGCCGAATGATCACCGGATCCCTGTGGTACAGGGAGTTCAACCGATTCATATGCGACCTTATCGCTACTCTCCTCAGCAAAAAGACGAGATTGACCGACAAGTGCGAAATGCTCCAATCAGGCATCATTCGACGTAGCAATAGTCCATTTGCATCTCCAGTACTTTTGGTCAAGAAAAAAGATGGAACATGGCGGTTATGCGTCGATTATCGACAGTTGAATACAATTACAGTTAAGAACAAACATCCTATGCCCATAGTGGATGAGTTACTTAATGAATTGGCGGGAGCATGCTTCTTTACCAAGCTAGACCTCCGTTCGGGGTATCATCAAATCAGGGTCGCCGAGGGAGAGGAATACAAGACAGCATTCAAGACTCACCAAGGGTTTTATGAATTCTTGGTTATGCCCTTCGGATTGACGAACGCTCTAGCAACTTTTCAAAGCATTATGAACCAGATTTTTGAACCACACTTAAGAAAAGGAGTATTGGTATTTATGGATGACATTCTTCTGTATACAGCTACCTTGGAACAGCATGTTGAGTTACTCCGGAAGGTGTTCAAGTTGCTCCAGATCAACAAACTCTTTGTGAAGCTCTCAAAGTGTTCATTCGCTCAACAACAACTGGAATATTTAGGCCATGTTATCGGATCTCAGGGGGTTACGACTGATCCGTCCAAAATTCAGGTTGTGGTTGGTTGGCCAGTTCCAAAAAACTTGAAGGAGATTCGGGGATTTTTGGGTCTCACAGGGTATTACCGGAAGTTTATCAAACATTATGGCCTCATCAGCCGCCCGCTTACTGATCTTCTGAAGAAAGGGACATCTTTCAATTGGCATCCAACAATTCAACAAGCATTTACCACTCTGAAACAAGCCATGGTTCAGGCGCCGGTGTTGATTTTACCGGATTTCTCTAAGCAATTTGTAATAGAGACAGATGCATATAATGTGGGAGTTGGAGCGGTACTGATGCAAGAGAATCATCCCGTGGCATTTCTCAGCAAAGGATTGAGTAGGAAAAATCAGACTCTGTCCACATATGAAAAGGAATGCTTGGCAATTATTCTGGCGGTAGAGAAATGGCGATCATATCTCCAACATGCTCAGTTTATTATTCGTACGGATCACAGAAGTCTTATTCATTTAACAGATCAACGTTTAGCTACTGGGATTCAACATAAGACTTTTGTTAAACTGATGGGTCTTAATTATGTTATTCAATACAAAAAAGGGAATTCTAATGTTGCAGCAGATGCTCTGTCCAGGAGGCATGATGAGCAGGAGATCTCAGCTATTTCATGCGCTTGGCCATCGCTCGCCATGGACGCACGGGCGCGCTAGCACGGGAGTGCGGGCACGGGCGGAGCAGCCGTCGCCGTGGGGGCGCTCGGGCACGGACGTGCTGGCGGGAGTGGCGCCGCCGCTGCCCGTGCGCAAGCTCGAAAGGCAAAGCGCCACGCCACCTCTTCTTCGGGTTCAGTGCTCGGGCGCCGCCTCCGACGTGCGGGTCGAGCAGGGCAAGGTTGATCAGATCCCACGGTGGACGCCACTATTGGGGCGCGCGAGCAGCGAGGCTATCGCTAGCGTGTGGTCGTGATCATGGCGCTTCGGGCGCACGCCTCTCTGGGGGTCATAGGATCGTCCGCCTCCGTCTGCTGGGCGTATGGCTCCGCCGATGCGGAGGCTTGGTCACCGTCGCCTGCTGGACGCGCGGCTCCGCCACCGGCGTCGGCCGATTCCCCTTTTTTTAAAAAAAAGATGAACAGAAATAGCTAAACCTTCTAATTGGTTATTAGATCAGGGTAATTAGTGATTAGATTGTACTGCAATTGGGGATATTAATCTGCTGGATTAATTTTGCATCAATGCGATTAACTTACGTAGGGCTTGGCGTAGGATGATCGCGTGATGCGGGATGAAAATCGTTGCAGTGTCGATTGACGCAGGTAGACGATCACGATTGGTCTCGATAGAGCTTCGTGCTGATAACGTGTTGTGAAACGTAGTCGTTC
This sequence comes from Otatea glauca, assembly GCA_036346275.1. NCBI lineage: Eukaryota > Viridiplantae > Streptophyta > Magnoliopsida > Poales > Poaceae > Otatea > Otatea glauca. The sequence goes on from CM070721.1 coordinate 51,420,612, forward strand.
GCACACGAACAATCAACAGCACACCAATAGGATCGTACGAATAAGAAAAAGAATAAGAAAAAGAACACACGGAATATAGGGGGTGGAATTCTCTTGCTTTATTAGATTGATCTTTTACATGAGGGGAAGCCCAATATATAGAAGAAAACATAAGAGATGAGTTTGGATTCGCCCACAAATAAGAGATAGGTAGTAACCGAATCAGTTACAGAAATCTTATCTCATAACAGTGGGCTCTTGAGAAATGCTTTTTTAAGTAGAAGAAGGACGCACATCTCATTCACATTACACACGTCTACGTATTTACTACACACGTTAGAAAATTTTGTAGAGTCTCAATGGTCTCATAGAATGTAGGCATACGCTGTATATATATATACTCTAAATAAATACAGTACACCCTATCAATCCTAATGATCAAATCTAAGTAGATGGAACGAACACCCTCGTTCTCATAGGTAGGCCACGTGCCCATCCGTGGCTCCAGAGGAATGCTTAAAAGTGGATACTTACGACATGCTAGAAAGTGGCTGATGCAGTGGTCCAATCAAAACCTTGCTACGGGTATTTGAAAATGTTGTACAGAAAAGTTGCAATACAAAAATTTAGAACACATCATTTCTACGTAACTACTACGAGTCTACGACATCACGTTTAACCGGGTTGATCCATATCAGTATGCCAGAAATTCCATGGAACAGGCCTTCTTCAGTAGCTCCCGCCGTTGGCCAAAACCGGTGGCCATCAGTTCCTATACATAATCAAGAATATATTGAAGGAGAACGGGTAAACTACTCTAGCGTAAATTTAAAATTTTCTATAACGTAACGAAAAAATCACTGCAAGTTATAGATTACGGAATTATCAATAAACGAGCAGGTCAGTAGCGGAAGTAGAGTCAATGTAGTATGTTAGTGCGGTTGTAGTCGTACTATCCTCGTGTCTCCTGCAACAGCTCCTCGTGATCATTATAGGTTGCAGACCGTCCTCGTCACCGTCACAGATGTGAGTCATCCTAGCATTGAAGCCTCACGGTAACACCTCTAAGGTATCCACACTTACAGGAAGGAACACCACGAGCAAGAGTGTTAATGTTGGCTGCGCGGTTTTGGGCAAGGTGTGGTGGTTAAGCTTTCGGGAATTCTGAATTCCTATGGTGTCTAATAACCATAAAGCCAACACTCCCTCCCTTTATATAGATGTTCCATAATAGGTCTCTATATTAGAGACCCATTAGAAACTCAAAGCTCATCAGAATTCGGATCACCATCCAAATTAAGTCTCAACCCTTTAAACGTACGACCCTAAAGGTTTACGTATACTTGGACATGGTACGAGTACTCTAACGCGACCATTAATCGGTAGCGGTCCCTAGCAGAACGTGCCGACTCCCGAGTATATGTAAAGATTATATAAGACGAACCTTAACAATGCTTAATTATATGTCTTTCTCTTTGCCTTATGATATCGGTCAAACTCAAGGTGAGTATGTGCCATCCTTATTTAGTTAGCTCGACCACTCTTTCTCGATTACGTGACTTGGAATCTCCGACTACGGTTAGCTTTTTAACCGCGAGTAGGATGGCCATACATTTCTGGAATGCGACCACACGAGAGGCCTAGTTGTATGGAGGGGCAAATCCCATCTTAATCGACCATGCCTCACAACATGCTTCACGACAAACCCAAAAACTACCTTTATAACTACCTAGTTATGGAGTAGCATTTGGCAACCCCTAAGTTATTATACATCTCAAGTACATATGTCAACCTCAAGTTTAATGATATAGTATGCACATTGTATATGAGACCAACTAAGGACAAGATTACAACGTTCTCGCAGTGTCTCCAGGTGAATCGATCCAACTCCATATTCTCTAAAATGTGTCCATATTATTGGTTTGATATATCCATATCTGTAACTCGTGAAACATAGTCATCAACCAATACATATACTAGTCTATTCATATGTATCCTTATATATTTGTCGAGTAGGGATCACTTTAGAATAATCATCACAGTCATATATAGAGTTTCGTAAACAAGTCACATACTTGCTAATAAATACTAATGACATTATTTAAGAAACAAGATAATAAATCATGAATATAAAAAAATATAATTATCTCTATGATTGCGTCTAGAGCATATCTATAAAGTATATTACTTAGAAAGTAGTATAGATTTACCTGTACCAGTACGGGCAGTTTACTTGAAATGCTGGAAGTGCCACGGTATGATAAAATTCAGAGAGAAGACGACGTTATGATAAAATAAAGTCGGCTTCAAAACAAATGATAAAATAGAGACATATTTCTAGAATACCATTTTATCACGGGTTGTTAAGATCTAAGAAAGCAAAGAGAAATTTGCGATAGCTTTTCGTATAGCATGATTGCTTTCATTTGTCTTTCTGCCAAGTGCCAAGGATGCCCTTTCCTCAGTTTCCTGTAGCTGAAGGACGGGTGCATCCTTCTTTGAATCCCTTAATGTGTTAGCTGCTTTTCTACATAATTTACCGGACTTGTCTCATGACTTGTTGGACGGTAGATTTCTGAGAATTTGGTGACCTTACAGTTTGTAAACAGAATGATGTGCAGTCATCCCGCATCTAAGCACACTGTATTTGTCAGTGCTTTCCTACTGAGGGGGCATGTTCAGTTAGAGGTTACCAAAGCAGAAGCTTAGGAATGCCTGACGGGATAATATGCCGCGGGACAGGGATCACGTGCAGTTGAATAAGGACTGGAAGACCGTTCAATGAAAAAACATTTCTTGGAGTACTGTAGTAAAAATAGTGTAGCACATTTCTGTAGCAAAAACCGGCCATTCGTTTGATCCAACGATTCTAACGAATGGAGATTTGACACTTGGCAATCTTCATTTAAACTTCACCTGATTCCTGTCCTATGCCCGGAACCTCGGCCAGGGGCACAACGATATTGCAAGATTATATATGTTCATAATCGCAAGAAAAGAAGAAGAAAGATTCTCTGTGTTCACGCGTAGGAAAGTACACTTTCACAACACCATCCACACTCAGAACAACGAGGCCCATGACTCAGCCCAATGAAAACCTCAGCTCACAGCCCAGTACAACGCACGCCATACCCAGAGGACTAGAGTTGTACATTTGTACGTGACAAAATCCCTAGCATAATTATTGCTAACTTAGTAACAAATTTCAGTCATGCACTTCATTGATGTATATGCGGCTTTTTCTTTTTTTGAACTAGATGTATATGTAACTTCTGATAATAAATTTCTGCTTTCTTCTAAAAAAAAGAGTACGTGACAATCCTAGCATAACAATTGACACCCATTTTTCTCTCCATTTGATCATCCACATTCCAGACGTTGTGCACATACATCATGTATAACATTTCGGGACTCTGAATTAATAGCCGTCCCTGCAATAATCCTCCGGAAAGTATACCTTGGTGGTATGAAAGTTTCAGCAGCACCAGACGTATGTGCTCTCCTTGCATTTGAGATGGTTTGTTTGATGTGCCATTTATTTGGAAATTCGAATGCCACGTAAAATGTAGTATGTTGTGGGAAAAATAAGAAAAGCTGAATAAGTCACAATTCATCAATACACTTGCAATGTTGGAAAACAATATTTTCCAATCAAATAGACCACCATTGTGAAACATAGGGAGCTGTAACCCTCCTAACCAACTACGAGACCACCCCCATGTACAAGGGACGGGAAGAGAAGACAGCTCTCACCAAAACGAAGCCTTCGCCTAGCTATACATTGCTAAGTCACATGCGCCAGAATGTCATCTTCGTCGAGTGCATATCTTGATGGTCCAGAATGTATTGCATTACTACATCAATTCCTCTACAGCAGCTGGGGCTATATTTAGGCTAAAAATGTCATGATGAATCCACCATCATTTGCGTCGAAGTCACAAATGTGATGCACAAAAAACGCCACCAGTTCCCAAGGTATACTACATACCATCATGGATTCTGGTAGATAACTTGTTGATCCGGTGAATTGTTTGAGCTCTCTGCTTCAGCTTTGAGCCTGCCCTACCTTGTCTACTATCATTAAACTTGTGCAACAGAATCAATGTGCTACTGATGGGCTGATGGCAGCAGTTACTAAGTTAAGATAGCTGATCATGGTTTCTGATGCATCGTTTGTTGGTCCTGCAATTTGTTTGAGCTCTCTGCTTCAACTTTCTGAGCACCTGGCTCGTCTATGGCCATCGAACTTGCATCAGTAGGCTACAGACGACAATCACGGAACAAAACAATGACAGTATTAGGTGCATGTCTACTGGAGTACTTGCAAGATTTTATGTTCACGTGAACAAAAGAACACTTACAAGGGTTTGCTTGGAGGAACCAACTCCATCAGCCACAGGTTCTGTGCCCCTCACATGTTCCACAGCTCCTTTATTACCATCCTGCAGCATATAAATAAGGAATAAGAATATTACCAACAGAGAACGACACAGTATCTATAAAAAGTTCAGATAAGTTGGTAAATGAATGGCACCCTTGCTAAAATTGCACCAACAAGCAAAAGCCTTCTCAGTAAAAATATATAATACAGAATTTTGACAAGCACACAGAAAGGGAGTATTCGATATATATGGCCACATGGGAATTGCTAAATTGCATTAACATACACAGGTAGGTGTCATTTTAAATAAGATATTATACTTGTCAAACAGAACCACCATTACAATTAATTCCAATATAGAGTGCACAAACATGCACCAGAATTAAGAACATTTGAGAAATTTTACATGCCAAAAACAATGGTCAGTTTCTAGTATCACAGCAGAGATTACTGGACAGTACATAGCCCTATTAGTTTTACAACTCAATTAGCATTAAGGACTAGGTTTGCCTGACACTTCACCTGATACAACCATACAGGTATGGTACTAAACTACTAATACTTTTCCACAAAAAAAGACCAACATAGCTAGACACTATATACAGTCATGACATTTTTTTTTATTTTACTTCAGCTATTCTCAGTGTTCACGTAGGTGGCCGCCTAGCCTACCTAATTGGCGATTAGGCGCTAGGCGCCAGTGTGCCGCTCGCCTAGCGCCTAGGGGAACACTGGCTATTCTAATTCCTAATGTTTAATTTGACAAATTGAACATATACGATTCAGAAGTATCAGCCCAACCAAGATTTAAATTCAAAACGCTACACATCACAAGACATCAACTCTACATGGATGTCTTAGAGAGCCCAAAACGAATATTATGCTCTCTGAAGGCATAAGATATAATGGCCATTCAGCAAGAGATAAACAGCAGTGTGTATTAGATAAGTATCGGTGCTTACATGCCTTCTAGAATATATTATACACCAAAACAATCGTAACTTCGTGCATATATGATTACATCAAAGCACCTGATCTGTGGCCTCAGTTTCAGCAAATTCTCTCTTGATTCTCACATTCTGAATACTGCTCCTCCTGCAAGAGAAAATGGCATACTTCAGATTACATAACATATTCCACTGAAGTGATAGTTATAATCACTTGAATGATTTGAGGAACCAAATAGAAACAAATACCTTCCAGAGTCCTCCAATGGCTTCAGATGATCCATTTCCACATCCGAATCAGCATGGTGTCTTTCATCACCGTCCTCTTGATCTTCATCTTGCTGTAGCGAACATAAATGCAACTTAGCTAAAATATGATGCATTCTTGCCATGTCTTGGGATCTTTTGCCAAAATATGATGAACTCTTGCTTTCTCACTTCCAAAACTACAACTATAGTCAATAAGCATTGGTGATTACACCTAAAGCTACTACTTGCTAAAAATCGATATGTTGGGTGATGGGCTGATGGCACATGGCTTGACTATTTTGCTCAGGTTAACATGGTAGCAAGTGATAAATACAATAGCTCCTAGTTATGTATCCCTAGGTCTTTAGCCAACCCAACAAGTGAACAGAGATACAGTCTCGATATGCATATTTGACAAGAGTACTAAGTTTTAAAGCTGTTAATTGATATACATTCAACTTGACAAATTCGAAAGTTGATTTGAACATTATGGAGAAATGCAATGTGTTAGTATAAAGTATAAAAGATGGAATACTTCAAATATGATCCAACCAAACACAATAACAAAGAACAAACTTTGCATAGAGAGTTCATACCATAACGCCTATCAAGCTATAGCTCGTTGCGTGAAATTGTCTTGAAATGGGCAGAAAATTTTAAAAAATTCTCACATATGCATGACTAATTAATTATTTTCCCTGACATACCAATGAACCTAATACATACCATATACAATAAACTGAAAGGAAATAAACAGAGAGACAAGAACAAAATGCAATTCACTACTTTCATGGCGCATGCATGAGCAGACCAGGATTAGCAGGGACGGTATTTTTGTCATTTCAAACCAGAAAAAAAGAAGCAGTGGGCAGTGTTACACTGCTATGTCTCCAGCTACTTTCATCTTTGCGATGTACTGGTGTTATATAGTAGTCACAAATTTGTAGTGTCATTTCTAATATTACCAGTTTTTTTTTCCTGTTCTAATCATCCCAAACAAAGAGTATATCAAAGTTCCATCACCATTCCAGCTTCTCTTATTAGATCAAAGTATTAAGTAATTAGACCATCTATGAGCTTTTGATAATCACTATACATATTTCTAACAGAAATTTGCATTTGTGTTTCTTGTTCTTTCCAGTGAAGAACTACCTTAATCAGCATTTACCATTCGTACAGGATGTTTATGCAGTATTGTTCATAGCAATTATACCAATGATGGCCTTTATCCTCATAGCTGATGTATTTTAGAGAATAGAAAATGACAGCAAACAGCTAATTTCTTGGTTATAATAGAATGCTCACCTCAGGTAACTCAGCCTCAGGAGGTCGCTCTTGGAATTGGACACTGGGAGCATGTCGGAGTTTTGAAAGAACATCCAGAAGTTTTGATCTTATATCATCCAATTGCTGGTGTGTGTTTTTGTTCTCCATGTTACTTGGTGCAACATGAAGAGTATAATCTGGACCAAAATACTCATAATACTCATTTGGAGGCATCTTGTCAGTGAGCTCATGACCAAGTGCAACTCCTGTCTGCTCAAATATAGGGGAAAAAAGACAGCAAAAAAAATCAGAGAAAAGGACATAATTATTTGAAATGGTGAAGATTGAAAAGCATGTCTGTAAAAAGCAATAGAAGCTCCAAGCACTTACAAAATTCTGAGATAATCATAAGAAATATTAGTTGTCCAATTTAAGTGATTAAAAGTATAATATATTGTCCGTAGTATCAGCTTGAGTCTTGCCTAATATGATGGCTGGATAAGTTAGAAAATGCAAAGAAGCTAATATTTGAAGGGGAAAAAACAATATCTGTTTCATACATCTAAAATTATGCAGTGTTCTAAAAAACGAACACCTAGGCACTAGGCGCTCCCTTGCCACCACGATTCTGCCATAGTCAACAGGTTAGGAGCTAGGCCCTAGGCGGTCAAAGGTGCAGTGCAGCCACATAATTCAAACTGCTCATTATGATTTATGAAGAAATGGAGATAGAGGAACATGCATGTTGGATGTTTGCTCTCTTGGAAAATAAGGTATGTCTCAACTCTACTTGTTGAAATGTACAATTTGCATTGTCTGCCAGGTGGCGCCTAGGCGTCCTGCTGCGGCCTGTCTAGTGCTTTCTATACATTGAAAATATGAAGAGCCTATTTATTGTCTAATAATGAATAACCATAATTAAGTTTGTGTGGCATCTAATAAACTCAAAACACATTATGAGCATTTGTCCCATATCAGGAAGACATAAACCAACACAAGTGAGTAACTACAATACTAACAAATTTTTATATCACGGTTATTGTGGCGTTGTGGCAACAGGGAAAAAAAACTATTCTACTTTGCGGTTCATTATAAGATTTTCAGTTCCATTATTTTAAATATTTCTTTGAAATGGCATGAATTCAATAGCAAATTAATAGATCAAAACATAATTATGTTATGTCAGAATTTCAATTGTGTTATGATGTTAACATAGTTTCACAGTGTTACTTGGACACAGATATAGGAGTCGGAATTCGACTGGGATTCGAGTGTCCGATTCGGCAAAAAAAAAAAATTGGACACGGGACATGCTACTCGGAATCGGACAAGGATGTCAAAATCCGACTCGATTCAAGGTGTCTGATTCGGCAAATATTTTTGGACACAGGTGTCCGAGTAACACTTCGCACAACATAATTCAATTTTTTTTTAGTTTTGAACAGCAGCCTGGGTAGACAGACTTTGAAGGTTTAGGAATTATATCTTTTTTTCTTTTAGCTTGGGTACGATAGCTTCGAACTAATGATCAAGCCAAGAACAGTAATGATGTGTAGTTACTGCTATTTCCATTACAGCAGGCAGCTATTACCTCTATAGCAGCTGTAGATGTACAGTATGCACTTTTTTATAACGCACCATTTGGAGGGATGAAACACTGAAACCGCAGTAGTGCCACACAGCCACTATAGTCCACAATTTAAAACATGTGTACCAATCAAATACATGCGCTTTAAATATAGAAGGTATGAGTTTGGAACCAAGAAGCAGTATTGGGTGCAGAGCAAGAGTGGTGTGGCAACAAAAAGGGACAATGCGTGCTCACTAGAAAGAGTTGATGTTCCTAACAATTGCCATCTTGTGCCCAAAATGTCATGGTGGACTGGTGGTGGGTATACCATAAGTAAATGATGTTTTACAGGTTTGGTTCCAAACCCAGCTGTAGGCCATTTAGCTGATAGTTTACAAAAGAACACAAAAAAAAACAATATCTATAGTGACAACATATATGTACTTGAATTGTTATGAATGGGACATTAGCCATTTCTTAAGATAACAACAGTTGTGAAGAATATCCATATGTAAACGAAATAACAGCGTACTTTCTTTGCACTAACAGAAAATGTAGAAGAAAAGGCAAGTGCACATAATGTATTGTTTTACATATGTACTCATAAATGTCAATCACTTTGCCAAGCCAGTGTGTCCGTGGCCAAGCATATACATGTTAGGCATAGTTTTCAATTTAATTGGTTAAACAAGGCTAATGCATAACAGAAACGAAACGACCCAATCAAACATGCTTTTTTCCATGAAATTCCCCTTTTGCATACCTCATAGCACCAACATCGTGCAACATTTCTTATGGTATACCCACCACCACCAAGCAGCAACAGCGGGACATTGAAGGACCTAATGAATCTCACACACTCCGCATGTCCCCTAATAGATAGGTTGAAGCAGCCCAACCTGTCGCCCGACAAGGAATCTGCACCACACTGGAGCACCACCGCACCAGGGCGGAAAACCTCCATCACCTTGCCCATGATGGGCTTGAACAAGGACTGGTAGCTCTCGTCATCGATACCATCATCCAATGGGACATTCAGGGAGTAATACTTCCCCTTGGAGTGCCCAACATCACGAATGTCCCCCGTCCCTGGGAAATAATCCCCAAATTTGTGGAATGAAACTGTCATCACCCTGTCCGTCGTGTAAAACGCCTCCTCCACGCCATCACCATGGTGGATATCTATATCCACATAAAGAACACGCTGCAAATGCAAAATATTTACAAGATTAGAAGAACAAAATTTTGCAAAATTGAAGCAAACAAGGGTGACAGATAACACGATACAGCACGTACCTGGTGGTATTTGAGGAGCTCGAGGATGGCGAGGACGATGTCGTTGACGTAGCAGAAGCCGGAGGCCTCGCACTTCTTGGCGTGGTGGAGGCCGCCGGCCCAGTTGATGGCGATGTCGTGGCCGTGGTTGAGCTTGACGGCGCCGCCGACGGAGCCCCCCGCATAGGTCTGGCAGAAGTTGTAGAGACCGTCAAAGACGGGGCAGTCCTCGCCGACGTTGAAGCGCTTGAGCGCGCGGATCTGGTCCTGCTGCGTCTCGGGGGTGACGGAGCGGAGGAAGGCGACGTAATCATCGGCGTGGAAGCGGCAGAGGTCGCGGTCGCGGGCGGGGTGCGGCTTGAGCACCTGCATCTGGTCGAGGAGGCCGTAGTGGGCGAGCAGCGCGTGGGTCATGCGGATGCGGTGCGGCTTCATCGGGTGGCCCTGGCCGTAGTAGTAGTTGCCCACCTCCGCGTCGTAGAAGTAGCAGACGCGGCGCTTCGCGCCGTCCGCGCCGGACGTGGGCAGGGAGTTGCCGCCGCCGCCGGCCGAGGCGTCCATCGCAGTGGAGCGGAGGTGCTTTCCCTGAGTGTCTGGGTTTGGGTTTCGGCTCTCGGCGGCGTTCGAGTTGGGAGTGGAGGGAGGAATGCGTCGAGATGGGGGGAATTTTTGGGAGAAAGGTCTTGCTATCCAGCGGCGGGCCCGTACTAGCCGTTGGATCACGCAGAGACTCAACACAAGACGTTCGATGCAACGAGATAGAAGCTCACGCATGTCCACCACTTCGGCATCACGTTGGGCAAACCAACCCGTCACAATCGGAAGGCTGAGCTTTTCTAGCACCTCGCACTTTCTTTCTTTTTTTCCTTTTTCATTTTTTTAAATTTAGCCTACATGTAAATATCATTGTAAAAATAATCCTCTTTTTTTATCATAGAAATGTTGTCAGGTAACATATGTCATCTGTCGCTCTCGTGTACTATGGCAGATGCTATCCGGTTTGGGCGGCGCGACAGAAACTTGTTGTCCTACCTACGTTGTCACTCTGCCACGGCAACACGTTCTATCGAGCCGCCCTGCCACAGTAGGTGCTGGCTATGGTCTTGGAATCGTAACACGTATGTTACCTAATGACATTTTCACGGTTGATGATAGAGTTATTTTTATAACTACTTTTATATGAAGGCTAGATTTGAAGAAAAAAAAATTCGACGACGCTAGAAAAGCAATACCTCTTGCTACCGCACAACGCACTCTGTCCTGATCCGCCCAACGGCCACCGCTTGTACCGTCGGCGTCGATGTAATCATGTAACACTATGGATCGGCACCCCTTAGCCAAAGAAAGCATCCAAGCAATCCAGGAGAAACCTCTCAAATTCTAGGTGTGGTTCAAATTCGCAGTGGAATGTTTGAAGTCCCGGTTGATGGTTTCAGTCTCCAAGTTAAGATCCCCGTTTGGATCAAAAAGGTTTTTTTTACAAGAATTTTGGAGATTTGGATTCCTTTCGAAAATTTGCCTTCGGACCATTTGGGACAAAGGGACTCTCGAGGAGAGGAAGCTCTTCTTGTACTTTTCACGGGGAATGAAACATCCGCTCGACTCAAAAGAAAAGAATCTTGCGAGCTCGCGTGGAGCGTCGAGAACTATTTTTCTTTATTCCTTTTTATTATGATTCTTGTATTTTTCTATTCCTGCTTTTCAAATATCTACTCATAGCCTTCAGAAAAAATTACAGTCACGTAAATTTCCTATGTTTTTGAACCCTCTGTTCTATTACACTTGCATTCCTTTTTCCAAATATTATTTCTTGTATTCAAAACAGACCTAAAGGGTTATAGTTTCAAAGATAGAAGTACCTATTTTCCATTCCATCTCAAAACTGAAAGATATCCTTCAAAGAAAAAGTTGAAAGTTAGGGCAATAGAGACCTGGTATCCGGTACCACGATGGTCCAGATCGGCTTTTACTCGCAAGCAAGCTGATGCGGCCAGGCCCCGCTTCAGGGAAAGGTTCCTGTCCTGTCCGGTTCCTATCAGAATAGCAACTTAAGCGGTGTTTTTTATCAACGATGTACAATTGCTAAAGTTACAATCATAATAGGACTGTATTGGATCTCTTTTCCTCAAGGCAGCGATTTGCACGCCTACACGGCGTGCCGCCACGCTGCTGAAGCATCTAGTTACCATAAGCGGCTGACACTGACACTGCAACGGATCATAGAGATATCACGGGCAAAGGTAATGTTTCATCCTTTGGGCCCTTTATTCTTGTGTTCCAAAATCTTACAATAGACTGACGGGCTGACATGAACTATCAGAAATTCTGAATACGATCCGATGGCCAATAGTGATGGCTCTATTTTTCTGGAGGTGATTTGCATTCGATGCATTCCATTGTATAAGCAAGCACTACATATGGTTCCAATGGACTCTCTTGTATAAGCAAGCACTACATGAACTATCAGATAAAGTGGTCATGTTAGTGACTGACTTACATCAATAATAATTCTCATGGGAAAATCCAACTTCAAGGAGAAGACTCTTGTATAAGCAAGCACTACATATGGTTCCAATGGACGGTTGATTGACATTTGACAACCTGCAGGTAGCTTCCGCAGTTATGCTCAAATAGTAAGTTACAGTCTTAACTCTCAAGTCAAGTCACTAGAATTTGGACGTAATTGTGCAAAACATATGTATTCCAGTGTACATAATGAAACTTAAAAAACATATCACTCTGACCAGTAAAATGGCATGGAAAAAATAGAAAAATTACTGCTAGCACTACGAAAGAATCAAGATATTGAGGTAGGATCTCAAGAATCTGAACCTGAGTTTCAATTCTCTCGAGGGAGAAATTCCGACTTCTCTATCACACTGCTCGCACCTCCAGGCCATCAGTCTGTGGTACAATAACCTCCAAGGCAGCATTCCTTCGATCCTTAGCCTATGTTTAGACCACAGAACCATTGAAGTCTTTGCTAACTATTTTGAGTAGAGATACCCAGTGAGCTCGGTTCACTCCAGAATCTAGAGCTCCTGAACTTTTTCGAAAATAACCTCACTGGATGCATCCCACCTGCCATAGGGAACTTGAAAAACTTACACTTGGTTGATATAAGCAATAATGGCCTTACTGGTTCCATCCCTCCTGCAATTGGCAACCTTCAGATTTTGCAGTACATGGACTTTGGAAACAACAAAGTTTCATGATCCGTTCCAGCGTCTTTAGGCAACATCTCCTCACTGATTTGGTTGTTCTAGAAAACAACAGTCTCGCTGGAACCATCCCGCCATCGCTTGGTGGCCTCCCTTATCTTAGCATTGTTAGTTTAGCTTGGTGGCCAACCTTGTAGGGGATATCCCTTCATCATTAGGGAATCTTTCTTACCTCGCCCAACTAAATGTTGCAAGAAATAGTCTTACTGGCACCATCCCTCATTCCTTAGGAAATCTTTATGCTCTGAATCTCCTCTCTTACAGAGAACTGACTCACAGGCACCATTCCTCCATCCTTTGGGAATCTTGTTAATCTTGTATGTCTCGGTTTGCGATTCAACGAACTTATGGGGGTGTTCCCACCATCACTATTTAACATTTCCGCTCTTCAAAAGTTGGATATGCAAAACAACAGGTTTGGTGGCAGTTCGCCAAATTATTTTGGAGACAAGCTCCCCCGACTCCAGGGTCTTGCTTTGAACGGGAACAAATTTCATGGTCCCATTCCTTTGTCACTTTCCAACTGTTTGATGCTTGAATTAATTCAACTAGATAATAACTCGTTCTATGGTATAATTCCTGCAAGTTTAGGAAACCTCAAGAACTTATCCAAACTGCGCCTTGACTACAATAAATTAGAGGCAAACCAGGCTGCTGACTGGGGCTTCTTGAATGCTTTGACAAACTGCAGCCATCTACAAGTCCTGCAATTAAGTTTCAACAGGCTTAGAGGTGTCCTACCATATTCACTTTCTAATCTTTCTTCTAGTTTATATCACCTTGCAATTCTCCAATGGAATAGGGAGACTTGCCAATTTGATGTCACCTTACATGGGTCCTAACCTCCTCACTGGTGCCATACCTACTTCTCTTGGTACACTATTGAAACTGGATGTAATATCACTAGTTGAAAATAGACTGTCAGGAGAGATCCCGCCAAGTCTCGGAAATCTCACTCAATTGAGTGCACTCTATCTAACTGATAATGCACTCACTGGGCAAATACCTTCAACCCTTGGAAAATGCCCTTTAGGTATATTAAGCCTTTGTTACAACAAACTTACTGGTAAAATACCAAAGTAATTTTTCTTATCCAGCAGATTAAGCATTTTAAGCTTCCCGAATAACATATTAATAGGGCCAATACCTTCAGAGCTTGGTCACTTGAAAAATTTACATGTTCTTAATTTCTCAGGTAACAATCTAACTGGTGAAATTCCCATCTCCATTGGAGGATGCCAGAGCATGCAATCTCTGTATGTCAGTTAGAATTTCCTTCATGGTTCAATTCCCTCTGCAATGAACAAGTTAAGACATCTTCAAGATCTAGACCTTTCATGCAATAACTTCTCCATTTCTTAATTCAACTGCATTCTCAATTGTTCGAAACAATGTCCTATGTGGGGGTGTTCCAAAGTTAGGATTGCCACCATGTCCAAACCAACAAGCAAGGAAGGAGCACAAATTCTCAAAGCTAGCGGTAGTCATGTCAGTGACCATAACATTTTTGGCTCGTATCTTTGCTCACAATTTCATATCAAAAACATAGATCCAACAGAAGATAATCAGATTCCACAGCTGCTATGAATCAATTACCAATAGTTTCTTATATAGAGCTGTCTAGAGCAACAAATGGGTTCTCTTCAACAAATCTTATTGGTGAAGGAAGATTTGGTTCAGTGTACTTGGGAAATATGAGACTTGTTGGTATGAGATGGATTAGGAGTCAAGTTCGGAATAGAGTCTGGTTCAGTTGTGTGAGACCATGTGGAGGTCAATCTATAGATGTGTGATGAGTATTTGACATTTATTAGGTTTGTGTCGATTTGTGTGAGTTTGTTTTAGTTTAGAAAGCTGAATTTGCAATTTTGAGTTGCAGTCGGCCTTCCCAGTGAGTTTGAGCGATGCATTTAATTGGGAATTCATATTGTGTTAATTATAAATTGCACATTTTGTGAACAATGCTATGTGATAGGTTTCTCTTGTTTATGATGGTTGCAGATGCTATGTGATAGGTTTCTCTTGTTTATGATGGTTGCAGGACTTGGAGCTAGGTCAAGGTGAGGCGAAGGAGACCGGGACTAGGCTAGGAGAGCTGAGGTTCAGACGGTCAGGCGGTGCTAAAGATGACCAAGACCAGGAGTTGCTGCAAACCAGGAGGACAAGTGGAT
This sequence comes from Otatea glauca, assembly GCA_036346275.1. Lineage (NCBI taxonomy): Eukaryota > Viridiplantae > Streptophyta > Magnoliopsida > Poales > Poaceae > Otatea > Otatea glauca. The sequence continues at coordinate 51,435,671 of CM070721.1, forward strand.
GGCTGGGATGCTAACTTGAGCCCTACTCAAGCGAAGGGGAATCGTTGGATCAAGTTTCGCAGATGGAGTAGCGGCAAGTTAGCATAAATGGATAAAGCCCGTTAGAATAAGTGGATGGCTGGGATGCCAACTTGAGCCCTACTCAAATGAAGGAGGATCGTTGAATCAAGGTTCGCGGATGGAGTAGCGGTCAAGTTAGTATGCTTTTAAGCTATAAATAGAGGGGTAGAGTGACGCCTCTTCCCAAGGTTCGTAGCAAGGTTTTAGGGTTTCCTTGTTTACTTATTTGTGAGCTTTGCCCACATGGTAGTATGGCTTTGTAAACCTTCCTATCTATGCAATGCAAATTTTATTTTATCTACTATTCTGAAATTTACATTCAACATTTACTTTTCGCACTTTAAATTCTTGCAAATTGGTTTTGCTTCCCCTCCTTCTAATTGCTTTTGGATCTTTTACCGAGAATGAACAATTGATGGATGAATCTTAGATCATATTCCAATCATCTAGGCAAACTTTGCTTCAATCTTTGCAAAAAAACCGTTCTTTGTGCTTGAGAAGAAAGATTTAGTAGATTGTATTCTAGGTTTGTTTTTCTCTTGTTCATGCTTGCTGTGACATGTGGGAGACCATCTAAGATCATTTTGATCATCAAAACCCCACGAGCAAGCATAGGGTGAAGTTCTTATTTTTTGGCTGGCTCTTCTTGTCCAGTAGGTAGGAAAATTATTTGAGATAATTCACCCCCTCTGTCGCCATTTCGGTCTTTCAAGTTGTAATTACCGCTATAAATTGAGGGTGTGGGGGTTCCTGTAGGACTACACATGCAAAATTCTTTTTTAAAAAAAGTGGAGGTTCAGGGCAAAGTGGAGAACTAAAATAGGAGGAGAACACTATCTAGAGTATGCTAGTGAGTTGCAGCAGCAATGGGTAGACTTGGATCACTACGATCCTTTGCAATTGACATGTGATGGTGATGGTGAGGTCGGCATATTAATGCTGCAACGCATTGCGGGTCACACACTTCTTGAAAGGGCCGAACCCAGAATTTGAGAACAGAAGAGCTGCATGTTTCACTTGGCAAACTTACCTATTATGGAGTAGGCTATTTCAGTAATAGTGCAGTAGGAAGTTCGATTACAAGTGATGGGGAGCAATAATCCAGTCAGATCTGCTAATGCCATACCTGATAATAGGGAGTGCTACAACTAGGTGTGGAAATCGAGCCAAGTCCTCATTTTTTCGAGCTATTTTTGAAATTGATACAGTTTGATTTAATATCATTTTATTTATAGTTTGAAAGTATTTTTAGAATTAAGCTAACGAGCTGAGCCAGAGCAAAATCCAATTTCATTCGAAATTGACTCATTTCAATATTTAACCAATGAACAAGTGTAATTGGAGCAATTTTGAACCGAACCAACGAGCCCCACCACCGAGCTTTTTTCCAACCCTAGCTACAACTGTGGGGTAAGTGGACACCCGAGTTGCGCCTATCCTCTTCCACAGTATGGTGGAGCTCGAGGTGAAGATCATGGTGGTCGTGGTGACCGTAGAGGTCAAGGACGAGATCGAAGTCGTGGAGGTCGAGGCACGAGTAGCGATGATCTTGGACAATTCTTAGGTTTCTCTCCTATTACCAAGGATGAGGGTGACAATCGAAACGGAGAGAACAAGGAGAGTGATAGCTGAGAGGAAGAAGTTATTGTGGGGACAATTCTGTGTCCCACCCTGAGCCCGAGTCAAACGAAATGTGCAAGAGATGTGACTTTTCGGGAGTTTGAACCGTACTACATGAGTAGCGATGATCTTGGTCAATTCTTAGAGGAGTTCCCTCCTATCACCGAATGTGACTGTCGAAAGGGGGAGAACAAGGAGAGTGATCACAATATCATCAACAGAGACTAGGAGAAACATTTGAGATAAAAGATCTTAGCCCTCATCGATACTTCCTTGGAATTGAGATCGCTGTCTTCAAAAGGGTAGTTCTCTCCCAGAGGAAGTATGTCATTGATCTATTGGCAGAAACAGGTATGCTTGGGTGTCGCCCTATTGCTTCACCTATTGATAGGAATCACAAACTTTGTATCGAATTGGTGATCCGATTGACAAGGAGGCTTATCAAAGGCTGGTTGGGCGTCTCATCTTATTTGTGTCACATAAGGTATGATATTTCATATGCAGTGAGTGTGGTAAGTCAATATATGCATGATCCCTGAACGGGGCTCATGGAAGTTGTCTATCGGATCCTATGATATTTGAAGAGTAGCTCTGGGAAAGGGCTTTGGTTCAGGAAGAATCAACACTTAAATTTGAAAGGATATTATGATGCTGATTGGGCGAGCAGTATAGATAATAGGAGGTCTACATCTTAGATACTACGTCTTTGTGGGTGGTAACCTTGTGTCATGAAAGAGTAAACAATCACAAAGTTGTGGCTCGATCTACCGCAAAGACAGAGTATAGAGCAATGGCATTGAGCTTGAGTGAGATGATCTGGATGAAGGGTCTATTGTTTGAACTTCGGGTGTTAAGGGGTGGCCCCTTTATACGGCATTGTGACAATAAATATATGATCAACATTGCTAACAATCCAGTACAGCATGACCGTACCAAGCATGTTGAAATCGATAGGTTCCTTATCAAAGAGAAGTTGTATGATAGAATACTGAACCTGGAGTACGTCAAGTCTAGTGAACTCTGATTGACTACTTCACTAAAGGGTTAGGTCCTAACGAGAGTGCTACAATATGTAACAAGATAGGCATGACTGATATTTTTTGCCCTTCTTGAGGGGGAGTGTTGATATGAGATGGATTAGGAGTCAAGTTCAGAATCGAGTCCGATTCGGTTGTAATTAGCACTATAAATAAAGGGTGTGGGGAATCTGTAGGACTACACACGCACAATTGTTTTCAATCTACAAGCTTCGACCAATATAGCATTGTTGCTGTCAAGATACTAAAGCTCCAAGAGAAGGGAGCATCTCACAGTTTTCTTGCAGAATGTTAACGCCTTAAGATATCTCCGTTGTGAAGATCTTAACAGCCTGCTCAACTATTGATCCTAGAGGCCATGATTTTAAAGCTCTAATCTTTGAGTTTCTGCCGAATGGCAGCCTTGACAAATGGTTGCATATTCACATAGATGGGCATGGTTATCAAGGAGCGCTAAACCTTTGCCAAAGGCTAAGCATTGCCATTGATGTAGGATCTGCTGTGGAGTATCTTCATGATTACAAGACAATGCCAAAAGTTCAATGTGATCTTAAGCCCAGCAATATCCTTCTAGATGGTAACATGGTGGCTCATGTGGGCGATTTTGGACTAGCAAGGTTCATAAATCAAGAAAGCACTAATTCATCGCAAGTATCATCCAGCTGGGCCGCATTTATAGGGACCCTTGGATATGCTGCTCCAGGTGCACATTTATCACTTGACAAATTTTTTACTTCACCTCATGCACTCAATTGTACACAATTGCATCATCAGTTGTCATCTGCTACAGTATTTGCACATTTTGGAATCACGTTTTCCTGTTCTTATGTTAGAAAAATAAAATATCTCACATCATTCCTTATAATGTGCCCTTGTGAAATATGAGTCACTTGTGAGTTGTGATGATTTGCAAATGATCTTCTCTGACATTAACATTTGTGATATTTTGTATATGATCTGCTCTGACATTAACACAGACTTATGCCTGCTCTGCAATCACATTTTCAGAATACGGAATTGGTAATGAAGTAACTACTCAGGGAGATCTTTATAGCTATGGGACACTTGTACTAGAAATGTTTACTGGAAGATGGTCTACATAAGAAAATTTTGGGGAGGATTTCAACCTTCACAAGTATGTCGAGGCAGCACTGCCTGATCATGTTGAGGACATTGTGGACCAGAATCTCATATCACCAAGGGAAGACACGGAGAGGGATCAAAATTCACTCCTGAACAAGGAAGCTACGCTTTCATGCCTAACTTCCATCATGAGGATCAGTGTCCTCTGTTCGAAACAACTACCTGCAGAACAGATACAAATATGAGATGCAGTGAGAGAACTTTACAAAGTCAAAGAGAAATTTTATCCATCAAGAACCAATGCATGGAGAAGGGAAAGTCAAATGCCAGAAATAGCACAGAAGCAAGCAGACTAAATACAGCCACTGACAGAATCACATGATACCAAGCTCATCATTCTGTAGCAAAATAATTCTATAAATAAACGGGCCAAGGATGGAGTTGCCCAAGTCCTTACACAGGGCAAACTACACTTCATATGTATAACATGCAATGCATACAGATATTCTTGTTAATAACACTATATTTGTATCTCAAGTTCAAAGACGCTAAGAAAAATGTGCAGTAATCTATATAAGTACGTCTACATGATACATGGCACCCAAAAAAGATTTAAATAACAGTACCAACATAAAGAGCTAGGCAATGGTACCTGACGATGCTTTGAAGTGTAAGAACCAGAGGCCCTGCACATTAGACTGATTCTTTAATTTCCTTTGTTGTCTGATGTGGGTTGAATGCCATCAATCATGGATAGCAATCCAAAAAAAATCCCGGTCTTCATCAAAACGACCACAGGTTCCGCAGGTGCGCGGCGCGCGCTTGCAACGACGGCGCGGTTCTTCAAGAACCTTTCTTGCATTATCATCCGAACCATACCCCTAGTGGTACATGCGGAGAACTCCGGGCTCCGGGCGCAGCAAGAGTCCGGCGACGAGTCCCCCGCATTTCGTCGAGCACCTTGCGTGCGTCCTCAAAGGAGACATAGTTTACCGTGCCACGAGCGAGCGCAGCAGCCGAGTAGCGATCCTTCGCGAGGTTGGTATTGCCTGTCGATGTGGTGGACGCCTGGACGGCGCTGGTGGCGCCGTTGAGCTTGCCGCTTGCGCGGAACTGGAGGAGACGGGCAAAGCGAAGGTGATCCTTGCTACTGGTATAAAAAGTTCACCGAGCCTGGACTCTTGTTTGCTAAAAAGAACACAAAAAAATCCTTTATTTATTTATTTAAGTCCAGTCGTACAGTAATGGATTGGCCCAAATAAGGAGTGCTTCGTGGCTTCTGTTTCCGGTAGAGGTGAGTACTAGGCCGAGCCATTTTGCTAACTCTTAAGAAGACTAGATACCTGTACGTTGCGTGCCACGTCGTGGGCGTCGCTCCCCACGCGAGCAAATCGAGAAAACGCGCGATCGCCGCTTCCTGCACGAGTAAATCGAGGAAACGCGCGAGAAGGACCTAAAAATGATTTTGTGTTTTCCGCAAAAGGGCTTAAATGTAGTGCTAGAAAAACGCGAAAAAGGATCTAAACGCAACTTATATTCTTTTTAAAAAAAAGAACCTAAACGTATTTTTTCTTTTCAAAAAGGACCTAAGCGTAATTTCGAATTTCCTCAAAAGGAACCGAGCGCAGCGTTTAAAAACGCATAAAGGACCTAGACGTAATATATATTATTTTTCCGAAAAAAGGATCTTACCGTAAAACTTTTTCGAAAAAAGGACCTGATCGTAATTTTTTTTTCGGATAAAAGGACCTTAACGTAAATATTTTCTCGCGGCTCGGAGCCGCGAGCCCATCGGCTCAAAGCGCCCAGGAGGCGGGAGCTCTGCAACATATAGTATAGGTATGATTTCCCTTGCCTTTAGATTAGATTTGAGATGTGTGCCTGATTTTGATTTTGATTCGATGGTTAAAAAAATATGACTTATATATATTTAAGAAAGCATAGGTCATCTTATAAATAGATATATCCCCCTTGGATAATATAATCAGGTTTGCTACTTGTAACTGCCTACTTTTGTTTACTCCTAAGTTTATTTTCTTGGCCTACAGATTAGCTTTAAGATATGTTATGTGTATATCTGATTCTAGATTGACACAATGTTAAAAAATGCGACTTATATTTAAGCAAGCATTAGCCATGTCAGAAAATAGACCCCTAATACAACAAGGCCCTTTCTGTTTAACTAGTATAGTGCCCGTGCTAACGCTACGACGGCAGTACCCCGCTTATCAATTAAATGAGAAGATAAGTATGAATACAACACTTAATAATAAAAGAAAAAATTAGAATTTTAAATGAATTTAGAAAGAAAAACGAAACTAAATGGAGGTCGAATGGGCGAAAACGGGCTCCCAAAAGATTTTAAATCAAGAAAGAGAAAGAAAAAAGAATTTTCTGATTTTAGATTCTTTTTGCGGCTTCACAGAGAGCACAGCGTGCTCTCATTGTGCTCTCTGGCTTGGCGGCAAGGGGAGGAAGGCCGGGGTGGTGGCCGGTCGCAGTGGGTCGGCACTGGTGCGGCGAGATCGCCGGCACCGGCGCCTACGGGGGAGGAGTCACGGTTGCGGTGAATTTCGCCAGGAAAGATGACGGTGATGACTTGGGTTACCTTCAAAATCCAGCGATCTTTACAAGAGGGGGCACTTGGGGATTTACGTAATGCGATGGGGTGGAGGAGAGCTCGCCGGCTTTTATAACCCCGGAACAAGCATATTTATGGAAACCATAATTTGGGATCAAATCAGATTGGGAGGAAATTTTGGCAATGGAGCACGAAATTTGGGGAATTAACACCATAGATGGAAAGAGGAGATTTGTTGCGGGATTGATGGAGCTTTGGAGCTTCTTTCTTGCTTTAATGGAGGGAGAGAAGAGAAGAAGCTTCTCAGTGCTGGCTGCTGACTAGAAGAAGCTACAGGTGAGTTGCCTTCATTTTTTTAAAATATAGAAGGATTTTTGAAAAGATAGCACATTAGGTTAAAAAATTCTAGAAAAATTCTCAAAAAAACTTTCGATTATTTTGTACTTAATAAAATTATTTTTAAAAACATTTAAATTATAAATTTGCCGAGGCACGGCGGCCGCGAGGTCACTGACCAACAACCTCGTCGCGTCGGCAAAGCCACCGATGGCGACCGTGGAGCCATTGCAAACCTGCGTTCTCCCGGTCGCGCTGCCCCATCTCCCGGTTTCCTTTTCCCAGCACGTAATGTATGGTCCTTTCCTTTTCCAGGACGTTTGTTTCCTTTTCCTTGATTCCAAGACGTTTGTTTCCTTTTCCTTGTTGATCTTTGGAGGTGAGGAAGGTCATTTGTGAGCCACAGGGATAATTTGAAAAATATGGAAAAATAAAGCTGCGCTCGCCGACCATTGGATCCGCAAGGAAAAAGATAAAATTTAAGCGGTGCTCCCATTATTGGTTCCATGAGAAAAATTGAAAAAAATTAAGCAGCACTCATGGACAGTTGGTTCCTTAGATAAAAAATAAAAACAAAAATTCAACGCTCTACGTGCGCTGAAATTAGGCTTTATGGGGCTAGATCCGTAAAAAAGTCTCGAGAAGGGTCATATTCGGAAAAAAAATACGATCACAATGCCAGGACAATAAAAAATTCAAGTCTTGTTTCCTTGCATGTGGATCCTCCCTGTTTATTTCCTTGTTTGATTCACCCTACTTCTAAATATGTAGTATGTAGAATTTTGGCCAGTAAAAAATTCAAGTCTGGTTTCCTTGCATGCGGATCCTCCTTATTTATTTCCTTGTTTGATTCGCTCTCCTTCCAAATATGTAGGTGGAGGAGGTCTGTTGTGGGCCACAGGGATGATTAGACACACTAAATAATGGCCATCGGATGTGGGTGAGTAAAACTGAGGAAAGATCTGAGACATTCATTTTGATGAATGCAAGTTTCTGGGGATATTTTGCTGGGTACACGAACATTGAGCCATCTCTAATGAGGTGCATTATTTAGGATGGACGTAGAAAAAATTGCTTAGGTGCATTATAAAGGGGTATAGATAATTGGAAATGATCATCAATTCATCTCCATGCATGCACAGATCGATCCTTTCCTCCCTTCCCTCTCCTACCCAGTCCATTGTACAAGTGTCGACTGTCGAGTATCGCATCTCCATTAATGGCGACCAAGAATAGCAAGAGACTCGATCTGAACACCGGCGAGGCACGAGCCACGAAACACCAGCATCGCCATTGCTCTCTCCAGACAGAAATGAAGTACGCGCGTGTGGCTCACCTCTCTCCTCGCTACACCACTGACCTAATTATGCCACCCTCCCCTCGGCACCGACACGCCCCCACTATATAATCCTCTCCATGCCTCGTCCCTACGACCGAGCAATGGAGCTCACCGTCCTACCTTCATATACCTAAAAGTTCATCACACAAAAAGGATAAGGGTAGGAGGAGGAGCTAGCAGCGCTGTACGTAGGAGAAGTGATCTAGCTAGAATTAAGCATTAACCATGGAGAGGTCCCAATGGAGCAAGCCCGGCTCCTTCGTCCTGTACGCCGTCTTCTTCGTGTCGGCGGCAGCCGCGTCGGGGACCACCATCCCCATGTCCGACCACTGGCAGAAGCGCAAGCTCATCGCCGACGCCGCCGCGGAGGCCACCTACAAGCGCGACCCCATCGAGGTCGTCAACCAGCTCAACCGCGCCGTCCACAGGCACGTCCATGCCATGAGCTAGCGGTGCACACGACGACGTCACACGTGACTCTTGCATGTGATGCGATGTGATATGATGTGCGCGTGTGCAGATCGACTCATAAGGAGAGCGCGAGGAGGGAGATGCTGGCCAAGAAGAAGAAGTTCGGGGGGCCGTGCCTAGCGACCAACCCGATCGACCGGTGCTGGCGGTGCCGCAAGGACTGGGCGACGGACAGGAAGCGGCTGGCTCGGTGCGCGCAGGGGTTCGGGCGAAACACCACCGGCGGGTTGGCCGGCAAGATCTACGTCGTCACGGACGGCACCGACGACGACGTGATCAACCCCCGGCCGGGCACGCTCCGGTGGGGCGTCATCCAGAAGGAGCCGCTCTGGATCACCTTCGCAAAGACCATGATCATCAAGCTCAAGGAGGAGCTCCTCATTGGCAGCGACAAGACCATCGATGGCCGCGGTGCGCAGGTGCGCATCGCCAACGGCGCGCAGCTCACCGTGCAGAACGTCAACAACGTCATCATCCACAACATCCACATCAACGACATCGCCGAGAGCCAGGGCGGCATGATCCGGGACTCGCCTGAGCACTTCGGCTTCCGCACCAAGTCCGACGGCGATGGTGTCACCGTCTTCGGCTCCACCAACGTGTGGCTCGACCACCTCTCCCTCTCCAACTGCCAGGACGGCCTCATCGACGTCATCGCCAAGTCCAACGGCGTGACCATCTCCAATTGCCACCTCACCAACCACAATGACGTCATGCTCTTCGGCTCCAGCGACTCCTTCGCCGAGGACCAGATCATGCAGATCACCGTCGCCTTCAACCACTTCGGAAGAGGGCTCGTGCAGAGAATGCCAAGGTCATCATCTTTTTTTGTTTAATTTACAGAAATTTGGGAAAAACCCAAATCCAACAACATCATCTGCATCCATGATGCATGCATGCATGTCTCAATCTAGTTGAGCTCCATTCATGTACAGATGTACTTTATCAATTGATCTGTACACTAGCTAACCCTTATATGCAATTACGCATTGCCTTCATTTTGTGTAGATGTCGATGGGGATTCTTCCACGTCGTCAACAACGACTACACGCACTGGCTCATGTACGCCATCGGCGGCAGCAAGAACCCGACGATCATCAGCCAGGGCAATCGCTACATCGCGCCGCCGAACCTCGCGGCGAAGCAGATCACCAAGCAGCTGGGCGCGTCGGAGTCGGAGTGGAAGAACTGGGTGTGGCACACGCAGGACGACCTCTTCATGGAGGGCGCCTTCTTCTCCACGTCCGGCGGTGACATTCAGAGGAAGTTCAACAAGAAGGACCTGATCAAGCCAAAGCCAGGGTCATACGTCACGAGGCTCACGCGCTTCGCCGGTGCCATCCCGTGCAGGCCCGGCAAGCCGTGCTAGAGTGGCCGGCGGCCGTGGTGGCCGGCCGGAGCCGATTCCCTCCAAATCTTTTATAGTTTTGTAAGATTCATTCTACTTAAATTCGTATGTGTACTAGGATTTTTAAGAAATCTGTGGGGTTCAAGTCAAATGACCCTACAGGTTGTACTTGTACATGCGTTCGCGATGTCAGAAGCCACTGAACCTGCGCATTGCTAGTTGTTGCGAAGAGGGCGATGGAAAAGAGAGAACACATATTTGTGTTGTGTGTAGGTCTTGTTGCTTGAAAAGATGGAGAGTCCTTGTCACGACAGATAATATGCGCACTTATGCGAGAGGACCGAAACTAATTTGTTATCGATCGATTAATTCAAAGTATATTTGTGAAACTAATGTTGTTTAATTATTAATTGTTTGCTACATCTTTCAAGAAAAAAATATACTTGTAGTATCTCCATTTTAAAATGTATATGTAAGTTGTTTCAGAAGTTTTCTTTCATCATGTGTTTTGCCTATTTTTGTAAATGAAATGAATGATGTTGATATACAAACTTCTCCTAGCATCCCTTCCCCAGCAACTCACGTCTGAAAGTTCATAAGTGGACTGTCCTACCACATTGGTAGCCTGCCCGTGGCATTTTCCACTCTTTCTTGTGGCATGCAGCATGCATGAGTACATGGCAAATACTTTATTCAAATGCCGCACAACACAACATCTACAACTCACTTTCACTCGAGCAAATTACATTATAGTGCAACATTTTGTTTTCTTCTCACGAACTGTCACCTCATCGCCTCAAAGGTCATATACTTCTAGAGAAAGCCATGACTTCTACCGTCCCAAGATGAAGATCAATATGGAGGTTCTACACCTCTCCTCCTCCTCCTCTTGGTGATGGAATGCCTATTAACTACTTAGTATAGGGTCTTAATAATACATATACCTAGTATAGTAGTATATCGATGTGGACTAGTGCTAGGAATGTGGTATATGAGGATTTGTTTATAAGGTTCGATTAAGGAAGCATGGATCGATGATAGTAATTGTTGAAATGCCTTATTTGTAAGGAAAGAAACTTGAGCCCAGTGAATACTGAAACGATAAAATAATTTATACTCTAGTCCACAAGACTATTGATTGTCCCTTATTACAAATCATGTGTATAGCAATAAAAATGAACTGACTACATATATTGGTCCCTCGAACCCTCGTAGGGTGTGTTTGGTTGTCTGCACTATCCTAGTCTGTCCTGTATGAGTCATCCAAGCTAGTCTTAGCCTGCATGAGTGGATGTAAGTTGTGTTGTTTGGTTGCTTATTTATGCATCTCACGGGTCTGCATTGGATAGAAGCCTAATTTCTGTATTTCATCCATCCTGTATGAGTGGGTGCAATTACATCCACCTGCCCTAGATGAATAAGAAACAAAACACATGTCTAACAGATACAGTTACATCCACTCATACGATTCAGGCACCATGCAGGCAACCAAACACACCCATATACTCTAGGGACATTTTTGGGGAATTGAGTAAATATATTATATTTCTTTTTTTCTAGATTCACATATTAAAAATTAGGAATCGAGCGCTGCTCGATTGATGAAGGGTGTCATCGAATGTCCCACCACATGGGAGGAACTAGTGGGGGTGCCGGGTATGCCCCGGCACCCCCAAAAATTTGAGGAATGCCAAAATTTCACTTCTTCAATAGGTTAAATTTGTTGATTGAATTGGTTTCGATTTTAGTAGTTTGGGATTTTTAAGTCTATAGGACTATTTGTATTATACTTTTAGTAAATTTTAAATATATATATTAGATTTATGATGGTATGAAATCATTGTAAAAGATTATAGAATTATACGTGTGAAGTCTGCACCCCATAAAAAATTTTCTAGTTTCGCCACTGTCCCACCACATCTAGTTTCGAACCAAAGTACCTAGCTAGACTTAAAAGTGTATGTCAAAATTCGTAACCAAAGTTATAAGAAAGACATGTTTAAAATATTTTACACAGACTAATGCATCAACTAACATATAGAGCTATTAGCAACTAATGCAGCAACAACATCTAAAGCTACTAACAATTAACTAATATAACAAGTATATGCAAAGCTAGCAACTAATGTTAGAGCATCGCTAATAGTTGATAGCACAAATTGTTGATAATCGTCAGTATTAGAGAGGTAACATGTAAAGTTACTAGCAACTATAATGTAGAGATATGCCAGCAATATATAGTTGATCATGAAAACATATCCAATACATGTATTGTTTTGTTCCGCTTGTCATATGGACACAACGGGTGCAAACAAAATGCAAATCATATATTTGATTAATTAGATACAATATTTCTTAGTGAAACAGCGAAAAAGTACAAATACTTTAATTATCAGACATATTCATCAATGCAATAGTTAGCATATATACGTAAGTGAAGGGGCACGAGTAAAGTTAACAATACCAAACCGAGAAAGAAATTCGAGCTCCCCTAGGCACCAATTTAAGTCAAAAATCGATAGAAATCAAACAGTTTGCAAAGTCAAATTTTTTGAATTCAGGGGTCAAAAAGCGGTAAAAAAACAAAAAACAACCAGTTTGACCGATTTTCAACCGATTTTGCTCGATTTTCAACCGTTTTTATACAATTTTTGACCTAGATCAACACACTCAAGGACTAGTTTTTGGTTTCAATTTTCCACTGGTTTTCTTTGATTTTTGACCGGTTTTGTCCGATTTTCAACCGGTTTACATTGAAAATCGGCACACTCAAGGAAAATTAAAAAAATTCAAGAAAAAATAGAAAATTTTTGAATAAATCCCAATTAATATATAAAACACCTAAGATAAATTTCAATTTTTTTAATTCATTTATTGATTCTATAAAATAAAAAATAGCAATTAATGAAAAGGAATAGAGACACTGTCAAATTTTTATAACAATTTGCAAGCTTTACCATGCTCTGAGATTTTAATGGTATAAAAAAAAGTGCTCAAGGATCATGTAGTAAAAACTAAAAATTATAGAAATATTATACTTCATTTATTGCACCTAGAAAATAAAAAACATAAGAGCATATACAAAGACAGTAGCACTATCAGAATTTTACAAAAATCCACATGTATAGTCATCATCTGAAAATTTTACAACACCATTACCATTGCTTGAGAACCTCACAAAATGTTTTTTAAAAATTTATAACATGATTTGATAGCTCAATTAAATCAGGAATTGCTGACTACTTTGCTCTGTTTTTCTTTTTTATATTATGTATATTTGGATTTACTCAAAAACATCTCCCAAATTCGGTTTTTCAAAAAAAATCATCCCATATGTCAAAAAGCTATTAATACTAATTTTAGAGAATTTTTGGATAATTTTTCCAAATTTGTCAAAAAAAATTTAATTTCAATTGGACCGGTTTACCGACCGATTCCAAATAACGAACCGACTCGATACGGTAAAAAATCGTGATTTTTGTCAATTTTTGGAACCCTGGGCATGAGGAATTGGTGGTGTCTCTATCTATGCACACAACAGATGAACTAGATAAGGAAAGAGAAGAATGGACATGCATGATAAAAACAAAAAAGAGGGTGACCGCAAGGTTTCAAATTTCTATCTTGGAGGCGACTGAAGTCCAAAATTTCAGCGAGATTTTAGAATTTCGGGCGAAATCCAAAAAGTAAAATTCAAATCGAGAATTTTTTGAACCGGGATTTATGAGATTTCGACCAAAATTGCTGAAATCTCGGTAAGTTTCAATCGAATGAAAAATAGTTCAAACCACGTTAGAAAATTTTGAAAATTTTTGTGGATGATCTTGATGCATCACTAATGTTCCCATAAAATTTTTAGATGATGATCAGGACTGACGAATTTTAAATATTCTGACAGTGCTATTGTCCTGATAAAAGTTTCCCAGCAAATTTCAACAGAATGAAAAATAGTTCAAACCAATGTATAACATTTAAAAAAAAATTGTGGATGGTCATTACGCATCAATAATATTCTCATAAAATTTTCAGGAGATGATCAAACCTGAATAATTTTCAAAAATTCTGACAGTGCTACTGTTCTGATAAAAGCCTTACCGGCGAATTTCAACCTAATGAAAAATAGTTTAAACTATGTTAGAAAATTTTTAAAACTTTCTTGGATTGTCTTAACACATCAATAATATTCTCACAAAAGTTTAAAGATGATAATTAAGCATGAGGAATTTTCAAAAATTCTGATAGTGCTATTGTTTGATAAAAACATGGCTGAGTACACGTATTGCTTCCATAGATTTGATTGAGCAAGCAAAAAATGTTTAGAATTTTTGAAATTTCTAGAAAAGGGTGCTGAGACAATGCTTAAACTCTCCTAAAAATTTAGATCATGACCATAATCGAGTGAATTTATAAAATTCTGATACTATTACTGTCTCATTTATGTTCATTCTGTTTTTGATTTTTCAAATATAACAAATGAAGTTCAATTATTTTAGAAATTTTCCTGTGTGATCCCAGACTGTTAAAGATGGTATCATAAATTTTTTAGAGCATGATCCAAGCTTGTATATTTTTATAAAAATTTGACAGTACTTCTGTTATTTTTATAAAACGTCTCAAAATTTTGGTTTTTCAAAAAATTTCATGGAAGATGACATTGTTTAGAGGTATTGACCCAAATCTAGTAAAAAAAAAGGTTGAAATCTAATCAGAATCACGAGATTTCGACGAACTTGCTGATTTTTTTTTCCAAAATACTGTAGCACTTGAATTTTTTATATTTTTAATTTGATCGGGATTTAGAATCTCGATGCCGGCTGAAATCCGAAATCTTGACCGAAATTTTTGAAATTTCTAAAATTTTAAACCTTGGAGACTGCGCTGAAGCGCTAACATGCTGCTGGTCGTGCGTTAGTGGCGTCCTTAAAATAACACATGTGTTTAAATTCTAATTATACCTTTCCTAAAGTTGGCAAGGTTCCCGGCTGGAGAGGCTAGCCACGTCACGGTATTTGCAAGAAAGTCCTCCCGTTTTCTGGATTTACGTCGACTCCCGACGGACGCTGGCCGTCCGTTTTTTGTTTCCGCACAGATCCGTCTGTTCGTGCAGAGAGTGTCGCGAGTCTTCGTTTTGCGCTTAGGTCCCATGCCTCCTCTCCGCTCCACCACCGTCTGACGCGTGCGGCGCGCTGCGCTCACCCGCACCATCGCGCGACGCTGTTTCCTCACTCCACGCATGCGCTAGCCCCACGAACGCCGCTTTCGGGTCCCTCGCTCGATAGCTGTTCCCCCGAGCGCCGCGTGCCCTGCGCGAGAACCTTCTCTCCACCTCGAGTGCTATCTATACAAGAGGAAAGAGAGACCGAAAAATCATGTCCTTCCTTTCCATCGTGCGCAGGGATGGCCACCGTCTTGCCCTGCTCCCAGTCTCGCCTCTGCGTGCCCCTCTTCGCTCTCCTCCTCGACCTCTCCGTCGGCCTCACCGGAGCACCTTGGCCTCAGCCGCATCCAATCTATACAGCATCGCCGCTGTTGCCACCGGCGAGACCGAGGAGTCTTATGAGCTGCCGCCAGCCGCATCTGGTTTGGGCCAAGAAGATGATGGTCTGTGTTGCCTCCTTTCCTGGAAAGATTGTTGCTTCAGCTATTACTTTTTGTCGTAGGATTGCGGAAAGGTTGTTGGTTTAGTGGATTTCAGTGGTTTGACGAGGGGCGACATTGTAGCTCTGGTCTTCACTGGTGGAACGATCGTAGTTTTCTTCATTATGATTTGGATTGATGTTGGTGGGATTATCAGAGTTGGATAGATTGGTTGGCTTGTTTATACTACTGAAGCATAGATACAGGACATATCCTTGAAGACGAGTACTGCGGCTGGCTGAGCCCGAAAGTCATGTAAGATAATCTCTGATCACTCCTCTTTTTCTGACCACTTGTTTTCAAGTTACAAGATTAACTGAAACTCTGAATTCTTCTGAAATTTTGGTGTACCGTGCGCTATCAATGCAGGGAGGATTTCACGGCTTACGCGGACATGTGCTTTAGAGAGTTCGGCGATCGAGTGAGCCACTGGACCACCATGGATGAGCCAACCGTGATCTCCACCGTGTCATATGATGGCGGCGTGTTCCCGCCTTGCCGCTGCTCGGCTCCCTTTGGTTTCAACTGCACGGTGAGCGACTCAACTTTGGAGACGTACATGAGAACAGCGTTAGTCACAACTCCATCTTGCCACATGCTTGGATTGTCAAGATGTACAGAGAGAAGTTTCAGGTTAGTTCATGCATCTTGAATGGTCAATTCAAACCATTTTGAGATTTCAGAACCATAAGACAACTTCAAAATTTATCCTGCCGAAGCATAGATACAAAACGTCACAGTATTTTGAAATCAATCGGTGATCACATATTCAGAAAAGCAACAATGAATTAAGCAAATTGATCTTTTCATTTCTGACATGACCATCGCAAATTCTCTGAAAGAGAAACACGAACATTGCAGGCTACACAAGGGCATCATCGGCATGAACGTCTACAACTTTTGGAACTACCCATTCTCGCTCAGCTCTGGAGACGTTAGAGCAACTCAGAAGTTGTTGGCCTTCATGATTGGTTGGTGAGTAACCCATTTATTCCATTCAAGTTACTGCTTTCACCTTTCTTAATTTGTTTGTCATAGAAATACGATGTGATGATGAGGACACATGTATAATATTCTTTTGTCTTGGATCTTAAAACCTCATGGTGTATGAAGACTGCCCTGAAAATCATGAAGAAGAGAGTTGGATCCCGGATTTCATCATTCACTGAAGAAAGTCGGAATTGATCCGTAAGGGTGTTGATTTCATTGGTGTAAACCACTACATGTTGGTATACATAAACGATAGATCGAACAGCGCATACACGAGCCTCTCGACACTACAATGCCGATATATCTGCTACCTTCAGATGTAAGTCTAAATTTGTGGTGAAGAAAGCAAAACAATCAGTATGGCACATCATCCTCATGGTAATACCTGCCATCTTCAGAAATACAAGCCTTAGCAAGTTGTCTACTACTAAAAAGCATTGGTTGCTAGATCTAGGAAGTTCATAGCATTTGGTAAACATGACACAATTTGATTATCTGTTGTAAATATACGTTCGCTTGTTTTGTGTTTCAGTCTCAAGGAATGATACACCGACTGGTCAGGTATTTAGTTACTCTTTTATCTGCTCTTACTTTATCTAAGGAATTTAATTTACTCTTACTGAATTTTCACGGCAATTGTATGGAGCAAAGTTTGCCCCTATCAACATGCCAACCGATCCGCAAGGGCTGCAATTTATGTAGCAGGCTCTTTTGTTGTGCTACCTATTGCTCCACCTATACATAAACCACTACGTATTAATGTTTGCTCTATCTATTTCCAATTCGTACAGAAGCACGCACCACTATATAACACTTGTTGTATCCTGTTACTACTAAAGCTTGCCCACGCGTGCAAGTCCACATACAGCAGACCATGCATACACAAACCCGCTCTTGCATCATCCCAGTATCGCGTTCCATACAATTCCAGTTTCGCACTCATCTACATTCCACAGCTATATATATCGTTTACGCAAATGAATACACTACCGTATTCTAACAGATAAGACGTAATAGTTCTAATTAAACACCATGAATTTACCTCTATAAACCATCTGCCTTTCTTCTTATGCCAGTGCATCTTTACACGTAAACAATCTGACAATCGCAACCTACATATTATAGATTCAAACCTGTGCTAACCAAGTTTTTTTTAACCGCATAAAAAACAATGAACGCGGCGTGGGAACGCCGCGAAACATCTCTAGTAGAAGGCTACTTTTAGTGCAATTGTGAAAGACACACCCATTCCTCCACGGACCTGTAACAGAAGATCCTCGTCCGAGACGTAGTTGCCGAGCGTCTCAGTCTCCTTCCCCATCTCAGATCGATCTGAAGTCCTCGACTGAACCCCAACACCGGCCCCTCCCCTCCGCTCTCCGGCCACCAACCATGGATCGAGCCCCGCCCCTCCCCTTCCTCCTCCTCCTCCTCCTATCGCTCGCTCCCGCCGCCACAGCGGCCGCGTTCGCCGGCCTCGACGCCTTCCTGGCGGCGTCGGCCGCCGGCGATCCCTCCGCGGCCAACGACACCTTCGGCTCCCTCCCTGCCAGCGTTCGCCGCGCGCTCTCCGCCCGGTCCCCACTGCTCCCCTCCCGCCTCCTCTCACTCTCCGTTGCCGTCCCCGTCAACGTCCGCCTCGCCGGCGCTTCCTTCCCTGCCTCCTCCGCGCGCGTCCTCCCCTCTCTCGTATCCTCCGCCATCTCTTCCTCTCTCTTCCTCTCCAACCGCCGCCCCCACCGCCTGGCGCTCTCCCACAGCATCCACCTCGACGTCGCCTCCTCTGCCGCGTCGTCCCAGCTCGCATCCCGGGCTGGGGCCGCCGTCCGCGCACACCTCGACGCCTCCCCCGCGCCCTTCCACTCCAACGCCCTCTCCTCCGTCCCCTACTCAATCGTCGACAAACTCGTCGCGGAAGACTACGGCGCGCTCTCTGGCTCGGGATCCGCCCCGGCCGTCTACATCTACTTGCTCGACCTCGGGACGCAGCCGCGCCCCTACGCCTACACCGCGGCCGCCTCCTCCGCCGATGGCCACTCGCCTGGGTACTCCCTCTGCCTCGGCCCTGTCTGGGCTGGCAAGGAGCGCTACATTTGGATCGACCTGGGTGCAGGCCCAGTGGACTACGGCCCGGCGCTCTCCGGCGACGGCGTGCTCCCTCGTGGTGAGTTTCACCCTCTCGCTGCCCTCCACGGTCGGCCCAAGTCGGAGAAAGCACTCCTCACCGATCTTGCCTCACTGGTTCTCAGTGCTTACAAGTCTTTGCTAGTGCCTTCGCTCAGAATTCCAGTGCATTTTGAGAGCTCGTTGCTTATTCGTTTTGTTCACATCCATGGGGACGAGAAAGATCCAGCTGGGCTTGATTGGGGTTCAATTGAACAGTCGATCCGTGATGGGGGTCTGCCGTATGATGGGCAGAGCTTGAAGTTTGATTTGCACAGGGTCAAGTACTCCGAATGCCCAATTTGCTCATTTGCAATTGCCCGGTCAACAAACTCTTTTACATCCAGGTTCTTGTTTGAAAATTACACGCTGATAGTGAGTGAGTACTTGGACTCCAAGAGGATGAGGCAGGTGCTTTCTGACTCATCCGAGGAGATGCACCGTGTGGCTGGGGTTCATGATAATTATGAGTATGACAAGGTTGTGCCAGTGTTTGTGTTCGATTTGGATTATGATAAGCTTCTGCCGCTAGATAGGTACCACCAGGCTGTGGCTTTCCATGATATGGTGGTTGCTGTGAGGACAAGGAGCTCGCAGACGGTCAGTGACTACAGTTGTAATGGTCGACATGTAATTACAATGACTCGGAATCTTGAGCGCCCGATCATCGGCTCAGTTCTACAGAGCATGTGGGGTGTGTCACCAACACACCTGTCATGGAGCCCTGAGCACAATGCTACGGTCGTCGATTACACTTGGAGCACCGGACATACGCCATTTGGGCCATTCTCGGAGACCAAATCGCTGTCTTTTGTGCAGAAAGATGCAGCCCGTAGGAATGTTCTTCTTACCACCCTGAACTACACAATCACTAGTACAATTGTTATTTTGGAGTCGATGGCTGCCCATGGTGGGGAGAATATACTCCTTAGACAGAAAAAGCATGTTGAATTCATTCAAAGGTGGAATCTGCTCACTTATAAGTTGGAGAAGGTGGTCTCAGCCATGTCCCGCCTGGATTATGAGAAGGCAATGTACTTTTTGAGATCTTCAGACCATGATCTGTATGCCATTCACACGTTGGTGTATCAAGCTTCTCAGAAGTTGGAGGCTTCACTGGTTTGCTTCAAAGATCCACCATTCCCTTGGTTATCAGTTTCCATGTCTGGCGTTTTTGTTCTTGGATTCTTTTACATGTACTCTAAGAGGGATAAATTGTTTAGGAGCAAAAGGAAACAGTTTTGACAGCACTTTAGTTCGTGGAACTGAATACTGTAGAGATGACAGTGCTCAGGAAGTTGCATCCTTGCATATTACATGGAGCTGACGAAGCACCAGGCGCATCTTGTTTCAACCAGATTAATTTACTTGTATGAGATATACCAATGCTTCCACTATTTCTTGTAAGTTTCATGTGCCTGAATTGCCCCTGATACATACTGTTGAATTAGATTTGCAGACATATATATATGTTTTGTATTGTTGACTTCACTAGCTTGATTCCCATCGTATTCGCTGAATGGATAACCTTGGTGGATGCTACGTTCGTGCCTAGTTTGAAAAAATGGGAATTTCTACAGTAACAGTTGTTGCTACAGCCCCGTCATGTCTTTTAATTGCTGTCTACGCTCTTTGTTTTAGTCACGTTTTCACCTCAACATGATTTACCGAACATGTGAGTTCTTGAATTATAAGAGGAGTGTCTTAAGATATTTAGTATAGATATTGTCTTCTAAGGATTTGTGTTACATAGGGAGGGAACCCTTCAAGCCTTTGTTAATCTTAGCTCCATATGGAGCTTAAGTTGTAGCTCCACAGTTTGTTGTAGAACTAATTTGTTTGAAATTGTGATCACTGATCGCCATGTAGAGCTCATTCTGTCCAGTTTTGCTCCTCCTGTTTTGCCTGTTTCATAACCCTCCATTCTGTCTGCTACTATTTGAGTACAGCATACTCTGGGTTTTAAAATGTATGCAGGTTCATACCATTAACACAAATAGTGTGCATTTTGGTCAATTAGAATGGTTGCAATCGTAGCAAAATATGAAGCAAATGCCAATCAGGCGCTTTGAGAAATACTTCTGTATTCAATTCGTGCATAGCTTTTCTTTTGTTTCATTAGGTCAGGAGATGGCTGAATTTTCCGTTACTCATATAACAAGCTCTCCATCCCGTCAGGAATTGCAGCTCCTGCGACTGTGGGATTCATATCTTTCTTGAGTGGAAGACGTGTATCGGGTATCATAGTCATATGTGTTTTCTCTAGGAGATTACATTTCTTCCAAGTGTTCTGCTGGCCGTGTCTGTTAATGCAAAATACATGCAGGGGTTGGTGGAATCCCACTATTCCAGTCGCAACCCAAAAGTGTCAAATTTGTTAGCGTGAAATGCAGCCTTAAGCCTGCAGCAGACTGGGTTCAAACCCTAGGTCAAGCAAGGGCACAACACCATTTTCCTTTCTAGGAACATGAAGCGCAGTCTGTTATGAACACCCCAGTAATAAAGGACTTGAGCATGCGTTCAAAATCAGGAAAGTGATGATTTGCTGAAGCAGGACCAGGGTTTGAAAAATCGATGAAAATCGCGATTTTCGATCATATCGGTCCGGCTCGAGATTTGGAATGTTTTATAGATTAATTGGGATTTATTTATATTTTCTGTAAATTTTTTTTCAATTTTCCTTGAGTGCGCCGATTTTTGTTGTAAATCAGTCGAAAATCGAACAAAACCGATTGAAAATCGAAAACAGGTTCTTGAGTGTGTCAATTTAGGTAGAAAATCGAAAAAATCGCTCAAAAATTAGTTAAACCGGTCGGTTTTCGTTTTTTTCACCACTTTTTGACCGCTAAAGTTCAAAAAAATTGATTATACAATTCGTTCGGTTTCGAAAATTAGTACCAACAGGGTAGTGTATTTTCAACTCAGTTCCGTAATGTAAACCCCAAGCAGGACCTGGAGAACGGAGACTACACGTCCGTTGCTTATGATTCATGTCTGAAGGAATCGGGTCGCCGGAACTACGACTTGTCTAGGAAGAAGACGAAGATAGCGTACACATCAATTTCAATTTCAATTTCTCTCAAGCTCCAAATTATCCCGAGCTCCACCCCCACAGCAACATGGTCCGTTCGCGTGCCCAGCGTCCGACTCCAAATCCGTTTTGCTCCTCCATCTCTTCACCCTTGCTCGCTCCTTACCGCTAGTCATCATGGATCACACTGGAAACGACCGGAACGCTATACTCTCTGCTTGAAGTCTCGTCTCTCCGATCCATCTGGCCCTCTAGCCTCGTGAAGCAACGCATCTCTCCAATTCTCCTGTTGACATGGGACCACATGCCGCGCGCGCTCTCCGTCTCGTGTCCTTGCCGTGGACCTTGCGTCGGAAGGCCTCACCGGCTCCGTACCATCTCAGGAAGCCTTAGCTTTTCTAGTAACCGTCTTTTTTTTCAATCTTTCAATCTAATCCCTTTCTAAATAAATTTACAAAAATAGTTCTCTCTTTAAACGCGGAAGATACGGCAGATGACACATGCTGCGTCCGGAGAGCCTGGTAGTTTTCCGTGCCTATAGTAGGCCGATCAATTGTAGCAACAATGCCGAGCCTACCTCCCCGCTATGCTTTCCCAACTTGGAAAGAGGTTGCGCACTCGGCCCTGCCGTCGGTAGGCATTCTACCGAGCTCTCGATGCTCGATAACAGCTCTATGAAGCTCGTCGTACTCGACAGCTGCTTGAAAAGCTACGAGCTTCTTGGGCGCGATGTGCCTTCTGCAGTCGGGAATGAGGGTATTTTTGCAAATCTATTTGGAAGGAGATTAAATTTGCAAAAAAAAAAAATTGTAAGGTGGCCAGAAAAGCGAAGCGAAAGACTCCCATCTTGTATCGCCAACCTCACCCCTCTTAGAAGGCTGCAATTGTCAGGCAATGGATTCCATGGCGGCATACCTTCCCAGCTTGGCCCTTCTGAGGCAAATCAGGTACCTCAACCTCAGCAGGAACTTCCTCGGTGGCAGCATCCCACCCTCGCTGTCGTCGTGCGCCAAACTTCGCGTCCTAGGGCTGCGCAACAACTCGCTCCAAGGTGAGATCCCTGCTGCTTTTGGATTGCTCAGGGAGCTCCAGATCCTAGTCCTCTCCGGCAACAGGATTGATGGCAACATAGCTCCATTGTTGGGCAGCAGGCCGTCTCTCAAATATGTGGATCTTGGGAGCAACATTCTCACCGGTGGGATACCGGAACCCTGGGCAAATTGCTCATCTCTGCAAGTACTGGAGGCTGTTTATTTCATAGCTAAACTTTGCAATATATCAAGTTATATAAGTTTGACCGAAGTAGATATCCGTTTGGTTCATGGTCACACCTGTGACAAGATTCTTTTATGCCATTCAGGTTCCACGTGTCATTGACTAAAAAAAATATGATACAATTCATTTTGCTAGCTAAAGTGTGGCTTCAATTTTGATGATCTAAACTTATGTAAGTTTGGGAAAAAAAACTATGATAAAACATGACAACGATTAATTAATATATGAATCAAATAGGCTCAAGAGCAATAGCCTTAGAGGAGAGGCTCCAAAGGTTCTCTTCGACACCTCATCTCTCATGGCAATTTGCCTCCTGGAGAACACCTTTGTTGGCCCTATACCACGTCACTGCCATCCCTCCCCCTGTGAGATATCTTCATTTTGGAGAGAACAGCCTCTCGGAAGCTTCATCTTTCTCTCACGCAGAACTATTTGGTTGGGAGAATTCCAGAAAACTTAAGTCGTATCACAACACTGCAAAAGCTAAGCTTAAACAACCATTCTGGGCATGTGCCACCATCCCTGTTCAACATGTCATCGTTGAGATATCTTGGGCTGGGAAATTACTTGCTTGTGGGAAGATTTCCCTCCGACGTCGCCTACACGCTGCCAAAATTTCAGACACTGATACCTGCATTGAACAGATTTCACGGCACAATCCCAGGATCTCTTTCCAATGCATCACGCCTGGAGATGCTATATCTAGGCACCAATAGGCTAACCGGATTGGTGCCATTCTTTGGATCATTGCCAAGGTTGCAGGTTGATGTTTTAGACAACATGCTAGAAGTAGGCGACTGGAGCTTCGTCTCCTCACTGCTCACTCTCAAACTGTTAAATCGAGTAAACTAATGCTGGATAGGAACAAACTGCAAGGAAATCTGCCGAGCTCCATTGGCAATCTTTCTAGTAGCCCCAAGTGGCTGTGGCTGTATGGTAACAACATTTCTGGGCCAGTACCACTGCGGATAGGCAATCTTACAAGCCTCAACATGTTGTCCATGGATTACAACCTTTTCACCGTATTATAACCCTACTATACCTTGAAGTTTTCCTGGGAGGGGAGAGCGCCCACGTGTCATCTGAGCCGGCTCGGCTCCTGGCTCGAGCCGAGCCGGGCTCGGCTCCTGGCTCGAGCCGAGCCGGGAGCCGAGCCGAAAAAATATTTACGGATGGGTCCTTTTTATTTACGGATAGGTCCTTTTTCAGAAGAAAAAAATTACAATCGGGTCCTTTTCTGTAAAAAAAATACAAACAGGTCCTTCTTCCAAAAAAAAGAAAATATATTACGCTTCGGCCCTTTATGCGTTTTTGAGGCTTGCGCTCGGGTCCTTTTTCACAAAATAAAAATTACGTCTAGGTCCTTTTACGTTACGAATAGGTCCTTTTTTCAGAAAAAAATAAATAAATCACACTTAGGTCCTTTATGCGTTTTTAAAGCTTGCGCTCGGGTCCTTTTCCACAGAATCAAAATTACGTTTAGGTCCTTTTCCGTCGGGAAAAAAAGCCGTACGGATTCTTCTTCCCGAAAAAAAACTTATTTTTTTTCCCGCTTTTTTCTACCATTACGTTTAAGCCTTTTTTCCCGAAAAAAAAACTCATCTTTCTCGTGTGGAGAGCGGCGCCCGCGGCGTGGCACGCCGCGTCCAAGTTGCTAGTACCATCAACTGTTAGAAATTTACAGAGGTGCTGAACTTCGCACACAACAAACTCTCTGGTCAAATCGCACACACTATTGGCGACCTTGCTGAGCTGAATAATCTAGACTTGTACGGGAACAACTTGAATGGAGTTATACCTTTACAGGGCACTGTACTCATGAAATTGAACCTTTTTCACAACTTAGATCGGAGCATAGTGGTGGAGGGTGAGAAGAAGAATAAAAAAAACAAGAGGCCAATCGTCCAATGCCAATCAATGATACAAGTGCTAAGAGCTAAATCAACATGTCTTGGTAATCCAAACTACAAGTGAACCATGAAAACTAAAGGTCTGCTCTTCTTTCTTCAGATTTTTAAAACCCATAACTATTTATTCGTAACTGTAATTCGCTGCGATTTTAGGCCCCATTTGGAATGTAGGGATTTCACAGAAAGTAGTACAAATCTTATGAAATTCCTTTACAATTCCTCCTCCTATGCGTACCAGAGCTATCGGCAACCATGTCTAAGTTACATCCTCTAAAGTTTCACTCTTTCGGTTGTGCTAGCCGGCCAAATTCAATAAATCAGGGCCTGGTCGATTCGATTAAATAGGGTCCAATCAAAGTCAACAAATGTTTCTAGAAATATATTTTGGTATACAAGGGAACCAATCTAGAATGTGTATAGCCCTATAGGGCACGAGATGACGCGCCGTCGAAGCAGCGAGTGTGCGGTTAGTTTTCAAAAGTTCAAATGGCCATATAATTTAAACCGAACATCAATTTCGCAAATCCGTTTGAACCACCGTAGTCCTAGCTTGTACTCAACATGAAGATGCATATGAAGAAAATGAATTTTTTTTAAATAATATATTTTTTAAAAGTAATTGCGACATTAATACGTCGGGGAAAAAATTTACAAAAATAATACTAGATCGGCCAACTGCTTGGCGAAATTGGTGTAGTAGCCAGATGGTTCGGCGAAAACCATATTTTCGCCACACCGTTGGGCGAAAACACGTTAATTGCGCCATTAGCACCGCCAGTAGCCGAGTCCCGACTTGACTGAAGGACCATGTGGAGGTCCATCCATTTTTGTGATGAGTATTTGACTTTATTTGTGCAAGGTATGCTCAAGTTTGAGTTTGATTTGGATTGATTTTCAACCTAGAGCAATTTGAGTGGCTGGTCGGAGACCAGTCATCCGACCCCGAGTGGTCGGGCCTTTGGCTGGTTGCAGACCAGTCGTCCGACCCCGAGTGGTCGGGTCGTCAGACCCTGAGTGGTCGGGCCTTTGGCTGGTTGCAGACCAGTCGTCCGACTCCGAGTGGTCGGGGCTTTCGCTGGTTGCAGACCAGTCGTCCGACCGTGAGTGGTCGGGGCTTTGGCTGGTCGGAGACCAGTCGTCCGACCGTGAATGGTCGGGGTTTTGGCTGGTCGGAGACCAGTCGTCCGACCTCGAGTGGTCGGGATGGAGACCAGTGATCAGACCTCGAGAGGTCGGGATGGTTTATTGCATATCATTGTGGGCATTGCTATGTGAGGAGTTTCCTTGTCTTTGATGGTTGCAGGGTGACGGTGCTAGGTCATGGTGAGGCGGAGGATGACCGGGACTAGGCGAGGAGCGTCGGAGGTCCAGACGGTTGGGAGATCGCCGGAAGATGATCGGAGACGGAGTCCGGGCAAATCAAGAAGACAAGGAAAGAAGATGATGCTAGCTAGATGCCGCGTGGATCAATAAGGGCCGTCGGATTGAGGTCTAGTTGATAGGTTAGCGGGTCTAGGTAGTATGCTTTGAAAACCGTGCAAGAAAACCCGGTATGTGTGTGTGGGTTTTGGGTTAGCCCTTGCATGGCTGTGTGTGTGGGTTAATCCTAGCCCTTAGATGAGTGCTCTAGGGTTGAGGGACTCATCCAAGGGTGGTAGGTGGCCCAAGAGTAGTATAAATAGGGGTGGCGGGGTAGCCTCCTCCCCTTGAAGGTTTTTGAGATTTTTGATGCTCCTTTGAGCTTTGCCCACATGAATGTGAGGCTTTGTAAACTCTCCTTCCAGAAATGAAATATTTTCTCAAATCATTTCTTTTCTTTGTGCATTTACATTATGCAATTTACATTATGCACTTAAATTCCGCGCTTAAATTCAGCACTTACATTCTTGCAATTTACATTTATGCAATTTGGATTTGCCTCCCCTCCTTCTAAATGCTGTTCTTCTAGGATGTCTTGAGGGTTTTTCATTTGGTTTTACATTTTGTTGCACCCTTGGATAGACTAGAGATCAAGTTTTTATCAAATTGCAAATCTGTTCAGAACTTGTTCTTCGCGCAGCAGTCAGTGTTTGATTTTTATAAAAATATAGAAAAATATTTTTAAAGTTATTCTTCTTTTAGAAGGTGCAGGACTCACATATCCATCTTTATAAAATTTCTTGAGTCCACTGGTTGCACGGTTTGAGAGCTATGAAGTGAAAACCGAGCCTTAAATCTTTTGGTCGAAGTTTCTGACTGTCTGTATTGCTTGATTTTTCATTATTTTTCTACAAAGAATTCTGAGGTGATTTTTGGTGGAGTGGTTCACGTCCCAACTGCTGATAGGGAAAAAAATTCCCAAAAATTTTAGAGCAACATAAACTCACCAACCACCTGTTCCAACTGAGGATAATGTCTGAAAATCTGCTTTTACTTTTCTAGAAAGAGACTTTGGTGTTTTAGCTTTATCTCTTTTAGAAAAGAAGTCTTTTGAATTGATTCCTCTTTTGTTTGGACACTTGACAACCAGGATTATGATTAAAAACCCCTCACATAATTCATGGTTCTTTTCCATGCAAGCTAGGGGTACACATAGTTGTCTAATTGTTCTGGGTTTTGGAGGGAGTGCGAATCTGAGAAGCACCAGTTTGAACGAAAACTTTGGGTGCTTTAGACTTTTATTGCAAGAGTGTTTGGAGTACTTTGAGTGAGGGAAATTTTATTTGGGATCATTCACCCCCCCTCTGATCGCCATTTCGATCTTTCAATTGTTATCAGAGCCGGTTTTGCTCTTCCATAGATCTTGACCGGTCTCAAGAGCCATGGCGATGGACAAGTATTCCACCAAGCCTCCCATTTTTGCTGGAGTTGATTTTCCGTTTTGGAAATCGCGGATGGAGTCATACATCACGCCTGTGGCTTCTGATATGGCGAAGGTGAAACTCCCGTATGAGGTTCCTGCTGATGAAAACGTCACGGCCGAAAATATGGCTGACGTTGAGGAGAACGCTAAGGCAAGGAACATCCTCATACAGGGTCTTAGCTGCAGTGAGTATGATAGAATTTCTCACCTTCGTTTTGCTCATGAGATTTGGGTGACCCTCGATGCTTACCATGAAGGCACTACCCAAATCAAGACGGTTAGACAGGACCAATTCAAGTGTGAGTTCAACAAGTTTGAACAGCACGCTGGTGAGAGTCTTGACGAGTGCTTTGGTCGGTTTACGAAGATTTTGAGCGACCTCCGAGCAGTCAGTTGCATATACCCTGACTCGGATAATGCTTGACATTTCTTGACCGCACTCGATTTGCGCGTTTGGGAGATAAAGGTGACCACCATCAAGGACACCACCGACCTGTTGACCTTGACTCTTGACGAGCTTTATTCCCGCCTCAAGACTCATGAGATCGACGTCGTCTCGCGGAAGACGAAGTCTCAGTCGATGGCTTTGGTCACCGATCCCATTGGATCCTCTCTTTCTGATTCTTCTGTTGATTTCTCTCTCTCCGCCCTTTGCGAGCTAAGCGATGACCAACTGGAAAAATTTCCAGAAAATGAGCTTGCTCTTCTTGCTCGCAAATTTTCATATGCATACAAGAGAGTGAGAGAGAGGAAGAGAGGTGGGATGATCACCTGTTTCGAGTGTGGTGGCCCCAACCACATTCGAGCAAACTGTCCCAAGCTGGAGAAGGGCAAGAACGATGTTGGCGGTTCGGGCAAGAACGACTACACCAACAAGAACCGCAACAAGAAGCCTCCAGTTCGTGAGCCGACGCGTGAGAAGAAGTACCGCAACTTCTCCAAGAACAAGAAGCTCTTCCACCGCGTCCTCGCCGCGCTTGACGACATCAACATCTCCGACTCGGAGACATGGAGCGACGAGGGCGAGGATGATCCGCAAGAGAAGAAAGGCGCGCGACTTCTCGGCATGTGCTTCATGGCCGATACCAACGGCATCGGCGACTCCGAAATGACAAATGACACGGATGAGGTACCCACCTACGACGAGCTAAATCTCGCCTTCGTAAATTAGGCAAGTTTCATGCTAAGGCTAGGTCGAGGTGTTCGAGTTAGAGAAGGAAGTAGGTACCTTGACTGGGAGTTAGCTTCACTTAGATCTTCTCCCTCCGAGTCACCGATGTTGTGTTCTCTGTGATCTTTGTTCTTGTGGAGTTGGAGAACCTAAGGACCATACAAGATAGTGTGCTTGCTTGAACTTGATGGTCTTAGGTTGAAGAATGCTAGCACTAGTTACATTGATGCTATTCTGTTGAGGCTAGTTTTCTTCATGCTCACTCCACTCCATCATGCTCTAATTGCCCTAAATTGCTTGCTGAAATTGATGCCATGAGTTCACACCTTAAGAAGCTTTCTGTTAGAAATGATGAACTTGAATTGCATGCTTCTAAGGACCCAGTCAGCTCATGTGAGGGTGTAAGTTCAAGCTCTATTGGTTTTGGTGATTGGTTTAATATTAATGTTTAATCATTGTTTAACGACAAATCAAATTATTATGAGACTAACATGTTTTATTAAGTCTTATTCTTATTAGTCTCATACTTGGGTGGAAAATGGAAAACCTAAGGTATGCACTCGTATTCATTCTATTATATACATGCATACTTAGAATTCAAGTTAAAGTATGAACTCTCCCGTTGCTTTAGTCCAAATATGTGCATTATGTTCCTAATTCATATATACATGAATGCACACATCTAGGGGGAGTTTATAATTTAACTTGATGTTTCAATTGTATTGATCCATGTCCTCTTGTCATACAATATAAAGGATCAAGAACTTGAAACAATCTTTTGAGTATATATGACTTGTGTAGTTATATACTCATGTCAATTTAAATGAGTTTAAATTGAGTTCGATTGTCTCTCAATCAATCAAAGAACATTTCATCATGTGTTGATGGTGCTTCCTTGTTGATTAAAGACAAGCGAAAAGTTCTTGAGTATAATGAAGCATTAGTTGCATCAAAGTACTCAAGACACAATTAATCATTCAAATTGATTAGGGTTGTGCTCAATCGATCTCGGAGGCATCCATTATGTGTTAATGGAGTACGGTGATGATTGAGACAACCGTGTTTGTTGGACTAACATCTTCCATGAGTTGTAAAGTAGGTTAAGTCCAAGATGATGAAGAATCGGGAAGAAAAAGTCATCATGTGTTGATGAGCTTCAAGAGGTGATCCCGAAGTGAAGAGAAGGGCTAGACAAGGTTCATCATGCGTTGATGACCAAGAAGAAGAAGAAGAGGTGATCCTGGAGAGAAGATGATTGGAAATCATAAAAGCTCCAAGTGGATCAAGTGTGGCAAAGGTATAACTAGCTAGGGCTAAGGATGTGTTCCTAGTCTTTTACCGGTCTCCGTGTTTGGTTGTGAGACCGGGTTGCTTGTTAGTTGCCGTACTATTAAGAGGGGTTGAGTCTTTTAGCTTGAGCTTCATCATGTGTTGATGAACTCGATCCGGTTCACTCTAGCTCACTCTCTTGTTTGATGTTTGCATGAAGCTAACCATTTGGCATGTGTTGCAAATGGGTGAAGCTTATGCATTGGATTTTGTATGAGCAAAGTATTTGCATGTGTTGCAAATAAGGGTGCTCATACTTGCATCTTATTTGAATCTTATTTGATTTGGTTTTTGCTTGGAGCTAAGTTTTGCATGTGTCGCAAAAGGAGAGAGCTCAAGCAATTTGGTTTAGAGTGGTTGCATGGAGTTAGAGATTTGCATGTGTTGCAAATAGAGAACTCATGCACTTATATTTGTTGTGGTTGCTTGCATGGTGCTAGAGATTTGCATGTGTTGCAAATAGAGAGCTCATGTTTTGGTATTGCTTGGAGCTAGGTTTTTGCATGTATTGCAAAGAACAACGCTCAAGCATAAAATTGGTTTAATGTGTATTTGCAAGTTCGTTGTGCGAATAAACCGAGGTCTATGAGTCCGGAATCCCGAGAGCATGTGAGTAGGGCTTGCAACGGGTGTTTGCAAGTTGACTGGGTCTTGTGTTGACCTTCACATGGCTAGGGGGATTAATCTCATAGACTCGGGTTTGATTTGCTTAATACGTTTTGCAAATAGATCTTGAGTTGTTTACGAAATGTGTTTTCGTTAGTTGGTCTTGTTATTTGCAAATGTGTTTTGCAAATAAGTTGTGTTTAATGAGATTCTTTGGAGTATGTGATTAACATATGCAAATGTGTTTTGCATAGTATTGTGATCATGTGTTGATCCTCACATAGCTCAAAGAATTTATCTTGAATGGTTTGGAGAAAAGTTTTTGTGAAAAACAGTGTTTTCTCCACGAGGCGGTCGTCTGCCTGTAAGGCAGTAGCACGGGTCCGGTGCTACATGATTTGGCGGTAGCACCGAAGGTCCGGTGCTACTACCTCTCCGCCGGTGTGGAATTTCCAGAGAGGGTGTTTTTGGCGATGCGGTGGTCCGGTGCTACCGCCCATGGTAGGCCGTAGCACCGAGGTCGGTGCAACCGCTCCTCGGCCGGTGTGAAAAATCCAGAGGAGGTGTTTTGAGTTCGGCTGAGGCGGTGCAACCGGGTTGAAGGCGGTGCTACTGCCGAGCGGTAGCACCGCTCGATTGGCGGTGCTATCGGAAATCTGTAGCGGCTAGTTTTGTAGCCGTTGGCGAGGAGGCCGGTGCTACCGATCCTAGTAGGGCGGTAGCACCGGGAATTCTGGTTTTGTCCAGAATTTCCCCCCCAACGGCTAGTTTTGGCTTGGAGGCTATAAAAGGAGGCCTTGGGGGGCAAGGGCAGTAGGTTGGCTGTGTGCTAGAGCATTTGGGTGTTTGTAGGAGTTGTGTGCATGTGTTGCCTTCTCCCATTTGCTTCTTGAGCTAGTGTGAGCCTCTAATTGCATGTGTTGCAATTAGGAGAGGATTGAGAGTCTCTTGTGCATGTGTTGCACATGAGGAGGATCCTTGTGCATGTGTTGCTCTTGGTGATCACCGGAAGCACATGTGTTGTGCTTGGTGAAGTTCAAGCGAGAGGATTCGGCTTGTTACTCTTGGAGGTTGCCGACTCCTAGGCGGCGAGAGGCGTCGTGCGGGAGCTCTCAAGGTTGTGAGAAGCCCCGACGAAGTTTGTGAAGGTTCGGGTTGAGCCTACGCGAAAGCGTGAAAAACCACATCTAGTGGATTCGAGGTGGGTGCTCAATTCGTGGAGCCGGTCCAATGTGTTTGGGCTAACCTCAACGTGGACTAGGGGAGACCGGCAAGTCTCCGATCATCACGGTAAAAAGTATTGTGTCTCTTGTGCTTGCCTTGTTCTCTTTATTTATATTCAAGCAATTTACATTCATAGAATTAAATTGATTGATTGCTTGTCTTTAGAATTGCTTTTTTGTTAGAGACATAATTAGTTAGTGCACATAGTGAGCCTAGTTGATTTAGGCTTTAATTGTCAAAACCTTAGTTTATCGCTTCCGCATTATTATTGATAAGGTTTTGGCATAGGGGTAATTAGGGGTGAATTGCTTTGTAGAAATCAGTAGAGCGAAAGTTTTTTTTAAAGCCGCCTATTCACCCCCCTCTAGTCGGCATCCTCGATCTTACAAGTGGTATCAGAGCTTGGTCTCTCATTTTATTAGACTTAACCGTCTAGAGAGTAAAGGATGGCGACTAGTGGTTTAGTGCACTACACCGATTCACATATTTTTGATGGCTCAAATTATGCTTCATGGAAATTATTTATGATATCTCATTTTAAATCTATGAGCCCTAAAACATGGTGGATCGTAGATGTGGGCTTTTCTCTTCGGTTGAATGAATTCGCTCCAACTAAAGGAGAAGAGAAATGCCTACATCTCGACGCTCAAGCTACTAATGCTTTATTTAGTTTTGTGAGCATAGATGTCTTTAATTCAATTTGCAATCTCAAGAGCGCCCATGAAATGTGGATCAAGCTTCAAGAATTATTTGAATTATCCACATCAACAACCGATGATTGCTTTGAGGATAGGACATCGGTAGAAGAAACCTCCACTTCTACCTCAAGTGATGAAGAAACCTCAACCTCCGCCTCAAGTGATGACGAGCAACAAATTCTTTCATCGTTAACTCGTTGCTTCATGGCTAAAGGTAAAATTGAGGTAAGTGATAGTGATGAGGATGATGAGCCCTCCTATGATGAACTTATGAATATGTTAGAGGAGCTCAATAATTATCTTGGTAAGGAGAAAACAAAATATAAAATTTTAAAGCTTGAACATGACTCTCTTCAAAATGATTATAATGTGCTTAAAGAGAATCATGAATCTCTCCTTCTCAAAGAACTCACTAAGCCTAGGGTGGACATAGGAATTACATGTGATTTAATTGATGAAATGCCTTGCTTAAATGTCAATCCTATTATTTCATCAAAATTGACATGTCCACCTCTTGCAATAATTCAATTGATATACCTTGTTGCTCAAATACAAATATTGCTTCTACTTCCTCTATGTCTTGTGAGACTAATCTTGTAGAGGAAAATAAAGAGCTCAAGGAACAAGTCACTCAATTGAGAAGTGACTTAGAGAAGTGCTACAAAGGAAAGGTCACCTCGACAACATTCTAAGCAATCAACGAAAGTTGGTTGACAAGAGAGGATCGGCTACATCTCCAAGAGGAGAAGAAAATGAAGGGCCACTACGCCTCCGTGCGCCCTCATCAAGTGGAAGTCAAGTCCACACCACCATTGAGAGGCACACCGCAAGAAGCAAGTCAAAGCGGTCAAGAGAGGGCCAAATAGCGTGACATGCTTCAATTGTCGGGAAAGGGGACACTTCGGTAAGGATTGTCCCAAAGGTACTACTCCTAAGTCCATTATTGTAAATGATCATTATTTGCTTAGGAAGGACAAAAATGGCAATGTGTTTGCCAAATTTGTCGATTCTCCCAAGTACTTGCAAAATTATGATATTCAATTGCTTAGGAGAAATGAATCTAGAAATGTGTTTGCTCAAAATGCTAGATTTCCTAAGACCAAGAAAAATCATGTTGATCATGTGCTTAGGAAAAATAACAATAGCAAAATATTTGCTAGATTTGTTAGATCCTCTAAGCATTCTCATTATAATGATCATCATATGCTTAGAAAGGATCAAACTAGAAATGGGTTTGTGAATTTTACTAGACCTCCTAAGCCGTCTCATTACAATGCAAATAATTCGCTTAGGAGTAATAATAATCTCAAACCCATTGCTAGTCATGTTAGTTCACTCAATACTATAAATGTTAGGGCCATTTGGGTTCCTAAATCTATTGTGACTAACATTCTTGGACCCAACAAAAATTAGGTACCAAAAAGCGCCTAAAAGAATTGTAGGTGCTTAGAGATGCATTGGAAGCTTTGGCTTGATCAAGAATGATTCCATCATGTGCAAAAAGAAGCCAAGCTTGAAGACATTCACATCAATCATGAACCAATGCCATCTCGGGTAACAGGTATTTAAATTGATTCTTATAGCTTTTAGCCTTGTGTAGGTTAAGCTACGTTTTTAATGAACATCAATTTAAATTACTTGCTTATGATTCTTGCTCATGCTTGTTAATTGTATTGATTGTTATCTTGAGCAAGCTTGAGGTAGTGGCACATTAAGAGGGAGTGCTAAATCATAACCATGTAAATTACATCCCTATGTGTGCCCATATTTATATAAGTGCCAATATATATTTTCAAAATGAAGCCATTTAGCCAAAAGTCAAAATTTTGTATACTATTAGTAATCTTTTGAAAACTAGTTCAAAAATGTATACAAATGCTTTCAAAAGGTCTTCCAATAGTTTTGGCTTCACAAAAATCTATTTTACAAAGAAAATGAGTTTCATGCCCAAAATCAAGTTACTAGTATCTTGTTTTGGATTTAAACTTATAACTTTCATAGAATTAAATGTAAAATGATTTTGAAAATAATTCCAAAACGAAAAACCTAGTGTTGGTCATTCTTAACAACTTTCGTGTTCAAAATATTTTCAAAAGACCAACCAATCAAAAGTTTTTGATTTTGAAACTCACCCAAAACTATACTTGACCCATAATGGTCATATTGTTGCACTTTGTGAGTTTCTTCATTTGGACTAGATCTTGTGTAGTATCTTAGTTCAAAATGATATTTAAGACTCATACACAAAATTCAAATCTCTATATCTCATCTTATTCTTCATTTGAATCTTGTGTTGAAACATTTGGCTTTGTTTTACAAATGACTATTTCAAAAGGACCATTTTGATCAAAAGTCAAATCTTATGTTTAAAAGGCCTAAAATTGTAAAAAGCTTTGTAAAAAGTACTTTAATATGTATTTCAAATGTTTTACAAGCTTTCAAAATGAAAATTTTATGTTGAAATCAAAATTGATCAAAATTCTTGTTTTCACCCAAAATAGCCTATTTAAGCATATTGCTCAATCTTGGCTTTCAAAATGGATTTCATTATCTTTTCAAGTGGTATCATGGTTTCTAAAAGTATTTCAAATCCTACAAGCCATGAGGATTCAATTTTTATGAAATCCGAAATTAAAATTGCACCTTAAGGCCCTTTATGTTTGTTAATCTCATTTTCATGCCTCAAAGCACAATTTGCCATATCTTTCAAAATAAAATTCTTTTTTCGAAAATTCTTTTTTTAAAACATTATAAATAGTCCAAAGTTTATTTCTGGAAATTTTCAAATCATTTGGACTTCATTTGAATTATTTTGCAAAATTTGCAAAATTTAGTTTTCGATCTGTCGAGCGGTTGCACCGCTCGAACTGTGGTAACACGGATCCGGTACTACCGCTTTGAATAATGTAGCACCGGCGGCTGGTAGTACCGCACCTGAATGGTGGTAGTACCGGCCCTGGCAGATCTGTTCTGAATTTTCAGACTTTTTGAAATTAATTCTGGGATATCTCTTGAATGAAGTTTCCTTCTTCAAAAATTCTTTTTGGAAAAGCTTCTTATGATCCCAAAGTAACTTTTTACAAAATTTCAAATCATTTGAAAATTATTTGGCTTAGTTTCAAATGGTATGCATTAAGTTTCCCTTGATATATTTTAAGTGGTATCCTTTTGGGGTTTTTTTGAAATATCATTTCAAAACCAAAACTTGTAAATGTCTAAATGCTAATAGCTCCATGCTTCAACTCTTGAACCTAATGGGAGCTTATTTTAATCAAGTTTTGTGCATTTATCTCTAAATGGTATCTCTAATGTTATTGCTCTCATACCTTCAAATTTTTCCAAACCTTTGAGAAAATTAAGTGGTATTGATTTCTATCGAGTGGTACCAACTTTTTCTTTGTTTTATAAATTCTTACAAATGGTATCCACCTATACCCCTCATGCATTTTTATGAATTTTAATGATATCTCGGACTCATATGGATTAATTTCCCATTTGAAGCTTAATTGTAAGTTCAACCTCTCAAGGACTCTCCGTGTGAGATCCTTTGTATGATTGAATTATCTAACGGGGATAAATTCATATTAAGCTGAGTTTAAATGAAAATGCTTTATTTTAAAATGGTTCACTTGACATTGCTTATCTTACAAGTGTTTCTTCAAGCAATGTCTCTTGAGATTTTTCTCATTGATATCTTTCTTTCTCAAGTGGTACCTCATGTTTTAATGATCTTTCAAGTGGTATCTTTTTCATATAGTATCACTTGAAGAAATATTTATATGTGGTATAATTTGAAAAGTAAGCATTACAAGTGGTACAAGTTTCTTATTCTCCTTAAAGTAGTACTACAAGTGATGCTTCTTCAAAAAGATTTCTTTTAAGTAATTTCATTGAAAATCTTATTAGAAAATTGGTATCAGGCCTTCTTTTAGATAAATTCCTTGTTTAAGTCATATCAGGCAAATTATGGACTCTTCAAGTGAGTCATGATGAATTCATTGAATAGCCTAATAAAATGAGGAGTTTTATTTGAATGTGTTTCAAATAAACCTTTTGAGATTTAACTCTAAATATGGCCTCCTTCTAAAAGTGGTTTACTCTTTTAGGTCATATTTCAAAAGTTTACAAAAACATTGGCCTTAATTCTTTAAAACCAAAATTCCTTGCAATGGTCGCATGATTTCATTTCAAATCATCTTATGACCAAAAAGGGGGAGAATTATTGCATTTCAAATAACTATATTCGATTGCTTCTCTTACCAAGCTCTATACTCTTTTTAATTTGTCATATGATCTCCGAAGTAATGCTTAGCCCTCGATATTTTGGATTGGTTTTCCATTTTTGGTGTTTAATGCCAAAAGGGGGAGAATTATTATGAGCTTAATTCCCTCATTTGGATCTTTGAGTTTAATGCCTATTAAGGGGGAGAAATTGATGTGTGCACTCGATTCTCATTGGTTAAAACTTTATAAGTGATATGAGTGCTTGGTTTGGTTAAGCAATATAAGTTAAGTGGTATTAAAGCTAAGTTATTTGGTATTAGAGCTTAGTTTTTTTTATAAATGGTTTTTATAAGTGGTAAAGAGCTTAAAGGGGATATGCTTTTGGAAATTTTATTTGTAATACTCGATCTTTAAGTTTCAAAACCCCTTCATAAATTGTTTTTCATCCAAATGAGCAATTAATGTAGGATTTGTCATCAATCACCAAAAAGGGGGAGATTGTAAGTTCAAGCTCTATTGGTTTTGGTGATTGGTTTAATATTAATGTTTAATCATTGTTTAATGACAAATCAAATCATTATAAGACTAACATGTTTTATTAAGTCTTATTCTTATTAGTCTCATACTTGGGTGGAAAATGGAAAACCTAAGGTATGCACTCGTATTCATTCTATTATATACATGCATACTTAGAATTCAAGTTAAAGTATGAACTCTCCCGTTGCTTTAGTCCAAATATGTGCATTATGTTCCTAATTCATATATACATGAATGCACACATCTAGGGGGGGTTTATAATTTAACTTGATGTTTCAATTGTATTGATCCATGTCCTCTTGTCATACAATATAAAGGATCAAGAACTTGAAACAATCTTTTGAGTATATATGACTTGTGTAGTTATATACTCATGTCAATTTAAATGAGTTTAAATTGAGTTCGATTGTCTCTCAATCAATCAAAGAACATTTTATCATGTGTTGATGGTGCTTCCTTGTTGATTAAAGACAAGCGAAAAGTTCTTGAGTATAATGAAGCATTAGTTGCATCAAAGTACTCAAGACACAATTAATCATTCAAATTGATTAGGGTTGTGCTCAATCGATCTTGGAGGCATCCATTATGTGTTAATGGAGTATGGTGATGATTGAGACAACCGTGTTTGTTGGACTAACATCTTCCATGAGTTGTGAAGTAGGTTAAGTCCAAGATGATGAAGAATCGGGAAGAAAAAGTCATCATGTGTTGATGAGCTTCAAGAGGTGATCCCGAAGTGAAGAGAAGGGCTAGACAAGGTTCATCATGCGTTGATGACCAAGAAGAAGAAGAAGAGGTGATCCTGGAGAGAAGATGATTGGAAATCATAAAAGCTCCAAGTGGATCAAGTGTGGCAAAGGTATAACTAGCTAGGGCTAAGGATGTGTTCCTAGTCTTTTACCGGTCTCCGTGTTTGGTTGTGAGACCGGGTTGCTTGTTAGGTGCCGTACTATTAAGAGGGGTTGAGTCTTTTAGCTTGAGCTTCATCATGTGTTGATGAACTCGATCCGATTCACTCTAGCTCACTCTCTTGTTTGATGTTTGCATGAAGCTAACCATTTGGCATGTGTTGCAAATGGGTGAAGCTTATGCATTGGATTTTGTATGAGCAAAGTATTTGCATGTGTTGCAAATAAGGGTGCTCATACTTGCATCTTATTTGAATCTTATTTGATTTGGTTTTTGCTTGGAGCTAAGTTTTGCATGTGTCGCAAAAGGAGAGAGCTCAAGCAATTTGGTTTAGAGTGGTTGCATGGAGTTAGAGATTTGCATGTGTTGCAAATAGAGAACTCATGCACTTATATTTGTTGTGGTTGCTTGCATGGTGCTAGAGATTTGCATGTGTTGCAAATAGAGAGCTCATGTTTTGGTATTGCTTGGAGCTAGGTTTTTGCATGTATTGCAAAGAACAACGCTCAAGCATAAAATTGGTTTAATGTGTATTTGCAAGTTCGTTGTGCGAATAAACCGAGGTCTATGAGTCCGGAATCCCGAGAGCATGTGAGTAGGGCTTGCAACGGGTGTTTGCAAGTTGACTGGGTCTTGTGTTGACCTTCACATGGCTAGGGGGATTAATCTCATAGACTCGGGTTTGATTTGCTTAATACGTTTTGCAAATAGATCTTGAGTTGTTTACGAAATGTGTTTTCGTTAGTTGGTTTTGTTATTTGCAAATGTGTTTTGCAAATAAGTTGTGTTTAATGAGATTCTTTGGAGTATGTGATTAACATATGCAAATGTGTTTTGCATAGTGTTGTGATCATGTGTTGATCCTCACATAGCTCAAAGAATTTATCTTGAATGGTTTGGAGAAAAGTTTTTGTGAAAAATGTGTTTTCTCCTCGAGGCCTGAGAGCACCGGGTCCGGTGCTATCATGATTTGGCAGTAGCACCGAAGGTCCGTGCTACCGTCTCTCCGGCGGTGTGGAATTTCGAGAGGGGTGTTTTAGGCGATCGGTGGTCGGTGCTACCGCCCATGGTAGGCGTAGCACCGAGGTCGGTGCAACCGCTCCTCGGCCGTGTGAAAAATCCAGAGGAGGTGTTTTGAGTTCGGCTGAGGCCGTGCAGCCGGGGTTGAAGGCGGTGCTACCGCCGAGCGGTAGCACCGCTCCCGATTGGCGGTGCTATCGGAAATCACTGTGCGGCTAGTTTTGTAGCCGTTGGCGAGGAGGCCGGTGCTACCGGTCCCAGTAGGGCGGTAGCACCGGGAATTCTGGTTTTGTCCAGAATTTCCCCCCAACGGCTAGTTTTGGCTTGGAGGCTATAAAAGGAGGCCTTGGGGGGCAAGGGCAAGAGGTTGGCTGTGTGCTAGAGCATTTGGGTGTTTGTAGGAGTTGTGTGCATGTGTTGCCTTCTCCCATTTGCTTCTTGAGCTAGTGTGAGCCTCTAATTGCATGTGTTGCAATTAGGAGAGGATTGAGAGTCTCTTGTGCATGTGTTGCACTTGAGGAGGATCCTTGTGCATGTGTTGCTCTTGGTGATCACCGGAAGCACATGTGTTGTGCTTGGTGAAGTTCAAGCGAGAGGATTGACTTGTTACTCTTGGAGGTTGCCGACTCCTAGACGGCGTGGGCGTCGTCTTGTGGGAGCTCTCAAGGTTGTGAGAAGCCCCGGCGAAGTTTGTGAAGGTTCGGGTTGAGCCTACGCGAAAGCGTGAAAAACCACATCTAGTGGATTCGAGGTGGGTGCTCAATTCGTGGAGCCGGTCCAATGTGTTTGGGCTAACCTCAACGTGGACTAGGGGAGACCGGCAAGTCTCCGATCACCACGGTAAAAAGTATTGTGTCTCTTGTGCTTGCCTTGTTCTCTTTATTTATATTCAAGCAATTTACATTCATAGAATTAAATTGATTGATTGCTTGTCTTTAGAATTGCTTTTTTGTTAGAGACATAATTAGTTAGTGCACATAGTGAGCCTAGTTGATTTAGGCTTTAATTGTCAAAACCTTAGTTTATCGCTTCCGCATTATTATTGATAAGGTTTTGGCATAGGGGTAATTAGGGGTGAATTGCTTTGTAGAAATTAGTAGAGCGAAAGTTTTTTTTAAAGCCGCCTATTCACCCCCCTCTAGTCGGCATCCTCGATCTTACAGAGGGCTGTAGGCAACTAAAACTTGACAATGATGCTTTGAATGTCAAGTGTGATGAACTTGCTAAGGACTTACTAGTTAAGTCAAAATCTGGTTGCCTGCTGTGTGCTGGGGTTAAGGATGATGTGGATCAAATTCATGTCGAGTTTAGGAAGAAGTTAGAAGACCAAACCCTTAGGGTTAGAGATGCTCCTTGTGTTTCTTGTGAGGCCCTCAAGATTGAGGCAGCCGTCTTTGAGGAACAAAAAGCACGTCTTTGAGAGATCTTCTCCTTAGGTTCTTCTTCTTCCTCTCCTTCCCCCTGTTCTTCTTGTGCTTCTTTCTTTCGAGATTGCCAGTATCTTATGAGCACTCTCGAGAAGTTTGTTGGAGGCAAGAAGAAGCTCAATCTTATTCTAGACCAATCCAAGATTAGCAGATTCAATCAAGGTCTAGGATTTGATCCCTTGGAGCACGCTCGGGCGCATCCTCCCACCATTGTGCGCGGCTCCAAGAGTGGTGAGATTGTGGTAGCTCCCATAGTGAGTACCACCGTGTTTAGGTCTGCTGGGGTTGTCCATAGGACTTCCGATCAGAAGGGTGTTACTCCTATTGCTTCTGCCTCTAGCAAGGCGAAGTACACATGCACCTTCTGTAAGAAGGATGGTCACCTAGTAGATTTCTGCTTCAGGCGCGCCAAGATCAATCGGCATGAGCGTGTTGCTGCCCTTAAGGGTATTCAAGGTCATCCCTAGACTTTGAGTGCTCCTAAGGCACACACTGCTTCTAGACAGGTTAGAGAGTCGTCTATTTTTGAGCAGCGTCCAGGACTCGGTTTTCATGCTAGTTCTTTGAGTTTTAGTCCTGGAACTGTTCGTAGTCAGTCTTTCCACCGTCCTCTTGATATTCCTCGTTTTTCTCATCGAGGTAGATATCAGCGGCGTGAGTTGTTTTCTGGTAGGAGATTTAGGAAGCCTTACTGGGGTGGTTCGGCTTTTGCACCACGACATGCCAACCCAGTTTTGACTCCTAGATCATCTACCAGAGTTGCTCCTGATCGTGTGAGAGTTGAGCGGCAGAGAGACACTCGAGTCCAGTCTTCTTCTGTGGCTGGTACTCTGAGGCGTCGTGTGGTTCAGTATTGGGTTCCCAAGTCTTCACTCTATCCCAGTACTGAGTCATCTTTCTCTCTTGTGTCTTGATCAGGCTCGTCGGATGGGGAAGGGAGATGTTTGGATTGTCGACTCCGGTTATTCTCGTCATATGACCGAAAATTCTCGATGGTTCTCTTCCCTAGTCCGAGCCCCCGGTGATGAGTTGATCACTTTCGGGGATGCTTCTTCAGGTAGAGTCATTGCTAAAGGTACCATCTGCATTAACCAAAATTTCATCCTTAAAGATGTTGCCTTAGTAAGTAAGTCGCAATACAATCGCTCTCTGTTTCTCGACTTATCGATGACTCTTTCGAGGTAAGCTTCAAGAGTAATGCCAGAGAATCCTTGATTCATCGGGAGGGTTAGTTTATGGATTTCTAGATTTGGGAGAGTCTTTCGTGCTGATTTTTCCGCTTCTTCCGAGACTCTCTTCGATGTTTGATTGCTTCGAGTCCCGTGATCTCTCCTTCGGCATAGGAGACTTGGTCACATTGGTTTTGATCATTTGACCCGAGTTAGCACCACGATCTCATTCGGGTTTGCCCAAACTCAAGATGGTCAAAGACTTAGTTTGCTCTCCTTGCCGACATGGCAAGATGGTTATCGCTTCTCATCCTCCATCACCATAGTGATGGTGATGCACCAGATAGCTTTTACATATGGACTTTGTTGGTCGGCTAGAGTGCATTCAGCAGGAGGGAAGTGGTATGTTCTTGTCATCGTTGATGATTTTTCTAAATTCTCTTGGGTATTCTTCATGGCCTCGAAGGATGAGACTTTTCTCACTTGGGGTTTGGTCGAGAGGTTGTCTTTTGAGCTCCCTGTGCATTACGAGCTATACGTAGTGATAATGGCACGGAGTTCAAGAATTCCTACTTTGAGAGTTTTTGTGTGGAGTCTGGTTTAGAGCATCAGTTCTCTTCTCCCTACGCCTCGTGCAGAATGGCGTAGTGGAAAGGAAGAACAGAACCCGGTTGAGATGGCGGGACGATGCTAGATGAGTCAAGACTCTAGGAAGTTTTGGGCTGAGGCTATAGCTACTGCTTGCCATGTTTCTAATCGCGTGTTTTTGAGAGCACATTTGCATCGCACTTCTTACGAGTTGAGGTATGGGCGAAAGCCCAGTGTTTCTCACTTTCGCGTTTTCGGTTGCAAGTGTTTTATCTTGAAGTCTGGTAACCTAGATAAGTTTGAGTCTCGCTCTTCTGATGGTATCTTTCTAGGTTACTCGTCTTCTTCTCGTAGCTATAGGGTCTGGAGTGTTGATGCGCATAGGATCATAGAGACCTGTGATGTAACCTTTGATGAGGCTAGCTCAGGAGCTAGACCTGATGTTTCAAGCTCTTCTTATCCCTCCGAGACCATCTTTGAAGAAGATAAGGATGATGGAGATGATGGTGTTCCACCGGATCCAGTCCCCTCTTCACCTGAGGTGCCTCCTGTTTCTATTTCTGCACCTCAGGGAGACCAACCCTTGCCTTTCGACTCTCCTTTAGCGAGTGGCTCTGTTCCTACCTCTTCTGTTCAAGAGGTAGATGCCACTTCTGTTGCTGGACCTCCCCGTCATATTCAGAGACGTCATCCTCCTAATCAGATGATTGGCGATTTGTTCGAGTGTGTCACACGCTCAAGAACGGGTCTGTCCTCCTTCTGCCTCCACTCTGCCTTCGTTGCCTCCTTTGAGCCGAAGGATGTTTCTCATGCATTATCCGATGAGTCGTGGATTAATGCTATGCATGAGGAACTTGAGAACTTTGAGAGGAACAAGGTATGGCAGCTTGTCAAGCCCCCATCTGGTCATAATGTCATTGGGACCAAGTGGGTGTTCAAAAACAAGCAGAGTGAGGATGGGGTTGTCATTCGCAATAAGGCTAGGCTAGTTGCACAGGGCTTTTCTCAGGTTGAGGGTCTTGACTTTGAGGAGACCTTTGCCCCTGTAGCTAGGCTAGAGGCTATCCGAATCCTGCTTG
Source organism: Otatea glauca (assembly GCA_036346275.1). Classification (NCBI taxonomy): domain Eukaryota; kingdom Viridiplantae; phylum Streptophyta; class Magnoliopsida; order Poales; family Poaceae; genus Otatea; species Otatea glauca. The sequence continues at coordinate 51,479,375 of CM070721.1, forward strand.
CATTTTCTGCATCCAAAGGCTTCAAGCTTTATCAAATGGATGTCAAAAGTGCATTCCTCAATGGCTATATTGAGGAAGAGGTTTATGTCAAGCAACCTCCAGGATTCGAGAACCCCAAGTTTCTGAGTCATGTATACAAGCTTTCCAAAACTCTGTATGGACTCAAGCAGGCCCCCAGAGCATGGTATGAGAGGCTCAAGTCTTATCTTCTCAGCCATGACTTTAAAATGGGCATAGTAGACAAAACTCTGTTCATCAGACACCATGAGTCTCATTTTCTTCTTGTCCAGATTTATGTGGACGATATCATTTCTGGTGGTTCGTCTCATTCTCTTGTCTCTCAGTTTTCTGAGGTGATGAGCACAGAGTTTGAGATGAGTATGATGGGCGAGTTGAGCTACTTTCTTGGCTTCCAAATCAAGCAGACTCGGGAGGGTACTTTCTTGCATCAAGGCAAGTATACCCGTGACCTCCTGAGGCGCTTCGATATATCTGATGGGAAGCTAGTGATGACTCCTATAGCCACTACTACTGTCCTCGAGCCCGATGAGGATGGTGAGCCTGCTGATCAAAAGGAGTTTCGGAGCATGATCGGCTTCCTCTTGTACCTCATTGCTTTGAGGCCGGACATACATTTCGTTGTGTGTCTGTGCGCTCGATTTCAAGCTTCTCCTCGCGCCTCTCACCGTCAGGCGGTCAAGCGCATCTTCAGGTACCTTCGTGCTACCACTGATTATGGTATTTGGTACTCTTCTTCTTCTTGTCTATCTCTTAGAGTCTTTTCCGATGCCGACTTTGCTGGCTGTAGGATAGATAGGAAGAGCACTTCTGGCACTTGCCAATTCATTGGCACTTCTCTTGTTTCTTGGTCATCTAGGAAGCGATGCAGGGTTGCCACCATCCACCGAGGTCGAGTATGTTGTCGACCGATTCTTTGTCGAGCGTGTTCTCTGGATGAGATTGACCATGCGGGACTTTGGGTTAGAGATAGAGAGTGTGCCACTTTTCTGTGATAACACTTCTGCTATTTGTATTGCTAAGAACCAAGTGCAGCATTCCTGGACCAAGCACATTGATATTAGATATCACTTCCTTAGAGACCATGTGGAGAAGGGAGATATCGCGCTTCAGTTTGTAGAGAGTGACCACCAGTTAGCCGATATCTTTACTAAGCCTTTGGATAGCTCCAGATTTGTTGCCTTGAGGAGTGAGCTTGGAGTCGTGAGCCCTTACGGTCTTTCGTGAGGGGGAGCTGGTTTGTATATTATGTATTATATGTTTTCTTCCAGCTTTTCTTTTCTTTGTGTTCCTTCTGGGTGACTTTGGACTTGTTTTCTTGAGTTGAGTTCACTCACTTAGACTTCTGGCATGCCTTGCATGAACTTCTTATCTTGTGCTTTAGGTTGCTATCATGCGTGATTAGCTATTCTCTCTTCTCTCTAGGTTGAGTTCCCTCACAGTATTATAAGTCTAGCAGGTTTTAGGGTCTCCTGGGTAGACAGGGTATATGTGCACTCCTTAGTTGGGATCTAGAGTCAGCTTCTCTATGTCAGTCTCTGGGGAAGATGTCGGGACCGGATTTCCAAATCCGAACCCTCTGTGTATAACCTGTGCTAGTCCAGGAAAAGCTAGCACACACAGTGAAATAGTGATGACAACACATCCATATCACGAATCAAATAATATTCATTAAGCAAAAGAGTATTAGCCTTATGGCCAATTATTACAAATAAGAAGCATCATAGCTAGAGTTCAATAAGAAACAATGAAACGAATTAACAAAAGCAAAGTAAGTAAGCCCATCCATTTGCCCAACAGGCAATCGACTGGGGTTCGCGTCCTAGCATTCCGGATCGCCTTCATCATAACCACAAGCGTAGAAGTCGTAGTCACCTTCCGCTTCCGCGAACTCTTCTGTGGAAGGTTGGGGATGTTGCAAGGGTGAGCACAAAATGTACTCCGCAAGTCTTGGAAACATAATGCATGATAACTATATGCAAGGCTAAACAATTGAAGGCATAATATGGCTCTTTTAGCATAAAGCAAAGTTCAACTTTAAATACCAATAGTAATTTCATAAAGCATCATTTGAACAAAATGTAATAGCATAGTAATTGAATTTGATATAACAATTAAAGCGAGTTCCATCTACTGTGGCTCCATCTGCCAAACCATAACCCAAGAGTTCCATCCGCTCTCTGATTCCCAAACCATCATTTTCCTTTGAAACAAAACCATAAAATCTACAATGTGCAAGCGCACCTCGCTTTGCCCTTGACCGTGGGCACGGCTACTTAAGTAGTTTTAACTCTGCAGAGTGTGTACACTTTACCCACAAGACATGATCGACTCTTGTTGCCATGCAATTAACACACTTCCTTTGGTGTGTCGGCAGAGAGATCATGACAAGGCCTTTACAATGCACAACCCCACTATTAACCTCGCGCTAAGGTTTCACCGCTGTTAGGGTTCTAGCCGCCAAGATCTGAAGCCCCTCTTGCGCTTTGCCAACATCCGCACTCTCCAATTGCGAAGCTAATAATGAGACGCACATATTATTTAGCAGTCGTACCCATATAGACTTGTGGTTGTACGGTAGTGCTCGGTCCATGGTAACACACGCTTGGTCCTTAATTGACTAGGCGAACATTCACATACCAAGGTCTCGTGCTTTCGCACCCGCCAAACATCCATCCGCCCCGGTCTAAACCATTTCCACTTTAATTCATTTAAATCACAGCAGCAACACCAATTGCCGCAATCTCACAAATAAGTTTAAACAACATTTGAAATGATTCCCATATTGGCACAATACCAAACGCTTAAAATTTGGACTAAGCAATTCTACCGCTCCATGCTAATCTACTGGATATCTCCAAATAAAATAGCTAGTATATATCATCTAGGGTGTCAAAGGTTCGACATGATCAATACCAATGAGGGTATAACAAACTGGAATTTAACTATACTCTAAAACTATGTTTAAAGTACATTGCATAAAGTAAGCATGCATAATTTAAAAACAACATAACATTTTCATGAACTTTGGGATCAACATGTTCAAGGAAGACTTGCCTTCACGCCTCTTCTTTGGTTCTACCTCGATCGTTGATTCGACTGATCTTCGACTGCGTCGTCTACACGCGAAACGTGGCAAATAAATAAAACAAATTCAAATAAAATTCAAAAATTGAAAAGAATGGTACTGGAAGATAGATCTTGAATTTAGATGAATTTAGAAATTTGAATCACTGGAATCGGAGCTCGAACGAAGGAGAACGGGCTCCTAGAAGATTTCCAGATCAGAAAATCAGAAAAATCAGAGAGGCTGACACGTGGCAGCACGTGATTGGCTGAAATTTCGGGTTTTCTGGAAAATCGAAAAAAGAAAAAGAAAAGCCGCTGACACGTGGGGCCCACGAGTCAGAGACTCGGTCCACGGTGAACCGGGTTCACCGAGGCGATCTGGGGCGACGTGGCAGACCGGCCGACGAGGCGTCCACGCGGCGGCTAGGGTCGACGTCATTCGGGCCACGCGTGGCCGACGCGGCCGCCACGGGGTGGTGGCGGCCGACGTGGACTTGCCACAGTCGCGCATTCAGCCGCCCGACCGGACGGACGGCGGGACGCAAGCGGCGGCCGCGACGTGGCGCGATCCGGCGCGACGCGGAAGATCCGACGCCACGGCCATCGACGAGAGCGACGCGCGAGGCGGCGGCGCTGGCGCAGAAGGCCGGAGGCGGGAAGACAACGCGAATGCGGCGGAAGAGAGATGGATCGGCTCGGGTTTTGGGGAAAAAGGAAGAGGCGGCGCGGAGTCCGGGACCAAAACCAACGGCGAGGCTTACCGGCGAGGAAGAAAAGCGCGAAGAAGCGCTCGACGGCGGCGGAACTCGGCGAGCGAGATCTCCGCGACGGAGGCGACTCGGCGGCGGGCTTGAGGCGGCGGGTGCGGCGCGAGGAGGCGAACCTCGGTCGAGTGCGTGCGGCTTAAATAGCCTCGGGGCGCGCAAAACTCGGAAACCGAGATGGCGCGACGCGGATTGACGCGTTAGGGTTTCCGCGGGCGGGCGCAGCGACGTGGCGCAGCGCTAGCCGCCCACGCGGCACCGAACGGACGGCTCACGCAGCGAGGTGGCGTGGCGCAATCTGGAGCACCGAGCTCGATCCAACGCCACGGCGCTAGGGTTTCGGAGATGGTCACAACAACGCGCTGCTGCTGGCGAAGCGGGCGCGAAAATGGGCCGCGGAAGGAATTCGCCCGAAGGATTTGAATTAGAAATCAATATCCGAATTAAAGAAATTCCGAAATTCAAATAAAAGCAAATAAATCCAAATAAATATCAAATAATTTCAGAAAAATCTCCAAAAATACGAAAAATTCCTTGCAAAGATAGTGAACCCAAGAAAACTGAAAATCTAATGTTTGATGGATAGATTAGCCTAATTAAATCCTTTTGAAAATAGAAAATTCATATTAAGTGAAATTAATTCAAAGAAATTGCAAATGGTGAATTTTGAAATTCAAACATTCTAAAATCCAAATTTTGGAATGTTACAAACCTCCCTCCTTAAAAGAAATCTAGATTTTAGATTTGGACATGACTAGGGAAAAGGTTGGGGTACTCTTCTCGAGATCTTCTTCTCGCTCCCAAGTTGCTTCCTTTTCGTAATGGTTGCTCCATCGACTTTGCAAAACTTGATTGTCTGTTTCTTGTTCTGCGCTCTGCCTCATCCAAAATTCGATCGGATACTGCGGGTAGGTAAGATCATCCTGTAGCTCAACATTCTCAATCTGCATTTGCTCTTACGGAACTCGAGACACTTCTTGGTTGTGACACATGGAACACATTGTGCACATTTGATAAGCTGCGGTGGCGGCCCAATCGATAAGCCACTTGGCCACCGGCTAGGATTGGGAACGGTCCAATGAATCTTGGTGCTAACTTTCCACGAACTTGAAATCGACGCAATCCTCTCGGCGGTGAGACTTTCAAGTACACATAGTCACCAGGAGCAAAGGTTAACTCTCTCGACGATTATCGGCGTAGCTCTTACGCCTAGGCTGCATACTGTTCTCAATCTTTCTTGAATCATTTTACTTGTTCTTGACCTTTTGCAACATATCGGGACCAAAGACTTGGCGATCTCTGTTTCATTCCAACAGAGAGGTGTTCGCACTTCCTTCCATACAAGGCTTCAAATGGCGACATCCGCAAACTTGCTTGATAACTATTGTTATATGAGAATTTCGCATAAGGTAAACTTTGATCCCAACTTGCCGCATTGGACAAGGCACAAGACCTTAACATATCTTCAAGGATTTGGTTTACTCGCTCGGTTTGTCCATCCATGTCGAGGATGATAAGTGTCTTTGAAATTGAGTTGGTACCCAACGCTTCTTGCAACTTTTGCGTAATCTTGAAGTAAATTGAGTGCCTCGATCGATACAATTCTCTTTGGCACACCATGCAAACACACGATTCTTGACATATACAACTCGCAAGTTGATCTCCCGTAAGTTGTTCTCACAGAATGAAATGTGCAACTTTTGTCAATCGATCCACTACAACCCATATTGAATCATAACTGACTGGTTCTCGGAAGTCTGTAATAAAATCCATTCCAATTTCTTCCCACTTCCATTCGAGCACCTTTAACGGTGTAGCAATCCTGCGGGTCTTTGATGTTCGATTTTAACTCATGGCACACATCACACATAGCTATATACTCTGCGATTTCCTTTCTCATCCTTGGCCACCAATATATACCACGAAGATCTTGATACATCTTAGTATTACGGATGAATTGAGTACACGACTCATGCGCCTCTTTTAATATCAATTGCTTGATCTCTTTTGATTCGGCACATAAATACTTTTTCCAAGCCAAATAGTTCCTTCTTCATCCTCGGAAAATCACGGGCTTTACCTTCCTTTATTCTATCTTTGATCTTAGCGACTTCTTTATCGACTTTTGCACTTTTGATCCGATCCCCAAAGTTGGTTGAATCTCTAAAGAAAGAATGAACCTTCCTCCACTAATTCCAAATTCAAACGTTGAAACTCCTTGTGAAGAGCAGTTGACCTTCTTGAATCATTAACTTATTGCAGTAGCTCTTCAGGTTTAAGGCATCGGCAACTACATTAGCCTTGCCAGGATGATAATGTATTCCCACATCATAATCCTTAATTAACTCCAACCATCTTCTTTGCCTTAGGTTGAGGTCTGCTTGAGTGAAGATATACTTCAAACTCTTATGATCTGTAAAAATCTCACAACGATTCCCGATGAGATAATGCCTCCACAACTTTAGTGCATGCACAACTGCAGCCATTTCCAAGTCATGGGTTGGATAGTTTTCCTCATGTGGTCGCAATTGCCGTGAGGCATATGCAACTACTTTGCCTTCTTGCATCAAAACACATCCAAGACCCTGTCTTGAAGCATCACAGAAAATCTCAAAGTTCTTCTGAATATCCGGTAAAATGAGCACTGGGGCTGAGGTCAGTCTTTTCTTTAATTCTTGGAAACTTTGCTCACAAGCTTCAGACCATTCAAACTTCTTTTCCTTCTTTAGCAACTGGGTAAGCGGTCTTGCGATCCTTGAAAATCCTTCTATGAATCTTCGGTAGTAACCCGCTAAACCAAGAAAACTTCGATATCGTGCCTCGACTTGGGTTGCCTCCAATCAAGTACACCTTTCACTTTTTCGTGGTCTCTTGAGACACCTCCAATGAAATTATATGGCCTAAGCGACTTCTTTTAACCAAAACTCACACTTCTCGAACTTAGCATACGGTGATGATCTACGAGCTTTTCTAACACCATCCTCAAATGACCTTCATGTTCTACTTCATCTTTAGAATAGATCAGATATCATCTATGAATACCACCACAAACTTGTCTAGGTATTCCATAAACACTTTATTCATCAAGTTCATAAAATAAGTGGTGCATTGGTCGGACCAAATGACATAGCTGTGAACTCATATAATCCATATCGGGTAGCAAAAGGCGTCTTGAATATCTTGTGACCTTATTTTCAATCGATGGTATCCGGATCAAGATCGATCTTGGAGAAAATACATGCTCCTTTCAATCGATCAAACAAGTCATCAATCACGGCAACGGTACTTGTTCTTGATTGTGACTTCATTCGTGGCTCTATAATCCACGACAAGCGCAAACTATTATCCTTCTTCTTTACAAAAGAATGGCGCTCCCCAAGGTGACGAACTTGGACGAACGTATCCTTTTTCTTGCAATTCCTCAACTGCTTCTTCATCTCGCGAGTTCATTGGTGGCATGTGGTAGGGTCTCTTGGAAATTGGAGCCGCATCGTGGACTAGCTCTATGACGAACTCTACCTCTCGATCAGGTGGCATACCTGGCAAATCTTCAGGAAATACATCCGGATACTCTTGCACCACAGGCACACTTTCCAAAGTTGATTCCTTCAAACTGTTCAAAGCGCACTTCTTTCTTGCAGACTCATCAGGCATATACTCCACTCGAATGCCTTCTGAATTGGTAAGGGTGATGGCTCTACTGGCACAATCTATTTGACCTTTATACTGGGTTAACCAATCCATCCCTAGGATGACATCTATTCCTTTAGAATCCAAGATGATAAGATTCGCTAGGAATTCTACCCCATTGATTTTTATGATTGCACTTGGGCATACTGAACTAGTTCTCAATTCTTTTCCCGGAGATTGAACTATCATAGGGCTCTTAAGGGTAAAGGTTTCCCAACCAAATTGTTCAACAAAACTCTTCGATATAAAAGAATGCGATGCTCGTAATCAAATAATCTTTGAGGCGGTATTGAGTTAATAAGGAACTTACCCAAAACCACATCCGATGCCTCCGAGCTTCTTGGCGGTCACATGGTTGACTCGTCCTCTTCCAAAAGATTGCGGAGCTCAGGCGTCTGGGCGTTCCACGACCTTGTCCTTGCGTAGGAGCTCGCGGTGGATCCCAAGTTGAACGCATCGGGTCACTTGTCGACGCTTCGAGGACAATTGCTAGCATAATGTCCCATCCGTGACATGGAAACACTGAATCCTGCAGATTTGAATTCCCTTTCTGCATTGCTGACCATCGGGCGTTGTTCTGCTGTCCTTGAGCGATTGGGCGCGGTCCAGAATTAGGAGTACGGGGTGCTCCTTGAACAGGTGTTCTGTTGGCTTGCTGAGGCTGAAAGCGCCGACGAGAACCACTCGCTCCATGCCGAGCCCGAAAAGGCCATTCTTCTCTTGCGGGACTCTCGCTGTTGGCGTTGAGCATCCTCTTGCACTAGTGCCTTGTTCACCATATGTTGAAAATTCGGAAAATCCAAAGCAACTAGCTGCACCTTGATGTCAGGGTCAAGTCCCTCCATGAACCTCCAGATTTTGGCACTTTCAGTTGCCACATCTTCAGTGCATACCTCGACAATTGGGTAAACGGTTAAGATACTCGAAACACTTTGGTTTCGATGCGACTTGCGAAATTCTCTTTCTTCATTTCAATTATGCCCGCAGGCACATGAGCAGTACGGAAGGCTTCAGAGAATTCCTCCCAAGTTATAGCTTGAGCATTCTGATGGGCAGCACAGAAATTATCCCACCAAGTAGCAGCTACTCCTTTTAATTGATGACTCGCGTAGAGAACCTTTTCACGGTCATCACACTGCGCTAACTGGAGCTTTTTCTCTACATCTCTCAACCACCATCGCCTCCAAGGGTTCACTGCTCCCGTGAAGGTAGGCGGTCTAGTTCTCATAAACTCTCCAAGCTTTGATTGGGGTGGCATCACCAGTCTGCTGCATTTGGTCTTTGGCCGCGGATTGTTTACTATATTCGAGCAAGGGCTTGCAACAATCAAGCCGCATTGCCATCATCTGCCGGATATCCGCAATTGGGGTTGGGTGGCGGCGGCGGTGGTGGCACTTGTCGCTCTTGCGATCTTGAACATCCTGCCGCTCTTGTGGCTCTGCTGACCACGACCACGACCACGACCTCCAACACGACCTCCTCTACGACCAGCTCCACGACCTCTTCCTTGACCTTCCATCCAAGCAACGCCGAGAACGGTTAGCAATAGATGAGAGGAAGAGCAAAAGGTGAGAAGGCTAGGGAGGTAGCCATTCCAAGACCAAACAAACTAACACTCCAAAAGAAAGATGGCTGCAACACAATGCTAGCGCAAGTGTACAACACACCCCACAAACAAGCGACAAAAATCTTGAAACACTCGAACTATACGTTGCTACACTAAAAGGGATGACCTAGAGCACTAAAACCTATCTTATATGGTAGTCTTCTCGGATATACCCTTTGACGGCTTGATCTTCTGCTTCCTTGATCTGGATTCTTGCAGAAAACTCGAGGCTTTAAGAAGTTCCAAGAGATAAGATCAAATTAAAATTTTAAAATAATATTTTAGCAAAGGAAAGGAGTAAGAACCTAAGAATAAGATGAGATGAGATAATCTATTCACATTAATTCGTTGGTTTGATTTAGAAAATAATTTTGAAGTTCTTGCTAAGAAGACCAGACTAACTAGGGTTGCGACCTACAGTCGATATGGCTCTGATACCACCTCTGTCGGGACCGGATTTCCAAATCCGAACCCTCTGTGTATAACCTGTGCTAGTCCAGGAAAAGCTAGCACACACAGTGAAATAGTGATGACAACACATCCATATCACGAATCAAATAATATTCATTAAGCAAAAGAGTATTAGCCTTATGGCCAATTATTACAAATAAGAAGCATCATAGCTAGAGTTCAATAAGAAACAGCGGAAACGAATTAACAAAAGCAAAGTAAGTAAGCCCATCCATTTGCCCAACAGCAATCGATCGGGTTCGCGTCCTAGCATTCCGGATCGCCTTCATCATAACCACAAGCGTAGAAGTCGTAGTCACCTTCCGCTTCCGCGAACTCTTCTGTGGAAGGTTGGGGATGTTGCAAGGGTGAGCACAAAATGTACTCCGCAAGTCTTGGAAACATAATGCATGATAACTATATGCAAGGCTAAACAATTGAAGGCATAATATGGCTCTTTTAGCATAAAGCAAAGTTCAACTTTAAATACCAATAGTAATTTCATAAAGCATCATTTGAACAAAATGTAATAGTATAGTAATTGAATTTGATATAACAATTAAAGCGAGTTCCATCTACCGTGGCTCCATCCGCCAAACCATAACCCAAGAGTTCCATCCGCTCTCTGATTCCCAAACCATCATTTTCCTTTGAAACAAAACCATAAAATCTACAATGTGCAAGCGTACCTACTTTGCCCTTGGCCGTGGGCACGGCTACTTAAGTAGTTTTAACTCTGCAGAGTGTGTACACTTTACCCACAAGACATGATCGACTCTTGTTGCCATGCAATTAACACACTTCCTTTGGTGTGTCGGCGGAGAGATCATGACAAGGCCTTTACAATGCACAACCCCACTATTAACCTCGCCCGCTAAGGTTTCACATTGTTAGGGTTCTAGCCGCCCAAAGATCTGAAGCCCCTCTTGCGCTGCCAACATCCGCACTCTCCAATGGCGAAGCTAATAATGAGACGCACAAATTATTTAGCCAGTCGTACCCATATAGACTTGTGGTTGTACGGTAGTGCTCGGTCCATGGTAACACACGCTTGGTCCTTAATTGACTAGGCGGAACATTCACATACCAAGGTCTCGTGCTTTTCGCACCGCCAAACATCCATCCGCCCGGTCTAAACCATTTCCACTTTAATTCATTTAAATCACAGCAGCAACACCAATTGCCGCAATCTCACAAATAAGTTTAAACAACATTTGAAATGATTCCCATATTGGCACAATACCAAACGCTTAAATTTGGACTAAGCAATTCTACCGTTCCATGCTAATCTCTGGATATCTCCAAATAAAATAGCTAGTATATATCATCTAGGGTGTCAAAGGTTCGACATGATCAATACCAATGAGGGTATAACAAATCGAATTTAACTATACTCTAAAACTATGTTTAAAGTACATTGCATAAAGTAAGCATGCATAATTTAAAAACAACATAACATTTTCATGAACTTTGGGATCAACATGTTCAAGGAAGACTTGCCTTATTGCCTCTTCTTTGGTTCTACCTCATCGTTGATTCGATCGATCTTCGATTGCGTCGCCTACACGCCAAACGTGGCAAATAAATAAAACAAATTCAAATAAAATTCAAAAATTGAAAAGAATGGTACTGGAAGATAGATCTTGAATTTAGATGAATTTAGAAATTTGAATCATGGAATCGAGCTCGAGCGAAGGAGAACGGGCTCTGGAAGATTTCGGATCGAGAAAATCGAGAAAAATCAGAGAGGCGACACGCAAAGACGTGATTGGCTGAAATTTCGGTTTTCGGAAAATCGAAAAAAGAAAAGAAAAGCCGCCGACACGTGGGGCCCACGAGTCGAGACTCGATCCACGGTGAACCGGGTTCACCGAGGCGATCTGGGCGACGTGGCGATCGGCCGACGAGGCGCCCACGCGCGGCGGCTAGGGCCGACGTGGTTGGCCACGCAGCCACGACGACGCCGCCGCCACGGGCCGAGGTGGCGGCCGACGTGGACTTGCCACGGTCGCGATCGGCCGCCCGACCGGATCGGACGGCGGGACGCAAGGCGCGGCGGCTGCGACGTGGCGCGATCTGGCGCGCGACGCGGAAGATCCGACGGCCACGGCTCATCGACGGAGAGCGGCGCGAGGCGGCGGCGCGGCGGCGAGAAGGCCGGAGGCGGGAAGACAACGCGAATGCGGCGAAGAGAGATGGATCGGCTCGGGTTTTGGGGAAAAGGAAGAGAAGCGGCGCGGAGTCCGGCGGGACCAAAACCAACGGCGAGGCTCACCGGCGAGGAAGAAAAGCGCGAAGAAGCGCTCGGACGGCGGCGGAACTCGGCGGCGAGATCTCCGCGACGAGGCGACTTCGGCGGCGGGGCTTGAGGCGGCGGTGCGCGCGAGGAGGCGAACCTCGGGTGAGTGCGTGGCGGCTTAAATAGCCTCGGGGCGCGCAAAACTCGGAAACCGAGATGGCGGCGACGGGATTGACGCGTTAGGGTTTCGGCGGCGGCGGCGCAGCGACGTGGCGCAGCGCTAGCCGCCCACGCTGCACCGAACAGACGGCTCACGCGGTAGCGAGGGTGGCGTGGCGCAACTGGAGCACCCGAGCTCGATCCAACGCCACGGCGCTAGGGTTTCGAGATGGGTCAACGGCCAACAGCTTGCAGCGAAGCGGGCCGCGAAAATGGGCCGGCGGAAGGAATTCGGCCCAGAAGGGATTTCGAATTAGAAATCAATATCCGAATTAAAGAAATTCCAGAAATTCAAATAAAAGCAAATAAATCCAAATAAATATCAAATAATTTCAGAAAAATCTCCAAAAATACAGAAAAATTCCTTGCAGCATAGTGAACCCAGCAAAAACTGAAAATCTAATGTTTGATGGATAGATTAGCCTAATTAAATCCTTTTGAAAATAGAAAATTCATATTAAGCTGAAATTAATTCAAAGAAATTGCAAATGGTGAATTTTGAAATTCAAACATTCTAAAATCCAAATTTTGGAATGTTACAGAAGATAAGAGCGAGTCTGAGCCATAGTGAGTCTCTTCTATCTTATCTATGCTCAATAGCCATCCAGTCTTGCAGTTTCTCGACTTCTTCTCCTCACTCTGTTTTTCTGGTTATTATTGAGTTCATTCGGATTTTCTTTATGCCTAATCTTGATAATAACTCAACTTTAACCAGATTTGAGCTTAAAATTGATTCATTTGTTGAGGAAGAGTTTGGGAATCTGTTCATGCATTGCATATAGACTGCATTTCCTGTTTAATGAGCTTTGTCTAGTATGCAATTGATTCAATCTTCATGCTATACACTATGCTACATCATATGGTGGAAATCACTAGCTTAGATATGTCCAAATTCATTTAACTTGCTAAGCTTAAAAATGAAATAAGCCTTAAATGAAAAACTTGATGAAACTTGTTGCTTTTACTTGCTAGGCTTCTTCTCTAGAGGTTTGTGCCATAATTTGAGAAATTTTGGAGTTCTCTAAAGTCCCTATAGCAACTTGGATGAAACCAGTTTGATTCATGCTAGAGTCCTTCAATTGCTCATAAATCATTGTGCTAAAAATGAAAATTAAACAAAATTGACTCTTCTTGTGCACATACGACTCAACATCTTGCATTCACAAGACCGCTTCCCATTGCACTTGGGATGAACTTGGAATACATCGTGTTTGACCTAGACCATTCTCTTAAGAGTTCATCTTGAGATGGTCGCATACGGCTTGAGTCAATTGGTTGTCAAAAGAAAATGCAAATAAATTAAAAACAAAGACATATGTGGGTAAAGAATGCAAATAATGTCAAACATTTGCACCCCACTATATCTTGTATGATGATAAATAAAAAATTTGCATTAAGTGATAAATGAGCCCGAAGGACCTTGTATTCTCTTCTAGATTCCCCAAAGTGTTGAGTAGGTTGAACTCTAGGTTTTCCTTTTGATCCTTAGAGTGGCCATTCTTTTATTTTTGAAACTAAAGCTAAGTGTTGCACTTGTCAAATCTTGCTAAAAATGAAATATTCAAAACTAAGCTCGTATTTGCACTTGGACATGTCGTAGACTAGTCTAATCTAAAAATTGATTAGCTTGGAGTCATATCTTGTCATTGCGATCAATTGGATAATCTTCAAAGCTCCCTTAGGTTGCATTTCATGCATACATAAAAAGAGGGAGAAAATTCCATTTTGATACCTATATTGCCAAAAGGGGGAGAAAATGTAGAAAATGCATCATTAAAAAAAAGAGATAAAAATGTGAAAGTTTGTTGGTTTTATGATCTTTGTAAATCTTTGCTATTTCTTATGGATCATAATCACATTTGGCACTTATGATTGGTGTTTAGAGCTTTTGTGGAAAACTTGCTCTTTTCATGGTCTTGCTCTAAATTCTTTCTGCCAACTTGGTCATGATTTTATATCTTTCTCTCTGGACCAAGTTTGGCTTTGCAATCAAATTTCTTTCTTCTTCTCTCATTCAAACTCAAATTTATGCCTTTTGTGTGGTTTGTCAATATACTCATCAAGGGGGAGATTGAAGGACCATGTGGAGGTCCATCCATTTTTGTGATGAGTATTTAACTTTATTTTAGCAAGGTGTGCTCAAGTTTGAGTTTGATTTGGATTGATTTTCAATCTAGAGCAATTTGAGTGGCTGGTCGGAGACCAGTCATCCGACCCCGAGTGGTCGGGTCGTCAGACCGCGAGTGGTCGGGCCTTTGGCTGGTTGCAGACCAGTCGTCCGACCCCTAGTGGTCGGGTCTTCTGACCCCGAGTTGTCGGGGCTTTCGCTGGTTGCAGACCAGTCGTCCGATCGTGAGTGGTCGGGGCTTTGGCTGGTCGGAGACCAGTCGTCCAACCTCGAGTGGTCGGGATGGAGACCAGTGATCAGACCTCGAGAGGTCGGGATGGTTTATTGCATATCATTGTGGGCATTGCTATGTGAGGAGTTTCCTTGTCTTTGATGGTTGCAGGGCGACGGTGCTAGGTCATGGTGAGGCGGAGGATGACCGGGACTAGGCGAGGCGCGGAGGTTTGACGGTTGGGAGATCGCCGGAAGATGATCGGAGACGGAGTCCGGGCAAGTCAAGAAGACAAGGAAAGAAGATGATGCTAGCTAGATGCCGCGTGGATCAATGAGGGCCGTCGGATTGAGGTCTAGTTGATAGGTTAGCGGGTCTAGGTAGTATGCTTTGAAAACCGTGCAAGAAAACCCGGTATGCGTGTGTGGGTTTTGGGTTAGCCCTTGCATGGCTGTGTGTGTGGGCTAATCCTAGCCCTTAGATGAGTGCTCTAGGGTTGAGGGACTCATCCAAGGGTGGTAGGTGCCCCAAGAGTAGTATAAATAAGGGTGGAGGGGTAGCCTCCTCCCCTTGAAGGTTTTTGAGGTTTTTGATGCTCCTTTGAGCTTTGCCCACATGAATGTGAGGCTTTGTAACCTCTCCTTCCAGAAATGAAATGTTTCCTCAAATCATTTCTTTTCTTTGTGCATTTATATTACGCAATTTACATTATGCACTTAAATTTCGCGCTTAAATTCAGCACTTACATTCTTGCAATTTACATTTATGCAATTTGGATTTGCCTCTCCTCCTTCTAAATGCTGTTCTTCTAGGATGTCTTGAGGGTTTTTCATTTGGTTTTACATTTTCTTGCACCCTTGGATAGACTAGAGATCAAGTTTTTATCAAATTGCAAATCTGTCCAGAACTTGTTCTTCGCGCAGCAGTCAGTGTTTGATTTTTATAAAACTATAGAAAAATCTTTTTAAAGTGATTCTTCTTGCAGAAGGTGCAGGCCTCACATATCCATATTTATAAAATTTCTTGAGTCCACTGGTTGCACCGTTTGAGAGCTATGAAGTGAAAACCGAGCCTCAAATCTTTTGGTCGAAATTTCTGACTGTCTGTATTGCTTGATTTTTCATTCTTTTTCTACAAAGCATTCTGAGGTGATTTTTGGTGGACTGGTTCGCGTCTCAACTGCTCATAGGGACAAAAAATTCTCAATAATTTCAGAGCAACAGAAACTCACCAACCACCTGTTCCAACTGAGGATAATGTCTGAAAATCTGCTTTTACTTTTCTAGAAAGAGACTTTGGTGTTTTAGCTTTATCTCTTTTAGAAAAGAAGTCTTTTGAATTGATTCCTCTTTTGTTTGGACACTTGACAACCATGATTGTGATTAAAAACCCCTCACATAATTCATGGTTCTTTTCCATGCAAGCTAGGGGTACACATAGTTGTCTAATTGTTCTGGGTTTTGGAGGGAGTGCGAATCTGAGAAGCACCAGTTTGAACGAAAATCTTTGGGTGCTTTAGACTTTTATTGCAAGAGTGTTTGGAGTACTTTGAGTGAGGGAAATTTTATTTGGGATCATTCACCCCCCCTCTGATCGCCATTTCGATCTTTCATTGACACCTGCCTATTTTCGCCACACGGCTGGGCGACAGGGTGTTTTCGCCACACGTTGGGCGGCGAAGGGTTTTCGCTATACCATTTAGCAAAAATTGGGTATTTTCGCTATACCATGTGGCGAAAATATGTCAATTGAAATCAGCCACTCGTCCATGCTTAGGTTTCAAACGGCGAAGAAAAAACGGGCGAGCGACAGAGAGCGACCGAGCGTCGACGGGGAGGGAGGGAGAGAGAGAGAGAGGAGGGGAGGGAGAGACAGAGAGGAGGAGAGGGAGAGAGAGAGGGAGGGGAGGGGAGGAAGAGAGGGAGAGAGAGGAGGGAGAAAGAGGAGGAAGAAG
This sequence comes from Otatea glauca, assembly GCA_036346275.1. NCBI lineage: Eukaryota > Viridiplantae > Streptophyta > Magnoliopsida > Poales > Poaceae > Otatea > Otatea glauca. Next base: position 51,495,723 of record CM070721.1, read on the forward strand.
AAAAAGGTAATTTCGTAATACTTTTTTTTAATTGTTTAGAAAAATATTGTAGGAAAATATTATAGTTGATGTTAGGTTTAATTTAATCAGTGTTTCTATTTTAGGTTAGCGATATTAGATGTATACTTTAATATTGTAGTATTGTTAGTGGGATAGTTAATTAGCGTTGTTTAATTTAGGTTAGTGATATTACATGTTAGTGGTGATCTGAAAATTTATTTTTTCTATATCGTCGCAGTAATGTCGGATCCAGTGAAATTTAGGGTATTTATGGCAATGGTGAAATAAAAAGTACGCAGAATGATGTTGATTTAAGCAACTTTTCGGTCACCATGATTGAGCACTCGTTCCTCGAAAGTGTTAGCATTCGTGATATAAAGTTTCGGTTGACCCAATATTTTTTCCTGGATCCAAGTGTTTACTCTGTTACCATCCAGATCTTATTCACGCGTAGTAAGAGTGACTCGGCTATTTGGGAGTTAAAGAAAATAGATCGGACATACTTGTGGCAGAAATGGTTAAGGTGGTGCAAGGGATCTCGCCTTGAATGTGTGATGCTGGTGCAGGCTTGCCCTAGAGAAGAGGTGGATATTAGTGATATGTGCAAGAGCAGTACATCGGCTAGAGCTGAACAAGTTCAGGAAGTGGTGCCGATTGAGATAGCAGCGGGGATGATAATAGGGATACAGCAAACACAGAAGGTCAAGCCGATGAAGGGGAGGAGATCGAGCAACTTGTTGATCATTTGGAGTTGGTGGACCGAATGGCGGCACAAGATGAAGCTGAAATGTTGGAATGTGATGATGACATCAGCGAAGATGAGGAAGGGGATGATGATGATGATAAAATGTATGAAAGTACTGGGGTAGCGGATATACCCATCCCTAACGAATGGAACAATCAAAACAAATCTGGTATGAAAGTTTTGTGGGGCTATGAGTCGCGTTAGGAGTATGGTACCAATGCCATTCGGCTGAATCAAATATTTCCGAACAATTCTGAATTGAAGTTGGCAGTGAGGCTTTGGGCATTGTCGCAGCAGAGAGAGTTTCGGGTTATCTTGTCCAGGCCAGATAGGTACACAGTGAAGTGCAGAACCGATGGATGTGAATTTCGAGTTCATGCATACAAGCCGACATGCGAGACGTATTGGATTGCATCACGAGTAGAGGAGCACACATACAGACTAGAAAATATTCTGGTGAAACAGCGCAGCCTGAATGCAGCTGTAATTGCTAGCGTGATGTTCAATGAAATCATTGAGAAGCGGGGCATTGAGTGTTCGTATATTCAAAAAGCAATCTTAAGAACATTTAAGTACCAGATAAGTTACTAGATGGCCTGGCGTGCGAAGAAAAAAGTATTAGAGAAGAGGTTTGGTACATATGAGGCTTCGTATTGCAACCTACCTCGTGTGCTTGATGTACTGAAGCAAACCAACCCTGGCACATACACCGCTTTCAACGAAAGTGAAGCATATGGTAATGGGATCTTCACATTTCGTCGTGCGTTTTCTCATTAGGTCCTTGCATTGCGTCATTCAGGTACTGCCGTCCGTTGCTTTGTGTTGATGGTACATTTTTGACTGAAAAATACAAGGGACAGATTTTAACGGCCATTGCAGTTGATGCGAACAACCACATACTTCCATTAGCCTTTGCTTTTGTTGAGGGTGAGAACCGGGATAGCTGGCTATGGTTTTTCAGACATCAGAATTTCGAGGTAGTTGGTAATCAGCCCAGCGTGTGCATCATTCATGATCGTCATAAATGTATTTTTTTCGGCAATTAAGACTCTACAAGAGGACCCTGATGAGCCATTCCCATGGCGTAACTTGCAGAACAGGTGGTGCATGAGACACTTAGGAGCAAATTTCCTCAGGCAGTTCAGGAATAAGAAACTGATGAACCTATTTAAGAGGTTATGCAAGCAGAATCAGGCATGTAAGTTCAACGCGCTATTTGCTGATTTGGATAAGCACACTAGTGCACATACCGAAGAGATGAAGAAGCAACCACCTACGCCGAACGATTGCCCACCCAAAAGGCTAGCACCACTTGGGGAGCTCGATCCTCCAAATATGAGGAGACGATCGTCAAGAAACATAAAGTGTTTCTCGCACTGGATAGAGGCGGAGCCTATAGAAAACTGGGCATTGCTCCATGACACTGGTGGCGCCAGGTTAGTATGGTAAATTATGATATTTACGATGATTGAACAAATATGGTTGTTGTACTAACTGATATGTGTTGATCAGGTTTGGTGTCATGACAACGAATATAGCCGAGGTATACAACTGGGTCATAAGAGGCCTCCGTCTGCTACCACTTGTGGCCATCCTAAAAGGTATGTTGCACGGCATCGTTGCCTATTTTCAGAAAAGGCATGCAGAGGCTGTTCTTCATACCATGACATTGCAAAACGCCGTACTGTTGGCGGATGATGATCTATATGGAGGAACGAACCATTAAAGCTCAGTAACATATAGTGCGTAGCTTCGGAATTAGTGAGTACCGCTTCGAAGTAACTCTTCGGTGCAAAGGGGGATTGCCAATACAACGGTTATTACACATGAGGTTAATCTAGGCCAAGGGGCCACTGGATAGTGTGAATGCACCTGCAACAAGGTAAGACTTCTTCATATTCCTTGCTCACATATGATGGTTGCTTGTGGGCAAATTGGGATGAACATAACGCAATACGTGTCCCCTTTCTACTTGAAGGATCATGTTGTCCATACCTGGTCTAGTGAGTTCCGTGGTTTCCATACACACGGTGATTTCACTGTGATTAACAGAGATGAGCGCATCTGTCTACCAGATCCAACCTTGCAGAGGTGTACGGAAGGGCAACCTGGTCGTCTACAGAGTAGGCGCATTCGCAACGACATGGATGAATCTGAAGTGGGTGGCTATGTTAGGAGGTGTTCTGAGTGCGGTCAGTATGGGCACAAGACAAAGCAATGCCAGTAGCATGTGTGATGGGTCGAATACACCAACTCATCGTGGTTATGCTCTGTGATGTGTGTCGAAGTAGTGTGTACTGTCAGTTATTTATCGAATTATGTAATCTTATTTATGTAATCTTATTCATGTTTGTGGGATGTTATGTTTCATTATTTATGTTGTACGCTTATGTCTTTTGATTTATATATATCGTGTTTATTATATGTGATGTGTAATAAATGTTTCTTTATTTATGTTGTACGCTTATGTCTTTTGATTTATATATGTCGTGTTTATTATATGTCATGTATAATAAATGTTTCATTATTTACTTGCAGGGATGGAGCAACCCGATTCACTTCTAGACTCTGTCTTGGACCGGCGGCACCGTGCGTTCATCCAAACGACAGAAGGCAATGAGAAGGTGCCTCTGATGCGGATCCGTGTGTCTAAGAAGGCATGATACATTGACCCACGCTTTCACACTAAGTGAGTTGCACTATGTTTACATGTTCTATTGTTCACATAATTTGAGGTTGTATGACTTATATTCAATTAATGCAACTTTTTTTTCATCCATAGGTTGGCACGTGCTGGGCTGCTTTCTCTTGTTCGCATGGTTGAGGAGTCAGCTGAGGACGCAGATGTGCCTGACGAACAGGCCGAGGGTGAGGATGTTCCAGAGCGGTTGCGGCGTTTTCCGTTCGACCGTTTCCTTCTAGCGTGTTTGGTGGACCGTTGGAGGCCAGAGACACACACTTTTCACCTTCCCTTCGGCGAGGTAACAGTGACCCTGCAGGACGTCACCATGCTTACTGGGTTGCCGATCGCTGGGATACCGATCGGATCCTCGGTGACTCCTGCCGGGTGGGTGGCGGAATTGGAGGAGAGGTTCGCCGGAGTGGTGGCCATTGATCCAGAAATACGGATCGGCAAGAGGCACGGCCCATTGAGGAGGTGGTTGGCCTAGTTTGAGGTTAGTAGTTGTACATAAACATATTATTCTAGTTTTATGTAACATTAACCTGATATTACACTATTTTAATTGTCACAGGTGCAACGGATGGCAGCGATGCCCACGGACTACCAGGTTGCACAGCACCTTCAGGCCTATCTGCTTTGGTTGTTCGGGTGCGTGATGTTCACGTCGATAGCGTCGACGCGCGTTGGATAGCCCATGCACGGGCTATTACCGATACTGAGCTGGACGACGTACCACAGGTAACCTGGGGTTCGGCGGTTCTTACTGCCACGTACCGCGCCCTTTGAGATGCGTGCGTGAAGAAAAGCAAGACCGCCAATCTCATTGGGATGCCTCTTCTTCTTCAGCTCTGGTCGTTCGAGCGCTTCCCTGTGGGTCGGCCCTATGTCTAACCTCGACACTATACCGCCGACATGTACGGAGGTGATGCGATCGACCGTCTAATGATGGGCTCCCTTTGGACTAGGCGACGAGTACGTCTTTCTGAGTATTTATCCAGTTTTAATTGCAATCACATATGATTATCGACTTTTTTTTGTACTGTAGCCACAATGGACAGGACTGCAGGTACGTTCGGCGTACCACTCCTTCACGGAGTCGTTTGACCACTTAAAGGCGGAGCAGGTGATCTGGGACCCCTGCAGCGACCGTCGTGTAGTGGAGAGAGCCATGGTAGGAGGGATCTCGGCACTATGTTACAGGGATCAGGCTTATTGGCTTACCAGGAAGAAGCTCGTCTTCGATGTCTTCATGAAGGACTACGCGCCGCAGCGAGTCATAAGGCAGCTTGGACTTCGCCAGCTGATCCCTGCTCCTTCAGGGGATCGTGTGCCAGAGAGAGTGCACTCGTGAGTTACTCGCCCACTACAATTATATCAAATGCTTATGTTATATTTGTAATAATGTGGATTGCTCTTCAGGTTTCCCACCCAGGGACCTCAGAAGACCATAGCGACCTTGGCTCGGAGGATGGAGCCGTGGCTCGCTCAGTAGGATGGGGCATTAGAGGATGTCATTGACAAGGACACGCCATACGACTACTCCTATCAGCAGTACCTAACCTAGTACGTGCCATGGACGCGTACTCGTCTCCTACTTGTGGAGGAGCCACCGACCCACACGTACGCTCCAAGCGTGGCAGACTTGTACCTAGGTCAGGTAGGAGCAGCCATGCACGCGATGGTAAGTCTTACTTCGTAAGTTATATCATCTGTTCGTTATGCTATGTTTTTTGTTTATGATTTGTTCGTACGTGGCAGGTGGACCACGCAAGGGACTTACACCAGCATGGCAACAACATTTTGAGTAGGCTGCGTGACGGAGTTGCTGTCACACTGGACGAGATGACAGAAGCATGGAGACGCGTGGTGGCACGCGATGGTAAGTCTTACAACGAAATTTGGTTTTTTTCCCGAAAATAATTAACTGACAAATAATTTTGTACAACACTACATTAATTATCACCGACAAATACAATTAATTTCTCCGTATTAATTGACCATACTTTGAATTATACAATTCTAGCACCCGTCAAAATAACACTGGCTTTTAATAATTAATGCTCACAACTTACAATGATTTTTCAATAAAATCAATGCAAAATACCGGTGCTCGCTCTCTACCCTCGGCTATTTTTTCTAGGCGTCTGAAACCGAAGCCTAGCCGAGCGGTTTGTTTCAACCTGCCTATTTTCGCCACATGGTACGGCGAAAATAGGTTGTCGCCAAACCGTGTGGCGGCAACCTATTTTCGCCATACCATGTGGCGAAAATAGGCAGTTATCAATCGGCTGCTCAGTTGGTCTATTAGGGTGGTGCTAATGGTGTAATTAACGTGTTTTCGCCTAACGGTGTGGTGAAAATATGGTTTTCGCCGGACCATCTGGCTACTACACCAATTTCGCCAAACGGTTGGCCGATCTAGTATTATTTTTGTAATTTTTTTCTCCGACTTATTAATGTCGCAATTACTTTTAAAAAATGTATTATTGAAAAAAAAATCTGAAGAAAATTACAGAATCTGTTGTATACATCACTGGAGGAAGCAAGAGAAGCCACTCGCTCTTTGCGTGTAGCTCGTAGATGGTTCGCGATTCCAATCTTTTACCCGAAGAGGGCTACATTTATAGTTCGTCTCGTGGGTGCTCGGTGATGTCTTCTCCATGATTGCGTTGAGTGTGAGTTTGTGGCCTCCGGGTCAAGGATTAAAAGGCTCGTGACGGGGCTCAAAAGGGCTGTCACCTGGAGCATGCCAAGAAGCAGCTAATCAGCGGAAATGATAAAAAAAAAAGATAAAGAGATGTCGACAATATAATCATTCATGAGCACAGTTTCCTATGAAATTGACGTGTTCCAAACAAGGAAAAGTTCTCATATATGGTTTAAACTTGGACTAGCCTTGCACAACAAAACTCAAGAGCATTACTTGCCATTGGGTGCCTGCAAAGTGCTACGTACGGGAGAATATCAAGTGAAAACCATCATATATCTCTTCGAATATTAAAAACTCCTTTAGTTTTAGCACCAAACCAACCTAAAGAATTGGTTTAAAAAAGTGAGGCAATATTTCTTAGTTTAGCAAACATCCATTGAAAAATTCAAATTCAATTTGTTTTGGTAAAAATGAAAGAGAGATTTCTGATATACTATAAGTTAAAAGAAAATGGAGAAGAAGAAGCAATAAGAAAAAAGTTATTATTCACAGCAAATTTCCTGTTTCCCATTTCTCCTAACTCATTTTTTGTATAAGCTTGAAATATTGAAGATGGTCCAATACTCTATAGACTATTTTATCAAAAATAATTCAGGAATTTTTCTTGTTGATTTGGCGTTCAAAGTAAAAAAAGAGAGAGAGTCAAGTTTCAATAAAGATAACATTTTTTACTACACATGGAAAAAAAATGCACCAAAAAGGTATTGAAACAAGGCAAAATATCCGGTGAATATTCACATTTTCAACAAACTTAGAAGTTGCTAAAACTAATAAAAAAAACCAGATGTAGAGAGGTTATATTATATCTTTGCAAAATTTCAGGATCAAAATCAATTGCGATTGTGAGATATGAAAAAAGACAAATACTTAGTCAAAAGTGTGAAATAACTATTGCAGGAAGTATTTGCCTTTTTTTCTCTCGCAAATGTTACTGATTTTGATTTTGAAACTTTGCAAAGGTTAACATACCATCCCTATATTCGGTAATTATTTGAGGAACTTTGAAAACTTCTCTGTTTGATTTTCATGGAATTGTCATTAATTCATATTTTTCACTGTATGAACCACCTTAAACAAATACCTCAAGCAGCAGCATCTTCTTTATTCCAAACAGAGAAAGGTGCCTACTCTTATTCTCCCTTAGGTTACAAATAGTTGTCATTTTGAATAATGATATGGTCTCCAAAACACAGTTTTAACCACAAATTCTATTATAATATACTTATAAAACCTAATAAAATTATAATATTATAAAAGTATTTTTCGAGATAAATTATAATATCCATGCTCGCACCTGCGTTGCTAGTCCCGCCCGCGCTGTGCCCACACTACTTATGCTGCCGTGGAGCTAGCCAGTTTTCGCACTCCTTAGACGTGGTAGGGACACATATCGTCTGTCGCGCCTTCCGTAGTAAGGGAGAAGGTTATTTTTGCAAATGTATATGTGGAAGGACTAGTTTTGCAAAAAAAAAAGCTACAAAGAGCTTGATAAGTGATGATTTCCAAAATTTAAGTGTTATTTAGCAAGAAAACACTTAAATTCTCACTAGACACCCCTTTTCATCTTTTGTGTCTTGTAAGTTGTAACTCGTTTGGAGTTTAAACTTGAAAGGTGACGCAATACTTTTAAACTTTCTTGAAAATTTTCGTGTTTATTTGTTATCAATCTAGAACCGTTTTCAAGTTTTCAAGAAGAAATGCACCTGTGCTGTTTAAGAACAGCCTAGGATGGTTTCATGATATACTATAAGATTCGAATGGTGAGGCAAGTAAGCAGCACTCTGGTTCCAGTCCTACCTCCTGGAAAATGTGGACGACGGCTAGGGAAGGGTGGAGAGGCTGGAGGCTCGACGGCCGGAGCAGCCGGAGGATCACCGCCTGGAGCGGCTGGAGGCTGAATGGCTGGTGCAGCCGGAGGATCACCGCCTGGAGCGGCTGCAGGCTGATTGGCCGGAGCAGCCGGAGGATCGCCGCCTGGAGTGGCCGGTGCGTCGGCGGCAGGGGAGCTGTAGCTGCCAGCAAGCGCCATTATCTCTCGGCAGAGCACAAGCTGGAGTCTTGGAGAGCGATGATTGTCTCCAGACCGGTCACTTGTAAGGGTATTTATACGTCTAGATTTCAGAGATGTCAGTATGTCAACGAGCTACAGCTACCTGCCCCGACGACTGGAAGGATCACGCGCGTTCATATCATTTTTCAGAAGAAAGCGTGCGTTCATATTACTATCTCAGTCCGAACCCTGAAATGTCAAACCTTTCAGCACCATGTGTTGTCTAGCATCGCACGCAGACAGATTCTTTTCGATGTGCCGGTTAAGCAAGTAGCAAAATTTTTTTTTTTTTTTGAAAACAACACGGCTCAGTCCTGTTCCAATGCATCTTACACCTCATTTGCACTTCCAGGCAACTCAATTGCACCTTGCAAGACGTCTCCCTGATAACAACTTGCTACTCCATAATCCATATCGCACGAGTACACACCAACAGCTGGTTCCAAATAATTCGAATCGTGGTAGGGAACATAGTTTTTTTTTTTAAACTATTGGAAAAAGCTCTATCATTCATTTCAGAACAAGAGAATATATCAGTAGCTTTTTATAGCAACACATATAATTAGCTCATGGTAACGACAAAAACACCACTATTACTCTAAGTTAATTACACTGATCTCGGCATATTAGCTAACAAAATATCGGGCGCACCCGACATTTTATCAGTTAATACACTGTATTCAGAGTGTTACAACAGAACAATAATTAGAGACTGAAATAAAAACTTATTACAATCCATTGCAACACAGGGCTACATGTTCAGTAAATCTAATTATACAAAAGATTCAAATATAACAAAAATATAACACATAAATACTAATTATACCGAAGATCGACGAAAGCTGGTGTACGGTTTAACCAACAATCTAGTCCTCTTGGTAGTCCACCTCATAGTAATCCTGGTCCTACGGGTGATCCTCACCCCACACCCTATAGGCATAACCATCGAGATCCACATCCCAATCGGTCACCTGATCATTAATGTAGTTTTCTGAGCAAAGAGGGAGTTAAGCAAGGGCGAGTACAAAAGTACTCAGTAAGCATTAATAACAAATGCATCATATAAATTTTTCAACATTCCAACTCATATTCATTTATCCCAAATCCAATTTTAGGAAAATAGGTTTTTATTATGAAAACGTTTAATTCATATTTAATTTTTTTGAAATTGCTACTAACACTCGTATATGAGGTAGACTTAGCTTCCGTAGCCTACAATCTAGGAGACAGGCTGATGAGGTCATCACATCTTTGGATACACACAACACTCCTCCGCAAGATGCTAGGCAAAGACCTATGACGAGGACACGTGCACGATAGTTGGATTACCAGGTGAGCTCATTTTTAGGAGTTCATAATTTTCCTATTGAGGATGGATTGCTATCTAAGTTTTGTGATATTATTCTACTCAGGAACCAAGGAGAAGGGAGCATCACTACTACCACAACAAGTCTAGGCCGACCTTGCTTCAATGCCAGTTCAATTCGGAATCAGCTTGACAGTTGTGATTTAAAATGATCATAACTTTCACATACGGAATCCGTTGGAGGTGTTCGAGTAATTATTGAAATCTTATGACGAAACATTTCCAATGGTTCTGGCCTCACCTTCAGATTCCTTGTCTACACGTCACAATTGTGAAAAGAAGTTCTGCGTCACTTGTTGGGCCATCTTAGGCCTTGTAATAGTGTTCAGATCTGAGTCCAGGTTGTGTGTGCCCACTTGTTGGCGCACAAACCTAAGACGGTTTTCCCTTGGTCACCACCTCTTTATAACCCTTGTGGCCACTGCTTTTAGTTTTTAGGCTTGTTTAGATTGTTTTTTTCGTTCAGAAAATATCAGTTGTGGTGTAACGATTGCAGGATGAACTTGGTCGTCTCGGTCAAGTAGCCTCATCGTCAACGTCATATCGATCAATCGTAACTATCACTCTCATCGGAAGATCGTGCCAACATTTCCATCAGGTGGTAGCAGAGCCACAATTGCCTGGTGACGACTTGCTGGTCGTAGTGTCTATTCCCTTAGAGTTTCGAGTTCTGGTCACCCTCACCTTCACGCCGCTACAGCACACATCAACCATCATCCAGCCACGCTGCCAACCATCATCTCGCTGAGCTGCCAACCATCATCTTGCCGAACCGCTAACCATCACCTTGTCGTGCTGCCTTCGCCTTCACATTGGATGCACAACACCAACCATCCCACATCTCCTATCGCACGCCGCACCTTCGAGTCCCAAAAGACAGAAGAGGAAAGTTTAAGTTCGGATCAGGAAAGAATTGAGTTTCAATCGGATATAGATATTATGTCCCTAAGAATTGATCAGGATAGCACCGATTAAATATTCGTGCAGAGAATGTCCCTAAGACCGCGTTCTTTACGCGATATAGATATTATGAGTTTACGGTCATGTCTTTTGGATTGACCAATACTCCTGCAAATTTCATGAAAATAATGAATAAAGCTTCATGGAATATTTGGACAAGTTGTTGTCATGTTCATAGAGGATATACTGTTTACTCCAAGTCTGAAGCAGAGCATGCAGAACACTTGAGATTAATCCTAAAAAAACTGTTAGAGCAACAATTATATGCTAAGTTTAGTAAGTGCGACTTTTGGAAAGAGAAGGTTAAATTCCTTGAACATGTGATGACTGCTAAAGGAGTTGCTATTGATCCGAGTAAAATGGAAGCAATGTTGCATTGGGAGCAACCGAAGTCAGTTACCTAGATCCGTAGTTTTCTGGGGATGGCGGGATATTACCATCAATTTATCGAAGGATTCTCGACAATTGTTAGGCCAATTACGCAATTATTGAAAAAGGAAAAAAGTTTGCATGGATGCCAGAATGCGAGAAAAGTTTTCAGGAACGGAAGAAGCGTTTGACAACAACACCAGTGTTAGTGTTGCCCGATGTTCAGAACAGCTTTGGTATATATTGTGATGCTTCTGGACAAGAACTTGGGTGTGTGTTGATACATAATGGTAATGTTGTTGCATATGTGTCAAGGCAGTTGAGGCCGCATGAAGAGAGTTACCTTACACATAATTTGGAAATGGCTTCCTAGTGCATGTTTTGAAGTTATGGCGTCATTATCATATTGAAAATAGATGTGAGATATATACATACCACAAGAGTTTAAAATGTATATTTACTCAGTCGGATCTCAATATGAGACAGAGGAGATGGTTGGAGTTGATAAAGGATTATAATGTTAGAATCCACTATCATCCTGAAAAAGCTAATGTGGTAGTTGACACTTTGAGTCGTAAGAGCCATAGTGCTAATATGCTAATGTTAAATGACCTGTCCTAGTTATACAACGAATTTCAAAAGTTGAAACTGGAAGTGGTTCCAGAAAGATTCTTAGCTACGTTGGAAGTAAAGCCGACGTTGAAAGATCAGAGAAGGTCAGAAGGATGATGAAAAGGTCAACATAATCAAATCCAAGAAGCATAAATGTTTAGCCAAAGATTTCACTTTAGAAGATTAAGGTACCATATGGTTCAAAGGTCGAATTTGTGTGCCCAATAAGAAAGAGGTTAAGCAGTTAATACTTGAGGAAACCCATGATTCAAAGTATTTGACTCATCCAGGAAGTGTCAAGATGTATCAAGATCTCAAAGAGAGGTTTTGGTGGCCTGAGATGAAGTGTGAAGTTGCTAAATATGTTACTTTATGTGATGTGTATCAGAGTAAAGGCAATGCATCAAAGACCTATTAGTTCATTACAATTGTTGAAGGTTTTTTAGTGGAAGTAGGAGGTAAACCGGTAATAAAATCCATAGCACTGAGGATTTACCTAGAACCCAGAGTGGTTATGATTCCACATAGGTTATCATTGATCGTTTGACCAAAATTGCTCATTTTATACCAGTTAAGACTATTTATTTATGAGATCGTTTGGTAGAGCTAGGCATGTTAAGGATTTTGTGTTTACATGGAGTGCCTAAGAAGATAGTATTAGACAAAGGTACCCAATTTACCTCGAGATTTTGGAGTAAGTTGTGTGAAGTAATGGAAACTTATTTGAATTTTAGTACAGCGTATCATCTGTCGATAGATGGTCAGACTAAGGGAGTTAATCAGATTTTAGAGGATATGCTGAGAGCTTGTGCATTAGCTTATGCTACTTCATGGGATAAAAGTTTACCATACGCCAAGTTTAGTTATAATAACAGTTATCAGGCAAGTTTGCAAATATCACTATGTGAAGCTTTGTATGGTTGTGCCTGTCATACTCTATTGAACTGGAATGAGACAGGAAAGCGTTTGGTGTTGGGTCTAATATTTTTAAGGAAGCCGAAGAATAGATTGCTATGATCAGAGAGAGGTTGAGAGTGGCTCAGTCGAGACAAAAGAATTATGGTGATAATCGTTATTGAGAGTTGAGCTTTGAGCCAGATGATTTTGTGTATATCAGAGTTACCCCTCTTAAAGGAGTTAAAAACTTTCATGCTAAAGTAAAGCTTGCACCAAGATACGTTGGTCCATTTAAAATTTTGAGCCACAAAGAAGAGGTTACTTATCATTTAGAATTGTCGTAGTTGTTGACAGGAGTGCATTATGTGTTTCATGTGTTTCAGATGAAGAAGTGTCTTCGAGTGCCCTCAGAGCAGAACACCATTAGTCAATTGAGCTAAAAGAGGATTTTAATTATAAAGAGTAGCCAATCAAAATTTTGGATATAGCGGATCGCAGGACCAGAAATGAGTCAATACGTTTCTACAGAGTGCAATGGAGCAATCACTCAAAGAGCGAAGCTACATGGGAGCGTGAAGAGAATTTGAAGTCAGAATTTTCTAACCTATTCTTTAGTCAACTCTAAATCTCGAGGTCGAGATTCTGTTAAGGGGGAGGTTTGTAACATCTCAATTTTTGATTATTTGGATTTAATATGGATTTTGTGATTTTTTTAATTTATTGGATTTTTTTGGAATTTATTAATTATTATTGAATATGGCCTATTGTTTAAAGCTTTTAAATAACGGGAAATTTTAAATAAAATTTTGTTAAAAAAATTTATTTGGGTTTCAAATGTCTCAAAATATGTTTAGGAATTTTTCTAGGATTTTTCTGATATTTTTGCTATTTTATTTGGCCTAAACTATTTTTAGAATTATTTTAAATGGAAAAGTATTTAAAAACCTTTTGAGCAATGCTTGGGCCGAAAGCCCTATAGGCTCGGCCCAATTCTCCATGTGGGCCTGGTCCATGTTAGACATAGCCGGTCCGTAAGCCACATGACCCAAGTGATCTCGGCCGTTAGATGGGGGTGCAGTGCGGTCAGGATCGAATCGTGTCCGTAGTGAGTGTGCCGTTGATCTCGCCACATATTCGTCTTTGGGTCATCGTCTCCATGCTGACCCCGAACTTTGCCTCCGTAGCCGCCATGGACTCTAGGGTTCATCTTGTGCACGGCGTGGACGTTGGGGCTTTTATAAGGAGCGCACCAGGTGCGCAATACCCTCATTAGTCCAAACCCTAGATCAATTCTGAGGATTAGTTCGCAATCTCGCCGGATTTTAAGGATTTCAGCGAGAACCATTGCAACAAAGTTTTCCTTGATTCGTCTTCCTCGATGATCTCCAAGGTCGAAGCTAGGTACCAGCGTGATCGTCTCGTCAAGTTGAAGCCCGTGCGCGTGCTAGATCTGCGAGAGGATCGCCGTAGTTCATTGTTGCCGAGAGGTCGACCGCCGCCATTAAAGAGCCTTCATCTCTGTTGTTTCGGTGAGCCAAGAGGGAAACAGAATGCGCCATCATAACCGCAACGGCGAGATCTGCTCAGAGGTGATCTTCTTCCTCACCACCGGTGACCATAGGTCTCCACACCGCCGCCGTTGACGTGGTTGGCTTTGAGTATGCTATGTGGTGCCACATCGACTGTAACATCAGTGCCAACTAGTCCATCGATCTGATGTGTCGGCTCGGTTAGCACACGCGTGACGCTTGTGTGACGGGTCTAGTTAGCAGAGTTGGGTCACACCTGTCAGTCAAAGGCGCCATGTGCACCAAATCCACTGTGGACCGTAGACCGGCTCTGGATGTGGTCCATGGACCAAAGGTCCCACCTGTCAGCCTAATAGGGTTATTTTCAAATTATTTTATTATCTTGCTGACGTCAGTGATGACGCAAAAATTAGGATTCCCCAATATAAAAAATAATTCAAGTAATTCGGTATTTTCGAATTTTTTGATTTTTATGATTTTTGAATCTTTCAAGAGTCCGTTCTCCCTCATACGAGCTCCAGTTGAGGTTATTCAAATTTCTAAAAATTTGTAAAACTGAGATCTATTTTAATGGTGATTTTTTTTATTTTTGGAGATTGTTTGCTCTATATTTTGGTGTTTATTAGCTGTTTTCTGTTGTTACGCGTAGATGTCGAAATGCTCGAAACGTCTGAGGAGGAATCATTGGCTCAAGAGCAAGGTCTAGAATAAGAATAAGAGTTTTTCTAAAGCAAATTGTGCTTTGATCATGTTGAACCTAATTTATAAAATTGCTTTGTTGATTTACTTTATGCATGATATTTTGTGTGCACAACTGTTTCAAAATAGTTTGGAATCTAGTTAATCTACCCATTTGAATTATACCCTGCCTTGTTATTTGTATGCCATGATTAATTGTCACCCTAGGATGATTCATTACTAGTTGGTTAATAATAGAAATCAACATGGGTTGGTTAGACCGTTTTAGTATGCTTAGCCATGCCACGGTACCTCATGTCTTTGGAATATCAATTTAATCTTGACTAATGGAATATGGAATGTGTTTATGGAATTGGTGTGTTAGGTGTTGTCACACAATGATGTTGAGTTGTAGTGACGGGGAGGTCACGCAACGATGTTGACTTGTTGATGGCACGTGGTGCTTGGTAATCAACTAGGGTGGTAATCATTTAGATTAGGGTAAGTGGCAAGGGGCAGTGTGCCAAGGTAGGCCAAAAGAGTAGAGGATTTGTGGAAGTCTTGCCTCGATCATCTTAAGAACTGAACCTTGCAAGCATTTGACCTGAGTCAAACATGTAACCACATGTGTAGAATGGGACGGACCTAACTAATTAATTTGCAATGTCTTAACTTTGGTAATACTAGTGGTGGTGTGAGTCCCGGGTGTGCGGATCAACTCACATGGCGCAAGAGAGGGGCCCTGTTGTGGTGGTGTAACCCTTCAGTGTTGAAACTAGCGGGTAGTACTGGGTTAAGACATAGCATTGTAAAGACTTTGTCATGATCTCTCAGCGGCACACTAAAGGAAGTGTGCTAATATCAATTGCATAAAGAGATGATCATGTCGTGTGGTAAAGCGCAAAACGTCTGCTGAGTGTAAAATCTATTCGGATAGTCGTGATCGCGGTATTGAGCAATGCTCGAGGATTACAGTTAAGGGTTAGATTTTATAAAAAAAGAAATTAGATGAGAAGGCAGGATGCTATTGGAAAGTTTAGAATTTGACTTAAAGCATAATGCCATGTTTACTTGAGAAATAACTGTAATTTACTTATTACTGTTATTTATTTTACTGTCTTTTCAATCTACTTATTGTATTTATTTATAAATGCTGCTTTACTGCAAAATAACCATGTTAGCCATTCCATTTGAATAAGCCTTGTATATAGTTACGTTAGAATTGCATTCAGTTCACCCTTGCCAACAACATCACTAGTTGAGAAGGAGTCCATACCAGCTTTGGAGAAGGTGTATTAGGAAGAGACAAATATTTAGGATATGAGTCTTGTCAGTTGCCTGTGATATACTGAAAAGTTTATCTATGTTTTTATTCCGCTGTAGTTTAATTTGTTATTTACAGTTTAGCCTTACGAGGTTTAGTCATGTAAGTTTGACTATAAAGTCAGTTAACAGGTTAATATTTAATTTATGATGTCTTTTATTATATTTTCGCTGTGTATGTGATATTCATCTATGTTGAGTCTATGTGCACTAGCGTGATTCTAAACTAGTATAATATATACAGAGGGTTTAAATTTATATATTCAAGTCCCAATAAAGAGCACAGGTTGGTGAACGATGCAGACGAGTCGCTTGTAAGGGTATTTATGCGTCTAGAATTCATAGTTTTCTCATGTGTAGACACCAGAGTTATCCCGTGTGCGTTCTTATCAATTTTTTTCAAAAGGCGCGCGTTCATATCTGGCAGCATTATCCTGATATTCCTTTAAGGCATCACGTCTGCAACATGTGCCGACTTGCAAGTAGCACACTTTTTTTTATTTGAAAGCAAAAACAAGTAGTCCGGTTCCCATGCATCTTACACCTCATTTGTACAACCATCCAAGCAACTCAATTGCAAAACGTCTCCATGATTACAACTTGCAATTTCATAATCCCACAAGTAGACTCCCAACTTCTTCCAAATAATTCAAGCTGCAGTAGAAAACATAATGGGCAGGTAGCAGCAAATGGTTTCAGTGAACGCCGCAAAGCTGAATTCGAAAAGAATGCGTTCATGCATCTTCCACGTTCTCACTATAGCTTGGACAATTGGACCACAGGTCCGTATGCCATTTAGAGCAGCTAGCTAGTGCCACACCATACTTAAACATCGTCTTGCAAAGAAGAGCTTTGAGCTCCATACCTGTAACTAGCAGCAATGGCCTCTTTGGGTGTCTTGCTTTATCTCTTCACCTTGTTTCTCAGCCTACCATTAGCCATCTGCAATGAGAGTGAAAATGATCGACAAGCTCTCCTTTGCTTCAAGTCCCAGCTCTCAGGTCCAGCCGGTGTTTTAGCATCATGGAGCAATGCATCCCTGGAATTCTGCAACTGGCATGGAGTTACATGTAGCGCACGGTCTCCTCGCCGTGTCATTGCACTAGACCTCGCATCAGAAGGCATCACAGGCTCCATATCATCTTGCATTGCAAACCTCACCTCTCTTACAAGGCTGAAACTTTCAAACAACAGCTTCCATGGCAGCATACCATCCGAGCTTGGCCTCCTGAGCCAACTCAGCAACCTCAACCTCAGCATGAACTCTTTAGAAGGTAAGATCCCATCTGAACTCTCTTCATGTTCCCAACTTCAAATCCTAGGTTTGTGGAACAATTCCCTCCACGGTGAGATCCCACCTAGCCTAAGTGAATGCACACATCTTCAAGAAATTAACCTTAGCAAGAACAACCTCCAAGGGAGCATCCCCTCTGCTTTCGGGGATCTTCCTAAGCTGCAAACACTAGTCCTCGCTAGTAATAGGCTCACTGGCGAAATACCACTGTTTCTGGGCAGCAGCTTTTCCCTCACATATGTCGATCTCGAGAATAATGCTCTCACAGGAGGCATCCCAGAGTCATTAGCAAATAGTTCATCTCTCCAAGTACTTAGGCTAATGAGCAACAGTCTTACTGGAGAAATCCCAAAGGCTCTCTTCAACACATCATCACTGATAGCTATTTGTCTTCAACAGAACAGCTTTGTTGGTTCTATACCACCTGTTACAACCACCTCACCCTCTGTTCAACATCTCAATTTAGCGGAGAACTATCTCTCTGGAACAATTCCTTCCTCACTTGGGAACTTCTCCTCCCTACTTAATCTTCGTCTTCATCAGAACAGTTTAGCTGGGAGCATCCCAGAGAGCTTAGGTCATGTTCCAACACTAAAAATAGTGAACTTGAATGTAAATAACGTGTCTGGGCCAGTTCCGCCGTCTCTCTTCAACATGTCATCCCTAGCATACCTTGCTGTGGCAAATAACTCGCTCATCGGAAGATTTCCTTCTGACATCGGCTACACGCTCCCAAACATTGAGGGCTTAATCCTCTCAACAAACAAGTTCGAGGGCCCGATCCCAGCTTCCCTTCTCAATGCACACAACCTCCAGAGGCTTTACCTAGCTAACAACAGGCTAACTGGATTCGTGCCATTCTTCGGGTCATTGCCAAATTTGGTGGTACTTGATGTGTCATACAACATGCTAGAAGCAGGTGACTGGAGCTTTGTCTCTTCACTCTCGAATTGCTCAAGATTGAGTGCACTGATGCTGGACGGGAACAATCTCCATGGGAAATTGCCAAGTTCTATCGGCAATCTTTCCAGCAGTCTTGAGCTGTTGTGGCTAAGAAACAACAAAATTTCTGGGCCTATACCACCAGAGATAGGCAATCTAAAGAGCCTCAATAATTTGTTAATGGATTACAATTTTTTCACTGGTAATATACCACCAACAATTGGAAATTTGTACAAGTTGGTCGTTTTATCCTTTGCACGAAACAAACTCTCAGGCCAAATCCCTGATACTATTGGCAACCTTCTTCAGCTGACTGATCTGAAATTGGATGGGAACAACTTGAGTGGAAAGGTACCTGCAAGTATAGGACTCTGTACACAACTCCAAATACTTAACCTTGCTCACAACTCATTACATGGGAGTATACCAAGTGAAATCTCCAAAATTTATTCACTTTCTCAAGAGTTGGACTTGTCACACAATTACCTGTCTGGAGGAATACCAGAGGGGGTTGGCAATCTCATCAATCTGAATAAACTTAGCATCTCAAACAACAGGTTGTCCGGAAACATCCCATCTACTCTCGGCCAATGCGTGGTTCTGGAGTATCT
Organism: Otatea glauca; assembly: GCA_036346275.1. Taxonomy (NCBI): domain Eukaryota; kingdom Viridiplantae; phylum Streptophyta; class Magnoliopsida; order Poales; family Poaceae; genus Otatea; species Otatea glauca. The sequence goes on from CM070721.1 coordinate 51,514,492, forward strand.
TGAGATGCAAAGCAACTTCTTTGTAGGAAGCATTCCACAATCTTTTGTGCACTTGGTAGGCATCAAGGAGATGGATATTTCTCAGAATAATTTGTCCGGAAAAATCCCAGAGTTCCTCGCATCCTTGAGTTCTTTGCATGATCTCAATTTATCCTTCAACAATTTTGATGGAGCAGTTCCAAGGGGCGGTGTTTTTGACAATGCTAGTGCCGTGTCAATTGAGGGAAATGATCATTTGTGTACAAGTGTTCCAACAGGAGGTATGCCTCTTTGTTCAGCATTGGTTGGCAGGAAAAGGAAACACAAATCTTTGGTGCTACTCTTAGAGATAGTAACACCAATTGTTGCTGTTGTTATAATCACTTCGTCCTTTACTGCAACAATTCATTGGAGGAAGAGAAGTGCAGCAAAGCCACATTTGCAACAATTCAATGAGCAAATGAAAAAGATTACATATAAAGACATTGAAAAGGCTACAGATAGGTTCTCAACTGCTAACTTAATTGGCTCAGGGTCATTTGGAATGGTATACAAAGGTACTCTGGAGCTTCAGGAAGATCAAGTCGCCATCAAGATTTTTAACCTTGACAGATATGGGGCTCATAGGAGCTTTGTTGCAGAGTGCGAAGCCCTAAGAAACGTACGCCATCGAAATCTTGTGAAAATCATTACTTTATGCTCTTCAGTGGATTCGACTGGGGCAGACTTCAAGGCCCTAGTGTTCCAACACATGCCGAATGGGAACCTAGAAATGTGGCTACATCCGAAGGCCCATGAACATAGTCAAAGAAAGATTCTGACTTTAAACCAAAGAATTAATATAGCCTTGGATGTAGCATTTGCTTTGGATTATCTTCATAACCAATGTGCACCTCGGCTAATACATTGTGACTTGAAGCCAAGCAATATTCTTTTGGATCATGATATGGTTGCGTCTATCAGTGACTTTGGCCTAGCAAGATTTCTATTTACTACTTCAAATGCACATCAGCATAGTTCAACAAGTTTGGCGCACCTAAAAGGATCCATCGGATACATCCCACCAGGTGAGATAAGCTTCTTTGTAAGATGTTGATTCTGTTTTTTCTTTACAGAATTGTATAGATAGTGCCTATATTCTAATTTTATTACGTTTATAAATGTAAATCCAGAGTATGGCATGAGCGAGGAGATATCAACAATGGGCGATGTCTATAGTTTTGGAGTGCTTCTGTTACACATGATAACAGGGTGTAGTCCAACTGATGAAAAGTTTAATGATGCTACAAGCTTGCATGAATTTGTTGATAGAGAATTTCAAAAAAAGAATTATGCTGTCGTTGATCCCGCAATGATACAAGATGACCTCATTGCAACCGATGTGATGGAGAACTGCGTCATTTCATTGGTTAGAATAGGTCTCTCCTGCTCCATCACATCTCCCAAAAAGCGACCGGAAATGGGACAAGTCTGTACCGAGATCCTTAGAATCAAGCATGCAGCCTCAAACATGCAAGTCAGATGAAGCAAAGATTTGGCAGGATGGTAGCTGTGACAGAGATAGACATGCATAGAAGAATACTAATGTACATTTTAAGGGTTTTCCGTTTTGAGTTTAGTTAGTGACATCTGTGGAAAGTAACATGCTTTTTGGCATTAGCGCATTCCGTGTTATTTTTCATTTAATTTTCCAAGTTCAACATTTCTAATAGCACAATTCTAGCGATTAGAGCTCAATCAATTTGTGTAATTGGTGTCCATTCAACGCCAAATAGATGTTTGTAGAAGCTAATTTGGATTATGATGGGGACTAAATCTCAAATTCGGACAGGACTCCAACACCAAATTCGCGTAACCAAGCTAGAAAGTTGTCGAGGCCGAAGCCTACATACAGATCGACCTCGCCCAATCCGCGCAGAACACCCCAGATCTAGCAGATAGACATGCGAACGAGCGTACCTCGCCATGGCAGAACCCCAGATCTTGAGCGCCGCGTGCTGCTGTTGCTAGGATGTCGACGCCTGTATCCCTGCAAGCCGCGGTATGGAGCCGCTGGAGCTCTCCCGCACTGCATGTCTCGCCGCAGCTCGTGCAGCACCGCGCCTCGCATGGTCGCACCAGCACCTTGCTCGCCAGCCGTACAGGGCTTTTCGCTACATGGTTTGGTTCGCTGTCGGCTGTCGCCTTGTGAACAAATAGTTATTTTGCAGGCAATTTTGATGTTTGAGTGACAAATAAGTTATTTTCATCCCGTAAAAACAAAAAAAAAAAACACCTTAGGCTAGCTATTAATTATAGTACGGCTTAGGCTTTTTGAAAAGCCCGGTTGAAAATCCTCCCATTTATTTGAGCTTTGGCTTTTAATATGAAGAAAAGACCTAAACAAACAAGAACTATGTATTTATGCTTCATGCCTTAGACATGTGCCCCAAACTCACCATAATTACTAGCCATGCCACCTTTTTAAATTGATTTGACCATACCATATCTCCTTTTCATACTGAAATGATCGAACCGTATCATATCACCTTTTTAGATTGAATTGACAATACGTATTAATTTTTCTCAAGTCCATCAGCTTTCTGCAGTGACTTGCACCTCGCTAAGCAATGTTGTGCCGAACAATTCTTTCTCATGGACGTTAGTGCACCTCCATTCACCAAAAATTACTTCCTCAACACTATACCTTAATTGCCTATTATAAAACTGGGGTGTACTCTATCACCACATTCAACACTCCATTCGACCTAATCTCAAAAACATGGAGAGCAAAGGGAGAAAAGGGGTAGAGGAGGTTACTCCCTCTAGTTTGGGGATGTTAGACTATGAGGAGAAGCTTCAGAAGCCGAAGTGAGTTACTAGGAAGGTGGGAACCTACTCTGATCATTCTTGCAAAGATGCACCTATACTACCAGAGTTTCACACACTCGCAATGTGACTGCGGTAAGCTGGAAAAGGTCATTTAATCCACACATCCAGAGATCACTGCCCGAGCGTTCTACATGTGCTGGGATTATTGCATATGTGAATGTCACACTTTGATTTTTCACATTGTATTGTTGCATTTTACATATCACCAACTGTATTCGTGTATAATGGTAGCTATCAGAGTGTTGCTATTTCTTCCATTATATCGACAGCCCATAGAAGTACTTCAGGGCATTCATTCAGCAAAAATACGTGTTGAACTATGTAGTTGTACCTGAGAACTTTACCAATTAGAAACCTAACTCAACCGAGAGCGAGGAAGATAAGGAAAAAACATTGATGGTCTGTGCGGAACCGAAGTGGTGGTGGAAGCCCAAAAGTGTCCTTACAACCGAACAAGAGGAGGCCCTAGCGAAGGCTCAAGCCAAGAGTGGAGAAGGCAAGGGAAAGATACCAATGATCCCCAATACTCCTGTTGAGCGGGACATTATTTTGGACAGGGATAAGCCTCTAAGTGTCCTAGAGGCCGAGTACCGTGAGGCCCGGGCAAAGGCCTGTGCCCACATGGCAGTGGGAGACAAAGGGAAAGCATCGATAAACCCTAATAAATAGGACATATGACCACAAACCTTGCTTTCCTATGCTCCTAGTGTTTTTTTGTTCCAAAAGACGTGCATGTATGTTACATGTAGTTTGAGTTGATGGTTAATTTGTGTATGTTGTTGTTTGTACCGTAAGAGTAACAAGGCAAACACACGCACCTAATCCATACCCTACGTGTCATGTAACTCCTATTGTAACTACAAAATAATCTTGGGCTTGAAATGTTATCACGTAATGAGGAAACCTAACTAATTCGGTGTTTCTAATTTTTTCTATCTAACATATAATCATGCTTCCGAAATGCATCTCTGGTAGTCCAAAATAAACAAACGTTACAATTGTCCAAAAGGCATACTCAAACACAATAAAAGGATAATTATAAAAAAAAACTCTAATTTTCTCTATCTACCACACAGTCGTCCAAAAGCCTTGTAAAGTACTCATACAGATAAAAAGGAAAAATAGCTTATGTCACCATTTGACACGATAGCAGAACCTATGCACTATTTGAAATTGCGACATGCCTCTATTGCAATTTCAAACGGTGATAGAGGTTCTCTTATCGTGTCAAATAGCGATAGAGACCTTCTTGTTGCTATATTGGAGTCCAAATCAGATTATCGATGTTTTGAATGGCGGGAGATAGAAGGTTACTTCTATAATTTTTTCTAGATGACTGGTATATGCAATGTTAATTAAAAATTTATTATTTAGAATAATTCTGTTTTTGACTGTATTGCAGTGTAGACCTCTGTCTTCATTGAAAAAAAAGGCAAAGGATACAGGTCCCTAGAATTCGGTATTCAGGAGGAAGAAGAGTTTCCATAGGAGACTTATATAGTTTAGATTTTTCATCTAATTAATAATCTCTTTCCTATTTGTATTTGTATTTGTATTTGTATTGAATTCGTATTAAAAAATGATACATATATGGTATAGATTTTTCTCATACGAAATGTTCTTTTGTCCGAACTACTCGTATTCGAATTCGACGAAGCAACATAAATGCCTTATTGCAATATGTTTATAATGAGTTGGACTTAATGTTGATCCTTGAGGTAAAATAAATATATTAGAATGCTTAAAGCATCATTCATACTTTGTCATTACGTAAGTTATGAGGACATAAGGATCTTATGAAATTGAGTAGATATTTAGTTAATTTGTATTCGTATTGGTTTAAAAAAAGCGAATACAAATGTCGTTTGACCACTATTCGATTCGAATTCTAACATAGATTATATATCTAGTTAGCTATTTAATATTCACTTAACAATTAATTATCCTTGAAATAAAGGTCTACGAAGGCCAATCCGGTCCCAGGACCGTTCATAGCTTGAGAATGTAGCGACCAGCTCCACAAGCATCAGTTGATCGGAATAAGACACGTGCTCTATAGCACATTCGTTTGACATACCAGCCAAGGGGCTCATAACTCTACCATGAGCCACCCTACCGACCAGCTGGTATAGACTCTTATTCTAACCAGCCGGTATATTTAGGAGGTATTTGGTACAGCTCTAGCTTCACTAAAATTTATAGCGCTGGAGTTGTAGGTACATTAATGGTATAGCTCCAGATCGTAACTCCACCTCAGATCTTAATCTTGTAGGCTAAAATAAATTGAATTAAATTTATATTTTTAGTCTAAAATTAAATAAGGTGACCCACCTAAATACTCTTAATATACCCACAGCTCCAGCTCCACGGATCTGTGGAGCTAAAAATACCCAGCTTCACCAGATCTACGGATCTGGTAGAGCTGGAGCCGTACCAAACACACCCTAAGAGTGTTTAGGTAAGTCATCTTATTTATATTTTAGACTAAAAATATAAACTTAGGCTGTGTATGGCACAACTCCAGCTCCACCAGATCCGTGGAGTTGGAGCTATGGGTATATGAGTGTTTATGTGAGTCATCTTGTTTACATTTTAGACTAAAAATATAAACTTAATTCATTTTATTTTAGCCTACAAGCTTCAGATTTGAGGTGGAGCTGTGATCTAAAGCTCTGCCAAATAGGGTCTTAACTCACTTTATTTTAGCTTACAAACTCTAGATCTAAGGTGGAGCTGAGATCGAGCTCTGCCAGATAGGACCTTACTTTATTAAAGCTCGCAGGTTTCGCGGCCAGAGGGCCTAGCCACGTCGCGCCCCTTCAGATAGGGCCTTTCATTTTTCGTAATTGCGTCGAGGTCCTGATTGCTGACGGCCGTCCATCTTTCGTGTTGATGAAGATCCGCCCGTCCGCGTGTCCCAGAGCCCGGCTCCTGCCTTGCCGACAAACCAGCCACCACAGAGCGTTCGAGAAACCTCGAGTGGCCTCTTCGCCCTCCGCGTTGTGGGTTCCTCCTCCTTCCTCATGCCGTTCCATTTGCCCATGCCACCGCTGCTGCCATGCTCTAGATGTTGGTCCTCCTCGCCTCCTTCGTCAGCTTCCCCGCTCGAGTGCTTCGACGTGTGCCTCCGCGCTTCCTTCGTCGGCTTCCCCGCTCGAGTGCTGATGGAATAATTTTGGGAAAACATTATAACCATTTTTAAGTTGTCTAGGTCTGCACAGATTGTTTGAAATTGCCAGAATAAATTTCTAGGCGAAACTTTGATTGGTTTTTTTAGATAAATAGCACGAAGAACAGGTCATTGCTTCATGCAGCTCTAAGGGCTCCAAGAGAGGCGGTCATAAATAGTGATGTCGTGAATGTGGTCCCTGAAGTTTGGAGTGTTAAAGATAGGATAAAGCAGTTTTCAGAAACTTTTAGGAGTGGATTATGGGTTGCCTTGAAATGGTTCTTGAACTCAGTAAATGTGCCACAGACATGAAAGATTGTTCATTGCTACTTCTTGGACTGCATGTTGGAGGAAATGAAAAAGCATTGCCTAATGTTGTGTCAGTTGGAATAGGTGGTAGCTTTCTTGGGCCTCTGTCTGTGCATACTGCTCTCCAGACTAGTAAAATATAATGCTATTCATTCCTAGGTTCTACAAACTGAGGTTGTTTTACTGCAAGTTTTGATCTAACATGCTCTAAAAATATTGGTATTTTTCAAATCCAGGAGCGGCAGAACCTTCTAAAGGGCGACAACTGAGATTGTAAGTGTGTATGTGGGGCATGCTTTCTGAATTGTGATCATTTATTGTCTTGACAGTTTATTTAGATTTTAGACGCTTGCATAGAATTAGAATCTTTGCATAGGTTTTTAATCACTGTTCTCCATCATCCTAACTACTTTTGCTTTATATTTTACATTTTAATTTTCTATGTCTGCATACTTTATCAGAATCCTAGCTCTTTTCCTCTCTTCTTTAATTTGTTCGTTCTTTATATAAGAGCTGAAGTTAACACTCCTTCCAAACTGGACCAACTTGCAAAGAAACTATGGATTAGCTATGCAGATACGATCCATGAATGCTGAAGTGCTGGGAAATCCCTAACCAATCTGAAATTGTTATGCAGAAGCAAAGCTTTACTCTGCTTCACTCATGACAAAAAACATAAAGCAACAATTTTAGAGAACCACGTTTCCTTTTGCGTAGCATTTCACAAAACCACAATTTCGAGTATCTAACAGGCAGGTTCACTCCTCAGTCTCACAATTCTAACCCGTGTCCGTCTGCTAATATGGTATATGGATATGCTTGTGGGACCGATAGGTGGGCCCGATCCATTGGATATGACAGTAATGGTTGAAAGTGTGGTTTTGTGAAATGTTATACAAAGAGAAGTGTGGTCTTGTGATATTTCTACCAAGGGTACCGTGAGTTTGTGAAATTTACTCTTAAATTCTTCAATGTCTAAGTTTCTGTTTTTCCTTTGTATTTACCCAAATTAGTTGCACGACTGATGTGCTAATGCCTTAATTATTTTGTTGCTTCTTTCAAATTCTTCACAGCAAGGATGGGTTTTCCTTTTCAACTTAATTGGTATAATGCCATTGGCCGAAAGATTGGGATATGCAACTAAACAAGTGCCAGTGAATTTTCCTGCATTTCCAGTAGAGATATGTCCTAATGAATTCTGCAGAAGCCTGAATTTTCCTATAGATATGTCCTAATGGATACTGTAGAAGCCTGAATTTTCCTAGAGATATGTCCTAATGGATGCTGCTTTGTCTCCTGCAGGCAACTTGCTTGCTACACTGGTCCGACAAGTAGGTTCTTTGATTTCGTATTATGCTAGCTTTCCAATGCAAAGCTTTGCTTCAAGCCTTCAACAGCTTAATTCGTAAATATTTGACCTTTCTGAACTGCAGTTGGGGGGTTTCTGGATGCTACCTTTGGAAATGCGAGAGATGATTATCTCGATATATGCATTGAAAAATGGAATGATTTGTGTCATCAAGCAGTCATTACTAGGCTCTATATAATCAAACGTGCTGTTAGTTCTTGGGTGCGTTTTCTTTGCCTGTGGTCTTGTCCACCCTAATAGGGACCAAGTCATCAATAAGGTACCTTTATGAATAATGTAGTATGGTTGCTTTCCTTAATATATTTATATTACAGTCTATTCTATTATAATCCGCGCATTTGATCTCTATTGACTTGCATTTATCGATGCAGGCATCAGCTATTGTGAACTCAGGATTGTTATTGATAGCTGTCTTGGGTTTAATGTTTACAGCAGTAGCTGCATCATGCTTGTGACCTATGCTACCTATCTATTTTTTCAACTAAGAGCCACCAGTGTCTTTACAGCCTAATTGGTGAAGTAAGTAGCTGAACGTTAATTTATGCAAACATTGAAAACTGAAAAACGAGAACTATATGCATAAGGAGATAACATTAATTACTGTGCAAAATGTCTTAGGAACACTTTAGTTCTGTAGTCCGGTCATTTTATTCGTCCATGTAGAATTCTGTCTTCAGGATCAGGTAACATGAGTAAGGTTGTCAAGCCAAATAGGATGTGTTGGGGATTAGTGATCGCGGCGTGGCACACCGTAATCACTCATCTAGTAGATTCATATTCTAACACGGATTATATATCTAGTTAGCTATTTAATATTCACTTAACTATTGTCCTTGGAATAAAGGCCGACGAAGGTCAATCAGGTCCAGGATCTCTTATAAGTCTGAACTATAATAAAATCTAGTAAGAGAGACATCATTTTGCACTTTTTTAATACCTAACATTCATATTCCCTAGTGATTAAATACTTAATTGTTAATAACAATGTGATATAGTTACCATTTTATGGTCTTTTGGACATTATTAGCATTTATTGTTGATTCCATACTTGAATTGTGTTCTTATAGTAAGATATCAGTACATTCTAAAGTATCATGCTTTTTTTGTTAGTTTAGAGGTGATTTATATTATATGTATATTTAATATTTTTTATTTGTTAATATTAAAAACACGACAAAAATAGCTTCTGCCATAGCTTACCTAGCTTTGTTGGGAGGCCTATGAAGGCCAATCAGGTCTCAAGACTGGTCATAGCTTGAGAATGAGCGGCCAGCTCTACGAAGCATAAGACTCGAGCTTATAGCATATTCATTGATATACCGGGCGAGGGACATTTATGGTGTATTTGGTTATTTGTACCAAGTGGTACATGTACGAGTTGGTTAAAAAAAATCATCCATGTATTTAGTTATTTGAATGAAACCATCCTATCCTGAATAGTGGGATACAAATTTAAGACATATTTCCTATAGATGCTGAACCATTTCATTCACCAAAAACAATGGAATCAAATGGTACATAACCATCCTATCCCATACAACCTCATGCCACCAAACAAACACACCATTAAGCATCAATACCGTACATGCATCTATCAGTACGTATCATTCCATCATATAAACCGGTATGAAATATCCCTATGTACCGTACCAGCCAATACCATCCATATCGACTTCAATACAGTCAATACCGGCCATACCGCTTTGATACTGGTTAATACCAGTCATACCGGTGGAATTGATAATGTGGTCTATTGAACTATATAATTAAACATGTGTATACTTATAAATATATATTAAAATATCAAATATGAAATAGTACACGGTATAGATCGGTACCGGAATGTATCATTCTAATAGCCAAACTAGTACAATCTCTCATACGGTATTGACAAGTATACTTGGAAGTCTACCACGAGCCACTCTACTGAGGAATCTATGAGCCACTATGGACCAACATGCATAGGAATTAAAGGACATATTCTCATGTGTGCGCGCCCTTAAATCACTAACAAAAACCGCCCAAGAAACACCCGGGAATCCCGTCTAAGGGCATGTACAGTAGTATATATCAGCGGTCTGGAAGCCTATTTCACACAAGATCTTGGATGATGTGAAAGAAAATGAAATGATCATTTTTCTAGCCCCGTGAATAATATTTTTTTTGCAAACCTGACCTCCTTGCGAACGCAATGGCAAAAATAGCTCCATCCCTGACTATGGAAGCACCAGAAGGTGACACATGTCACCTTCCAGGCTCTCGTGCCGCGTGTCACCTTTTGGCGCTTGCACAGTCAGGGATGGTGCTATGTTTGCAATCACATTCGCAAGGAGGCCAAATTTGCAAAAAAAAAAACCTTTGCTATGGGGCTAAAAAAGTGATGTACTAAAAGAAAATGGAGAGAGGAAAGATGTCTACCATTTAACAGACGGTCTATAAGACAGCTTGATATTATGTGTACTATTGTATAAACAATTTATTAATTGTATGAGAGTTCATTATAAATAACTATACAAACAATCAATTTATAAGTTGTCTTTAGTCCTATCTATAGATAACATAGACGTATATTATAGAGAACCACCGCCTTGGTGACTCTTTGGTCAAAAGCAATGTTCTAAATAGCTAGCTATAGTTGCCTTATGGCATTTTTGGACTCCAAACATGGAGCTACCAGCCAATGTTCTATTATATTAGCTACAAAAGCTATAGCTAGCAATAACTCCACTATATGCTGTAGCTTTTAGTTAGCGATAGCTACGCTCACTACTATAGAAATGGTCATCTGGGTCGGTTCTTTTTTGTCATTTGGGTCGGTTTTGTTGGCGATACAAAGTCCTTAGACAGTGATGAGGAGTGGCTATCACGGTTGGTTTTCGTCCGATAGAGATATATAATCATCTGGGTCGACCGAGAAGATAAAATATCTCTATCGGTTCCACGATCAGAACTGATAAAAAGTTCTATTATCTCTATCGGTTCATAACTCTGAACCGATAGATATAATGCATGTATCTCTCTCATTTCGACTCTCAGAACTGATAGAGATAATGCATGAACCGATAGAGATGTCCTCTTGTTCTCTATCGGTTCTGAGTATCGAACCAATAGAGATAAATCCACCCTGGTTCCAGTACCAGATCACAGTGCACATATATATCACATTCACAATACACATATCACATTCACAGTATCATACAGTATACATATCACAGTATATAGAAAACAAAAATACTTAACATTACACATATCACATTCGCAGCATATAATATCTTGGTTTACATAGACTAATAGGAGTACACATTCCCAGTATGTAACATTATTTACATAGACTAGTAGGAGCATGTCGGGTCTCTAAACCAACCATCCTTCGATATAACCTCTGACCAGTACCATGTGCATATGTTGTCTGCTATTCTGTTCAAATCTTTTTTTTGCAGGCTCTTGCGAGGGATATCGAGCTGCTGCAAAATTGAAAGTATTGCGCTAATTAAGTTTAAAATTTGTATATGTAATAGGTTGAGTGTATTATGCATGTTCATATGCTAGGGAAAAGGTTTGTACCGTCGACTAGGATCATCATGTGATGCATGACGTAGAAGCCGTATAGTTCATCGCATCCCTGTTGATGACATTGTGAACAAAGAAAATCAAATTAGAAGACGAAGAATAGATGTCAGGAAGAATCCTATGCTAGGCACTTGCACCTTGTAGCGCCTCCACACCAGCTGGTTGCCTCGTTCGTTGTTGTGTCGCCCTCCTTCGACAATATAAAACAAGAAAGCCCTATATACATACAATGGCCAAAGATGCTATTTAGTCCAAAAAATGAGCGTAGTTAAATACAGAAAGTGTTAGGTTAGAGAAATGTACTTAACTTTGCAAAATAGGCTTGATCAAGTAGTCCATCGGTTCGTTCTCCAGCGAGTAGAACCCAATAGTTCCTAATTATTAAATGTATGCAGTATAAGAAAATAAGTTTATATAAGGTTTAAGTGTGTACAGGTAATTGAAAGGTAAAGTAATTAGAGTAGTACCTACCTCTTATCGTACAGGACGAGAATGTAGTACTTTGTCACCTCAGTGAGCAATGTCTGCTTGAGGTAGTCGACAACGAAATTCGATTGATACTGTACCGTGGTCGTAAAAATCAACTCAGGGTTGAGGAACGCAACAGGGCGACGGTGTGTCATGGCTTGCTGCCTCATCATCCTGCAAAATAAATCACTTGATAAAAAATATAATCAAAATTCTATAACAGTCATAGGCTTATGTTGTATCATGCAGTACTCATAGCGTCTAGGTTCGTATAGTAGAAATATCGATGGCTTTCCTATTGTACAAAAAGAACAAATCCTCGAAACTCATTGGGGATGTCCCATCCTCCTGGCTACTGAATTGGCCCCCTTGATACCTCACATGGAAATTGGTGTGACACTCGATGCCATCTGCCTCTTTGGCCTTGTTAATGTACCATCCATGAGCAAGCTAGCAGTAAAGGGTAGAGCATTCAATTCGTTGCTTGGGAGAAGGAGCTGTCCATGTATGTACCCCTTTTTTTCAGGGGCTCTGTGGCCTTCTGTTTTTTAGAGGGGTCTGTGGCCTTATATCTTTCTGGGGAAGGGGCTATCCATGTATGTACCCCTTTTTCAGGGGCTCTGTGGCCTTCTGTTTTTTAGAGGGGCTTGTGGCCTTATATTTTTCTGGGGGTTTGTCCTTTATCAACTTTGCCTTCTTGGCAGAAGGAGTCTTCGAGGTCTCCTGTGCTTCTTTGGCTGACAAGTTAGTCCTTTTGTACACCATGTCACACTTTTTGGTTGATTTGGATGGAGTCGTCATGATGGTGGAAGCAAGTGCAGGTACGATAGGTGTAAGAACATACAAAGCATATGCATATGTAAGTAGGTACATATGTTGTAGTACTGGAAAGATTGAGAAGACGCAAAGGATTTTTACCTTGAGCAGTATGACACCCGTCTTGGGCCACTTGATGAATGGCATCTGTGCTTGCCTGAGAGTGGTGATATCTTCGTTCAGTGGGAACTCCAGTACATGAGACAGGAAATCATCATGGACATAGTCCACATGCACCCTCATGTAGCCCTTCCCCAAAGGATCACCATGCACCACGTCAGTCTCCTCGCATGGAAATGCAGCCCCGCATCTAACCTCAACGGTAAATCCATCTTCGAGCACGACGAGGTGGCACTTGGTAAGCGCTTGTAAGAAGTGCACAACTTGATCAGAAGCATTATTTAGGTTACTTTCATACCTTTAAGTCAGAAATAGTTATTACCTTGGTGGGAGCCGGTCGATAATTTCGGAAGTGCAAGCGCTAGGGTGGCACCGACCCTACTACGACAAAGAGCCTATCGACTGATCGCTCGAGATCATCGCCATTATCTCAGCCTTCAGACGCTCCTCACGTGCCATCATATCGGCCTAACGTACCATCATCTCCTCCCTCATCTCCTATTTCAGCTCCTCCTTCAGCTTGGCCTTGAGGCGCTCCTCACGTGCTTGCCATGATCTTGGTCTGGTGCTGGTAGCATCTGTCTCATCATGAAAGGAGGACCTCTTTGTATGCTTCGCACCTGCGGCAAGCACCCGTCGCTTATGGTCGGGCTTTTCGATCACCGAAGACAAGATATCCTGCAATCCTTGGCTCTGAAAGGTCCCCTGCAGTTTCTATTGGCTTATTTTCTCCTGCAAAAAGCGCACATAAATTAGTGCGAAAATGCAACGAGAAGGGTTAACTGCAATGTAGTAATTCATATAGATGTCTTACGATGGTGCGGACGATCTGCACGGTCGTGGGGTTTGCAAAAACAAGTCAACCGTCAGGGTTTTCTTTGTCCATGCTAAAAGCCAGTCGCGTGCACGCTCCTCACATATCTCAGAGTAAGGCATCGCCATCTCGGAGAGGGCACACTGCTCTGCTAGTCGCGCCCACTTTGCCTTCTTCCCGTCATAGCCGGCAGAACTAGGGTGGTGCACGTGTGTGTTAAGCCTCTGGATAACAATGTTTTTCTCTCTCAGCTTCTATGCTTGGGGCGTACCCTTCATCTATTGAACTCCTTTTAAACATCGGGAGTCACAAATTTATACTTTTCGAAAAGAGTATGGCCTTTCAGTACGTACTCAATCATCATGATAACCCTGAAGTGCCTCAAAGACACATATTCTTTTTAAGGCATACAACCTCACTTTGCTTTCATGTTCCTCTGGTATATCCATTTCCCCTGACATTGCAACATCGAGAAGGGTTAGAGCACGATTAGGTCACAGGTTGAGAGAGAAGAATTACTATGTTACCTTAACCTCGTTCCGCAGCCAATCCTTCTACACAGCACTGACATCCTTCCTCTAGTCCGGAACTGTGATCGGCACTCTTTTCCTCAACAATTGGCTGAGAAAAGATTGGTACACTGCCTTACACTTGGGAGGATCCGTGCAAGCCCTCGTGGCATCAAACTAGAGAATCTGCAGCATTTTTCCTATGACCCCTTTATTCAGCCCTAGGGCCTTTGTCACCTTACTGGGCCCCTCAGCATCACCTTCTATTCGGTTGGACGATGAGCTGGTGCTCTCTTTGTTACATTGTAAAAACTGAAATTAGAGGTCATATACATACTGGAAATTAAGATCGTACAATCTACTCAAGCCACTCAATTTAGAGACTACAATCTACTCAATCATTCACTGAAAATTAAGATCATTTCACTGTTCGGACAAGCAGATGAACATCAAACAGTGAAGCACAAGCAATACTTTATAGCTAGCATCAACAGGCAACAATACTTTCTAGCATCAACAGGTAACAATACTTGCCGTGGGAGAGGACATCGGGGGCAAAGGAGGACGAGGAGGAGGAGGTCAGCGAGGAGGAGGTGCCGGGGGCGGAGGAGGTCGCCGAGGAGGAGGACGCCGAGGAGGAGACGCCGGGGGCGGAGGTCACCGAGGAGGACTCCGAGGAGACATTGGGGGCAGAGGAGGTCGTCGACAAGGACGCCGAGGGGGATGAGGTCGTTGGTGCCAGGGCAAGGGTTTAGGAGAGAGTGCGTACGGGAGGAGATGTAAGCGGGTGAAAAGGGGAAGAGGCAGGAGGGTGAAATTTCACAAGGGGCACTCTCTCGGTTCCACACTTAGAAACAATAGAGAAGTATCATTATCTCTATTGGTTTCAAGTGCTAAACCGATAGAGATTGACAATTTCTCTATCGATTCCATAAAAGAAACCGATAGAAATAAGTAGTATATCTCTTATCGGTTCTGAGTGTGGAACTGATAGAGATGAAAATATTATTTCTATCGATTCCTAGCATGGAACCGATAGAGATGAATATATTATCTCTATCGATTCTACGCTTTGAATAGATAAAGATGTACTACTCATCTCGATGTATTACTCATCTCTCTTAGTTCAGAACTCGCAACCGATAGAGATGATACTCCTCTATCGGTTTTGTGCATGGAACCGATAGAGATAAATATTGTTTTCCTTGAGCCACATCAGATATAGAAAACAAACATACTTAAGGAGTATACATGTATTATCTCTTTATTTACAATGCATGCATGTAATTTATTCTATGTGTGTCGTCGTCACTGTTAAGACATGTCCTATTTACAAACGGACGTATTTCATCGAATTGGTTGTACTCTTCTTCTTCTACAACATTTTTAACTCTAACGATCCACCTCTTGCCACAAAAGATGACATGCAACCTCGGATTAGCTGGATCACGCACGTAGAAGACTTGAGTTGCTTGCCTTGAAAGGGCGAACAGTTCCTCTTTATAGCTGAATCTATTGAGATCCACGAGTGTAAAATCTCTTGTCGACCTTCACACTATGTGGAGGTCTCATCCACTGTAACATCTCAAAATTTACTTAAATATTATTCTATTGATTATTTGTGCATTTTATGATTTTTTAGAATTTAATTGGATTTTTCTGGATTTATTTGAATTAATTTTAAATTAAGTATATTGGTCTTTTTGTGAAAACTAATTATAATTATGCAAAGTTAAAATAAAGTTATACCAAAAATATTTTGTTTAAGTCAAAAATGTCTCAAAGTATTTTTGAGATTTTTCTAGGATTTTTCCTGATATTTTTATTGCCCTAAACTAATTAAATGAATTTCTGTAATTGTTTTAAAGAAAAATCTGGAAAATATTAACAGTAACGGGCCGGAGCCCATTACTGTTTTGTTCAGCCCAATACTGTGCGGCCCAACAGTTCTGCGAAACCCTAACCCTAAGTGTGTGAACCGTTGGATCTTGACCCAACAAACGTGCTTCTTTCTGCGCTGTGCTGCGCTGTGAACTGTTGGATGAATCGGCATGGAGGGTCGAGATGGAACCATGTCGCTTCTCCGAGCCGCCGTCGAATCAGCTGCGTTCTCCGCTCCGAGCATGCCTCCCCATGCGGCTATTTAAGGCAACATCGCGTGCGTTGAATTCTTCATCTCGCACCGCACATCTGCCGCAAACCGTGAGACCTGAGCTGCCGTCATCCGCACGTGAGAGCTCGCCGGAGAAGAAGGAAGTAGCCGCGGAGGGTTTCATCCAAAAATGCCGCCGATCCGCCGTCTCCGTCGTTCCAATAGCCAGATTCGAGACCCCTGTTCCGAGACGCACCCGCGCCGCCAGAAAACGTCGCCGTTGGACCGCCGTATTGTTGCAACGCCGTCGTCGTCTCCAACTCTGGTGAAGTTCCCTGCCGCCGCCTCGCCATCTTCGTAGAGCGAGGTTTCGTCCGTTTGATCTGAGATAAACCGCTGGGATTTCGCCTCGTCGCAGTCAGCCGGTGCCATTTGATCTGATCAACCCCGTGGATGCGCGTCGCGTGTCGAGCATCGGCACGGGCGGCGTCGCAGCCAATCCGATGGTGCCACATGTCGGGCGCGTGATGCGAAGCGCCGTGGACCTTGCTCACGGTGGACCAGAGGAGTGAAGAGGAACGCGGTATGCTACGCTAGCACAAAAAAAATCTACCGCGAAACCAGAAAGCTACTCGCAAGAAGGGGATCATAGATAAGATTACCACTAGACGCGCAGTTGCGGAATCCTTCGCGCGTCGATGTAGTGGATCGTCCTCGCCTCAGTCGTTGCGTCGATGTAGTGGATCGTCCTTGCCTTGCCGTGGATCGTCCTCCCACGCCGCAGTCACAGCAACGTCACCGTAGTAGTCCACACGTCCAGAGATGGAACGCCGTGCGTCGGTGTGCAAGCACCTGGTCGCTCGGCAGGGCAGCGAGAGGAGTAGGCTAGGTTTCGAGTGAATCACTCCTAAACCGTGGGAAAGCACACCTGCGCCTCCTCCTCCCTCCTTATATAGCCACAAGATGAAACCCTAAACTAGGGCCCATCGTGCTAAGCCCACGAGGTTCATTAATTACGGATCCAATCCAAATTAATGCGTCCCACCATTAAGTGTGTGACCTGCAGTTCACGTGACGCTTGGATATGGATTCGAAAACTCCTTTTCAATCCAATAGTTGGTAGCGGCTTCTTGCAAAGTATGCCAACTCCCAAACATACTATGATCAAATCGGACAGAACCTATCAAAAGTACTCATGCAATAATCCCTTTGCCAAGTATATGAAGATTGATCTCAAGGCGAGAAGCATGTCATCCTTTGATGATTCAATCCATCTCTCGTATCCGTGATATATTAATAAGTTGTGATTGACTTCTCAATCACGGCATGGCCATGCACTTCCTTAATCATATCACACGAGTGGCCTTGTCATATATCTCCGTTTCATTGGAGTGGCAAATTCCATCTTGACTGCTCACTTCCTCTCGCACGTTTCATAGTAAATATGAAAGCTACCTTTATAACTATCCGGTTAGGAAGTAGTGTTTGATAGCCTCAAGGAAAACTATTACACATGTAGGGAATATGACAATCTCAGGTCTAAGGATCATACATCTACTAGGTATGAGATACACTGATGACACATAAGAATGAAACATTCACGCAGTGTCCCATTGCGGGTCTATCTAACCCATGTTCTTCAACATGCGTCCACAATGTATAGATGATATCTCCATATCCCATGATCTATGAAGCATGATCATCGATCACTACATGTGCTGATCTATTCATCGTTGTCCTATACGATGATATCCGATCAGAGATATTTATCGAATTACATCATTAAGTAAAGAGCTTCATAAGCAAGTCACATACTTGTTGATTAATACAATGATATACATTCATTGGACCAATAATCATATTATTATTCATAAACATAGTCATGTTACAATCATCTAAATGATTGCCTCAAGGGCATAACACTAACAAGGAGGTCCATGGACCAGGTCCGTGGACCGTGACACGCGTTAGTATCCGAATGGCAAGGATCGGTGCTGACGTCAGCGTGACGCAATAAATCGGTTTTCAATCTAAAAATAATTCGGTTTATTATTTTGATTTTTAATTTTCTGATTTCTAGGATTTTGAATCTTCCGAGAGCTCGTTCTCTCTCATACGAACTCCGATTGAGGTGATTCAAGTTTCTAAAATTTTTTAAAATTGAGATCTATCTGTTGGTGAATTTTATTTGATTTGTGGAGTTCAATTGCTCTCTGTTTTAGTATTTATTTATTTTTCTCCTTCGGTACGCGTAGACATTGAATTGTGCGACCCTTTAGAGGAGGATTCGTCAACCCAAAAGCAAGATCCAGAGCAGGACCAGAACCTATTCCAAAGCAAGTTGTACTTTGATCATGTTGAACCCATGTTTATAAAATTGCTATATTGTTTTACTTTATTGCATAATATTTCAGGTATACAATTGTTTTAATTAAATTAAATTGAGACTTAGCTATTATGCCAAATTGATCTATACCCTACCTTGTCATTTGTATGCCATGATCTATTATCACCCTAGATCGGTTCACTATAGTTGGTTAGTAATGATAATCAACATGGGATGGTTAGACCATGTTAGTTGCTTAGCCATGCCACGTCATCACATGTACTTGAATCATCGCTGTTTAATCTTGATTAATGGATTATGGAACAATGTTATGAACTTGTGTGTCATGTGAGGTCGCAAAATGATATTGAGTTGTAGTGGCGAGTCATGTCACGCAACGATGTTGAATTGTTGATGGCACGTGGTGCTTGGTAATCAACTGGGTTTGATAATCATTTATATTGAGGCAAGTGACAAGGGGCGAGTATGCCAAGGTGGGCCCGATGGACAGAGGGTATGTGGAAGTCTTGCTTCAATCATCCTAAGGACTTAACCTTATAAGCCTTTGACCTGAGTCAATCATGCAACCACATGTGTGGTATGGGACAGCCTAGCTGACTAATTTGTAAAGTTGTAACTTTGGTACTATCTATGGCGGTGTGAGTTCCCGAGTTATGGATCAACTCACATGGCGCAAGAGGGGGCCCTAGACGTGGTAACCAGTCCCACCAGTGTTGAAACCTTAGCGGGTGGTACCGTGTTATGATGGCACATTGTAAAGGCTTTGTTATAATCACTCACTTTTGTGATGTATGGTTGTATCATGTGGGGAAAGTGCATAACCTCTGCAGAGTGTAAATTTATTCGGATAGCCATGCTGAAAGATCGAAATGGCGATAAGAGGGGTTTGAATGATCCCAAATAAAATTTCCCCCCACTCAAAGTACTCGAAACAATCTCGCAATAAAAATCTGAAACACCTAAAGATTTTCGTTCAAACTGGTGCTTCTCAGATTCGCACACCCTTCAAAACTCGAACAACTAGGCAACTATGTGTACCCCTAGCTTACATTATTGAGAACTATGAACCATGTTAGGAATGTTTTAATCACAATCCTGGTTATCAAGTGTCCAAAAAAAGGAATCAATTCAAAGACTTCTTTTATAAAAGAGATAAAACTAAAAATAACAAAGTCTCTTTTTCAGAAAAGTAAAAGCAGATTTTCCAGGAATTGTCCTCACTTGGAGCAGGTAGTTTGTGAGTTTCTGTTGCTCTAAAATTTTTGGGAATTTTTGTCCGTGTGAGAAGTTGAGTCATGAAACTGTCCACCAAAACTCACATTAAAATTCTTTGTATAATAGATATGAAAAATCAAGTATTACAGACAGTCAGGAACTTCGACCAGAAAGTTTGAGGCTCGGTTTTCACTTCATAGAGCTCAAACGGTGCAACCAAGGGACTCACAAATTTTTCTTGTGATGGATATATGAGTTACGCACCTTCGCCAATAAGAATCACTCAAAAAGGATTTTTCTAGACTTTTATAAAAATCAAAGACTGACTGCTGCGCGAAGAACAAGTTCTGGACAGAATGACAACTTGATAAAAAACTTGATCTTTAGTCTATCCTAGGTGCAAGAGAAGTGTAAAACCATATAAACACCCTTAAGACATCTTAGAACAGCAGAATTTAGGAGGAGGGGAGTCAAATCCAAATTGCAACAAAGTAAATTGCGAGAATGTAAATGAGGGAAAGTAAATGCTGAATTTAAATTGCGTAATTTAAATGCGTAAAGGAAATGAAACGTGAACATAAATGAAGAACATTTTATTTCTGGAAGGAGAGGTTACAAAGCCTCACATTTCATATGGGCAAAGTTCAAAGGAGCATCAAAAACCTCAAAACCTTTAAGATGGGAAGGCTACCCCTCTTCCCCTATTTATACAACTCTTGGGCCACCTACCACCCTTGGATGAGCCTCCAAACCCTAGAGCATCCATCAAGGGCTAGGATTAACCCACTCAACCAGCCATGCAAGGGTTCACCCAAAACTCACACACATAATGGGTTTTCTTGCACGGTTTTCAAAGCATACTAACTAGACCCACTATCCTATCAACTAGACCGCGATCCGACGGCCCTCATTGATCCTCGTAGCATCTAGCTAGCATCTTCTCCTTTCCTTGTCTTCTTGGCTTACACGGACTCTGTCTCCGATCATCTTCCGGCGATCCCCGACCGTTTGGACCTCTGATGCTCCTCGCCTAGTCCCGGCCATCCTTCGCCTCACCATGACCTAGCACCGTCGTCCTGCAACTATCAAAAACAAGGAAATACCTCACATAGCAATGCCCACAATGATATGCAATAGATTCATCACAGTCCACAAATTAAAATTCATTTTTGTTCGATCTGGCCGGTGCTACCACTCTCAGGCCAGTAGCACCGGGAAGGCCAGTAGCACCGGGAAAACAGAGAAGACCTCAAATTGCTTCCATTTGAAAATTCATTTCAAATCAAACTCAAACAAGAGCAAATTAAGCTCAAATTTAGTCAAATACTGATCACAAATCTGGGTAGACCTCCACATGGTCCTCCACATGGTCCTTCACCTGCTCGCGGTATTGAGCAATGCTCGAAAATTATAGTTAAGGGTTAGTTTAATTAAATGGAAAACTTGGTTGGGATGGCAGGATTGCCATGTGGAAGGTTGGAACTGGACTTAGGATTGGAAATTTAGTTTACTTGAGAAATGCTGAATCTATTTATTACTGTTACTTGTTTTACAGTCTTTATAAACTATTTATTGTATTTGTTCATAAATGCTGCTTATTGCAAAATAGCCATAATAGCCTTTTCCTTTGGAATAAGCCTTGCATATAGTTACATAGAATTGTATTCTGTGCACAACTTGTTGAGTGCTTTAAGTACTCACCCTTGCCAACAACCACAATCAACAATTGAGGAGTCTACACCTTTGTTGGAGGAGGAGTTCCAGGAGGACACGAGTCGTTAGGGCCCAAGCCTTGTCAGTTGCCTGTGGTGAACTGATGAGTCATCTACGCCTTCTATTTTCTGCTGCATATTTCTTAGTTTATATTCCTAATCTAGCCCTGCACGGCTTAATAATGTAAGTTGGTCATAAGATCATACACTTAGCTATATCAATAAATAGAGTATTATTATTATTATTATCGTTGAGTATGATGTGATATGTACCAATGTTAAGTTGTGTGCACTAGCGTTGATCCTGGGACTAGTGCGGTAAACACAATGGGTTCGAATCAGTGGATTCAGGTCCTTACATCCACTTACATCGGAACAATGGAACTTAGTATATTTCGTAATTGAGCTCCCATTTTTCTTCGATCATCCTGTAATAGGAGTTCGTTGCGGTTGAGGATCCTCTTTTCGAGTAATCATTGGACAAAGCATTTATGCTCACACCATTATTTTGAACTGCACTCTTTGCATCTTGGCATTCAGTGTACAAGGAGTAGCCATTAATATCGTACCCCTGCCATGTTTACACATTAAATTTGGTCCGTCAGGCAACCATTTGACATCCTCACTGATGGAGACCTTTGCCTTTTTTTTTAACCATGTGAGGAATCACTCCTTGCGTTCTGGTGTGATGGAAAGCTCATCCATATGTGGATTCTCTTCCCATAATATCAACTTGTGCTGCTCGATTAGGGGTGAGCACATATAGACCGAAATCGAAAAATCAAACCGAACCGAACCGAATTAAATGATTTTTTTTGTTTTTTCGGTTTTCGGTTTTTTGTTCGGTTTTTATTTATTTGTGGTATTCAGTTTTTGGGTTTCGGTTCGGTTTTTAACCGCAAGAAACCGAAAATCCGAAAAACCGAATCTCTATTTATATACTCATAGTCTCGCACCGTCGCACGTGATGACGCAAATCTTCTCTAATCACCCTACCTTCTCCCCCACATTCCCTAATAAACCACCTGTCCCCGCCTGTTCGTAAATTGCCACTTCAATTCCCCAATCGCCTGGCTCCGCATGAGCCATGGAACCCTAGCTCCGGCGAGACCACCAGATCCAGCCGTGTCCTCAAACGAAATCAACTACCTCGGCCTCCGCTCACGTCCTATCCCTGGTGACCTCTTGAATCCTGATTCACGTGGCCTCCAGAGTTTCATCTCCATCCTCCTTCGAACGGATCTAAGGCCTCCAGGCTTCATATCCGTTCTCCTTCGAAGGGATCCACGTCCTCCAGCGAAATCGGTGACCTCGGTCTCCGCTCACATCCTGTCCCCGGAGACCACCTGATTCGTGCGGCTTCTAGGGTTTCATCTCCATCCTCCTTCCAAGGGATTCACGATTCATTGATCGAACTTCGATCTGTAAGTTGTAACTTTCTACCATTGCAATTTTGTGTATTTGATCTGAGAAAATATCAGGTTGTCTCGTAAAAATTGTGCAAAAAGAGAGGCCTCTAGAGAGAGAGAGAGAAAAAGAGACTTGACATCATGGGTGCTGCGTATTACAAATACAATAGTGAAAAGGAAACTTCTGTGCATGTGCCCCATTCTTTTGTCTCTATTTGTGAACTCAAGTAGCTCATATTGAAGATAGATCGACACGGCCGTGGCCAGCCCCAGAGCCCCCAAGATTTTATGCCCCTAGAGCCCCAAAGCCCCCAAGACTTGACATCATGGCTTGCAAAGACGATCCACAGCGGATCGAGCCGGGGGCGGAGGCAGATTGAGAAGGGATTTGGGTCTAGGTCTGGGAGCTTGATTTGGTTTGGTTTGTCACTCTGATAATTCGGTTGACTAAGAACTGAATTAATCGAACCGAATTATTTCGGTTAATTCAATTTGGTTTTTTGAATTTATTCGGTTAGGTTTATAGTTTTCAAACACCGAAATATTTTTAAACCGAATAAACCGAACCGAAAAAATGAATTAACCGAATGCTCACCCCTATGCTCGATGTATGGATGAGCTTCTGCACTGTGTTGCAAGATTGTGAAATGCGCTTTATAATACATATCAAATTATGGACTCATTAATTTCGACTAATGCTTCCTTTGCCACCAAGTCTGCCCTCATAACGAGATATAGGAACACCAATTGCTTATCTTTTACCTAGATAGTCAATGCAGAACTCAATAACCTCTTCAGTCCCAAAACTTTCAACAATACTACCCTTAGGCTTCGGCCGATTCCTCACGTACGCCTTTAATATACCCATGAACATCTCGAACGGTTACATGTAATGTAGGAATGCAGGTTCACATATGTTAATGTCTCTAACAAGATGAACAACAAGATGGACCATGACGTCGAAAATAAGGGGGGAATGCATCTCAAGCTGACATACAGTTTACACCACCTCACTTTGTAAGTTTTCTAGTACATCAAGATCAATAACCTTGCAAGAAATCACATTGAAGAAATAACATAATTTTGTGATTGCCAACCTAACATCCTTTTGGCAAAATATTTCTGATTACAGCAGGGAGCATTTGGGTCATCAAGATATGACAATCGTGGGACTTCATACCAAGCAACTTCAAATCATTCATGGACACAAACTTTTTAATATTTGCGGAGTAGCCCGATAGAACTTTAATACCTTGGAGACACTTGCAGAGGCCTTCTTTGTCCTTCTTAGACAAGGTGTAGTATCCAGCAAGGATGTACAGACCTTTTTCATCCTCCTCTATCAATGTAAGCTTGGGACTGATTCCGACATATCGCGGCTAGCATTCATACCATCATTAGTCTTCCCTGGTATGTTCAGTAGAATGCCAACCAAATTATCGCAAACATTCTCTTTCTTTGTCCTTCCTAGACAAGGTGTAGTATCCAGCAAGGATGTACAGACCTTTTTCATCCTCCTCTATCACTGCAAGCTTGGGCCTAATTCCGGCATGTCGCGGCGAGCATTCACGCCATCATTAGTCTTCCCTGGTATGTTCAGTAGAATGCTAACCAAATTATCGCAAATATTCTTCTCAACGTACATGACATCAATACAATGCTGGACATTTAACTCCTTCCACTATGATAAGTTCCAAAATATCAACCTCTTCTTCCAAATGGATCTGGGACGAAAATATTTATGGCTCTTTTCATACTGAACATCAATATCCTTCACGTGTGAATACACTTGCTTTCCACTCATAGGCTGTGAGGCCGAACGAACTTCCCTCTTCTCATTAAATTTGTCATCCATCTTATGATATCGATGACTTCTAAGTAGAAACCTACGGTGACCAATTACATAGTTTTCTTGAAATTCGGCAGTCACAAGCTCTCAGTCTCCTCTTCACAAATAGGACATGCTTTGACTCTCTTTGTACTCTAGTCCGCCAAATTACTAAGGACCGAAAAATCATTTATGGTGCAAAATATCATAGCCCGTAGGGTGAAGTACTCTCTTTTGTATGCATCCCACACCACAACCCTCTCGTTCCATAATTTTACCAAATCCTCAATCAATGGTGCTAAGTACACATCGATATAATTTCTCGGCTATTTTGGTCTAGAGATTAGTAACAACATCATGATATACTTCTGCTTTATGCACAAGTAAGGAGGGATATTGTAGATACACAACAGAACTGTTCAAGTGCTATGACGATTGCTCATATTATCAAACAGATTCATTCCATTTGTACTCAATCCAAATCTTATGTTCCTCGTCTCAGCACCAAACTTCTCATGTTTCTGATCAATGTTTCTCTATTAAGCCGAATTAGCGGGGTGTCTCAGCTTGCCATCTTCCTTTCAACATTCGTAATACCAACGCAATAATTTCGCCTTTTTTGGATTTGTAAACAACCGCTCCAAATGAGGAATAATGGGCAAATACCTCAATACTTTGACCGATGCCCCTTTACATCTTCCCTGTTGTCTGCTCGGCTCTTACACTTCTTGTCATTACGCTTCTCCTTTTATTTGTATCGAGGTACACCGTAAAATAGACAAATGTGCAATTTCTTATACGCATTACGATACAAAATGCAATCATTTGGACATGCATGTATCTTTTTTATTTTCATTCCCATGAGACATACTAACTTCTTTACTTCATAAATGCTTGTTGGTAAATCGTTTCCCTCCGGAATCACATCTAATAGAAGAACTAAAAGTGTATTGAAACTTTTATCTGTCTAACAGTGTTTTGCCTTCAGTTCGAACATTGCAAGGACCAAACCCAACTTGGTGTATTCCGCTTTGCAACTCGAAAAAAATGGTTTGGCATCGTCTTCCATCAAGCTTTTAAAATTTTCAAACTTTCTGTGTAATTTCCTTCTACATCTTGAAATATTTGATCTAAATTGTTCTCCTAAAATATATCATGCTACAAATAGTGATCGGATTCTAGCATGTCTTTGTTGCGTACCAGACAGGTAGTACTTGTCTTCCTATGATGGATCCAACACGTGTAATTCCTTACGAAACCACATCAAATCAAGTGGTTTTCAATTTGAGCTGAATTGTTAAATCTCTTGAGATTGGTGCAATCAAAATAAGGATAACATATGACATTTACATCCCTCTTCACCATGTCTTCTTCGGTAGTTATTTTGAACTCCTTAACACCCTTCTGAAATTCAGCACTCACACGGCTTTTATGATACATCCATTCTTCACAGTTCATCTGTAATTAAACTATGCACACTCAATTAAGAAAAAAAACTAGAGCTATAGCTAGCTATTTCAAATGTTGAGATATTTTTTAATTACCTTTGCAAATTAGAGGACGGGTTCCAAGATATATAATTTACTCTCTGTATCTTTTTTTTCTAGTTACAAGCTTTCAATTCCCTAGTTAGGAAATATACATTTACAATATTAACAATTATATCAAATTACCTAGTTTAAAATCTAAGGAATTTGAAAGAAACCTCATCTTTTGAAGAAAACCACAAATAAAGGTAAATTGAGGGAAAATCTCCTCAAACTAGAGCTTTAGCTTTACCATCTAAACACCCATTCCTGATGATATCATAATTTTAAACCCCAATAATTGCTTCCAACCGTAGAGTTTGTCATGTTTTTTGAGGTGACGACTGTTTTTTTACTTAGAAATCCTAATTCAACGATTTGAAGGACTTCTCAACTTCGAAATTTGATTTCAGGATGTCTCAGATTAAGAGTGTGTGCGCTCTTTTACGGGGAGCTCAGGACCGTGTGTGTTGGGTGGCATATGACCAAAAAGTTGCGAAAAATCGTTTCTTTTTGTCGCGCATGATCCTTTCCCAGTTGGCAGGGGCTCTAGATTTTTTAAGGACTATTAGTAGATTCTTGGGCGAATAATTGTGAAGAGGAGCACGTGCGCAGGGTGACGCTATGGATAATCTATCTCTTGTCTCTTCTATATAAATAATCTATTTATGCTTCCGTGCAAAGCTGGCTACTAAATAAGAGCCAGCTCTCTTCTCTCTTCTCTTTTCTCTCTCTTCCATATACGCCAAAGCTGATGTGTACAGACTAAGAGTCAGCTGAGATGATCTTTTTGTACATGCCCTAATATATGTGTCTCACTCAATGCTAGGTTTTCCAAAGAAAGCTCTTTATCAGCTCCCTTTAGCTAAATTCCTGAGAAACATATTTGAATGATCGAAATGGCGATCAGAGGGGGGTGAATGATCCCAAATAAAATTTTTCTCCACTCAAAGTACTTCAAACAATCTCGCAATAAAAATCTGAAATACCCAAAGATTTTTCTTCAAACTAGTGTTTCTCAGATTCGCACACCCTCCAAAACCCGAACAATTAGACAACTATGTGTACCCCTAACTTGCATGGATGAGAACCATGAATCATGTGAGTGATTTTTTAATCACAATTCTGATTGTCAAGTGTCCAAACAAAGAGGAATCAATTCAAAGACTACTTTTCTAGAAGAGATAAAGCTAAAACACCAAAGTCTCTTTCCAAAAAAGTAAAAGCAGATTTTTCAGGAATTGTCCTCAATTGGAGCAGGTGGTTGGTGAGTTTCTGTTGCTCTAAACTTTTTGGGAATTTTGATCTCTATGAGCAGTTGAGTCATGAAACAGTCCACCAAAAATCACCTTGAAAAGCTTTGTAGAATAAACATGAAAAATTAAGCATTACAGACAGTCAGGAACTTCGACTAGAATGTTTAAGGCTCGGATTTCACTTCATAACGTTCAAACGGTGCAACCAATGGACTCACAAATTTTTTCAGAGATGGATATATGAGTCGCGCACCTTCTCAAATAATAATCACTTAAAAAGTATTTTTATATATTTTTATAAAAATCAAAAACTGACTGCTGCGCGAAGAACAAGTTCTGGACAGATTTGCAATTCGATAAAAACTCGATCTCTAGTCTATCCTAGGGTGCAAGAAAGATGTAAGACCATATGAACATCCTTAAGACATACTAGAAGAACAACATTTAGAAGCAGGGGAGGCAAATCCAAATTGCGAGAATGTAAATGTGGGAAAGTAAATGCTGAATTTAAATTGCGTAAAGTAAAGACATAATATAAATGAGCAATTTAAATTCACAATAAGGTAAAGAGAATTTCTGTATTTTCTGGATGGAAGTTTTACAAAGCCTCACTTGATGTGGGCAAAGCTCAAAGGAGCAACTCAAACCTTCAAGGGGGGAAGGCTACCCCTCCACCCTTATTTATACAACTCTTGGGCCACCTACCACCCTTGGATGAGCCTCTAAACCCTAGAACATCCATCAAGGGCTAGGATTTACCCACTCAACCAGCCATGCAAGGGTTCACCCAAAACCCACAACACATAATGGGTTTTCTTGTACGGTTTTCAAAGCATACTAATTAGACCCGCTAAACTATCAACTAGACCAAGATCCAATGGTCCTCATTGATCTACGCAGCGTCTAGCTAGCATATCATCCGTTCCTTGTCTTCACGGCTTGCCACGACTCCGTCTCCGATCATCTTCCGGCGATCCCTGACCGTCTGGACCTCCGACGCTTCTCGACTAGTCTCGGTTATCTTTCGCCTCACCATGATCTAACATCGTCATTCTGCAACCATAAAAAATAAGGAAACTCCTCACATAGCAATGCCCACAATGGTATACAATAGATTCATCACAGTCTACAAATTTAAAATTCATTTTTGTTCACCCTGGTCGGTACTACCGCAAAAACATGAGAAGACTCAAATTGCTTCGAATCCCAATTTAAATCAAACTCAAACCTGAGCACACCTTACTCAAATAAAATCAAATACTCATGTAACACCCCAATTTTTACTTTAAGTGTTATTTTATTGTCATTTATGCAATTTGAGATTTATTGGGATTTTTCTGGATTTATTGGAAATTATTTTGAGAATTAAGTATTTAGCCTCTTTGAGAAAACTAATTAAATATCTGTATAGTCAAAATAAAGTTTTGCCAGAAATATTTTATTTGAACTTTTGGGTTCACCTCGTTGAGCCACACCGGCGTCGAGCCGCACCGGAGCTGCCACCTTAACAGTTTCAGTATAGCCTCTTTGCCAGTTTCGGGTTCACGCGTCGAGCCACACCGGAGCTGCCACCTCTTCGTCGCCGGAGGGAGCTAGTTCGTCGTCGGATCTGTCGTCGTCTTCGTCTCCGGGAACGTAGCACCGCCGCGACATCGCCGTGCTTCAGAGCTTCGCACAGCCGTCGGATCTCCACCGGACCGTCCAGATTGCGCCGCGTCATCCTCATCAATAGTGAACCTCTCCGGTAAGATGGACCGTTAGATCTAAGTTGAGCGGTCAGGATAGTGCTACGTTGGAATAGATCGGTAGCCGTCGGATCCCCTCGCGGATGCGCGCCGCGTGTCGAGCATCGGCACGGGCGGCGTCGCAGCCAGTAGATGCGTGCCGCGTGTCGGGCGTGTGACGCGAGGCGCCGTGAGCCGCGTCCACGGTGGACCAGAGGCGGTTCCGTGGACCGGGTCCATGCGCCGAAGTGACGTGTCACCACCCAATTGGTCCGGGCCAGGGCTGACGTCAGCGTTGCGCAATAAAAATCTTTTCCAATAGAAAAATAATTCAGGAAAATAGGAAATTATATTTTCTGTATTTTCAGTATTTATTCAAACTTCAAAAGGCTATATCTTTTGCATTTTAACTCGGATTCGAGTGATTCAAATTTCTAAAAAAATTTAAAATCAAGATCTATTTATTGGTGAATTTTATTTTATTTTTGGAGTTTTTTTCCTCTCTGATTTGGTGTTTATTGATATTTTGGCATCGTTTCTCGTAGACGTTGAGCTGCTCGGTGATCCGGAGGAAGATTCGTCGCTTCAAGAACCAGGCTCAGAGCAAGACCAGCACCTACTCCAAGGCAAGTTGTGCTTTGATCATGTTGCACCTAATTTTAATCAAATTGCTATTTTGTCTCTTAAACTTTATGCATGATATTTTGTGTGTACAAATGATTTCAATTAATCTGGGAATTAGATAATATGCCTATTTGAATTAAATCATACCTTGTCAATTATATGCCATGATCTATTTGTCACCCTAGGATGTGGAACTATAGTTGGTTAATACTGATAATCAACCTGGGCTAGTTAGACCGTCATAGATTGCTTAGCCATGCCACGTCATCACATGTGTCTGAATGTTGATACTTAATCTTGACTAGCGGGATATGGAACATTGTTTAAGAATTGGTGTGTCATGTGTTGTCACACAGTGATATCAAGTTGTCGTGGCGAGGAGGTCACACAACTAGATTGAAATGTTGGTGGCACTTGGTGCTTGGTAATCAACTGGGTTAATAATTTAGATTGGGGCAAGAGGCAAGGGGCAGTATGCCAAGGTGGGCCAGGATTGACAGGGGGTATGTGGAAGTCTTGCTTTAATCACTTTAAGGACTTAACCTTGCAAGCCTTTGACCTGAGTCTCTCTTGCAACCACATGTCTTGAATGGGACAGTCTAGCTGAATAATTTGTGAAGTCTAAATTTCGGTACTGTCGTGGTGAATAGTGAGTCCCGGGTTTACAGTTTAACTCACATGGCGCAAGAGGGGAGCTCTGTTGTGGTGGTTTAACCCTTCAGTGTTGAAACCTTAGCGAACAGTACTGGGTCTAGGTGTAGTATTGTAAAGGCTTTGTTATGATCACTCGCCTTGGTGGTGTTTGGTTGTATCTTGTGGGTAAAGTGCATAACCTCTGCAGAGTGTACAATCTATTCGAATAACCGTGCTCACGGTATTGGACAATACTCGGGAATTACAGTTAAGGGTTAGACTTTTGTAAACAAAAACTCATTGGAATGGCAGGGTGCCATGGAAAATGGAAGTTGATTTAGGATTTGAAACTTGGTTTACTTCAGAGATGTTGAATCTATTAATTACTATTATTTATTTTACTGTTCTCAATCTATTTACTGTATTCTTGTTAAATGCCGCTTTATTGCAAAATAGCCATATTAGCCATTTCTTTGGGTTAAGCCAAGCATATAGAATATTAGATTTGCATTACTGTGCACAACTTGTTGAGTGCTTTATGTACTCACCCCAACAACAACAACTTCAGAAGAAGAGGAATCTACGCCTTTCGTGGAGGAGTATTATCTGGATGCGAATGCTTAGGGTCCGAACCTCGTTAGTTGCCTGTGGTGAACTGGAGAGCTGCTACGCTTATTTATTTTCTTCCGCTGCTGCTTATTTGCTATTTCTTTTATAAGCCTTGTGTGACAATAATCATGTAAGACAACAGTTACTGTTAATTATTAAAGTTATGCTATATGCCGTTGTATATGACCGTGATAGCATCTATGTTGAGCCTGTGTGCACTAGCGTGATCCTAGACTAGTGCGGTATACACAGAGGGTCCGAATTTACAAATTCGGATCCCGACAACTCATCACAAACATAAATGGACCTTCACATAGTCCTTCAATATTGAATGCAATGTATCTTGGGATTTCAATAGGATTGGTTGCCAAGGGGCATAATTAAAGCATAAATGCCGAGCAGAATGGTAATAACATGACGCGAGTACGCGACTGCTTGTTTATTGGCATGAATGTCGAAGTCAAATCTATGCTCACCGAAGGTGGAGTCGACACACACACACCTAGGTGTTGCAGAACCTTTTCCTATTTTAATTCAGAACTGGCCCGGTCAGTTTACAGTGAATAGTAAAATCAGTAATTAAACTATGAAAAATTGTTCGATGCAAACATACAGAGGGTTTTTTTGATACAATATAAAGACCAGACAGCAGCACCAGAAATATACAGTTCAATAATTAATGAGAGGTGTTTCTATATTTTTCTTTTTTATAGTTGTATAAATATTAAAATATAAATGAAAGGTAGATAATGTTTACTTACCCTTTTGTTTGTTTCAAGATTTGTGCAACTTGTATTTAGAGGAAAAGCATTGAAACAAAATTAAGATGCTCTAGTTATCGACTCGTGCGCCCACGGCTAGCAATTTCTATATGTAGATCTAATCCGTAACGCATGCAATAATATCAACTTCTATTCCTAGGTCATTGCTCCTTTATTAGGCGTTTGAAGATGGCAAGTAGATAAGGAAAACAAAGCTTCCCTTCCATATGGTACTCATTCTGATTTACTATATATCTCTTATGAATAGATAAATAGATCTAAGCCGTAGATGGAAATGATTACGGAGATTGGACGACCAAAATTTTCTCTCTTTTTTTAGAATAATATGGGATTTTTTTAGCAATTTTTTTTAGATTAACATGGAAATTTGTAATATTTTGTAATTAACGTGGAGTCTTCTAGAAGAATCTTCAATTAGTATATAAAAAGATTTTCTGATTACAGAGAATGTTGAATACATCAGGGGAGGAAGCAAGAGAGCTTAGAGAAGGCGATTGCTCTTGCACGTAGTGCGTAGACGATCGGCGATTCAATCTTTTTCCCGTGGGCGTCTGACGATATCTTCATGACAGCGTTGTGTGTGTGCCCTTACCTGGAGGGTTATAAGGCTCATGCCAAGGATCGGAAGGGGTAATTGGTTCACCTGGAGCATGCGAGAAAGTAGCTAATTAGCCGAAATCATCCAAAAAAGAAAGCGGTATGTAGAAAACAGAGTCGTTTGTGAACACTGGAATTCTTCGAATATCTGTACCAACTGAATTGTTTCCTCAGAATTTCCTATGAAATTTATGTGTTCCAAACAAGAAAAAGTTCTCATATAGTTTAAGCTTGGACTTGCCTAGGACGACAAAACCAAGAGCATTTCTTGCTGTCAGGTGCATGCTAATGCCCCTTTTGAAATGCCGAAAACTTTTCTAATTCCTCTAAAAAGTGAATTGCTTACTATGAAATCCCTGTATAAATGAATTGCTCATTGTGAAAATCCTATGGACCAATCAAGCCCTAGGTCGGAGGCAAACTTTGTAAAAACAATTGTCCTACTGAAAACTTGAAAAAAACATTTAGTTTGAGTAATAAATCAACATTTAAATTTTGTAAAAAATAAAAATTGAGGAGGTAGTTCTTAATTTAGCAAATACACACTCAAAATTTCAAGTTCAAATTCAATTTGTGCCAGGAGAGAAAAAAAGAGAAGTATCTGACAAAATATAAGTTAGAAGAAATAGAAAAAAATAAGAGGCAAAAGTTATTATTCCCGACCAATTTCATTTTAGGAATTACTAAATGACTCTCGAGTATTTTTTTTGTAAGAACACAATTTTTTATCTATTAGATATTGGTGTTTTTTTTGTGAACACTCAATTTTTTTTGTCTATTAGATATTGCTATGTGATCCACATTGTGCTTTATCATTTTGAATTTTTTAATATTTGATTTTGTGATCCATATTTTTATTTGTTGTGTTCATTTTTTTTACATATTGTCACATTATTTTTTAATAATTTAATTTGTGTAAAACTAGTATGTAATTGATATAAAATGGCCATGTAGAAAAGAATAATGTTTTTTTTAACAAATTATCACATCATTTTTTCATAATTTAATTTATGTAAAGCTAGTACATAATCGATGCAAAAAGCTATGCAGAAAAGAATACTATTACTCATCCAATACCTAAAATTTGAGTATTGCTCAATAAAATAGTACTTAAATGGGAGGAGAAGAGGCAAATTGACTTAATCCATTAGATTTAGATTTGAAGGCTCAAAATTTGGATGTCATCTTATCTAGTCCCATATAGCTCTTTTTATTTTGCAAATCTAGCTCCCCATGCATACATTTGCAAAAATGACCCCTTCACCTATCGCGGAAGCCGTGGCAGACGACACGTGTCCTCTGCAGGGAGGACGCGATCCTACGCTAGGGGAGTGCCGGAGGATGCCTTTCACCCTACCTAGCATGAGGCAGTGAAGATAATGAAGTTGCCTTCCGTGCTATCTAGGCGCAACAGTGAAGAAGATGCCTTCCGTACTACCTAGGTGTGGCAGCATGGCATGGTCTCCCGCACTCACGCCCCGCGTTGTCAGCCCCTCCTGCACTGTGCCCACCCTACCCATGTTGCCGTGGAGCTAGCCAATTTTCGCGCTCTCCGGATGTGGCAGGGACACACATCACTTGTCGCATCTTTCATGGTGAGAGAGGGGGCTATTTTTGCAAATGTATATACGGAAGAAATAGTTTTGCAAAAAAGAGCTATAGGGAGCTTGATAAGTGATGATTTCTAAAATTTGAGTGTTATTTAGCAAGAAAAGATCAAATTCTCACTAGACACCCCCTTTCATTTTTTGTGTCTTGTAACTCGTTTGGGGTTTAAACTTGAAAGGTGACGCAGTAATTTTAAACTTTCTTGAAAATTTTCATGTTGATGTGGTTATCAATCTAGAACCGTTTTCAAGTTTTCAAGAAGAAATGCACCTGTCTGTTTTGAAACAGCCTAGGATGGTTTCATGATATACTATAAGATTCGAATGGTGAGGCAAGTAAGCAGCACTCTGGTTCCAGCCCTACCTCCTGGAAAATGTTGACGAAGTCTAGGGAAGGGTGGAGAGGCTGGAGGCTCGACGGGCGGAGCAGCCGGAGGATCACCGCCTGGGGCGGCTGGAGGCTGAACGGCCGGTGCAGCCGGAGGATCACCGCCTGGAGCGGCTGCAGGCTGATTGGCCGGAGCAGCCGGAGGATGGCCGCCTGGAGCAGCCGGTGCGTCGGCGGCAGGGGAGCTGTAGCTGCCAGCAAGAGCCATTATCTCTCGGCAAAGCACAAGCTGGAGTCTTGGAGAGCGATGATTGTCTCCAGACCGGTCACTTGTAAGGGTATTTATGCGTCTAGATTTCAGACATGTCAGTATGCCAACGAGCTACAGTTACCTGCCCCGACGACTGGAAGGATCACGCGCGTTCATATCATTTTTCAGAAAAAAGCGTGCGTTCACATTACTATCTCAGACTCAGTCCGAACCCTGAAATGTCAAACCTTTCAGCACCATGTGTTGTCTGGCATCGCACGCAGACAGATTCTCCAAATTACTAGCCGAATTAAAAGATCAGAAAAAATTTAAATTACTACATTAATTTCGTTTTTTGGCGAAATTTTGGGATTTGAAACCGAATTTTGATGTTTTATTGCCGGATTTAGTCCAATAACCCTTAAGAAAGTCATCTTCTATGAAAATTTGTTGAAAAACAAAAATTTTTGGGACATTTTAAATTTTTGATAGAAACATTGTCAGATTTTTTTATAAAATTATACAAGGTGGATAATGATTTGAAAAATTTATGGTATTATATTTGGTAGTATAGGATCATATATGAAATCTTTTAAAATAATCGAACTTCATTTGTTATCTTTAAAAAATCAAAAATAGAATGAACATAATTGGGACAGTAACCTTGTCAGAATTTTATAAATTTTCTCGAGAGTGATCCTGATCCAAAATTTTTATGAGAGCTTAATAATTTCCTCAGAACCATTCTATAAAATTTTCAAAAAATTTAAACGTTTTTGTTTGCTCAATCAAATCTATGTAAGCATTGAACTTCATTTGTTATATTTCAAAAATCAAAAAGAGAAATAACATAAATGGTACGGTGCTTTTTAAGAATTTTACAAATTCACGAGAGTGTGATCATGATTCAAAATTTTTATGAGATCTTAAGAATTTCCTTATCACCCTCCTGTAAAATTTACAAAAATTGTAAAACTTTTTTGATTACTAAAGCAAATCTATATATTGATTATCAGGCCTTTATCACGATTTAGCACTGTCAGAATTTTTAAAACTTATTTAAGCATGATAATCATATTAAATTTCATAGAAATATTAATGTTACATCAGGACCATCTACAAAAAATTTCTAACGTGGTTTAAACCTTTTTCATTTTGTTCAAAAATGCCGTTATGCATTTTTACAGGACAGTACCACTGTTCGAATTTTTGAAAATTCATGAAGCTTGATAATCATCTGAAAATTTTGTGAGAACATTAATTATGCATAATAACCCTGGAAAAAAATTGCAAAATTTTTTAACGTGGTTTGTCCCATTTTTCATTCGGTTCAGAATTGTCGGTCAGCGTTTTATCAGGACAGTAGAAATGTTTGAATTTTTAAAACTTACACGAGCTTCATAATTATCTGAAATTTTTATTAAAATATCATCAATGTGTCACGACTCTCCAAACAAAATTTAAAAAATTTTCATCATTGTTTGATCAACTTTTCTGCCGGTACAAAAATGTTGAAATTTCGGGTTATCCGATCGAATTTCAGGATTTCTCGATTGCAAATGGACCGGATTTGAATTTTGGTTTTCAAATTTCGTCCGAGATTTATCCAAAATACCGAGATTTCGGCGAAATTTCGGATTTTGGTGCTAAGCGAGATTTCATCCGAAAATGAAATTTGAATTCTTGGTGCCGACTAAGGCTCTGTTTGGTAGAGCTTCAGATCTTACCTTCATCTAAGACTAAGGCCTTGTTTAGAAACTTATTACAATCCATTGCCACACAGGGCTACATGTTCAGTACATCTAATTATACAAAAAGATCCAAATACAACAAAAATATAGCATATAAATATTAATTACACAGAAGATCGATGAAAGCTGGTGTACGGTCCTGTGGGTGATCCTCACCCCACACCCTATAGGTATAACCCCCTACAGGTATAACCATCAGGATCCACATCCCAATCGGTCACCTGATCCCTAATGTAGTTTTCTATGTAAAAGGAGAGTTAAGTAAGGATGAGTACAAAAGTAGTCAGTAAGCATTAATAACAAATGCATCATATGAATTTTTCCGCATTCCAACTCATATACATTTATCCCAAATCCAATTTTAGGAAAATAGGGTTTTATTATGAAAACGTTTGATTCATGTTTTAGATTTCTAAAATTGCTAGTAAGACTCGTATATGAGGTAGACTTAGCTTCTGTAGCCTCCAATCCAGGAGAAAGACTAATGAGGACATCACTTCTTTGGATACATACAACACTCCTCCGCAAGATGGTAGGCAAGGACCTATAACGAGAGCGCGTGCACAACAGTTGAATTATTAGGTGAGCTCGTTTATAGGAGTTCATAATTTTTCTATTGAGGATAGATTGCTACCTAAGTCTTGTGATGTTATTCTACTCAAGAACCAAAAAGAAGGGAGCATCACTACTATCACAACAGGTCTAGACTGACCCTCCTTCAATGCCAGTTCAATTCAGAATTAACCAGACATCCTTGATTTAAAATGATCATAACTTTCACATTCGAAATCTGTTGGAGATGTTTGAGTACTTGATTGAAATCTTATGACGAGACATTTCCAATAGTTCTGGCCTCACCTTCAGATTCCTTGTCAACACGTCACAATTGTGAAAAGAAGTGATGCGGTACTTGTTGGGCCAACTTGGGCCTTGTAATAGTATTCGGATCTGAGTCCAGGTCGTGTGTGCCCTCTTGTTGGTACACAACCCTAGGACGGTTTTTCCTTGGTCACCACCTCTTTATAACCCTTATAGCCACCACTTTTAGTCCTCAAGATTGTTTAGATTGTTTTTATTCGTTCAGAAAATATTATTTTTCTACTTATGTCAACTAGACCAATTACGATGACTTAAGGCCTCTCCATTATTTAATAAAACTTCATCTTTCATCCTCCAACTCAGATCGTGCTTATTTCTTTCTTGCTTGATTCTCGATTGCTTACAGTAAGGATCAACTATGTTAGGCACGGTTGATAACGATAAAGGGTGTGGTGTAGCGATTGCAGGACGGACTTGGTCATCTCGGTCAAGTAGACTCATCTACGACGTCATATCGATTAATCGTAGCTATCACTTTCATCGAAAGATCGGGCCAATGTTTCCATTAGGTGGTATCAGAGCCACAATTGCCTAGTGAGAATTTCAGTACCCTATTTTAGTAGATTATTTTCGTCCTAGAGTCTAGAAAAAGCAACATACAAAAAATATTAGGGTTTGATTATCTTCTGTCCAAACCAATCTGTGTCTCGCAATTTCTTTTCAGTTTTTGCATTGTTGAATCTTTGGTCGCATCATCGTGTCGAGTTGCTGGTCGTAGTGTCTAGTCTCTGGTCACCCACACCTTCTTCACGCTGCTACAGCACACATCAACCATCATCCTGTTGCACTGCCAACGATCATCTCATTGATCTGCCAACCATCACCTTGCCGTGCTGCCTTCGCCTTCACATGGACGCACAACACCAACCATCCCACATCTCCTATCGCATGCCGCACCTTGGAGTCCGAGAAGACAGAAGAGGCAAGTTTCAGTTCAGATCAGGAAATAATTGAGTTTCAATCGGATTGGACTAGAATAGGGTAGGTTCTATTCGGATAAAAAAAGAGGAAAGTAAAAAAAATGGAAAGATTAGTTTCAAAAAAATTCAAAAAAAAGGAAAAAAGAATCTGAATAGAATTCCTACCGCGTTGGAGTTGGAAACGTGAGTATATCTTTTAATTACCTTTTTACCCCTCTACTTCTCGCTCGCACGCACCATGTCACATAGTGCCACAGCACTACCTTGGGCAGTACTACATACCTAGCGCAGGCACTCAGTGGTGCCAAAAAAATCACAAAAAAAATTATCACAGCAAAAAAAAAGAGTGTCCCTTCTCTCTATTGGGATATGCCGCGTCGTGTCCAAAAAAAGATAGATCTTCAATCAAGATATCACCAACTAAAGATTCGTGCACAAGATGTCCCTAAGACTGCGTTCTTTACGCGATATGGACATTATGAGTTTATGGTCATATCTTTTGGATTGACCAATACTCCTGCATATTTCATGAACATGATGAATAAAGTTTCATGGAATATTTGGACAAGTTGTTGTCGTGTTCATAGAGGATATACTATTTACTCCAAGTCTGAAGCAGAGATTAGTCCTTAAAAAAACAGTTAGAGCAACAATTATATACTAAGTTTAGCAAGTGCAACATTGGGAAGGAGAAGGTTAAATTCGTTAGACAAGTGATGACTGCTAAAGGAGTTGATGTTGATTCGAGTAAAGTGGAAGGTAGTATTGCATTGGGAGCAACCAAAGTCAGTTACCTAGATCCGTAGTTTTCTAGGGATGGTGGGACATAACCGTCGATTTATCGAAGGATTCTCGATAATTGCTAGGCCACTTATGCAATTGTTGAAAAAGGAAAAGAAGTTTGTATGGATGCTAGAGTGCGAGAAAAGTTTTCAGGAATGGAAGAAGCGTCTGACGATAGTAACAGTGTTAGTGTTGCCCGATGTTCAAAACAACTTTGAAATATATTGTGATGCTTCTGGACAAGGACTTGGATGCGTGTTGATACAGAATGGTAAGATTGTTGCATATGTGTCAAGGTAGTTGAGGCCGCGTGAAGAGAGTTACCCTACACATAATTTGGAAAAGGCTGCCGTAGTGCATGCTTTGAAGTTGTGGTGTCATTATCTCATTGAAAATAGATGTGAGATATATACAGACCACAAGAGTTTAAAGTGTATATTTACTCAGTCGGATCTCAATATGAGACAAAGGAGATGGTTAGAGTTGATAAAGGATTATAATGTTGGAATCCACTATCATCATGGAAAAACTAATATGGTAGTTGATGCTTTGAGTCGTAAGAGCTACAGTGCTAATATGCTAATGTTAAATGATCAGTCCGAGTTATGCAAGGAATTTCAAAAGTTGAAACTGGAAGTGGTTCCTGAAGGATTTTTAGCTACGTTGGAAATAAAGCTAACTTTGGAAGATCGGATCAGAGAAGGTCAGAAGGACGATGAAAAGGTCAACATAATCAAATCCAAGAAGAATGAAGGTTTAGTAAAAGATTTCACTTTGAATGATCAAGGTACCATGTGGTTCAAAGGTCGAATTTGTGTGCCCAATAAGAAGGAGCTTATGCAGTTGATTCTTGAGGAAACCCAAGATTCGAAGTATTCAACTCATCCAGGAAGTGTCAAGATGTATCAAGATCTCAAAGAGTGATTTTGGTGGCCTGATATGAAGTGTGAAGTTGCTGAATATGTTGCTTTATGTGATGTGTGTCAGAGAGTAAAGGCAATGCATTAGAGACCTATTGGTTCATTACAGTCATTGAGGATTTCTGAGTGGAAGTAGGAGGCAAACCTATAATAAAATTTATAGCACTGAGGATTTACTTAGAACCCAGAATGGTTATGATTCTATATGGGTATCGTTGATCATTTGACCAAAGTTGCTCATTTCATACCAGTTAAAAGACTATTTATTCAGGAGATCGTTTAGCAGAGCTAGGTATGTCAAGGATTATGTTTGCATGGAGTGCCTAAGAAGATAGTGTTAGACAGAGGTACCCAATTTATCTCGAGGTTTTGGAGTAAGTTGCGTTAAGTAATGGAAACTTGTTTGAATTTCAGTACAGCGTATCATTCGCCGACAGATGGTCAGACTAAGGGAGTTATCAGATTTTAGAAGATATGCTAAGAGCTTATGCATTAGTTTATGCTATTTCATGGAATAAAAGTTTACCATACGCCGAATTATTTTATAATAACAGTTATCAGGCAAGTTTACAAATATCACTATTTGAAGCTTTGGATGGTTGTGCTTGTCGTACTCCATTGAATTGGAATGAGACAGAAGAGCGTTTGGTGTTGGGCCTGATATTTTTAAGGAAGCCGAAGAGCATATTACTATGATCAGAGAAAGGTTGAGAGTGGCTCAGTCGAGACAGAAGAATTATGGCTGATAATCGTTGTCGAGAGTTGAGTTTTGAACCAGATGATTTTGTGTATCTCAGAGTTACTTATCTTAAAGGAGTTAAAATGTTTCATGTTAAAGGAAAGCTTGCATCAAGATATGTTGGTCCATTTATAATTTTGAGCCACAAAGGAGAGGTTACATATCAGTTAGAATTGCCGCAGTCGTTGGCAGAAGTGCATGATGTGTTTCATGTGTCTCAGATGAAGAAGTGTCTTTGAGTGCCCGGAGAGCAGACATCATTGGAGTCAATTGAGCTGCAAGAGGGTTTAACTTACAAGGATTAGCCAATCAAAATTTTGGGTATAGCAGATCACAAGACCAGAAATAAGTCAGTACGTTTCTGCAAAGTGCAGTGGAGCATCATTCAGAGAGAGAAGCTATATGGGAGCGTGAAGAGAATTTGAAGTCAGAATTTCCTAACCTATTCTTTAATCAATCCTAAATCTCGGGATCGAGTTTCTGTTAAGGGGCGATTTTTAACATCCCAATTTTTTATTATTTGGATTTAACATGGATTTTATGAATTTTCTGAATTTATTGGATTTGTTTGAATTTATTAATTATTATTGAATATGGCCTATTGTGAAAAGCTTTTAAATAATGGGAAAGTTTAAATAAATTTTGCCAAAAAAATTATTTGGGTTCCAAATGTCTCAAAATATTTGTAGATTTTTTTCTGATATTTTTGCTATTTTATTTGGCCTAAACTATTTTCTAGAATTATTTTAAATGGAAAAGTATTTTAAAAACCTTTTGAGTAGTGCTTGGGCTGAAAGCCCTGTCAGCATAGCCCAATTCTCCATGCGGGCCCCTCCCATGTTAGACACAGCCAGTTCATAAGCCACATGACCCAAGTGATCTCGGCTGTTAGATAGGGGTGCAGTGCGGTCAGGATCGAACCGCATCCGTTGTGCGTGTGCCGTTGATCTCGCCACGCATTCGTCTTTGGTTCATCATCTCCGTGCCAACCTCAGACTTTTTCTCCGTAGCTGCCATGTACTCTAGGGTTCATCTTATGCACGACGTGGACGTTGGGGCTTTTATAAGGAACGCACCAGGTGCGCAATACCCTCATTAGTCCAAACCCTAGATCAATTACGAGGATTAGTTCGCAATATCGCCGGATTTTGAGGATTTCACTGAGAACCATCGCAACAAAGTTTTCCTCAATTTGTCTTCCCCAATGACGCTTGTGTGGTGGGTATCATCAGTAGAGTTGGGTCCCACCTGTCAGTCAAAGGCGCCATGTGCACCGAGTCCACTATGGACCATACACCGGTCGTGGACATGGTCCATGGAACAGAGGTCCCACCTGTCAGTCTAATAGGGTTATTTTCAAATTATTTTATTTTCTTGCTGACGACCGCGATGACGCAGTAATTAGGATTTCCCAGTATAAAAAATAATTAAGTAATTCGGTATTTTCCAATTTTTATGATTTTTGAGTTTTTCGAGAGCCCGTTCTCCCTCATATGATCTCCGATTGAGGTGATTCAAATTTTAAAAAATTTGTAAAACTAAGATCTATTTAATGGTGATTTTTTATTTTTGGAGATTTTTTCTCTCTATTTTGTTGTTTATTTGCTATTTTCTCTAGTTACACGTAGACGTCAAAGTGCTCAAAGCGTCCGAGGAGGAATCATTGGCTCAAGAGTAAGGTCCGGAGCAAGAATAAGGGCTTTTTTAAGGTAAGTTATGCTTTGATCATGTTGAACCCAATTTATAAAATTGCTTTGTTCATTTACTTTATGCATGATTTTTTGTGTGCACAACTGTTTCAAAATAGTTTGAGATCTAGTTAATCTACCCAATTTAAGTATACCCTACCTTATCATTTATATGCCATGATTAATTGTCACCTTAGGATGGTTCATTACTAGTTGGTTAATAGAAGAAGTCAACATGGGTTGGTTAGACCGTGTTAGTATGCTTAGCCATGCCACGTGTACTTTATGTCTTTGGAATATCAATTTAATCTTGACTAATGGAATATGGAACGCGTTTATAGAATTGGTGTATCAGGTGTTGTCACACAATGATGTTGAGTTGTAGTGACGGGAGGTCATGCAACTATGTTGACTTGTTGATGGCACATGGTGCTTGATAATCAACTGGGGTAGTAATCATTTAGATTGAGGTAAGTGGCAAGGGGAAGTGTGCCAAGGTGGGTTAGAAGAGCAGAGGGTTTGTGGAAGTCTTGCTTCGATCATTTTAAGGACTGAACCTTGCAAGCATTTGACCTAAGTCAAACATGCAACCACATGTCTCGAATGGGACGGATCTAGCTAATTAATTTGTAATGTCTTAGCCTTGGTACTACTAGTGGTGATGTGAGTCCCGGGTGTACGGATCAACTCATATGGCGCAAGAGGGGGGCCCATTGTGGTGATGTAACCCTTCAGTGTTGAAACCTTAGCGGGTAGTACTGGGTTAAGACAGAGCATTATAGAGGCTTTGTCATGATCTCTCTACGGCACACCAAAAGAAGTGTGCTAATATCGATTGCATAAAGAGACGATCATGTCGTGTGGGTAAAGCGCAAAACCTCTACAGAGTGTAAAATCTATTCATATAGCCGTGATCGCGGTATTGAGCAATGCTCACAGATTACAGTTAAAGATTAGATTTTATAAAATGAAAACTTAGATAGGAAGGTAGGACGCCATTGGAAAGTTTGGAATTTGACTTAGAGCATGATGCCATGTTTACTTGAGAAATAACTGCAATTTACTTATTTTTGTTATTTATTTTACTGTCTTTTCAATGTACTTATTGTATTCATTTATAAATATTGCTTTACTGCAAAATAACCATGTTAGCCATTTCATTTGAATAAGCCTTGCATATAGTTATGTTAGAATTGCATTATGTACACAACTTGTTGAGTGCTTTATGTACTCACACTTGCCAATAACATCATCGGTTGAGGAGGAGTCCATACCAGCTTTGGAGAAGTATCAGGAAGAGATGAATGTTTAGAGTGCGAGCCTTGTCAGTTGCCTATGGTATACTGAGGGGTTTACCTACGTTTTCATCCCACTGCAATTTAATTTGTTATTTACAGTTTAGCCTTGCAAGGCTTAGTCATGTAAGTTCGACCAAAAAGTCAGCCAACAGGTTAATATTTAATTTATGATGTCTTTTATTATGTTTCCACTGTGTATGTTTGTAATATTTATCTATGTTGAGCCTGTGCACACTAGCGTGATCCATAGCTAGTGAATATATACAGAGGGTCTGGAATTGCATATTCGGGTCCCGACACATAGCACAAGTTGGTGAGTGATCCAGACCGATTGCTTTTAAGGGTATTTATGCATCTAGAATTCATAGTTATCTCATGTGCAGACACCAGAGTTATCCCATGTGCGTTCTTATCTCTACTACTTCTAATTAGGAGTTGGTGGTGGTCCGTTCTCTTCTAGAGTTCTGATCCATTGGATTTGACATAAACGGCTGAGATGGAAGGAGATTTAATCCGATGTTCCACGCCTCGCTCGATGTGCGTGCCTCCCCAGCTCCCTCGCTCGACGCGTGCAGCCACGCAAAGCTTCCGGCTCTCTCATCTCCTCCTCCA
The DNA here is from genome assembly GCA_036346275.1 of Otatea glauca. Classification (NCBI taxonomy): domain Eukaryota; kingdom Viridiplantae; phylum Streptophyta; class Magnoliopsida; order Poales; family Poaceae; genus Otatea; species Otatea glauca. The sequence continues at coordinate 51,558,615 of CM070721.1, forward strand.
CCCTATATGTGGCTCCTCTCCCACCACAAGCCAACGAACCGATATAGCCGCAACCACAACCGCGTCTGCAATAGCGTCGCCTGCGATATTGAGATTTCCCCCCTCGGGTGGGGCGATTTGGTCGGATTTCATTGTTCCGCGAGTGCAGGTACAGCTACCGATGGCCGTGCTCGCGTGGAAGGCGACGGTGGAGCGGCACCAGCCGATCAATGCAAAGCTGTAGCTCCTCGCCCTCGGCATGTTTCCCTTCCTTCCCCCTCTACGGTTCTCCGATCTATCCACCACCTGATTATGAAAAGGTGATACATATCATAAAACGTTATCATCAAACACGATTTTTTTTCATAATTTCCAGATTTATTTTTATGATTCTAGCTAGAAATAGTGGCATAGGCCTGACAAGAGCTATCATGGAGCGGAGCGTTGTCGAGCGTGACGATGGAGTCGAGGAGGTGTGTAGACTAAGTACAGTGGAGAAGACACGATGTGGGTCTGGCAGAGTTCAGCTGGTTACTTCGACTGAGTCGATTGTGTAGTGTAAGCCAACTAAATGTGTTAGATTACATGATTTTTTTATTCGTAGCAACATACGGCTATTTTCTTTCATTGCTTGACCTTTCTATTTCGTTATCAGTTTTGTTTTTCGTAGCAATGCACGGGCACTGAACTAGTCATTTTTTTACAAGAAGGCGCACGTTCATATCTGTCAGGACCCGAACCTGCAGATCCGGACCCTCTGTGAATTCTGTGCCAGTCCAGGATCACGCTAGCACACAATCATACTGAGGTTGCACATCACGGACATTCACGAAGATATAAGAATAATTAGTGCAAACATGTATATAAACCGAGTTATGCGACCTTATGGTCTCCTTACAGATAAGACACCCACGGGCTTACATTATTCGAGAGAAAAGAAATAGCAATGAACATAAACAAATGTCGAGGAAGCCTTCATCTTGCCACAGGCAACCGACTGGGCTTGCCCCCTAGTTGTTCGAATCCTCGATGTACTCCTCCTCCTAAGCTGGTGTAGTCTCATCCACTGATGTTGGGGTTGATAAGCAAGGTGGGGTGAGTACACAAGGCACTCAACAAGTAATGCACAGGATGCAACGCTATTACTATATGCAAAGCTTATTCCAAAGGTTGGGCTTAAATGGTTCTTTTGCATCAACAGCATTTTTAAACCAGTATCTTCATTAGATTAAAGCATTGGAACAGTTATAAGTAATACTAATTTCTTCAAATGGTTTTTCATCGCAGATTCTCGGCACACAGCCTTAACAGTTCATTTTTAACACTTGGCACACAGCCACCCTTCCCACATTTTGTTTAAGAAAAACTACCTCTTGACTGTAATCCCCGAGCAATGCTCAATACCGCGAGCGCGGCTATTCGAATAGTTTTGACACTCTGCAGAGGTTGTACACTTTACCCACAAGATCTGACCGCTCACGACCACGGTGATTGTCCGCAACAAAGCTTTTCAGAACCTCTACCTTAACTAAAGAACCTCTCCAGATTGCCTTCACTATCACTTCCCTCACACAGAGCCAAGTATAGGACCGGCCAATCACCGTTGGATGGGCACCAAGCCGTAGTACGTACGCTCCCCATACAAATACACCCTGTGTATTGTCACCCGAGGTATCGGAGGAAAGATATCGAACCCTAGTCAACTAGGTCATGCCCCATATCGGACATGTGGTTGTACGGGTGACTCGGATCAAAGGCTTGCAAGGTGAAGTCCTTAAGCCGACCAAGGCAAGACTTCCAACACTCAACAAATGGCACACTGACCCATTGTGGCACATGACTTACAACACTCATCAACCCAATGCCACACAGCCCACGGCACACTGACCTCTTGCCACTTGCCCGGCCTAAATCATTTCCCACCCGGTTGATTATTGTGCAACACATGCCAAGAATAACTCAACATCGATATGGAACCACACAGTCACCATACTTCCATATCATCATGTGGCATCATCACACCACTTCCAAAATACATTCAATATTCCATTAGTCAATTTTGTAGCATTTTTCGAAAGATCATTCATGACTCGTTGCAAGGCTAAGCATCTACTCACGGTCTAGCCTCCCGTGTTGGCACAATATTAACATCCAACCTATATAATCAAACTTAGGGTGACAAAGATTTAGGGCATACAATTAATAATTCAAGGTGGCATAACAAAATGGGTTGATTAACTACATTATCCCAAATCCATTTAAATTCATTTAAAATAAATAAGCATGCATAGTTTCAAAGCATAAACTACATTTTTAAAAACCTGGGATCAAAATGATCAAAGCATCACTTGCCTTCAAAGAGTTGCTGGTCGTGTTCCGAAGCTTGATCTTGAGTGACGAATTCTTCCTCGAAACTTTCCGGCAAATTTATGCCTCACGCGACAAACAAAATATACAATAAAAATCTAATACAGAGGACTAAATGGACTCAAAAATTCAAATAAAATTCATCATTAAATAGATCATAATTTTATGAATTTTTAGAAATTTGAATCAGCCAAATCCGAGTTAAAATGCAAAAGTTATAGTCATTTGAAGTTTGAATAAAATCTGAAAATACAGAAATTAAGAAATCCGATTTTTCCCAATTATTTTTATACTGAAAATTCGCATTTATGACGTCAGCATTGCATCATGATGACGTCAGCACATAAAAGAATTTCGGTCAAAATATTTTTATATAAAACATATTTATGACGCCGATGACGTCAAGACGACACGTGGCGACCTCTAGTGCCGCCACGTTGCTTGATTCATGGGTCGGGTCCACGGTTGGCTCGGTCCACCGTGGATCGGCAAGACCGTGGTCATGCACCGGGTGACGCAGGCCGTGGCGTCAGCGACGATGCGCAGCCAATCCCGACGCGACACGCGGCAAGATCCAGATCGCTCGCCCATCCAACGGCCGGATCTCACCCCGCGCGGTTCGGCGACGCTTCGCACTCCACGCCCCCACGTGTCACGCATCCAACGGTGCGCCCGAACTCAACGGTCTGATCTGGTCTCACCTCGATCCAACGCCACACGCGCCCGCACGTGATTCGATGGGGTGCGGCGTCATCTCCGCCAGACGCTCAAATTTGAACAAGACGGATCGCGCGCCACCGATCTTACTCACACCACCGCTCGATCTAAATCCAACGGCCCACGGTACCCGAGCTGTTTACTATTCAACCCGCTACGCGGCACAATCTCACGCGTTCACTAACGATCCAACGGCTAAGACAAAAACATATCGCAGAAACTAGATCTAATCCAAGCCGTTCGCTCTAGATCTAACGATCAAGATCAACTAACGTGTAAACCTTAGGGTTAATCCAGACCGTCCATAACAGATCTAACGGCACAGATACAAACTAAATGTAACCAGAGAAGGGCGACGTGGCACGATCCTTACCCCTCCTTGCAGATCCGACGGTCAACGGTGCTCGGAGTCCGGCGATGGCGTGCGGCGGTGCAAGCTTGCCGGAGATGAGGAAGACGACGTAGTCGACGGCGTTTCGGTGGTTCCCCGGCGAGAAGATCTAGCGCATTCGACGAGGCTTGACTCGGGCAGAGCACTGGTGACCTCGGCGACGGCGGAAATGGACCGACGGCGAAGCAAACGGCGGAGAACAGTGGCGACGCAGAGGAACAACTACGGCGAGCTCTCCCGTGGTCTCTAGAGCGTCTCGACGCGCGTGCGAGGAGTCAAAAGACGCAGCGAAAGGAGCTCTGTCAGACGCGCTACTCGGTGCACTTTAAGGGGCCTCGACGCAGCGCTATAAAGCGGCGAACGAGCGAAACGGTCGGCGGCATTAGCTCCGGTGATCTCGCGAAGACGACCGACGTGGCCCTCTCCCACCGTTCGCGGCGATGATCCGGCGCGACGACGCGACGACGTGGCTCACTCACGAGCATCCGATCGATCGAACGGCTCGGACCGGGCGACGCTAGGGTTTCGCGCGGTTGGGCGGCGACACGCACGAGAATGGACTCGGACCATTATCGTTCAACTGATTTTAAAATCATTTCACATTTAAAATAATTCTAGAAATTCAATTAAATCATTTGGAGCTTTTAAAATAGCGAAAAATTCTAGAAAAATTCCGAAATTACTTTGAGATATTTGGAACTCAATTAAAATATTTGCAAAAAACTTTGCAAAAACTTTTCCATTATTCAATTGTTTTCAAGAAAAGCCCTATTTGAATAAATCCAATTAAATTTAAATAAATTCCCAAAAAAATCACAAAAATAAAAATACTCCAAAATTTAAGTTAGACAAAAATTAGGTGTTACAAACCTCCCCATTAATGTAATCTCGCCCCGAGATTCGTACATCTACGTAAATAGGTTAGGAACTCCTTCTTGAGATCTTCTTCTCGCTCCCATGTTGCTTCACTTTCCGAATGGTTGCTCCATTGAATTCTGCGAAACGTGTTGACTTGTTCCTTGTCTCTCGGTCCATTACGCCCGTAATCTTCATCGGATGTTCTTTGTAGGTCGATCTTCTTGCACTCAATTGCCTCCAAAGGTGTTTGCTCTTACGGTACTCAAGACACTTCTTGATTGTGATACATGGAATACATCATGCACTCCCGCCAAAGATGGTGGTAACTCAAGCGATAAGCAACTTCACCTCTGCGGCTCAAGATCTTGAATGGTCCGATATATCCGGTGCGAGCTTTCCTTTGCATGGAACCTTCTAACTCCTTTGAGAGGTGTGACTCTAAGGTACACAAAATCTTGGGTTCAAAGCTCGGTTCCTGCGACGGTTGTCAAGATAACTCTTACGCCTTGATTGTGTAATCTTCAATCTTTCCCGATCAGGTGATTTGTTCTTCCGCTTCAAGAATGTCGGTCCAAAACATGTCGTCACTGTCTCATTCCAATTCAATGGTGTTCGACAGACCGACCATACAAAGCTTTAAATGGAGACATCGTAAACTCGCTCGATAAGCGTTGTTGTAACTAAACTCAGCATAAGGCAAACACTTGTCCCATGAGGTTGAATATGCTAAAGCGCAGCTCTCAACATATCTTCCAATACCGGTTAACCTCTCGGTTTGACCATCCATCTGCGGATGGTAGGTCAGATCAAGTTCAAACGAGTCCCCATTGCCTCATGTAGCTTACCCCAAAAACGGAGGTAAATTGGGTACCTCTGTCCGACACTATCTTCTTCGGTACTCCGTGCAAGCAGACGATCCGTGCCATATAAAGTTCTGCTAACCGGTCTCCGGAATAAGTGGTCTTCACGGGTATGAAATGTGCCACTTTAGTTAAACGATCTATTATGACCCATATAGAATCATATCCACTTTGCGCTACGGGCAATCCGGTTATGAAATCCATACCAATTTCTTCCCATTTCCATTCGGTATCTTTAGGGGTTGTAATAGCCTCACTGGTCTTTGGTGCATAGCTTTGACTCTTTGGCATATGTCACATAATGCAACATATTCGCGACTTCTCGTTTCATGCTTGGCCACCAAAATCTTTCCTTTAAATCTTGATACATTTTCGCACTTCCTGGATGAATTGAGTACTTGGAGTCATGAGCCTCCTCCAGAATTAACTGCTTCAACTCCTTTTTGTTCGGCACACAAATGCGCTCTTTAAACCACATAGTACCTTGTTCATCCAGTTTGAAATCTTTTGCTTTGCCTTCATCCATTTTGCCCTTAATTCTATTGATCTTATCATCATCTTTACGCCCTTCCCGATCGATCTTGAGGTAGGTCTTACTTCAAAGTTGCTAGGAATCCTTACGTACCATTTCAGTTCTAATTCGAAATCCTTACACAATTCGCCTCGACTGTTTCCAACAAAGATATTCACTTGTGGTTCTTTCGCTCAAAGGCGTCGCCACTACGTTGGCTTTACCGGGATGGTAGTGAATTCCACATTATAATCCTTGATTAACTCTAACCATCTTCTTTGCCTCATATTTAGGTCACTTGCGTGAAGATATACTTAAGACTTTTATGATCTCGTATACACTTCACATCTATTTCCGATGAGATGATGACGCCATATCTTTAGTGCATGCACTACGGTAGCTAATTCCAAATCATGGGTCGGATAGTTCTCCTCATGTGGTCTCAATTGCCTCGATGCATAGGCAATTACCTTCCTATTTTGCATCAACACGCATCCCAATCCTCGACGCGATGCATCACAATAGATGTCGAAGCCTTGATGAAGCGTCGGGTAAAACTAATACAGTGCCGATGTTAAACTCCTCTTCAACTCCGAAAACTCTTCTCACACTCAAAGGCCCATAAGAATTTCTTTTCCTTTTTCAACAATTGCGTAAGAGGTCTCGCAATCGTAGAGAATCCTTCGATGAATCGACGGTAATACCCGCCATTCCAAGGAAACTACGGATTTGGGTTACCGACTTGGGTTGTTCCCAATGTAGAACCGTCTCCACTTTCTTTGGATCTACCGCAACTTCTTCTCTTTGTCATTATGTGTCCAAGAAATTCCACCTTATTTTTCCGTAAGTCACATTTGCTAAATTTTGCAAACAAGCTGTTGCTCTCTCAACTTTTCAAGGACTAGCCTCAAATGCTCGGCGTGCTCTTCTCTCGTCTTGGAATAGATAAGGATATCATCTATGAATACGACGACGAACTTATCCAAATATTCCATAAAAACCTTATTTATTAAGTTCATGAAATATGCTGGTGCATTTGTCAAACCAAAAGACATCACTGTAAACTCGTAGTGTCCATATCTTGACGAAAATGCAGTCTTCGGGATATCCTCTGATCGGATCTTGATTGATGGTATCCCGATCGGAGATCAATTTTGGAGAATACTCCTGCTCCTCTCAGCTGGTCAAACAAATCATCGATCCTGGGTAGCGGATACTTATTCTTTATCGTCACATCATTGAGTGCACGATAGTCTATACACATCCTAAAACTCCCGTCCTTCTTCTTGACGAATAAGACAGGTGCTCCCCATGGCGATGAACTAGGTCTTATAAATCCTTTTTCCAGTAGTTCTTTAATTTGCTTCTTCATTTCCACCAATTCCTCTGTGGACATCCTGTAAGGTCTCTTAGCTATTGGAGCTGTCCCTGGGACCAGCTCTATCACGAACTCAATATCTCTATCTGGCGGCATTCCAGGTAAATCTTCCGGGAAAACATCCGGATATTCATTGACTATGGAAACTTCTTCTAAGTCGGCAGTCTTCATCTTTCGTTGACCATCAATTGTCCATCTCGCACCGATTTTGCTTCAAATTCAATCTTCTTTCCATCAGGGCTCTCGACCGATATGACTCTTTTTCCACATCCAAGATCGCCTTGTGATTGGTTAACCAATCCATTCCGTGATAACATCCAAGGTTTGGGTATTAAGGACGATTAAGTTTGCTAGGAACTCAACTCCATTAATTATTAGTCTTACCCCAGAACATCCTACTTTAGATCGGAGTTCTGATCTAGGGGATTGGACTATAAGCACACATTTAAGATTCACTATATCCATATCATTTTGAACAGCAAAATCTCGGGAAATAAATGAATGTGAAGCTCCCGAATCGAATAAAGCGATGAGCTGGATCGAGTTTACTAGAACTTACCCAATTACAACATCAGTGGCGTTCGCACTTCATCCGTCGTAATGTGGTTGACTTGGCCTCGTGCAGTTCCTTGGGATGGAGTTGCTGCTGTTGATGCCCCGCGGTTCACAATTGGCGCGGGAGTCCTTGCCGGTGTGTTCCCCAGGTTAAAGCGGACCGGGGTGACACCTCCCTTCTTAGGGCAATTGTTGGCAAAATGCCCCATTTCATTGCAATGATAGCAACGTCTTCCCACCGCTCGAGAGGTTCCTCGGTTTGTGCCACGATTGGCCGAGTCTGAACATTCGACCCATCGGGCGATTTTGCGGTGGTGCCCTATCATTGCCTCTAGGTGGTACGGATGAACTGCTGGGGTGCCGTCCTCCGCCTCGCTGCCCCGACGACCTCCTTGTTGTGCCATTCGCGCTTCTGTTGTCATCCAACTCGGCGCTTGTCCTCTAAGATAAGAGCTTTGTTAACTAGCTCTTGGAAGTCGGGAATGTGTGGGTGATCGGTCCCACTGCAACCTCGCATTCAATCCCTTCATGAAGCGGGATTATGCGGCTTTATCCGTAGCCACGTCCTGCAGTGCGTAGCGTGCGGTTGGGTGAATTTGTTCGTAATCGCCACCGATCGCCCCTTGCTTGAGGCTCCGAATTCCTCCTTTTGAGATCCATGATACCCTCGGGTACATGGTGCTCGGGGAAAGTCGAGGTGAATTCCTCCCACGTGATACTCTGTGGGTCCTCATGAGTCGCTGCAAGTTTTCCCACCATTCTGCGGCGGTCCCTTCGAGTTGATGAGAGGCATAGAGTACCCTCTCATGTCCTACACACCTTTGGGTAATGTGCGACTTCCTTTCGATTGTCCTTAGCCAATCGTCGCCTCCGATGGATTGGCGTTGTTCGAGAAGGTAGGTGGACGGGTTCTCATAAACTCCGACAATCCTTGAGTAGGGGTGTGGTCCATGGTTACCCCCAGCTTGAACATTCGCAGCAGCTTGGTTGGATATCTGCTGCATGGTTTGAACCATCGTGTTCATAAGTTGAGTCCAGGCGATCAAGAAGGCTCCTGTGTTACGCATATCGACTGCGGCGGTTGAGGAATCGGCTCTTCATTACCGTTGTCCGCCTGGTTAGCTCCACTTCCACTGGCTCCAACATTTCCACGTGTCCTCACCATCTGTTGCAAGCTTCCAAGGTTAAGAAAAGAAGAAAGCACAGACGAGTAAAAGAACTTATGTGGGGAAACAGGTGTAACTTAAATTATTTAGCCACTTTATTGATATAATATAAGGCAGTATGGTTGCTCACAAGTGCCTAAGGGCAATGCAACACATACAAGACACTCACAACGAAAAACAAGTAAGCGGACATAGGACTCTATGACGACTCACACCTAATGGTGACTCGAAGAAAAGACGCGACTCAATTATTCGAGTCTCAACACTACCTCGGCTAGACTCGATCACTCATCGAGCCAACCCGGTGCGGCTCCCCGAGCATACTGGTGGTTGCTCGCATCGGGCGAATCGATCACGAAGACCCTCTGCGGTGGTGCAAAGACCCCATCGACTCTGCCGGTCCCGGCTGCTGCGCCTGCACCTGGTGCCTCTGCTCTGCTCCTCCGGATCGGATCGTGTAACTCGGGGATCGCTCGGGCTCGGGTCCGTACAAAGCCATCTCCAACTCCTGGATCTTACGCATGGAATGGGCTAAGCCCTTCGCGGTGGATCTCGCCTCCGTGACCTCGTCGCGGGTCCTCTGCAGCTCCGGGTGTCTCGTCCAAGGCGTCCTCTGGCGATGGCGTACCTCACCGGTGGGTGATAGTGGCGTCCTCCTCTGCAAGCTCCATCCTCTCCAAGCGATTGTCTCGGCGTGGATGGTGACGAAGACGGTGCCTCCAACTCTGCGGAGTAAGTGCGGGCAATCGCGCATCGCTCGTCGTCGCTTGTCTCTCGGATTCCGGCCTCAAAAGAAGACCTCTCGACCGTGATGTAGATAGGACGGCTCGCCTCGTCCTTTCCCAAGCATACTGCTGTGATCTTGACATCCCGAGCGACGTCAAGTCTCGCCGTACCACCGAAGTCCCTCGTCTGATGGTGCATCAAAACCTCCGAGCAAGCGCATCATACGCCATAACACCGCGGCGTATCCTCGGTGCGCTCTCCATAGGTATGGATCATCCTCATCTCGCCAAAACAAACCTTGTTTAAATTAAGCAGAGAATAATAAAAATTCAAACATAGGTATGAAACAAGAGAGAAGAGATAAGTCAAGATTTCATTGATATTCTTGCTCAAGTTGATTAGGTCTTTAGAAAATAGTTTTACCCTCCTAGGCACAACCAAACTAGGGTCAAGTCCTACATCACTGCTCGATACCACCTCTGTCGGGACCCGAACTCGCAGATCGGACCCTCGTGAATTCTGTGCGATCCGAGGATCACGCTTAGCACACAGTCATACAGGTTGCACATCACAAACATTCACGAAGATATAAGAATAATTAGTGCAAACATGTATATAAACCGAGTTATGCGACCTTATGGTCTCCTTATAGATAAGACAGCCCCACGGGCTTACATTATTCGAGAGAAAAAAAAAAGAATGAACATAAACAAATGTCGAGGAAGCCTTCATCTTGCCACAGGCAACCGACTGGGCTTGCCCCCTAGTTGTTCGAATCCTCGATGTACTCCTCCCAAGCTGGTGTAGTCTCATCCACTGATGTTGGGGTTGATAAGCAACGTGGGGTGAGTACACAAGGCACTCAACAAGTAATGCACAGGATGCAACGCTATTACTATATGCAAAGCTTATTCCAAAGGTTGGGCTTAAATGGTTCTTTTGCATCAACAGCATTTTTAAACCAGTATCTTAATTAGATTAAAGCATTGGAACAGTTATAAGTAATACTAATTTCTTCAAATGGTTTTTCATCGCAGATTCTCGGCACACAGCCATAACAGTTCATTTTTAACACTTGGCACACAGCCACCCTTCCCACATTTTGTTTAGGAAAAACTACCCCTTGACTGTAATCCCCGAGCAATGCTCAATACCGCGAGCGCGGCTATTCGAATAGTTTTGACACTCTGCAGAGGTTGTACACTTTACCCACAAGATCTGACCGCTCACCACACGTGTGATTGTCGCAACAAAGCTTTTCAGAACCTCTACCTTAACCAAAGAACCTCTCAGTATTGCCTTCACTATCACTTCCCTCACACAGAGCCAAGTATAGGACCGGCCAATCACCGTTGGATGGGCACCAAGCCGTAGCAGTGCGCGCCCCATACAAATACACCCTGTGTATTGTCACCCGAGGTATCGGAGGAAAGATATCGAACCCTAGTCAACTAGGTCATCCCATATCGGACATGTGGTTGTACGGGTGACTCGGATCAAAGGCTTGCAAGGTGAAGTCCTTAATCGACCAAGGCAAGACTTCCAACACTCAACGATGGCACACGACCCATTGTAGCACACAGACTTACAACACTCATCAACCCAATGCCACACAGGCCCACCGCACACTGACCTCTTGCCACTTGCCCCAGTCTAAATCATTTCCCACCCGATTGATTATTGTGCAACACATGCCAAGCAATAACTCAACATCGATATGGAACCACACAGTCACCATACTTCCATATCATCATGTGGCATCATCACACCACTTCCAAAATACATTCAATATTCCATTAGTCAATTTTGTAGCATTTTTACGAAAGATCATTCATGACTCGTTGCAAGGCTAAGCATCTACTCACGGTCTAGCCTCCGTGTTGGCACAATATTAACATCCAACCTATATAATCAAACTTAGGGTGACAAAGATTTAGGGCATACAATTAATAATTCAAGGTGGCATAACAAAATGGGTTGATTAACTACATTATCCCAAATCCATTTAAATTCATTTTAAATAAATAAGCATGCATAGTTTCAAAGCATAAACTACATTTTAAAAACCTGGGATCAAAATGATCAAAGCATCACTTGCCTTCAAAGAGTTGCTGGTCGTGTTCCGAAGCTTGGTCTTGAGTGACGAATTCTTCCTCGAAACTTTCCGGCAAATTTGCGTCTCACGGACAAACAAAATATACAATAAAAATCTAATACAGAGGACTAAATGGCCTCAAAATTCAAATAAAATTCATCATTAAATAGATCATAATTTTATGAATTTTTAGAAATTTGAATCAACCAAATCCGAGTTAAAATGCAAAAGTTATAGTCATTTGAAGTTTGAATAAAATCGAAAATACAGAAATTAAGAAATCCGATTTTTCCCAATTATTTTTATACTGAAAATTCGCATTTATGACGTCAGCATTGCATCATGATGACGTCAGCACATAAAAGAATTTCGGTCAAAATATTTTTATATAAAACATATTTATGGCGTCGATGATAGCGTCAAGACGACACGTGGCGACCTCTAGTGCCGCCACGCGTTGCTTGATTCATGGGTGGGTCCACGGTTGGCTCGATCCACCGTGGATCGGCGACCTGTGCTCATGCACGGGTGACGCAGCCGTGGCGTCGGCGACGATGCGCGACCAATCCCGACGCGACACGCGGCAAGATCGCACCGCCGCTCATCCAGCGGCCGGATCTCACCCCGCTGATTCGGCGACGCCGCACTCCACGCCCCCGCGTCACGCATCCAGCGGTGCGCCGAACTCAACGGTGCGATCCGGTCTCACCTCGATCAACGCCACACGCGTCCGCACGTGATTCGATGGGGGTGCGGCGTCATCTCCGCCGTACGTTCAAATTTGAACAGCACGGATCCGCGCGCCACCGATCTTACTCACAGCCACCGTTCAGATCTAAATCCAACGGCCCACGGTACCCGAGCTGTTTACTATTCAACCCGCTACGCGGCACAATCTCACGCGTTCACTAACGATCCAACGGCTAAGACAAAAACATATCGCAGAAACTAGATCTAATCCAAGCCGTTCGCTCTAGATCTAACGATCAAGATCAACTAACGTGTAAACCTTAGGTTAATCCGCACCGTCCATAGCAGATCTAACAGCACAGATACAAACTAAATGTAACGAGAGAAGGGCGGCGTGGCACGATCCTTACCCCTCCTTGCGATCCGACGGTCAGCGGTGCTCGAGTCCGGCGATGGCGTGCGGCGGTGCAAGCTTGCGGAGATGAGGAAGACGGCGAGTCGACGGCATTCGGTGGTTCCCGGCGAGAAGATCTAGCGATTCGACGAGGCTTGACTCGGCGAGCATCGGTGACCTCGGCGACGGCGGAAATGGACCGACGGCGAAGCAAACGGCGGAGAAACGATGGCGGCGCAGAGGAACAACTACGGCGAGCTCTCCGTGGTCTCTAGAGCGCCTCGGCGCGCGTGCGAGGAGTCAAAAGACCTTGCGAAAGGAGCTGTCGACGCGCTACTCGGTGCACTTTAAGGGCCTCGGCGTATGCGCTACAAAGCGGCGAACGAGCGGAAACGGTCGGCGGCATTAGCTCCGGTGATCTCGCGAAGACGACCGACGTGGCCCTCTCCCAGCCGTTCGTGCGGCGATGATCCGAAGGCGCACGCACGCGGACGACGTGGCTCACTCACGAGCATCCGTCGAGGATCGAGCGGCTCGGACGAGGCGACGCTAGGGTTTCGGCGGTTGGGCCGGCGACACGCACAGTAATGGGCTCAGACCATTACTGTTCAACTGATTTTAAAATCATTTCACATTTAAAATAATTCTAGAAATTCAATTAAATCATTTGGAGCTTTTAAAATAGCAGAAAAATTCTAGAAAAATTCCAGGAATTACTTTGAGATATTTGGAACTCAATTAAAATATTTGCAAAAAAACTTTGCAAAAACTTTTCCATTATTCAATTGTTTTCAAGAAAAGCCCTATTTGAATAAATCCAATTAAATTTAAATAAATTCCCAAAAAAAAATCACAAAAATAAAAATACTCCAAAATTTAAGTTAGAGCAAAAATTAGGGTGTTACAATATCTGGCAGCATTATCGTCCGTATGCCATTTAGAGCAGCTAGCTAGTGCCACACCATACTTAAACATCGTCTTGCAAAGAAGAGCTTTGAGCTCCATACCTGTAACTAGCAGCAATGGCCTCTTTGGGTGTCTTGCTTTATGTCTTCACCTTGTTTCTCAGCTTACCATTAACCATCTGCAATGAGAGTGAAAATGATCGACAAGCTCTCCTTTGCTTCAAGTCCCAGCTCTCAGGTCCAGCCGGTGTTTTAGCATCATGGAGCAATGCATCCCTGGAATTCTGCACTAGACCTCGCATCAGAAGGCATCACAGGCTCCATATCATCTTGCATTGCCAACCTCACCTCTCTTACAAGGCTGAAACTGTCAAACAACAGCTTCCATGGCAGCATACCATCCGAGCTCGGCCTCCTGAGCCAACTCAGCAACCTCAACCTCATTATGAACTCTTTAAAAGGTAACACCCCATCTGAACTCTCTTCGTGTTCCCAACTTCAAATCCTAGGTTTGTGGAACAATTCCCTCCACGGTGAGATCCCGCCTAGCCTAAGTGAATGCACACATCTTGAAGAAATTAACCTTAGCAAGAACAACCTGCAGGGGGCGAACCGACTGCTAGCTCGGTGGCTCTAATAAGGGTTCTAATGAAATGATTAAGATATCATAAAAATTTTGAATCATGATCACACTCCAGTGAATCTATAAAATTCTAATAAGTGCATTGTACAATTTATGTTCTTTCTGTTTTTTATTTTTGAAATATAACAAATGAAGTTCAACGTATACATAGATTTTATTGAGCAACCAATTTTTTTAAAAAAATTTAGGGAGTGGTACTGTGGAAATTATTAAGCTCTTGTAAAAATTTTGGATCATAATCACACTCAAGAAAATTTATAAAATTCTGACAAGGTTAATGTCCCAATTATGTTCATTCAGTTTTTGATTTTTTAAAGATAATAAATTAAGTTCAATTATTTAAAAAAAAATTATGTATGATCCTACGCTTCTTAGGATAGTACCATAAATTTATCATATCATGCTAAAGCATGTAAAATTTTATAAAAATCCGAAAGTTTTTCTGATGTTTTTAAAAAATGTCTCAAAATTTCCGTTTTTCAACAAATTTTCATAGGAGATGACTTTCTTAAGGGTTATTGATCAATTTTCGGTCAAATCCGGTCATCAAACATCAAATTCCGGAATAAAATGCTGAGATTTCGGCGGTATATGGCGAGATCTCGCGCAAGAGACAGTGAGATTACTGTAGCAGTTTAACTTTTTTGAATTTTTTTCACTTCAGCCGGAATTTCAAATCTCGTCCCTGTCCGATAAGCGAGATCTGCAAGAGAAACCGACGAGATTTTGAACCTTGGTTTGGAGAGCCATGTAGCATTTTCTGGTCGATTAGCATGAGTGCCTGCACAATTGCGTGGCAACTCTCAATACACAAACTGTCTGCGCACCTGCACAATTGCGTGGCTACTCTTAAAACACAACCTGTCTGCGCAATTACACGGCTATATTTTTAAAATATATTTATATTTGCTAATTACAATTTAATATCTATGGTTGAAACACAACAATATTTTTATACAGTTGGACATTACTTAGTCTACAACTTTACAATCGACCCAATCAAAAATAAGTGGTATACGGCCTACGTACGCAGAAAGTACATAATAATAATCTACCTTGCTAGGCTGGCCGGGTCTTGCACGGGTCGCCGCCGACCGGCTCGTTTGGAAAAGGTCGTGACTGTTGACAGAGAGGAAATGGGACGAGTCGAGCACGGTGTCGGCGGTTGGCACTGTCAACACTCTTACTGGATGCGTTATATCCTTTTTCACGGAAAATACATGTTATATCATTTTCCTAAACTAATATAGTCCGGATTTCTAAAACTCTATCCGTTTCGATATATTTATCCATAGTTCGTCATGTGCACAAATTAAGAAAACAATAAATCTAAAAATAGTTAATAAAAGAATGACCATTCGTACTCCTATTAAATGACATAATAGGACCACTTCAAATCCTCCAAAGCATTTAAGGGATAGTATTTGAAAAAATTTATATTGCACCTAAGTATTTTTTTCTATGTCCACCCCAAATAATGCACAACATTAGAGATGGTCCAACCTTCATGCACCCAGCGAAACGTTCCCAGAAACTTGCCTCCATCAAAATTAACCTCTCAGATCTTTCCTCAGCTTTACTCACCCACATCCGATGGCCATTGTTCAATGTGTCTAACTCATCCCTGTGGTCCACAACAGATCTCCCCCCCACCTCCAGCATCATCTCAAGGAAAAGGAAACAAATATCCTGGAATTAAGGAAAAGGAAACAAACGTTCTAGAAAAGAAAAAGACCATATATTACGTGCTGGGAAAAGGAAACCGGAAGACAGGGCACTATATTAGTTTGAAAAAATTACAATAACTACGCTGTAGATTACCACAATGGACAAATTATTAAAACAGATACTCTAGTGGCATGGATAATTATAGCGAAATAAAGAGGGTGGCACCATGCAAATTATTTTACAAAAAAGTGCGCTGTGAGCTCCTGACTATTATACTTGTTGTACTTGCTATTAGATTCGGTTAACAAGTAATATACAAGGCAAATTATAAGCGAGAATGGATAGACTACTCTAACATAAATTCAAAATTTTCTACCGCGCGTGTAACCAATAAACCACTGTAAGTTATAGATTATGAAATTACTACTAGACGTGCAAACCCGTAGCGAAAGTAGAGTTGATGTAGTGCGTTGATGCAGTTGTAGTCGTACTAGTCTTACGCTTCCTCCAACATCTCCTTGTGACCTCCACAGGTTGTCGATCGTCCTAGAGTTGAAACCTCACCGTAACGTCTCCAAGGTATCTACATGTACAGAGCAGGAACGCCACGCGTCGGAATATTAGCGCTGGCTGTGCGGTTTTGAGTGAAGGAGATGTGACGGCTAAGGTTTCAAGAATTCTAAATTCATGTGGTGTCTTCTAACCCTAAAGCTACCATCCCCACCTTTTATATAGACACCCCATATTAGGTCTCTACATTAGAAACCTATTAGGAACTCGAAACTCATTATAATTCGGATTACCATCCGAATTAATTCCTAACCCTTTAAGCATGCGACCCTATAAGTTCACGTATACTTGGATACTGCCTTGGTATGCTTACTTGACATTAATTAATAGCGATCCCTAGCAGGATGTGCTGACTCCCGAATATATAAATATCACATAGGACAAATCTTAACAATGCTTAATTATATGCATTTTCATTTGTCTCATAATATCAGTCAAACTCAAGGCAAGTATGTTCCATCCTTGTTTAGTTAGCTCAACCTCTCTTTCTCGATTACGTGATTCAAAATCGCCCACTACGGTTAACTTTTTAACCGTGAGTAGCATGGCTATGTGTAACATCCCAAAAATCTGCCAAATAGAGTTTTTATTGTTTAAAAGTGCATTTGTGATTTTCTGGAATTTATTTGGATTTTTCTGGATTTATTTGAATTAAATTCAAATCAAGTTTATTGCCTTTTATTCAAATCTATTTAAATATGTGCAAAGTTAAAATAAAGTTTTGCCAAAAATATTTTATTTGAGTCCAGAATGTCTCAAAGTATTTTTGAGATTTTTCCTGAATTTTTCATGATTATTTTATTGCCTAAAACAAATTAAATGAATTTACGGAATTATTTTAAATGAAAAACCTTTAAAAAGCGTGTGAGCGATGGCGGGCGGCCCATGCCTTTGGCGGCCCAGATAGCCCGTGCGGCTGTTTCGCCAAAACCTAAACCTAAGAAATCGACCGTTGGATCGAGACCCAACGGTAGAGATCTCGCCGCGTCGTCGGCCTTCGGGGCGTTGATTGAGCGACGCGTGGGCGCCCGGATGAAGCGCGTCATCTTTCCGAAGTCGCCGCCGAGTCGCCGCCGCCGCCACGAGCCGTCTTGAGTCCGGGCGGACACGCCTTCCGCGGCGACTATTTAAGGCGCCGAGCGCGGCACGGAACTCCCTCCTCGCGCGCGCATCTTTTCCAAAGCCCGAGGCTCTGTGTCGCCGTCGTTCGCACGAGAGAGCTCGCCGGAGTGAAGGTCCTTGCCGTGGTGGTTTCTGCTCGGTTTCGTCGCCGCCGTTGATCTTTCGCCGTCGCCAGTGCCACCATCGAGATCGCCAAACCGCGCCGCGTCGGATCCGTGAAGAGTCATCGCCGTTTAAATCGCCGAACGCCAGGCGAGGTCGTCGTTCTCACGTCCGGTGGAGTTGCGCCGCCGCGTTGCCATCGTTACGTTGAAGCTTCGGAAGCCGTCGGATCTCCAGGGAAGGGTCTAGATCGTGCCACGACGTCGCATGAACAGTGAACGTCTTTGGTAAGCGCTGACCGTTAGATCTAGATCCCGCGGCGGGTGTGCGGCCACGTCGCGTGAGATCGGTAGCCGTCCGATCAAACCCGTGCGCTATAGATCGCACCGTCGTTGCAACCAATCGTGACTCGCCGCGTGTCGGGCGCAAGCATCGAGGCGTCATGGACCGCGTCTGCGGTGAACCAACCCAACGTCGTGGACCGGGTCTATACGCCGGGACACGTGGCAGCGTCCGATTGGTTTGAATCAGGGCTGATGTCACGCTGACGTCATAAATCGGTTTTTCAGTATAAAAATAAATCTGTTAATTTCGAATTTCTGATTTTCTGATTTCAGTATTTATTTCAAACTTCAAAAGGCTATATCTTTTGCATCGTAACTCGGATTTGAGTGATTCCAGTTTCTAAAAATTTGTAAAATTAAGATCTATTTAATGGTGAATTTTAATTGATTTTTGGAGTTTAATTGCTCTCTATTTTGGTATTTATTTGCTTTTCTTCTTCGGTACGCGTAGACGTTGAATTGTGCGACGCTTCGGAGGAAGATCCAGCAACTCAAGAGCAAACTCCAGATCAAGATCAGGACCTATTCCAAGGCAAGTTGTGCTTTGATCATGTTGAACCCATGTTTGTAAAATTGCTATGTTTGATTTACACTATTGCATATATTTTAATTATACAACTGTTTCAAATTAGTTTGGGCTTAGCTAAAATACCAGATTGATCTATACCCTACCTTGTCATTGTATGCCATGATCCATTGTCACCCTAGATTGGTTTAATATAGTTGATTAATGACTATA
The DNA here is from genome assembly GCA_036346275.1 of Otatea glauca. Taxonomy (NCBI): domain Eukaryota; kingdom Viridiplantae; phylum Streptophyta; class Magnoliopsida; order Poales; family Poaceae; genus Otatea; species Otatea glauca. The sequence goes on from CM070721.1 coordinate 51,577,395, forward strand.
ATCAACATTGGAGGTTTAGACCGTATTAGTTGCTTAGCCATGCCACGTCATCACATGTGTCAGAATCATTGATAATTAATCTTGCTTAATGGAATATGGAACAATGTTATGAACTTGTGTGTCATGTGGGATCACACGATGAGATTGAGTTGTTGTGGCGAGTCATGTCACATAACGATGTTGAATTGTTGATGGCACGTGGTGCTTGGTAATCAAGCGGGTGATAATCATTTAGATTGGGGCAAGTGGCAAGGGCGAGGAGGCCAAGGTGGGCCCGATGGGCGAGGGTATGTGGAAGTCTTGCCTTGATCACACTAAGGACTTAACCTTGCAAGCCTTTGACTGAGTCAATCATGCAACCACATGTGCGGTATGGGCCACCTAGTGAGTAATTTGCAAAGTCTTAATGTTGATACTATCGTGGTCGGTGTGAGTTCCGGGTCAGGTGTAATTCACATGGCGCAAGAGGGGGCCACGGATGTGGGTTTGAGACCATGATGTTGAAACCTTAGCGGGTAGTATCGGATTAAGATAGAGCATTGTAAAGGCTTTGTTATAATCTTTCGCCTTTGTGGTGTTTGGTTGTATCACGTGGGTAAAGTGCATAACCTCTGCAGTGTGAAACTATTCGGATAGCCGTGCTCATGTATTGAGCAATGCTCGGAATTACTGATTAAGGGTTAGTTTAATAAATTGAACAACTTGGTTGGGATGGCGGGATTGCCATATGGAAGATTGGAACTTGATTTAGGATTGGAAACTTGGTTTACTTGAGAAATCTTGAATTTATTTATTATTGCTATTCGTTTTACATTCTTTACAATCTATTATTGTATTTGTTCATAAATCTTGCTTATTGCAAAATAGCCATGATAGCCTATCCTTTGGAATAAGCCTTACATATAGATAAATAGAAGCGCATTCTGCACAACTTGTTGAGTGCTTTAAGTACTCACCCTTGCCAAACAACAATAATCAACAGTTGAAGAATCTACACCTGTGTTGGAAGATAAGTCCAAGAAGACACGAGTCATTAGGGTCCGAGCCTTGTCGGTTGCCTGTGGTGAACTGATGAGCTATCTACGTTTCTACTTTCCATTTGCTTAATTATTAGTTTATATTCTCGGTCTTGCCTGCGTGGTATAATAATGTAAGTTGGTCATAAGATCATACATTTAGCTATATCAATAAATGAACTTTTATTCTATTATCGTTGTGTATGATGTGATATGTACCAATGTTAAGCTGTGTGCACTAGCGTTGATCCTGGGACTAGTGCGGTAAACACGGTGGGTTGAATCGATGGATTCGGGTCCTTCAGAGGTGGTATCGAGCATCTTGTTGGAGGTCTTGGCCTAGATAGTGTGGAGGTGTCTTGTGAGAGTCCAAAACTATTTTCTAAAGGAAAATCTAGACTTAATTAATAAAACACTCTCGACTCATCTCATTCTCTACTTCTCGCCTTTGCTGAATTTACCGTCTTACTTGCCGTTTCGGGTGGAGAACTTATTCAAAGTTCTTGTGGAGCAGATGCCGATCGTTCCGACCTTTGAGGAGTCAGCTGGCGGCTACGCCATGGAGCTGTGGAGAGTACTTCAGACGCTTGGAGGCTTCTACCGCCCACTTTACCGAGGAGGCAGCTGGACAGTGAACGGTGTACACCGAGGATTTATTTGCAAGTCGATTATCTACGCCGGAGAACGAGGAAGCGGCGAGGCCAATCAACGTCTCCGCCAGAAGGTTCTCGTATGAAGTTGCAATTCAGGAGGTTGCTCGACTTGCTCTTCGCCGTGTCTGCCGCGACTACGCCGACGAGCTTCACGACTCAGTGTTCCGCCTTCACCCAGACGTTCAAGCGTGCCAAGACGGCGGATCGAGGAGTGAGTGTGCTACACGACGCACCTTGCGAGTTCGCCCTTGCCGGGAGGATCACATGAGAGATACTACTCAGAGTGGAGGCGTATGCGAGGCACTCAGAGTGGCGGCGAGCAGAGCTCGAGGTGACCCGTGCTTGACCATCGGGATGATCACCGAGGTGGGAGAGGCCACGAGGCGATTGAGGACGAGTGGAGCGCGTGACTCGGGGAGTTCAGAGCGGTGAGGAGTCCGAGGAGGATCCAGAGGAGCGCGAGTGGGAGCAGAGGAGTCTGAGACCCGTTGTTGCAGAGGATCTAGTAGTAGGTCATCGGGATAGGTTCGCCCGATGCCCGCTCATCCACCGGTGTATCGCCGGTCGACCTCGGCTGTGGTGGTGGATGAGTGAGTGTCGACCTTGAGCCGTGTTGAGACTCGAGTGTGAGTCGCGTCTTTAAGTTAGTCTTTGCCTTTCTAGTTGGCGTTAAGGTTGCGTGTTTAGTTTGCTTCTTTGTATTCTTGAGTGTGCGTTATGTGTTGCAAAGCTTGTAGGCTTAAATAAGCACCATACCAAGTTAAATAAAGAATTGTTCAGTTTGGGTATAACCTATCTCCCCGCTTTAGAAATTCTTACTTCTTATCTATGCTACATCTACCTTTCCTAACCTAAGAGGCAATCATCAGATGGTGAATACTCGAGGAAACAACGGTGCTTCAGGAAGTGGACTGCGTCAGAATGACAACCCCAATGACGGAGGCAGCCCTCAACCACCGACGAAGAGACATGCGAGAATCTAGGAGCATTTCGCGCGCAGACTCAAGCGATGCAGAACAATGATGCGGCAGATGCAAAGCAGATGACCAATCTGTGATAAATCACAACAACCCTGCAACTCAGAACAATCATGGTGGACCTCGACCTATGTCAAACCTATCAGATTTTATGAGGACTAGGCCACCAACTTTTTCGGGAAATGTGAATCCTTTGGAAGCCGATGACTGGCTTAGGACCATTGAGAAGAAACTGCACATCACACAGTGTGAAGGAAATGAGAAGGTGCTTTACGCCTCTCATCAACTGGAAGGGACCGCCGCAGAGTGGTGGGAGAACTACTGTGCCGCTCATGGAGCCCCACAGGAGATAACCTGGGAGGAGTTTACTAATGCTTTCCGCCAGTACCATGTCCCAGAGGGAATGATGGATCTTAAGAAGGAGGAGTTCAGAGCTTTGAAGCAAGGAGGCAACGGTGGCGAATACTTGAACAAATTTACTCGATTAGCTCGCTATGCCCTCGAAGGCGAGCGGCAGACAAAGCTAAGCGATCTCGTTTCATGAAGGGATGAACTCGGGACTACTGTGTGGGGCGATTACCCACAATTTTCCAGATTTTCAGAGTGGTAAATAAGGCTTTGATCCTAGAAGATAAGCGCAAAGAGCTAGGTGAAAACCGTAAGCGCTTGATGAATAATCGGTGGGCGTCCAAACCATCTCGTTTGAGGATGTCACCAAAGCAATTTGCTAGATTCCAACCACTAGCCGGAAACAAGACATCAACCCTCGCACCTCGCCACGCCAATCGAGCTTTGGACACAAAGACAGGCAACAATGCACCAGAGGAAATCGGCAATCCGCGGTGAAGAGATGCTATACTTGCAATGAGCCAGGCACTTTTCAAATAGGTGTCCACGAAGGAGGCATCACGCCATTCGTTTCAACACTGGGAACAACACCGCTAAGGCACCAACCTCGGAGGAAATCGTGCGCCGAGTCAAGCCGAGCAACCCGCAATCAACGGGCGTGGAAGGATCAACCACATCACTGCGCAGATGGAGCTCGAGGAAGCTACGGACGTCGTCTTGGGTAAGTTTTCGGTCAACTCAAGACTGCTCATGCTTTGTTTGATTACGGAGCTTCGCATTCGCTTGTGTCTCAAAGTTTTGCAACCAAGAATGGATTTAAAGTGGTGAATCTTAAGTGTGTGCTCTTAGTCCAAGCCCGGGATCCGAGCTTAGATCTAGCCTTGGGTGTTTGGGAGCTAAGTTGCTTATGGATGGGATAGAATTCCTAGCGAATCTTATCTTGATAGATGCGCAATCCTAGACGTCATCCTTTGAATGGATTGGCTGTCTAAGCATAAGGCCGTTTTGGGTGTGGCGAAGGATCGTGACTTTGGAAGGCCCTAGTGGCAAGAAAGTAGAGTTTCAAGCGACCGCAGTTCGAGATGGGCAGTTAATGGTCAACAGCGTGAAAGCCATCAGCATGGAAGATGTGCGAGAGCTGGGAATACCGGATGTGTTTCGGAAGATTTGCAGATTGCCACGGGCCGTGATATCGAGTTCGTGATTGAATTAGCACCAGGGACAGCACCGATATCAAAGAGACCATATCGGATGCCTACCGACGAGTTAGTGGAAATGAAGAAGCAGATTGAGGAACTGCAAGAGAAGGGTTTCATTAGACCAAGTTCATCACCGTGGGGAGCCCCGGTTTTGTTTGTTCGCAAGAAGGATGGAAGTCTTAGAATGTGCATTGATTATCGTGCACTCAATGAAGTAACGATCAAGAATAAGTATCCGTTGCCCAGGATCGACGACTTATTTGATCAGTTAAGAGGAGCTGGAGTTTTCTCCAAGATAGATCTTCGTTCGGGATACCATCAGTTGAAGATCCGGCGGAGGATGTGCCTAAGACTGCGTTTTACGCGATATGGACATTATGAGTTCACAGTCATGTCATTTGGATTGACTAATGCCCCAAACATATTTCATGAACATGATGAATAAGGTTTTCATGGAATATTTGGATAAGTTTGTTGTAGTCTTCATAGGCGATATTTTGGTTTACTCAAAGACAGAAGAAGAGCATGCGAACATCTAAGGATGGTTTTAGGCAGTTGAGAGCATCAGCTATATGCAAAGTTTAGCAAGTGTGAATTCTGGAAGGAGAAAGTCGAATTCTTGGGTCATGTAATGACTACTAAAGGAGTAGCAGTTGACCCAAGCAAAGTGGACGCAGTGTTGCATTGGGAGCAACCGAAGTCTGTTACCCAGATCCGTAGTTTTCTGGGAATGGCGGGATATTACCGTCGGTTCATAGAAGGATTCTCGACAATTGCTAAACCCCTTACGCAGTTGTTGAAGAAAGAAAAGAAGTTTGCATGGACGCCAGAGTGCGAGAAAAGTTTCATGGAATTAAAGAAGCGTTTAACAACAGCCCCGTGTTAGTATTGCGGATGTGCGTAATGGATTTGACATTTCTTGTGATGCTTGAAGCAAGGCTTGGGATGCGTGTTAATGCAAGAGGCAAAGTCGTTGCTTATGCGTCGAAACAGATTGAGGCCACATGAAGTGAATTACCCAACGCATGATTTGGAGCTAGCTGCCGTAGTGCATGCTTTAAAGATATGGCGTCATTATCTCATAGGAAATAGATGTGAGATATATCTGAGACCATAAGAGTCTCAAATACATATTCACTCAAGTGACTGAATATGAGGCAGCGAAGATGGCTTGAGCTAATTAAGGATTATAATGGGAATCCATTATCATCTGGAAAAGCCAATGTGGTGGCGGATGCTCGAGTCGAAAGAGCCATAGCGCAAATACATTGTCAATGGGGATCAACCGAATTATGCAAGGAATTTGAAGTTAAGGTTGGAAGTCGTTCAAGGAATGGTAGCTGCACTTGAAGTAAAGCCAACATTGGAAGATCAGTTAGAGAAGGCGGAAGGATGACGATAAAATTTCTAAGATCAAAGTTAAAAAGAAGAAGGCTTAGCTGTAGATTTCACTCTGGACGAGCAAGGAACCATGTTCTTCAAAGGCGAATTTGTGTCTTGGATAAAAGGAACTAAAGAAATTGATTCTTGAGGAGGCTCATGATTCTAAGTACTCGACTCATCCAGAAGTGCCAAGATGTACGAGATTTGAAAGAGAGATTTTGGTGGCCTAACATGAAGCGTGAAGTAGTGAACATGTTGCTTTATCGACATATGTCGAGGGTAAAAGCCATGCATCAAAGACCATTTGATGCATTGCGGTAGATTAAAAATTCGGAATGGAAGTGGGAAGAAATCGGAATGGATTTTATCACGGTTTACCTAAGACTCGTAAAGGTTACGATTCCATTTGGGTTATAGTGGATCGTCTAACCAAGGTCGCTCATTTCATCCCGATAAAGACCACTTACTCAGGAGATCGTTTGGCGAATTGTACATGTCAAGGATTGTATGTCCGCATGGAGTGCCAAAGAAGATTGTGTCGATGTGAGGTACCCAATTTACCTCGAGATTTTGGAATAAGTTGCACGAAGCAATGGGGACCCGTTTGAATTTCGATCTGACATATCACCCATGAGACGGATGGTCGACCGAAAGAGTAAATCAGATTTTAGAGGATATGTTGAGAGCTTGTGCTTTAGCTTATGCTACGACATGGGATAAATGTTTGCCATATGCGGAATTTAGTTACAATAATAGTTATCAAGCTAGCCTGCAGATGTCACCGTTTGAGGCGTTGTATGGGCGTGCTTGTCGTACTCGATGAATTGGAATGAAACAGAGAGCGATTGGTTTTCGGGCCAGACATTCTCGAGGAAGCCGAAAGTCAAGTCGCAATGATCAGAGAGAGATTGAAGATAGCACAGTCAAGACAGAAAAGCTACGCAGATAATCGTCGTCGAGATTTGAGTTTTGAACGAGAAGATCATGTGTATCTCGTGGTTACCCCTCTTAAGGCGTTAAAAGATTTCACGTTAAAGGAAGCTTGCGCCAAGATATATTAGTCCGTTCAAGATTACGAGCCGTCGAGGAGAGGTAGCTTATCGATTAGAATTGCCTCGATCCTTGGCAGGAGTGCATGATGTATTCCATGTCTCGCACTTAAGAAGTGTCTCGAGTGCCACAGAGCAAACCCGTTGGATGCAATAGAGTGCAAGAAGATTTGACTTATAAAGAGCAACCGATCGAATTTTGGATGTTATGGGCGCAAGACCGAAACAAGTCTATTCGCTTTGCGAGTTCGATGGAGCAATCATTGGAAAGTGAAGCCACTTGGGAGCGTGAAGAAGATTTGAAGTCGAATTCGAACCTATTCTCTAGCTAGCCACGAATCTCGGGTGAGATTACTTAAGGGGAGGTTTGTAACATCCCAAAATCTGCCAAATAGAGTTTTTATTGTTTAAAAGTGCATTTGTGATTTTCTGGAATTTATTTGGATTTTTGGATTTATTTGAATTAAATTCAAATCAAGTTTATTGCCTTTTATTCAAATCTATTTAAATATGTGCAAAGTTAAAATAAAGTTTTGCCAAAAATATTTTATTTGAGTCAGAATGTCTCAAAGTATTTTGAGATTTTTCTGGATTTTTCATGATTATTTTATTGCCTAAAACAAATTAAATGAATTTACGGAATTATTTTAAATGAAAAACCTTTTGAAAAGCGTGTGAGCGATGGCGGGCGGCCCATGCCTTTGTGCGGCCCAGATAGCCCGTGCGGCTGTTTCGCCAAAACCTAAACCTAAGAAATCGACCGTTGGATCGAGACCCAACGGTAGAGATCTCGCCGCGTCGTCGGCGCCAGGGGCCGTTGATTGAAGCGTCGTGGGCGTCTGGATGAAGCCGCGTCGTCTTTCCGAAGTCGCCGCCGAGTCCGCCGCCACGAGCCGTCTTGAGTCCGGCGGACACGCCTTCCGTGCGGCTATTTAAAGCGCCGGCGCGGCACGGAACTCCTCACCTCGCTCGCGCATCTTTTCCAAAGCCCGAGGCTCGTGTCGCCGTCGTTCGCACGAGAGCTCGCCGGAGTGAAGGTCCTTGCCGTGGTGGTTTCGCTCGGTTTCGTCGCCGCCGTTGATCTTCGCCGTCGCGATGCCACCATCGAGATCGCCAAACCGCGCGCGTCGGATCCGTGAAGAGTCATCGCCGTTTAAATCGCCGACGCCGCCGTGGCGAGGTCGTCGTTCTCACGTCCGGTGGAGTTGCGCGCGCGTTGCCATCGTTACGTTGAAGCCGGGCCGTCGGATCTCGGGAAGGGTCTAGATCGTGCCACGACGTCGCATGAGCGATGAACATCTTTGGTAGCGGCCGACCGTTAGATCTAGATCCGCGGCGGGTGTGCGGCCACGTCGCGTGAGATCGGTAGCCGTCCGATCAAACCCGTGCGCTATAGATCGCCACCGTCGTTGCAACCAATCGTGACTCGCGCGTGTCGGGCGCAAGCATCGGCGTCATGGACGCGTCTGCGGTGAACCAACCCAACGCCGTGGACCGGGTCTATCGCGGGACACGTGGCGGCGTCCGATTGGTTTGAATCAGGGCTGATGTCACGCTGACGTCATAAATCGGTTTTCGATATAAAAATAAATTTGTTAATTTCGAATTTCGATTTTCGATTTGATATTTATTTCAAACTTCAAAGGCTATATCTTTTGCATCGTAACTTCGATTTGAGTGATTCCAGTTTCTAAAAATTTGTAAAATTAAGATCTATTTAATGGTGAATTTTAATTGATTTTTGGAGTTTAATTGCTCTCTGTTTTGGTATTTATTTGCTTTTCTTCTTGATGCAGCGTAGGCGTTGAATTGTGCGACGCTTGGAGGAAGATCCAAAGCAACTCAAGAGCAAACTCAGATCAAGATCAGGACCTATTCAAGGCAAGTTGTGCTTTGATCATGTTGAACCCATGTTTGTAAAATTGCTATGTTTGATTTACACTATTGCATATATTTTAATTATACAACTGTTTCAAATTAGTTTGGGCTTAGCTAAAATACCAGATTGATCTATACCCTACCTTGTCATTGTATGCCATGATCCATTGTCACCCTAGATTGGTTTAATATAGTTGATTAATGACTATAATCAACATTGGAGGTTTAGACCGTATTAGTTGCTTAGCCATGCCACGTCATCACATGTGTCAGAATCATTGATAATTAATCTTGCTTAATGGAATATGGAACAATGTTATGAACTTGTGTGTCATGTGGGATCACACGATGAGATTGAGTTGTTGTGGCGAGTCATGTCATAGCGATGTTGAATTGTTGATGGCACGTGGTGCTTAGTAATCAAGCTGGGTGATAATCATTTAGATTGGGGCAAGTGGCAGGGCGAGGAGGCCAAGGTGGGCCCGATGGGCAGAGGGTATGTGGAAGTCTTGCCTTGATCACACTAAGGACTTAACCTTGCAAGCCTTTGACCTGAGTCAATCATGCAACCACATGTCTGGTATGGGCCAGCCTAGCTGAGTAATTTGCAAAGTCTTAATGTTGATACTATCGTGGTCGGTGTGAGTTCCCGGGTCAGGGTGTAATTCACATGGCGCAAGAGGGGCCACGGATGTGGTTTCTGAGACCGCTTGATGTTGAAACCTTAGCGGGTAGTATCGGATTAAGATAGAGCATTGTAAAGGCTTTGTTATAATCTTTCGCCTTTGTGGTGTTTGGTTGTATCACGTGGGTAAAGTGCATAACCTTTGCAGAGTGTGAAACTATCGGATAGCCGTGCTCGCGGTATTGAGCAATGCTCGGGAATTACAGTTAAGGGTTAGTTTAATAAATTGAACAACTTGGTTGGGATGGCAGGATTGCCATATGGAAGATTGGAACTTGATTTAGGATTGGAAACTTGGTTTACTTGAGAAATCTTGAATTTATTTATTATTGCTATTCGTTTTACATTCTTTACAATCTATTATTGTATTTGTTCATAAATCTTCGCTTATTGCAAAATAGCCATGATAGCCTATCCTTTGGAATAAGCCTTACATATAGATAAATAGAAGCGCATTTTGTGCACAACTTGTTGAGTGCTTTAAGTACTCACCCTTGCCAAACAACAATAATCAACAGTTGAAGAATCTACACTGTGTTGGAAGATGAAGTCCAAGAAGACACGAGTCATTAGGGTTAGAGCCTTGTCGGTTGCTGTGGTGGTGATGAGCTATCTACGTTTCTACTTTCATTTGCTTAATTATTAGTTTATATTCTCGTCTTGCCTGCGTGGCATAATAATGTAAGTTGGTCATAAGATCATACATTTAGCTATATCAATAAATGAACTATTATTCTATTATCGTTGTGTATGATGTGATATGTACCAATGTTAAGCTGTGTGCACTAGCGTTGATCCTGGGACTAGTGCGGTAAACACAGTGGGTTCGAATCAGTGGATTCGGGTCCTTACACTATGCATTTTCAGAATCCAATCACTCGAAAGGACTAGAGATATCTCTCCCATTATATAGAGGGACAAATTTCATCTTGGTGGACCATGCTTTGTAGTATGATTCGCGACAAACCTGAAAGTTGCCTCTGTAACTACTAATTACAGAGTAGCGTTTGGCAACCCCTAAGTAAGTTATTACATATCTCAAGTACATGCGTCAACCTCAAGTTTAAGGATATAGCATACACATTCTATATGAGATCAACTGATGAAAAGTAAGATTACAACGTTCTCGTAGTGTCTCAAGGCGGATCGATCCAACTCCATATTATCTAATATGTATCCATATTATTGGTCTAATATCTTCATATTCATGACCCGTGAAACATGTTCATTAACCAATACATATGCTAGTCTATTCATATGTGTCCTCATATATTTATCGATTAGGGATCACTTTTAGAATAATCATTGCAAAGTTACATATAAAGTTTCACAAACAAATCACATACTTACTAATAAATAATAATGACATTATTCAAAGAACAAGATAATAAATTATGAACATAAAAAAGTATAATCATCTCTATAATCATCTATAGGCACTACGCCAAAACCTGCAATAGGTGACGGTCTATTTGTGGCGGTTTTTTTCGAACCGCCACAAAGATAATTATCAGTGGCGGTTCTATTTTAAAAATGGCGGGAAACATATCAGTGGCGGTTCTATCCTCGAACCGCCACTGATAATTCATTATCAGTGGCGGTTCGAGGATAGGGAGGATAGAACCGTCACTGATAACTAGGTTATCAGTGGCGGTGCTGTCCTCCAACCGCCACTGATTCTATTGGATTATCCGTGGCGGTTCTATCCTCGAACCGCCCGCGATAATAATTATCGATGGCGGTTCGAGGATAGAACCGCCACAGATAATGTTATCGATGGCGGTTCTAGTTAAAAGCGCCACTAATAATCTGCCTATAAATAGGTGGTCGAGAGTGACTCTGGTCTTCTTCCTCCCGAGAGCAAACCAAAACTTCTAAATTTGATTTCGTTTTCTCCAATTCTTGTGCTTGTACTTCCTCTAGTCGTTCCTTGGTGAGTTATTTTTTCTCCTCTCTTGATTTGTGTTAATCTTATTGCAATTTAATTTTTAAACCAAGTTTAATTAGGGTTTATATGTAGATGAGATGAAAAGTTTAGATTTTGTTTATTTTTATTTAGCTACCATTTTGTAGTTGATGAATTTATTTCCTAGCTAGGTTCATTAGATGATGTTGTGTTCCTTTTATAGATGATGAATTATGATTAAGCATATATTTAATATTAGTTGCATTTTAAGTTAATTTGATACATGATGAATTTATTATCTAGCTCCTTTAGATGATAAGTAATTAGATTGGTTTTTTAATTACTTTTAATTGGGTTCTATTAGTGTACGGACATATACATCTTGCATATATATGAACTTATTATCTATCTCCTTTAGATGATAAGTAATTAGATTAGTTTTTTAATTACTATTAATTTGGTTCCATTAGTGTACGGACATATACATCTTGCATATAATAAATTTATTTAATTAAGATTACTGGGTATTAATATAAATGAAATTTTAGTTAATTTGGTAGTGGGTGCTCATCATTTTTAGATGATGAATTTATTATCTAGCTTCTTTACGGGAAAAGTATTGATTAGTTTTTAATTACTATTAATTTGGTTCCTTGATGCGGACATATATTAAATTTATTTAATTACGATTATTGGATATTAATATACATGAAATTTTAGCTAATTTGGTACGTGGATGCTCATCATTTTTAGATGATGAATTTATTATCTAGCTCATTTAGATGATAAGTAATTAGATTAGTTTTAATCAATTTTATATGTTAATTAATTTTAGATGGATAGGAGATGGATGTATAATGCGAACTGTTCTGGTAGAGATTATATCGATGGGGTATCTGCTTTTCTAAGAGCATTGAGGAGAACAAGTTGCACAAGAAGGCGGAGTGCATACATTGTCCATGCATTGATTGCAAGAATGAGAAAATGTTTTGGACAAAGAGCACATCCACTTGCACTTGATTTGAAGAGGTTTTGTACTTGGCTATACACGTTGGACAAGTCACGGTGAAGAGGAAAACATACATGAAGGTGATAACGTATTGGATGATGGAGAAGGCATTATGGCGGTGACATCGATTATGGATCGATGAGGATAGGTTGGACATTGATGGCGATAATAATCTTGCTCAGATGTTGCGCGATGCAGAAGGGAACTACACTAGTCAGAGAGAGTTTAATCAATTCAAGGGTTTGTTGGACGACTCGGACACACCTTTGTTCCCGGGTTGCAAGGAGGAATACACAAAGTTGCACACCGTGCTTTCACTTCTAAAATTGAAGGCAAGCAATGGTTGGTCAGATAAAAGTTTCACGGCGCTATTACATCTCTTAGCGGACATGCTTCCGGATGGAAACGTATTGCCGATAACCACTTATTTAGCTAAGAAGGTTGTATGTCCATTGGGATTGGAAGTAGAAAGAATACATGCATGTCCAAGCGATTGTATACTCTATCGCAAAGAGTATCTGAGACATGCATGTATGTCCGATGTGCAAATCATCGCGATACAAGCGTAAAGGCCATGACAGCGAGGGCACCGTGGTGAAGAAAGGAGCTCCCGCTAAAGTGGTGTGGTATTTACCGGTAATACCTTGGTTGAAGCGTTTATTTGGAAACAAAAAGCATGCCCAACTGATGTGATGGCACTCAGAAGAGCGTAAAAAGGATGAAAAGCTGAGACACCCTGCTGATTCTGCCCAGTGGAGAACCATCGATAGGCTCTTTAGGATGGACTTTGGGAATGAACCGAGGAATGTAAGGTTTGGGTTGAGTACGGATGGAATGAATCCTTTCGGTAACATGAGTAGTATTCATAGCACTTGGCCCGTGACTCTCTGTATCTACAACCTTCCTCTTTGGTTGTGTATGAAACGAAAGTACATTATGATGTCATTTGCTTATCCAAGGGCCGAGACAACTGGCAATGATATTGATGTATACCTACAACCATTGGTGGAAGATCTTGTGATCCTGTGGAACGAAGGTGTACAGGTGTGGGATGAGTACAAGCGAGAGTACTTCACCCTATGCGCATTGTTGTTTTGCACCATCAATGATTTCCCTGCCCTTGGTAACCTATCCGGTCGTACTGTAAAAGGGGCCAAAGTATGCCCCATTGCATAGATGAAACCGCAAGTGTGTGGCTCAATAACTCGAGGAAAGCGTGTACATGCATCACCGCAGTTCCTTCGAGAATCACCCCTACCGCAATATGAAGAAACAATTGACGGGACAAAAGAGGATGGTATAGCTCCAAGGCCTCCTCGTGGGAAGAGGTATATGATATGGTTAAGGATATTAATGTTGTACTTGGAAAGGAGAGAGTAATAATAAATCGAGGTCTCGTCTTGAGAAGATCACGTGGAAGAAGAGATCGATATTTTGGAACTTGCCCTATTGGAAGGACTTAGAAGTTCGACCTTTGCATAGGCGTCATGCATGTAGAGAAAAATGTATGTGATGACTTGATTGGTATTTTCTTTGAATATTCCTAGCAAAACTAAGGACGATTTGAAGGCACGAAGGGACCTGGAAGATATGAAAATCAGAGCTGAGCTACATCCTCGAGACAACGGGAAAGGCCGACTTTACCTCCCCCCAGCTTGTTACACTCTATCCAAGAAAGAGAGACAGACCTCTGCAAATGCTTGCATGGTGTGAAAGTTCCATCCGGTTACTCCGCAAGCATCAAGAAAGCGGTCTCGATGAAAGATTTGAAGTTAAGCGGCATGAAGTCTCATGATTGTCATGTGATGATGACACAAATGTTTCCTATTGCAATTAGAGGTATTTTGCACGAAAAGGTCCGAGAGGCAATCATGAGGTTGTGTTTCTTCTTCAACACGATTTCACGAAGGTCATCGATCCCATCGGACTTTACGAGCTGAGAATGATGTGGTCAAGACACTATGCCGACTAGAGATGTATTTTCCTCCATCATTTTTCGATATAATGGTTCATCTCATTGTTCACCTTGTGAATGAGATAAATGTATGTGGCCCGTATTCTCGCATCGGATGTACCCGTTCGAAAGGTACATGGGTATCTGAAGAAGTATGTACGCAATCGATCTCTACGGAGGGGCTGCATTGTGGAAGGTTATGCAAGCGAGGAGGTTATCGAGTTTTGCGTGGATTACATGGAGGGGTGGAACGGTAGGAGTGCTGTATCTCGCCATGAGGCGAGGCTAATTTGGAAAAGGGACGATTGGAAGGAAATCAACAAATTCTTACGATCATGGATTGTTCGAAAAAGCTCATTTCACGATCTTGCTTGATCGGTTGAGGTGTCCTCGTATATGGACATGCACAAGGATAAGCTACGAGAGGAAAATCGTGGACGATCGAGGCTTGGGTAACAAAAGAGCATAACCGTTTGTTCAATCATTGGTTCAAAGAGCATATGGTGGGAAAGAAGCGAGTGTTGTGTTGAGGTGGTTGGCAAAGGGCCATCGGTACAATCTTGACATGGCAAGGATCGACATAAATGGATATACCTTTTACGAGATCTCGGGATAGCAAAAGCACTTACCAAAATAGTGGTGTCGCATAGATGCCTATGACAACACAGCAAGAAGAAGACTAGCTTCTATGGGTTCATAGAAGAGATTTGGGAGCTCGACTATTGTATTTTTAAGATCCCGATGTTTGGTGTCGTTGGGTACAACTCCCAAAGGGTGTCAAGGTGGACAAATGCGGCTTCACTACTTTGGACATCGAACATGTCGGATCTGAGACGAACCATTCGTACTTGCGAAGCAAGTAGCACAAGTCTTCTATGTAATCGACCCGATAGATAAGAAGCGGCATGTAGTTCTTCAGGGAAAAAGAAGGATCGTCGGAGTTGAGAATGTCGTGGATGAGGATGAGTACAACCAGTTTGACGAGTTGCCTCCTTTCGTAGATGGCAACATCAGGCTCGAGGAAGAGACCACTCAGGAAGCTACCTTTCATCGCGACGATCATGAAGAAGGGCAAATTGTGAAACAAAATAATTAGCTATATACGAGTAATGGCAATGTGATGTAAACAATATGCATTTGTATGGAGTAATAGAAATATGGTGTTATGCATTTGTGTGTAGTAATGGAAATGTGGGTCATTAATATATTTGGATTACATAGGTTATAGTACTATATTAGAATTATAAATGGTCATTACTGTATTAGTATTATATAGGGTATATTACTATATTAGGATTATATAGGGTTATTAATATATTAGTATTATATAGGGTATATAATATTTATTAGGATTATATAAGGTCATTAATACATTAGGATTATGTAGGGTCATTACTATATTAGGATTATGTAGGGTATACTAGACATGTGGCGTGGCGCGCGCCACACTATATATACGCCGATCATGTAATGCCAAATTCGGGTCTTTCTGCGAAGAAAGGGATTTAGATGTTTACCGTTTCTAGGGACTTATAGGATAAAAATAGACTAATATGTAAGTTTAGGAATTTTGAAAAAGACGGACTATTCGTAATCTTAGAAAAATTTTGAGGCCCTTTCTCGCAAAAAAAGAAGTTTGGGCCCATTTCGCAAAACAAACTGGATTTTCCATGTAAAATAGGACTACAATATATGTCAATTAAGCGCATTGAATATATATAATATAATGTATTGCGCGAGATGGAGTCGAACCCAGACGGTAGGTGCAAAGTGACGCTCTAACCAACCGAACAACGAAATGTTTGTGAGTATGGCGATATTTAATATATAAGCTTGATTAACGCGGTTCTTCAAATCGATTACATTTATGTTAGGATAACTTTATCGATGGCGGTTCGTATAAAGAACCACACAGATAATATATGTTTGATGGCGGTTCTTGTGAAGAACGCCACAGTCCCATTATCGATGGCGGTTCGTATAAAGAACCGCCACAGATAATATATGTATCGATGGCGGTTCTTATTAAGAACCGCCACAGTCTCTATCGATGGCGGTTCGTATAAATAACGCCACGAGATAGTATTAGTGGCGGTTCTTGTTAAGAACCGCCACGATCCCACATATGAAATGTCGCTGCACCGCTGTTGCCTAAACCCTTAGACTCCCGCCGCTTCACTCTTCTCACAAACTCCGCCGCTTCACTCTTCTCACCGAGCCCGCGCGCCCGACGCCGCGCCGCGCTTCGACGCCCGCCGCGACGCCGTTCCCTACTCGCCGGACGCCACCCCGACGCCACCCCTACTCCGCCGGACGCGCCCCAGCGCCGCCCGGGCGCCGCCTCGCCGAAGGTACTTTACATTAGTAATGGGTAGATGTGCATTTCGGGGGCGTGGTGGTGTGGGGGGTTGAGATCCATGTTTGTGATTTTATTTTCATTGCGTTTCAAGGTGCCGGGAGATCGAATGTGAAGAGGAGCAACTATTATATTTTTCAGTCGTCGTTTGCAGCATATGTCATCAGTACTTTTGATGGAATGTTTCTTCCCTGATTCGGACGTTTAGGGACTTGGATACCGTACGTACGTACTAACCTCTGCCTCACTTCAAATTGTTCTGCGTCTGCCCCCACATCGTACCAATTTGTTCCTCTTGTAATGTTTTCGATCGCATGCCTCGGTAGAGGCCGGACGTACACATATTCCTCTGGATTTCGATACCAGATATATTAGGACGAGTGGGACCAAACTACAATATACTTCATAAAATATTGCCGTTCCATTTTTTTTATTTTTTATTTTGCAAGAAACAAAAATACAAAATCTTTCTTGATACAACCGCTAAACCATAGCGATCTGCGTTTTAACTGGACCCTACGGCCATGTAAACTTTTCAAGACCTATATATATATATATATAATAAACAATGAGTCCACTCCTACTTAATAGGTTAGCTAGAAAGAAAAGGGAAATCTTGTGTATTCTTGCATTGATCAGATCTTTGATTTTCTCATGTATGCACATGAGCAAAATCCATTCATTGAAAGTATAAGCTGTAATTGTTTACTCAACTCTCTAATCTTTTGTTGTAATTATACATATGCATTTTTCTTGATAAGCAATATTCGAAAATTTATAAGAGTAGTGAGAACACTTTGTTTGTGTTAGTAGCGAGAGACTAGGAATTTGATTGTTGGCTTATTGCTCCAAGGTTAAAACATTTTCATTGCCACTATTTACTTTTAAGTTGGTGCCTTGATATTAATTCCATCGACTTTTAAGTTGACTACCTTGATTTCCTTTTAACATCGAGTTCGTTGTAGTTAAACATCCGGATGGGTAATTTAATATAATCAAGGTCCTAAATTTGCTTATGTTGACTAGTGTCTTCTTTAGACCATTAAAATCTTGGAAAACCATATCATATTCATCCGCATAATCTGTCAATAAACAAGTATCAAATTAGAAATAGTAGTGTGATAGTTGTGCGATTATCTTTGTTGCTTGTGCTACATTTGACTTTGTGTTGCTTAGAATAAATTGCTTACTATTTTGCATACTTAGCAACAAATTTGACTTAGTCTTTGCTTAGGAATAAATCTACTACATTAAGTGGTATATTACGGATTACTTGCTTACGGTTTTGCATACTTAGCAATACTAATTGGCTATCAGTAGAGGCTATTTTTGTTAGCCATCTTTATTCTCTCTCTTAGTTCATTACCTCAAACACAACACACAAACACACAAAATGCATGTGCACAACTTTTCCACCAACATAGTTCTATAAAAAATCTGTGAGATTCTACTTTGTTAGCACTATAAGACTTTCTGTGTTAATGATCTAAATAATTATGATGTATTTTAAATTCCTTGCCCCCGACGTAACTTTTCTATAGTCAGGACTATTGCATTAGCACCAAAGGGCCTAATTATAGTGGGATTGCTTTTGTCTAAGTAGCATACAACAATCCAAACCAATAAAGTTGTATTTCGCACTATAGGACTCTGATTCTAATGGTCTACAATAATCCCAGCGTATCTAAACATGGCATGTAAGAATTTACAGAAATATGAAATGAAAAAACAGATTTCCATACTTTACCTCTTTCGATTTTGAGTTAAACTTCCGCACTTAACCCAAATGACCGCCAAATTGTAATGGTTCCATACTTTACCTCTTTGATTCGCACATCCAAAGGCGATATGGAGGAGCAATCCACCCGAGCCCGAGCCCTAGCCCTAGCAGTTCCTCAACCTCCACCCAACCACATTTGTTGCGCCGATCTTTGACATACCGTGGCAAGACCTCGTGGCGAGGAAGAAATAAGAAGCCCGAAGGCGGTATACCATCTCGGAGGTCTCGAAAGTGGGGCCCCTATTGCACCGCCAAAGTTAGTAGCAAAGTACAGAACAACTGCGGGTATATCGCAGGAGAGAGTGCCAATCACCTTTTGGATTGGCACAAAGTGCGAGACCATCAAAGCGGATCTATGGGCGGAGCTCAAACAAACCTTGAATTCCCGAAGAAGATGAACACCGCGTGCGTCGGGATGCGTTGATGACCATGGATGCGGCATGGAGGAACTTCAAGGCAGTGAATACTACTTATGTGAAGAAAAACCGATCGGCCATCGGGGACTACCCAAACTTAGAACCATATTGGGATGATTTCGTGTCGATGAAGCAAAGTGAAGCGACAAAGAAGTCGGCGAGGATCACATAAACATCGGAAGAAGGAACATCCATCCACACGGACTTGGTGCGGGTGGGTGCATTGGTAAAATCCTCAATGGGAGAGGCAGGAGCGCGAATCATTACGATCGGTGGTACAAGTCAATTGGCGGACTACGGACCGAGTCAAGCACTACGTGCTAGCGAGGGCAAGTGTCACGTCTGGTGGGGCTTATCCTTGAAATAGCGATGGCGAAGCAATGTCGCAAAGGGTCCGGAGGCATGACGTCGAGTCTTCCCAAGGAACATTCCAACGGATAGGAGAGCGGCGAACTAACACGTGCCACGGGAAACAAGGAGCATCACAGGACGGACACGAGGTGTCGGGGTTAAGGTTCCGTGGAAGGCGAGATTCCCGAGCACCTTCACACTTACAAGAGTCGAAAGAGAGCTAGAGAAGCGTTTGTCGAAATAGAAATGATGAAGGAAAAGATGCTTGAGAATTACAAGGCACAATAGAACAACAAGTACAACGACAAGTACAACAAGCCATGAGCGATGCGCAAGCAGCGAATATTATTACGACCGACCCTCCGAATTATCGCGGCGATTGCGCATCCGCCCCACTTGTAGAACGGGACATGGGTCATTATCACGTGGGCGACATACATGACCCCACACCGTGCTACTCACTTTGCCCGTCATGAACATATTCATTCAGGTGATACGGGCATAGCGTACCCATGCCAAGAAGGAGGTGTATTGCACAACTCTGCGATAAGCGCGGGATATGCAAAGGTCGGTGGACACGGTTAATCCCGGTTTGCCAACCTCGGGCTAGAAATGCCCCGAGCAGCGAGGTTACAACTCTAGGAAGTGCCGTCCACTCATTCATCGATGGCGCAAGCGTGACATCACCTTGGACCATCATGAAGTGCCTGTTCCTCCTGAGGTGAACCTGCCAGCCCCTCCTGAGGTGACCCTGCCAGCCTCTCCTGTAGTGAACCTGCCGACCTCTCCTGCAATGAACCTTCCGGCCTGTCCTACAGTAAACCTCGCACAGTCATCACCAACACATCAGCGTACAAAAGTTAGTGCGACAACTTCAGTTGACCGACTTAAAACCCCTCCTCTGAAGGCATGGCAGAATAGACAAGCCATATCAGTAGTCGGTGAAGCGAGCAGTATGATGTTGTGTGCGAGAAAATGAAGGGTAAAGCGGTATCCAAAGGACAAGCTGCTGAAGAAAGACTGAAATACGAATTGGGGAAGCCGTTTGTCACCCCTTCAAAGCTTCATAGTCTAACAAAGATGCAGCTAAGGTGATTACATGAATGGTATATGGGCGATCGAACCAACATGTACTCCGAAGGTGATCAACGCCATTTTCAGAGAGGAACATTTCCACCATGAGGGGTGTTGCTTCATGATAGAATTCAATGACTTGCACAACATGTACTATCAAGATGCCCTCGACGTGTCTCTTATGAGATCTTTGGTCTTTGTAAGTGTCAATATAAAAATCATTGTCTACATTCATGTAATCTGATAAATGTGATGTCTAAATCATTTGTTATGTAGATACGAGTTGATCGAACTAAAAAAACCAAAGGGCGATGGCGTTCCTCGATCCGGAGCGGTTTGCCAGTGGAAGTCAAAGAGTACCAAAGGAGGTCGAGGACTACGTATATAACGCTCTCATCAAACTCCAAGACAAGGAGTTCATACTTTTACCGTACAATTTCAAGTAAGTGGCTCACTAGCTAGTTCAACTACTTGTTGATCTCGTTCTTTGCTCGAGTTAGGATTAATGACTACGGCATCATACATGTGTATGTAGTTTCCTTTGGATTCTCGTAGTAATTACTCGGATAAAAGCAAGATCTTGATCTTGGACCAGCGGGACAAAGATCCAAAAGACTACAAAGATATGACAAGTCTAGTGAATAGGGCCTTCAAAGCATATTGTAAAAGTGCTCGAGACACCGTCCTTTCCATAAATCACTAACAATCCGTACTAAATTTCAGACGCACAAAAACAATTTTCCTATATCGCACCTCGAAGTCAATAACTCCTTCAATGTCGTATAAGTTTATTCAATTTTTTGCAGTGCCACAAGCAGCCGCCAGGAACAAATTTATGTGGGTACTTCGTGTGCCAATACATACGCGAAATCTTAGGCTCTACAATAGTAAACAATGACGTAGAGGTTTGTCACGATAACATCACACATTGATTTGCACATCTCATTCTCTATATAAGCTCTTAAGACAAACTTTTTCTATCTATAACGTTTGAAGTTGCCTACGGGAGGACTGGTTCCAAATGAAATCCAAGGCATTCAGGGACAGCTCGCCTACTTCATCATGAAGGAAGTAATCAACAAGAACGGCGAGTTTCATGACCTAGATAATAATGATGAAGTCTTCCATACTCATCCGCCACCTCCGAGGCCCCTACCAACAGTGAAGACTCGTAGGCTTATAGTTCACAAAACTAGTTAATTTTTTCTTACGGTGGTGTAAATTGATGTTTCATTGAATGTCAAGTTTAGTATTGGATGGCATGGCTTGCACATGTTCTAATTTCTGTCATTTGATTTAAGAAGTTGTGATTGATCTGCGCTTGTGTTGTTGCCCTTCTCCGTGCGTGTGTGTGTTGATGGGTGGTGTGTGTGTGTGCGTGCGCTCTAGGCGAGGCGCTCCTTTATTGCTTTTCTTCGTGCCCTTTCATGATGGCTAGTAGAGCTTTTTATAGGCGTGGGTAATGGATGAATACGGAAGAGCTCATTTCAAAACTGCACTATTACAAAGAGGTTTATTTGATTGCTTGATTTAGTTGCGAAGTTTCCTTTTGCATCTTTACCGTCCATTCATAAGAGATTTGATTACATGGTCCTTATATTTTTAGATGGTGTGTTTTACTCTAATGTATGATAGTAAATGCCATTAAAAATAGCTAAATGGAGATTATAGAAGGAAAATAGTAAAAGTAGGATCAAAATTGTAGAACGATATGTATTTAGGAATAAAAATTGAAAAATAGAATGTCACATATTCAAAAATAGAGGGACTATAAACTAGCTAATGCATGTACAACATCTGGAGGATGCCACGGCATTTACATGGAATAAGACGGCAATGGATCGGCTAGATTTGTGATACAACAAAAGTGATCTATTTAGCATTCCATAGTATGATATATAATGACTTCATTTACATACTCGAGAAATATTGATGCAAAGATGGTGAACTAGAGAAGGGAGCAGTCCAGTGGGAGGCATGCCCTACACCATCACCATGATCGAGCGCCTCATGCATGAGACACTTTAATTGTACATTGTAATTGTGTATATTGTAATTGTGTATATGCAAAATCTGTGATTGTAATTGTGATTGATGTATTATATGTAATTGTGATTGATGTATTATATTGTAGTTGTGTATATGCAAAATCTGTGATTGTTGTACATTATAATTGTGTATATGCAAAATTGCAATTGTGATTGATGTATTATATTGTAGTTGTGTATATCACGAAATCTGTGATTGTTGTACATTGTATATGCAAAATCTGTGATTGATGTATTATATGTTTGAGAGGGCATGGCTAGCAAGCACTGAGGCTAGCCTAAAATGCGCTTTTTATTTTTTGGTCGGTATTATACGTGGCGGTTGGTGGATGGAACCGCCACAGATAATATAGTTATCTGTGGCGGTTGGTGTATAGAACCGCCACAGATAATATAGTTATCTGTGACGATTGTAGGAAAGAACCGTCACAGATAGTGTAGTTATCTGTGGCGGTTGGTGGATAGAACCGTCACAGATAGTGTAGTTATCTGTGGCGGTTGGTGGATAGAACCGCCACAGATAACACTTATCTGTGGCGGTTAGAAAACCGCCACTGATAATCCTCGATTATCAGTGGCACTATATCTGTGGCGGTTCAATAACCGTCACTGATGACCTTTTTCAGTGTAGTGAGAGTATATCTTCAACAAATTAATTGGTTGTACAGTTTCGTACCCGTAGCAACAGAACTCCAACAAATTACTTGGTTGTACAGGTTCGTATCAGTAGCACCAGAAAATGAAAAGAACTGCGAGTTCATTCTGTTTTTCTTTCCCAGTCTTAACTACTTACAGGGTTACAGTGGCGGAGGGAAGGGGAGAACCCGGGGCCAGTACTGCCGAAATTTCTTTACCACCCCCTTGTTCTTCTGTGCCAAAAGATTAAATACATATTTATGGCCCTTGCAAGCATCTACATTGTGTCTATAGTCTATATACTTTATGCATTTATATTACTTCTATTATCTTTTATTTGTTATATCTTGATTTTTCTATATATAGTTGTAAATTGTTGCATTGTTAGCCCTTTGAACGTATATAATAAGTATAAAATGATGGTTGTATTACGTGCCCCATGGGGCAAGCTCGTATCAAGTAGACGACAAGAATCTTAAGAGTCCGAAGATCTGTTATACTGTTTCATACTAGTTTGTACTACCGAGTTCGAAGATATCTCAGTACTCTCTTGGTTCAAAAAATTTGTCGATCTAGGATACATACAGTAAATTTTTAAAATTTTAGTTATCGATATTTTTTAAAAATGTTTAGATTAGATGTATAAAAATTATATGTGTAGATTTGTCTTGAAACAAGCTTTCATAATATTATAATTTTATTGAATTTTTTAAATATATTGTAATAGAAATCAGTTGTTCAAGTTGAGTTTTATAGATCGTGTCAATATCTAAAATAACAACTATTTGTGACAAGAGAGAATATTAAACAACAACGTAACAGTCAAACACACGTCTAGAGCTCATCTAACCATTTCGCGTTAGCTAGTTGCCAAAGTCGCCAAACTCCACGCCATCAAAAGACCTCCACAATTATATCTCGGCATGCTGGTGTTTTCACCAGTCAAGATTGTTGGAATGTGTCCGTGCAAGAAGAGGTGAGTCGCAGGCTCGCAGCAGACTTGGAAAACCTCTGCACCTCGGAACCAACCAAATCAAAGGGCAATTCAGTCAATCGACCGTTGCATCTCACCTCAATCGGGCTGCCAGTCAATTCCTGGGCTTCCTGATTTGCGAGATGGGTCCGCGGTGGGCCCGTTCGTTCTGGAGACGATAGCCGAGAACTCGCAGGCTCGAGCTACCGCCACCACGGCGATACCGGAGGCCTACGATGAATTTAGAATGAAAATAGAGGAGGGTTTCTATGTCAAAATTCTAACTCAAAACAAACGTGTTAATGGTACATCTATCAATCTATTATCAACCAAATTTCAAATTCATACATCAATAGAAATGAAACAAAGTGAAAAATCAAAATATAACAAGTGTGGTGCCTTGCTAATGGATAGAATGACATAAATAGGTTAGGACGGATCATCTGCAATTTGTTAATTTTTGCTCCTCTACTGCATACTGTTCTAATTGTTTTCTGCAATGATAAAATGATGAGCACTGAAAAATCGAAATTAGCATTCCATTTATATATCCAGTCTTGTCATTCCTTGCAGTTGCTTTAACTTATAGTATGTTAAAACTGACACTTAGTAATATTGTACTGACTATGATTTCTTGATACTACATCAAATGTTGCCGGTAAGTTGTTGGATGAGAAATGTTTCCTGAACGAAGTTTTGGTTGCTTATTTTAAGATTCTTACCCCCATTTTGATATGTTTCCGGTGCAAGATTGGAGTCAAAATCGACAAATGCATGCATTGCATATTCACGCACGCTGTTTTCTCCCAATTAAATGGTAAAATTAGGTCTATACTCATGCATTACAGCATTAGTCAAGGAATAGATACCACAACATAAGAAAAAACAACAAGCAGGCATCAACACAATGAACTACTCTTCAAGTGCAATTTACACTGGCCAATGCAGATCATCTTCAGCGTTGGTTCCACTTCTTGAGCAGTTAGGTCAAGGCCCTCGTGAACCTCTTGGACCTCGACCTGCTCAGCCGTGGCCTCTTGCTGTCGCTCTGCTCGGCCGCTGTCTTCACGGCGGCCACCACCACCTCCTGCTGCTATTGCTGCGTGACCGCCTGGCTCACCACCTTGTGCAGCTGCACCCGCGGCTGCAACTGCTCGAGCTCGCGCTGCCGCTGCTCGCGAAACAGCCTCAGCAGCCTCTGCGCCTTGTCCTTAGCCCTGCCTTTACCATTGGCTTTCAGGGACACCAGCGCCGGGATCGCACCTTCTTTGAGTACCGTGTGGCTATTGCGCTCTATTGACGGCAAAAACTTGATGTAGGGTTTCTGACAGCAGCACATCAGACAAACGCCTGGTTCAAAGCATGTCAGTCGATTTGACCTGTAATCGACAAGGTAAAAATATAAAATTCACTCAAAACCGATCGTAACGATCAATCGGCTTAGATTTAATCAGCTTGAAGCCAATTAAGATCAAAGTAACAAGGTAGGTCTAACTAGCCGATTAAGGCTAATCAGAGGATAAAGGCAGATCGATTCTGAAGAAGGCGATGCGCAACAAAATCAGAATAAATCAAACTTGGGACGTAATTTGAAGAAGATCAACAATCGGCGATACGCAACTTTATTGATCAAGATCGAATTACAGAGGCTAAATTACAAGAATTACTCCTAGTTGACGGAAAAGTAGACGCGAATTGGTTGATTGGCTCTGGGCAGTTTTTCTGATCACCTCTAGACCTCTTTTATACCCATTGGCCGATAGAGTCCTGGTACAACACGTTAGGAGTAGAATCCGTATCGGCCTTTATTTGGATGGTGCTTTCCTTAACAACCTGTTCCGTTTCTAAATATCTTGATCTGTTATTCCAATCGTATCTTGTTGATCTTGGACTTGCCGATTCTGACCCTATTTGCCAAATTTTGGTGCAAACATATGCCCCCATTTTTGGGAGATAACATGTTATCTTCAAAAAAAATTCATCATCGGTTTGAACATATATTTTCTTATCATAGCCAAATTTTTAACTGCATCGAGTTAATTTGGCTTTCAGGTTGGTAATCGGCCAACTCGTATATTCGTATTTGAGTTTTAGCCAATCAAGATCTAACCAGTACCTTGAACAAACCGATGCACACTACACGATCCCACGTTGATCCCTTACCAAATTGGCTATCTCTCGAGCTGACGGGTGGTATGATTTTTCAGACTAGATCGGCTTCGTTGAACAAAAATCATCGGCCGAATCCGGTTTTTTCTTCCTCCACTCTTTTCTCGCAATCTTAATCGGATGAAGCTCATTAAAATTTTTATCTCTTCGTTTTTCTTGTTCAGCTTCCCTCATCTCTTGGGTCCTTAGCTGCTCAAGCCTTCTTCTTTGTGATCGGCTTAAACCTGGAGGACACCATCTCGACTTTGATTCAATCGACTTATATATTTTTCCTACCAGATCCATACTAGCCGCAGTGCTAGACCCTTCATGTTGATCTTGTTTCTGACTTATAGTCAGCTTAGAAATTCTATCTTTAGCCGACCATCGCTGCCTACCACCTTGATTTGGGTAATACTGCATCGGACGTGTGTTTGGTGATGGCAAAGCTAATCCCCTCTCCCAGCAAAATTGCCAAAAGGGCACCGTTGGTGAGCTTTTTCAAGGCCGCCTGGCCGATATTTATTAACTGGTCGATGTGGAGGACTCCGTCGTGGCCTTTCATTTCTCCTTTCATATTTTGCTAGTAGTTGGGAAAAAATGGGATTCGACTTCTGTATCGGCTTACGTAGTGGCAATGCTCATTCAGCCTGATAACCCTTTGGTGTGATTGTTTTAAAAATTTTCCCTTCACGGTCGGCTTTTATTTGTATAGAGCCAACAGTAATCATGAGCGTCTTATTGTCATCAGAATTTGATTGTACATCGGCTTGATACGTCATTTTTATAGCCGATGATACATGAATTTGATCCTTAGGCTTTGCATCTTGTGTCGGCTTTTCCTTCTTTTTGAGCAATAGACCATATTAATTGGAAAAGGATCAGCGTCCAGCTGCATCGTCGGCTCTTCTGAAAATTTTAATTGGTCATCTTCTATAGTCGATTGTATCCTGTCTTCGTTATTCTTCAATTCATCTTTGAAGCCATTATCATCGGAGACTTGACTTTCTTGGTGATACTCATGTAGGAGATGACTTAAATTGGTGAATTCCTGCCCGCCGAATTTTTCTCTTAATGGGGGTATCAACCCTTGGAAAGCTAAATCGGCCAACTGAACTAAAACACCTATTTCTCACTTCCCTGAATCTCTTAACATAATCATTTACCGATTCCCCGGTCTTCTGTTGGACAACACTTAGATCTGAAATCCTGAGTTCCAGACTACCAGAGAAAAAGTACTCATGGAATCGGCTTTCCAAATCGTTCCAAAAATGAACCGAATTTGGAGGTAAACTAGTAAACCAAGTAAAAGCGACTCAGATAAAAACAAGGGAATAATCTAATTTTGACCGTCGGATGTTTGCCTCGCCACACCGAGCGATAAAGCGTCCGGCGTGCTCTAAGGTCGTGACGAATCATTCCAGAAAATTTGGCAAAATCAGGAACTTTAAAATTATGTGGATATTGCATGCGATCTATATAATCTGGATACGGCTTTCCATAGCCGATGACTCTACCCTTTGGTTGTAAGCCGAATTGATCTATCAACACGCGTAAATCAGTCGGCCAATTAATGTTGTTAGCCGACAAGATATCGGGGCTCTGCCAATGATCATGACTAGTGTTCTGCCCCCCGAGTGCAAACTCGGGCTGCCGGTTAGACTGAGCCGACATATTTTGTTGGTTTTGATCATACCCATTGTACCTCTTAACCGGTGGTTCTCGTACAGGGACAAAGGGCTCTGCGTAGGTTATCACCTTCTGAGGGACCGGATTCCTGGGCAGAATCGGCTCTTGGTATTGTATGTGCCTAATTTGTTCAATCGGCTATGAGACCGATTGTGGAAAAATATTAAACGGAGCTGACGGCGGCAAAGTAGCCGACACGTTTAGTTTAGCGGCATCAGTGTACGCCTGATAATGTGTGACCCCGCTAGGGCGCAAGTCTCGCGCTAATATGACGGTAGGTTGAATTGGCATCATGGTTGGGGGTGATGTTATAGCCGATGGTTTTGGATCGGCTGACGTACTCTGCGTAGTTTGCGCTATTGAAAAAGCAGGATAGCTTGGCAGATCTTGCATCGGGTCAAGTAGACTCCCAGATGATGCCAATTCTTAAGCGATTGTCTTCACACTATTCGCAATCATCGGCTTTAGCGTTGTAACAAGAGTCGATGATTGGTTTACCAGCGCGTGATGTATAGATTGATTAATCATAGCCGATAATTCGGCTTGAGTGGGTAGGTATGAACTTACCAGACCATCTATGACGCCTGCATCGCCAAGGGCATTGACCGTCGGCAAAGCAGTCTTTTGAGTGACGCCACGTCTAGTCTTCTGATAGCAATTCAGCATCATCTCTTCTAAAGCAGCTTTCCAATCTTTGATTTCTCTACGTTGTTGTGGCGTTAAATCGTCCATCGTTGGGACGATTATAGCCTCGGCGTTGAGATCGGATGGTGGAATTGATTTGCCTGATGCTGCCATCGTGGCGTGCTAAGAGTGTGTTGGCGTCAAAAACTTGATGTAGGGTTTCTGACAACAGCACACCAGATGAACACCTGGTTCAGAGCGTGCCAGTCGATTTGACCTGTAATCGACAAGGTAAAAATATAAAATTCACTCAAAGCCGATGTAACGATCAATCGGCTTAGATTTAATTAGCTTGAAGCCGATTAAGATCAAAGTAACAAGGTAAGTCTAACTAGCCGATTAAGGCTAATCAGAGGATAAAGGCAGATCGATTCTGAAGAAGGCGATGCGCAACAAAATCAGAATAAATCAAACCTGGAATGTAATTTGAAGAAGATCAACAATCGGCGATGCGCAACTTTATTGATCAAGATCGAATTACAAAGGCTAAATTACAAGAACTACTCCTAGTTGACGGAAAAGTAGATGAAAAGTAGACGCGAATTGGTTGATTGGCTCAGGCGACTTTTACGATCACCTCTAGACCTCTTTTATACCCATTGGCCGATAGAGTCCTGGTACAACACGTTAGGAGTAGAATCCGTATCGACCTTTATTTGGATGGTGCTTTCCTTAACAACCTGTTCCGTTTCCAAATATCTTGATCTGTTATTCCAATCGTATCTTGTTGATCTTGGACTTGCCGATTCTGACCCTATCTGCCAAATTTTGGTGCAAACACCCTCATTGCCGCTGCAGATGATCCACAGGCAGGACATGGCCTTCTCCTTCTCCGCGGGCTCGCCATTGTCGAGGATGAGCACGATAGCCCGTCCTCCCTCACCCGTAGCCCCCTAGACAGCGCTCGCCGACGTCGTCACCCGCGCGCGCCGCGCTCGCCTTCTCGGCTGCCCGCCTGCCCCGGCGCCTCGCCCTCGACTTCGACTCCGGATCCCCGGTGGATGGAGGTGGGGCTGAAGCCCCCAACAAACCCCAACAGTATGAAAGCTTCAGAGCATGTTTGATTTGGGCAATGTCTCTTCTGAAGAAGGCCAAAGTTTGTGGGAGCTAGAGAAGTCCGAGAGCTCGTCTACAGGGAAGACGTTGGTGAGAACGCACTGGGGGTCAGCACGTCAAGAATGCTAACAAGAGTGAGGCAATTGCGATCTGAAATACACGGCGAACAAAGAGAGCGAGGATAGGTTCGTCGCAAGAACAGTTTCTCGTCAGTGTCCTTCTGTGTAAAATTTAACACGAGGAAAAACTCCTACAGATATGTTTTTGAAGCGTGGGTGTGACGGGAGCTCGTCAGATTGTCTAGAGACTTCAAATTATACTCCTAATAATAACCTTGTTTTGTCTTCTTCTTTTATTTTTATTTTATATATATATATATATATATATATATATATATATATATATATATATATATATATATATATATATATATATATATATGATGGCGCTATTCTATGCCAGCACGTAGAACTAGTTATTATACGCGCTGGCTGTAAACACCACGTAACGATGTGATTAAAACGGCATAGTAATTAAAGCGACGTAGTATGTAAACGTTTTATGATCAGACATTAAGTGTGAACTCAGATCGATAGTAAACCATTCCACGTATATAGCTAGAGTAACTAGAAAAAATGTTCCTATAGTTTTGTACATGAATCTTGTTTTTATTTATTTAGCCATATCTTTCAAATAAGAATGATTTTTGTCTTGAAATTTTACAGAGAAGTAGAATCCACCCTCCCCTACTTATGGTAATTTTTTGAGCATTTTTTAAAACTTGTACATGTGATTTTCATATGTTGTAACAGAAATTACTACATATTGACCTACGTTTTACTGCATGTATAGATAGGTTTTACTGCCACGCGGTGGTAAAATCTTATAGTACATTCGGTAAATTGATAGTAAAAACTCATTCTGCGGTGTTTATTAGAGAGACTTATATCATTATGATCCTCTTGTCGTCTGTAAACTACTGGTGAAAACCGTTTGTTAATTGAAGCTACAAATAAAAAGTTATGACTAAAATAAAGTAATAACAGAATCATATACAAACTAACACATGCGCGTACTAGTTGTTTCGGTCACCCTTACTGCTTACTAGTTATTTCATTTTCTAGTTTGTATACAAGTCTGTTCTTTTTTTATTTTAGTTATAACTTTTTATTTGATGCTCCGATTCACAAACAAATTTCACCAGTAGATTACTGATGACGAGAGGAATAACATGATATAAGTTTCGGTAATAAACATTGCATGAATCAAATTTTATTGCTAAAATGAACATTGATTTACTACTGTATGATACTAAAACACATATATATCGATAGTAAAATCTATATATAAGGATAGTAAAATTTGTTACCAGCTAGAAAAATTAATGTTTATTAATGAGACTTATAGATTTTATTATCGGTATACATAGATTTTACTGCCACGCAATAGTAAAATCTTACGGTACAATCGGTAAATTGGTAATAAAAACTCATTTGTGTAGTGTTTATTAGCGAGACTTATATCATTATGATCTTCTTGTCGTCAGTAAATTACTAGTGAAAACCGTTCGTTAATTGGAGCTACGAATAAAAAGTTATGGCTAAAATAAAGTAATAACAGAATCATATGCAAACTTACGTATGCGCGTACTAGTTGTTTCGGCCAGTAAGCGCTTGACTAGTTATTTCATTGTTTAGTTTGTATACAAGTCTGTTCTTTCTTTATTTTAGTTATAACTTTTTATTCAATGCTCCAATTCACGAACAAATTTACGATGAATTCTTGATGGCGAGGAAGAACAACATGATATAAGTTTCGCTAATAAACGTTGCATGAATCAAATTTTATTGCTAAAATGAACATCGATTTACTACTGTATGATAGTAAAACATATATAGATCGATAATAAAATCTATATATAAGGATACTAAAATTTGTTACCAGCTAGATTTTTTTTTACTAAGTAGCATTTATTACTTATTCATATACAAACATGCTTGTCAACTAGATAGTCACGCGGGCTCGATCGATGCAGCAAACCTGGCTGGCGCGTAGAATATGCTATTCTACATGCAGCTGTAGAATAGCATTTCTATATATATATACATCTTGATATGTATATATACCTTTATATAAAGCTAGAGAGATTGGAGGCCAACTAGCCGTCCACGTAACTCTCCTCGTGAAAGGTCTTATAAAAAATTTGAAATTATGATCAGATCCTTCAATCGATTTTTAGCAGAATGAATAAAAAAATCGGTCCTCCTGTCGGTTTTTAATAAAATGGATCCGAGAAAAAAAATAGAATTAAGTTTAGATCCCAATAAACTTTTTAGCAGAATTGACTAAAAAAAATGAAAATACGTTTGTATCCCTCCACGTTTTTAGAAAAATCCACAAATTCACCAACGGCCTATAGCAATCCACAGATTTGATGACGGCTTATAGCAACCCGTTTTTGAAGAAAAAAAACTAAGAAAATCGAAATTACGCAAAAATGAACCCACGTTTTCGCAGCGGTTTTTTCCACAGAAAGTGAGCCCGTGGTTCCATAGATTCACCGACGACTCCTAGCAATCCACAAATTCACCGACGGCTCCTAACAACCCTTTTCTTAAGAAAAAACCCGAGAAAACCGAAATTGTGTGGCGTTTGCGTCCTCAGACCTATTTTTTTAGAAATAACCATCGAACCAAATTTCACACGGTGCGACGTCGCGCAACCAAATTTCGCACGACGCAGTGTAGCGCGCAACCCTGACCAGTAGTCTTCATGGTAAAACGGGTGTAGTCTTCATGGTAAAACGGGTGTCCCCAGTTCGGGATTTTTTTCATAGTACGCCTCAAGTGGAGACAAGAATGGTATCTTTCTTATGCTATAGCTTGATCAATATGGTGCGTACAATTTCATACATGTTAACTCGTAAACTTGCTACTTGCTAGATCTTTGTATCTCATATAAAAGAGCATATACACTACAGGAAACAGGGAATTTAACGTCGGCCATTTTAATTAACGTCGGCCGAAGAATAAGCCGACGTTAATTAGTTAATTAACGTCGGCTGACATGGGACCGGCGTTAATTAACTAATTAACGTCGGCTTATTCTTCGGCCGACGTTAGTAGCTGGGATAGGTACTGAAATCGGCAGCCCCGCGCCCAATTGCCTTGCTCCCGCCCAATCGCTCACGCCGCCCAATTGCTCACGCCGCCCGCGCCCATGTCGCTCACGCCGCGCGCGCCGCCGCCGCGCGCTGCTCCGCCCGCGCGGCGCGCCACGCTCGCCCGTCGCCCTTCGCCGCTCCTCGTGCCCACGCCGTCCACGCCGCCGCGCCTCTCCCCGGCGACGCCCGCTCCCCTCGGCCCGCCCGTCGCCCGGCTCCCCTCCGCCCGCCCGGCTCCCCTCGGCCCGCCCGGCGGCGCCCGGCTCCCCTCGCCCGGCTCCCCTCCGGCCAGCGGCGCCCGGCTCCCTCCGCCCGCCCGGCTCCTCCGCCCGCCCCGCGATGCCCGGCTCCCCTCCGCCCGGCTCCCTCCGCCCGCCCGCGACGCCCGGCTCCCCTCCGGGATAAGGTACATACATTGAATCGGTTGCGAAACTTTAGGCATGTGATTAGGAGTTAGGACAAATATGAAATGATGGTGGATAACAAAATCGGGGGCATAACAAGTTCCAAGTATCTTTTGTGCTTGCACCACAGCTAAAAGTTGAAAGCAATGGGAAACAAGACAAGAGTGGAGATAATATAATGTTGTATGTTTGACCTAGCTTAAGGAAAGCCTAGCTATGACCCTATCCATGTTTTCTCTACACCATATATAGCATGTAAAGAGCAAGGCGATGATACCTAAACCCTAAGAGGAGGGAGCCTGTACTGAATACCAACTTGCATGTTATGGAAGAGGATCTAGTTAGTTAGTATAATTAAGCGGCTCGTGCATGGCGGCTTTGAATTAATCGTGCGAGCCGGCACAAGAAAATTTATGCCACAATGTATGGAATACCACCATATATGCATCTAGCTTGTTCATGCAAAGACACAGAACTTTTTAGGAATCAGCGGATCGAGGGGAGATCCCTTCACGAAATTAAATTGATTGCTCAAAAGACATTACCACACGAAACCATGCACTGCTTGCATGTCAAAAAAAACGATGACGTATAATGTACATACATGCAGTTATATTGAAAATAATGGGTCTAAAAACAGATATATATATATATATATATATATATATATATATATATATATATATATATATATATCACATATCTATATACGGATGCATGGTGTATCTTTATGCAGTGGTGGGAGGAGATCAACCGATAATTAAGTTGCGTTTATAGCGGATCCAGTGTATTAGCTACCTCAATATATAAAGCGTATATGTATCACTACAATATACTTAAAGCTGATTTGATATCTTATGAATTGTGCACATTAGGCCGACTCAACTGAATTTTTATATATAGCTATCTTGATGGATCATTGTTAGAGAATTTCATATTTTCAATGTGGATTTTGTTTGGAATTTGTGCAATTGTTCTTCTTTGTTGTATACAACTGCATATTGTAAAGGTAACTATTACTTTTCATTTGATTCATCATTACAGTCAATCGATGCACAAGGGATCGAAACAAATTTCTATGGAATCATTCAAAACATCCTCGAGTTCAAGTTTGCAGGGAATAAGGAGCTGAAAGTAGTCTTTTTCGATTGTGTTTGGTTTGATAGCAAACATGGGACTCATCAAAACCAGTATGGGATGGTAGAAGTCAAACACAACGAACAGCTACATGGCTATGACAATTGTATCCTTGCTCACCAAGTTGAGCAGGTGTATTATATGCCATATCCATGCGCAAGACTGAGTGCTTGGTGGGTTGTGTACAAAGTGAATCCCGAGAACGGTTACATACTCCTAGTGATCTTGGTTACCTTGATAGCCGGTGGAGGCTATGGAGGTTCTTGAGGTTTTCAAGATGAAGAATTGCCAAGCACTTTTGATATAGAGAGTGGTCCAGTCTCGATTCTTTAGTCGGAGACCGTGGAGATATAACGATTCACGAGAAGCGGAGAAGACAACCAATCAAGAAAAAGTAACATATCATCCCTTAGAAAGAAGGAGACTACATCATCGTGACATTGATGAATTTTGACAAGTAAATTTAAATTTCATTTTTAATTCTCTAATTTTGTGTGTTTATTATCTTGTTCGTTCGTTCATTAATATTGTTGTTGTACTAACTTGATATTTTGTTTCAACAGGATGCCTCGATCGATCAAGCGGTGGCGAAGGACTCCTCGGTGGTAGGAGGAAGTCGATGGTTCGCGCGATGAGGAGGCCTTGTTTGAGGTAGCGCTTCAGCGCAAGTAGGCGACGTGCTTTGTTGAGTCAAGCGGATCCTCAGGTAACTAAGCTTTTGATGTGTACTTTGTGTCAAAACATAAATATGACATAAATATAACTGTCTTGTATTATTTCGCAGGATGAGACATCGCCGGAGGAAGAAGTAGGTCGCTTAGTGGATGTTGATGAGGGTCAGGAGGCTGATGTTGATGCAGGTAAACTAGAATGTTATATTCTCTTAATTTATTTGATTATTATCTTCTTTATTCATTCATTATTATTGTTGTTGTAGGTGGGATCAATGAACATCGGGAGGCCGATGTGGGCCAAGGGGATGATGCGGGAGAAGAGGACCCAATGGGTGGGGATACGACCGAGGGTTCTCTGGAGCCACTTTGAGATGGAGGAGGAGCCATCTGTCGCCCCCTGCGGCCCCAGACGGGAGGAGGACAAGGTTGTGATCACTCTGTTGGCGATAGGTTTGTATTTTCTAAACCATGTCTTATTTCATTTCTTTCCAGCTGGAACTATATCATTTATATGTCTTGTAGTTCATGGGATGACTCGGGGTTTGTGGTAGAGGACACCATAGGCGAGTTAACTCGTGCTAGGTAACCTCTGCCGTTTGCACTACCGGGTTGGTCACACGACCAATGGCGGCGATTTGTTGCCACTAGTTGGGATCATTACGCTTGCTCTAATGCCGAGCACTTGAATGCTCAGGGCGTTTGGAGTGACTTTTGGGTAAGATTCTCTGTGCTAGTTGGTATTGGTTCAACTATCGATTCTTTACTATTCTAACTATTCTTTGTGATGAACAATTGCGAAGCGTTACCGTTTGGTTGTGGTGCGGACATGGAGCATGCTCGTAGAGTTTTCCATGTAAATGCGGCGGGTGACCAAAGATGCATTGTCTAATGCTCGGATTCAAGCAACAAATCTTTACTTGAGGTGCATTAAAGGGCAGCGGATTAACGGGACTCGCGGGTCTTCGAAAGTTACTTGGCGAGGAGCGATGCAGGCGGTAAAACAACAAATATTGGAGCTATTTGAGTTTAACGTTTCTTGGTAATGTTGTTTTAATGTATTAATATCTTTATGCAGTCATGATTCCATGGTTGGGGACCGTCCGAAGCTTACGGGCTCTTTCTTGCGTTGGGCTTCACACGAGTTCATCGCCAAGTCAAAAGAACCGAGGCTCGCGAGGCAAAGAATCAAAGCACACGTATGGCGCCGATGGACATATCGTAAAGCTAAGCGCATGGTAAGTCGGCAAAATACATGTTACCAAGTATATGTATGCACCTAACTTATGTCTACGGGAGGCTCGGACCGGTGTTCACCGAGTGATATTGAAGTGTCGTGGAAGGTCATAAAGGTCGAGACCCGACACACACTGAGTAGTCGTGCGATCGAATGACTATTGATCGGTGGTTAGTGCTCAAAATTTTGATTTAATTCAAATTAAGTTGTTTGATTTGCGTTCCCATTTAAATTGTCGATTTGGTTATGTAGGAGAAATATGGCGGCAAATGGTCAAGCGCCATGGTGAAGACTATGATTGGAGGAAGGAACCGCACGGCGTAGCTATGCATGCTAGTGGGCGGCAAGGCCCATGGACGGTGAGATGTCATACCTTCTAAAATTTCATAAAGTCATAATTTCAAGTGCTCAAGCCTTTGTGATCACGCATTTTGAAGGTACTCCATGTTCTTTGGAGTGATCGACTCGGCGGTGGTGCGGTGAGAGGATCTTCTTCGTCCCGAGCTCGGGGTTGGTAGCCGTCGCTCCTCGGTAGCAGGAGTTGGAGGTTACTAGGCTGCGTGAGGAGCTGCGCCAGCGTGATGATTATCGCGGGCTAGTCAAGAGTACTACGCTTCATATAATGCTGTGACAATCGGCGATTCAAGTAAGTCCGAGTCTTCAATCTATTGCATTTAGAGAATCTATTAATTCAAAATACGTATACATTGTATTTGTAGGCAATGTTCCAGGCGATGGGGCAAAACATTGTCTTTCCACCGTTCCAGCCGCCGCCACCGCCACAATGGGGGATGTATCCTCCGACACCTCCTGCAGATCGGCAGGTGCTTGTTGAAATGCTTACTTGCTTTACCGAATGCTTACTTGTATCAAATCTGTTTTTGTATCTGTATCTGTTAGTGTTCTGTATCTCTAAAGCCTGATTTGATATCTTATGAATTGTGCCTGTTAGGCCGACTCAACCTGAATTTTTATATATAGCTATGCTGATGGATCTGTTGTTAGAGGAATTTCATATTTTCAATGTGGATTTTGTTTGGAATTTGTGCAATTGTTCTTCTTTGTTGTATACAACTGCATATTGTAAAGGTAACTATTACTTTTCATTTGATTCATCATTACAGTCAATGCCATTTGGTATCTGATACTTGGTCATTTTTGTGATTATGTGTCTCGAAACATGGCATAAAGTAAGTGGGAACGAATCTTGCGACACTGGTTGCTCCTTAATGAGCTTCCTGTTACTATATACTCGTTTACATGTCTTCGCTTTCCTAGTAAATGTGCTGCATACCCAGTTTTCCTTGTCTAATGAATATTTGTGTTTTGGTCTCGGTACCGTCGGGTCCCGGTATCCATCGGGTTCGGTGCTGGGTGCAATTTGGACCCATGGGTACTGTCGGGTTTGGGTCTTGTCGATATTTGGTCTCGGTCCGGGTTCAACTGTGTTGGACCGGAGGTACCAACCGATTGCCATCCCTAGTTCTAGTTAAACTGTGTAAATGTAGTTAAATTTACTCAATATGGCTACACTTACTAATATGACCACTAAACTTTGTCAAAACTTGTAAATCTACTAAAATTTGATCAATCTAGCTATAATTGTTGCCTTATGTAGGGATCATCGGCACATGGGTCCTCGTCTTCTGATACTCACCGCAACGCTTGCAAAGACCTGCAGATCCGTGATTCGTTTCTTACTTGTTTCCTTTTGGTACATTCATTCTTATATTATTGTCTAATGTTGCATTTTCTTGTGTAGGGAACCGACGGTAATTGCCTTTGTCAAGCGCTCTTTGCTTCCGGATCAAGCGGCGAACTCCAATCAACGGATGGCGGCGAACCCCAATCAACGGATGGCGGCGATGGTTGTAGCTTGTTTGATACTTGTGTCACTTTTGGCGTGTTTGATTCGAGTTGTACTTTGGATGTGTTTGTAGTTGTGTCACTTTGGCCTTTTTGAATGTTATGACAATTTGGACATTATGATGGATCGATAACTTGATTATATGCATGTTCTTTCTTTGGATTGATTATATTCATGAATTGTATTGTGTTGATGTGTGAATTCTTTGTCAATGTTGATTATATTATGTATTGAATTGTGTGGCGAAGCATGAAAATAAGGGTAAAGTTGCCCTAATATGGCTAATTAACGTCGGCTAAACGCCGCCGACGATAATTAGTGTCTGGGAAATTCCGGCAAATCGTAAATTAACGTCGGCGGGCCTAGGCCGGCGATAATTAGTGTCGGGAAATCCGCAAATCGTTAATTAACGTGGGCGGGCCTAGGCCGGCGTTAATTAGCCCGAGCACTAATTAGCGTCGGCCGGGCCTAGGCCGGCGTTAATTAGCCCGAGCACTAATTAACGTCGGCGAGGACTAGGCCGACGTTAATTATTGGGGTCAGGGCAGTAAGTAACGTCGGCTGCGTCTGGCCGACGTTAAATAGTAATTACCGTCGGCGGCCGACGTTAATTAGTCTAATTAACGTCGATTAACTATCGTGGGCTAGCAGCCGACGTTAATTACCCGTTTGCCGACGTTAATTAGTACTACCGTCGGCAAACGGCTAATTAACGTCGGCCTTTGGCCGATGTTAATTTGCTGGATTACTGTTGTGATATGGTTGGTTGAGTTGAGCCTCTCCTCGATCTCCACACGCAGAGGCAGAAGAAATCGCCTCCGATGTGTTTGGTGTCATCTGGGTGGTCGACTGCAGCAATCGTGGACTTCGATGCAACACCGAAGTGAGTTTTGTCGCACGTACGGACTTGCGCGAGGTGGATCACCGTGTGGGTTTTGCACGTCTGGACTTCCTCTTTGTCCAGCTGTACAAGCGAGGATGGCAAATACAAATTGGAATAGTTAAGGACGCAAGTACATAGTAATAGCAATAGTTATAGTACTAACACGCGCCACAGCATATGTATTTTGAAAAATTGTCACTACATATATAGATGAACTTTTGCACGAGCACAGAACGCCCGGCGATTAAATTATTGAATGCGAAAGATTATGGACATGTGTAGATGCATATATGTATAATTAAGAACGACAAACCTGTACTCGACTCATATAAGAACAAACATTGAAGCAATCGAAGAATTTGATTTGCAACGACCTACGTACTATCCCCACCACCGATCATACTGATCTAAGCCATGTTTAGAGATCACATGAACATCATATAATGCGTTCATCGAACAAACGGCAGGAGAGAACATTTCCTGTCCTCCCAACATATTTGTGGTTTCCCACGTTTTTATTGTTTGAAAAATGGTTTAAATAGTTACAAAAAATTCCCAACAAATTATATAGATAACGTATGATATGATCTACCATCCCACAAATTTTTTAATCCAACTTCGATCTAAACAATAAGAAAAAAGTGATAAATTTCAGTATGATATGATCTACCATCCCACAAAATTCTTAATCCAAATTCGATCAAAACAATGGGAAACAAAAATGATATATTTCAGTACGATATGATCTACCATCCCACAAAATTTCAAATCCAAATTTGATCTAAACAATGATGAACAAAAACGACAAACTAAAATGTTTTATCTTTTTTATTTCGGATTTTCTTTTTCATCAGATTTTGTCTTTTTTGTTTCCAAATATGTGGAACGAATTTGGAATTGAAATTTTGTGGGATGGTAGATCATATTATACCTTACCTACGTATTTTTTTAGAATTTTTTCGTAACTATTTAAACCATTTGGAAGCACGGTAGACCAAGCATCTTCTCCGGCTGGAGAACCACATAAATACAGTGTTTTTCAGTTGTTAGTCTTGATATAACAAAAGAGCAACCTAGAAACTAAAAACAAGAACCGGCTGAGAGCCTAGCTATCCTTGCTCTGTTAAGCCCGTTCCGTGCTTCACGCATGCCAGGGCCCATGTTCTGGCCTCTTCAATTTTTACGAGTAAGGTGGCTGGTGTCGCCACCATTGAGCGGAAACCGGCCCCTTGCATTCCTTTCCTTCCAGACCTCCTAA
The DNA here is from genome assembly GCA_036346275.1 of Otatea glauca. Classification (NCBI taxonomy): domain Eukaryota; kingdom Viridiplantae; phylum Streptophyta; class Magnoliopsida; order Poales; family Poaceae; genus Otatea; species Otatea glauca. The sequence goes on from CM070721.1 coordinate 51,617,283, forward strand.
GTTACAAGCATGACCATAGTCGCTACCGCTTAATTAGCTTTGTATAATTTATTTTCGAGAGATCGTGTTAGCGATGCTTGTGTATAATAATGCAATTGCCCCCACGCGCATGTTTCATGGGTTACCACACAGGCAAGCATGCATCTAGGGTCGTAGGAACTCACTTGCAGCAGCCGCGTGAAGGATGAGGTCGCCGCCGCCGCCGATCATAAGCAGCAGCAAAAAGACACAGGCAGCGAGCAAACGCGTCGTAACACGGCGACTGTCCGGCAACATCGATCGATCGGTCGCCCCTTTGCAGTTTGCGCTTTCAGGTCTGAGAGGGAGCAAGTACGCAAGTGCTACTACTTGTTGCGTAAGTTAAGTACGCAGATAGTGCACAATATTTATTTCTAGGCTGGCCCTCCTCCCTCCTACATGATGGCAAGTCCGTTCCTGCTGCATGCCTGCAGCAGCAAGTGGAGTTTGCCTGCATACTTTGGTCTTCTTCCCAAGAAGACGTAGATGCCGTGCAACCGGCCGGGTCTTAGCACGGGATGGCGGCGGTCGGCTGGTGTGAAAAGGTCCTGACTGTTTGACAGAGAGGAAATGGGACGTCTCGAGTGCAGTCTCTATTCAACGGTCAGAGGGAAAAGCGACGTTCAAGATTTTTTTTAGGGGTACTGTAGCAAATTTATACTGTATCAAGGTACTGTAGCACATGTTTTGGACGATCTGAGCCGTTGATTCACTGGATCGGACGGCTCTGATTAATAGGGACTCCATAACTTGCGGTCCCTATTCTAAGTGCATGTGATCTTTGTCCCTCGAGCACGGTATTGGCGATCGGCACCGTCAACACTGTTACTTGACGTGTTCTTGAACATCAAGGTGTTGAACAGTCACTACTACAGAACAAGCAATCCTTGCCGGCATATCACTGCTGGTTAGGACCGAGTCGACAGTGATAACATATCTCTGCCGATTCGAAACTTAAGTTGGGGGACCTTATCACTGCCGGTTCATGCAAACAACCGATAGTAAAAAGCAAGATATCACTGCCGGTTTGAGACAACAACCGGCAGAGATATATCATTGCCGGGTCGTCCTTAAACCGGCAGTGGTACTTGACTTTTCACTGCCGGTTTCTGCCGGTTTGAGACTAGAACCGGCAGTGATATTATTTTCCCACGCAGTCCGAGCTTATCACTACCGGTTCTGCGCAGAACCGACAGTGATAAGTCGTTTATATAACTAAGACCCCTGCCTCCCGACCGATCGAGCAAAGACAGAAATGCGCTCTGTCTTTGCTCGATTTGTGGATTGCGACGATTTGCTGCTGAAAAATCTATTAAAATTCATATTGTACTTCTTTTCGAGGTTAGTAATTTGATCTCTATTTTTGTAAATAATAAAAAATTGCCACATGGATATTTACATAATGAAAAAAGGTTAATGTATTTTCAAATTTTGAAATAATAAAAACTTGTTAGATGACATTTACCTAATGAAAAAATGTTGATGTATTTTAATGTATTCAAAGAATATCCTAAGTATTTACAATTTTTTCAAATTTTTAAATAATAAGAAATTGCAAGATGGATATTGACGCAATGAAAAAAGATTGATATATTTTAATATAGTCCAAATATATCCTAACTATTTACAATTATTTTCATTTTTTACAATAATAAAAAATTGCTACATGGATATTTACATAACGGAAAAAGGTTGATGTATTTTAATATAGTCAAAATTGCTACATAGATTTTTAAATCTAATCGTTTACAATTATTTGTTATTTGCAATTATATGCTTATGTAATGTTTGATTTAATTAATTGTAGATGGACCGAAGGTGGATGTATGACACGGACCGTTGCGGGGCAGAGTTTTTTAATGGTGTGAGTTATTTTCTAAACGTGGCTGCGACGCACAAGTCGAAGAATCTGGCGGACTACATGTGTTGTCATCCGGTAAACTAAACATTATTAACTTAGAAGATTTATTTTGGTAGGAAGATATAGATAGTAGAGGATCTTCTATACAGTTTTGAAATATGCGAAGCATAAAAGCCATACTTTTTCCTCGCACAACTTATGTTTTATTTCCTAGACCTAAATATATCCATATATCGTAATAATATCACTTTGTAAGTTATTTTAGGCAATCCTCGTAAAATAAAAAAATAATTAGACAAAATTACACTATAATCCCCTCCACTATTCTAGAATTCTACTGTCTACAGGCTGTTGTTAGATTAGGTTGACAAATATTTTACTAGGTAAATTTGGTTCCATCCGTCTCCCATGGGGCAAAGTCGTACGTATCCAATGCCGAGAACATCTGATTTGCATCCACGGTACAAACAGGATATAAGATTGTGAACCTATTCATCTAAGTTCGGATCTCACTTCTATCTTTATGTGAAAGTAGCGGCGGAACTAAAACATTTTCAGTGGGGTGTACATTTCACATACATAACTCTGTAGTCTTGTATAAAGGTTTCGCAACATCATAAATCCAACATATATATTCAAAATATTCTAAAACTACAATGCAAATAGTTCTAAGGACTTACAAATCCGAAACACCAAAATCAGAATCAATTAAATCAACAAATTTGATGAACTAAAGAAGTGATGTGTTGACGTTTTCAAACTTTTAGGGTACCAATACATACCTAGCACCCTAAGTAGATCAACCCCTATGTGAAAGTAAGGGTAGTAAGTCTTATCCCATCACAGCTCAAAAGAAGTTCATTCTTTTTTTTTTAGTCTATGGCTTCTGGTCTACGTTTGTTAAGTTACCATCATTGATGATATTAATAGACATCACTGATGGTTTTTATCACCAACCGTCGGTGATGTCAATTATTACAGATAATTTTTCAAAACCGTTCATGGTGAAGCGTCTAATATAAACCTTTATATAGTAGTGAAATTAGTTTTCCACTGTAAAACTTTGTCGTGTATTCTTGAATCGAATATACCAACAAGTGTGATCGGAGGCCACAACTATTTCATGTTGGTGGGAATCAAAAATACAATTTGGGTGGGAATCAAATATTTCAACTAGTTCTTGAATCGTGTGTTCTTGAGCTAGGTACCGCCTGCTACTACTGCTGTGGGTGGGAATCAAAAATACAATTTGGTACGCGAGGGCAGGGTTCAAAAAACCGTCAAAAACCGCTCGGTTTTCATGAAAACCGGCCGTACCGAGCCGGTTCGGTAATTAAAACCGCTCGGAAAACCGGCCAGATGAACAGTAAATTCAAAAAATTTGAAGAAATTTAGCAAAAAGTGTCAAAAAATTTTAAATTTTTTTTGTGAGTTCCTGAGGTAATCCTAATGATTATGTAAAATTTTCAGATTATTATCAGATATGTACATTTTTAAAAATTACAGCGGTGATCTTGTCACAATATATGCTCTTCAGTTTTTTATTTTCTAGGGGCACAAAATGAAGTCTAATATTTATTAAACTTTTTTTGTGATGTTATAACGTCATCAAAATGATTATGTAAAATTTTGAGATGATGATCAGATATGTGTATTTTTTTAAAATTCTGAAAGTGCTATTATCATTGTATATGCTCTTCTGTTTTTGATTTTATATGGGAAATAAATGAAGTCTAATATTTATGAAAATTTTAGTACATGATACTTTGGAATTATTTATATTTTCATTAAAATTTTAGAATATAATAAATCATTTTACTATTTATAAAAATCTGACAGTTTATTTGTTCCTTTTCATTAATTTCTGTTTTAGATTTTTTAGAAGAAATAAATGATTTAAAATTTTTTAAAAATTTCTCTTAGGTGTTTTATAGATTAATTGGGATTTTTTTTACATTTTTAAATTTTTTTTGCAATTTTTTTCAATTTGTTCTTCTATTTTAACTATTTTTTCTTCTGTCATCGGATTTCGATGTTCCGTTCATGTAGGTCGAACATGTCATTTTTGCGATAATGGAAGAGTGAGGAAGATATGCTTATGCCTACTCCGCAACTTCAATTTAAATGCATTATAATGTAAATGGTGTTGATAAGTAAATGGTAGTGAAATTGCAAATGATTTTGCTTTGTAGTTATGTAAATGTTGATTTTTGCACTTATGTGATTGTAGTATTGTAATGAAAGATTACTTATTGATATATTATTGCTAAATACATAACTAACAACTTCTAATTCTCTAAAATATAGCAAAGGCCATGTCGATTTTTTTTTCCAAATTTAGGAGAGATCATTCTGGATTTTTTCACGTTTTCACATACCTTATTTATATATTTATTATATTTTTACTCAATTTTAACCTTCCCTGTATTTCTACAAATTTTACAATATATTTTTGCATTTTTTCCCAATTTTTTTTCGTGTTTTTCCCCAATTTTCCAACCTCGGGCGGTTTTTGCGGTTTTCTCCAAAAACCGCTCGGTTTTTCGTCAAAAACTGCGGTTTTCGCGATCTCATTTGACCAAATTTCAAAATTTTCAAATTTGCAAACCGTTCGGTTTTTCACGATTTTCGAACGGTTTACCGTGAAAACCGGTACCGCCGACTTCGCGAAAACCGCCCGCGAAACGGTTTTGTGAACCCTGCGCGAGTGAGCTAATTTGGTAAAAGAAAACACCCGGAAGGTCACATAAGCCAAGGACTCGTATAAAGCACACATGCATGTACGTATGACAGTACGACTTGGTGCTTTCTCGAAAAAAGATTTTAAATCATAAAGTCTAAAGCAATCAGAGAGCCTCGCTTCCAATCACCTAATACTATATATCACTACTCACAAAAAATATAAAATCCTAATAATTTACTTTTTTTTAGTGGTCTAGAAGCACTGATTTCTTTTCGTCCTAAACCTCCTGAAACACATTTGGTTTTAATATACTCCGCAGCGTAACCTGGCGAGCGGTCGGCGACATGGATGGATCGATATGTATGGTTCCTTGCGTACGTGCTTGAAGAGGGATTGGTCGACAACACTAATTTCCGCTTTCCAGTACATGCGAGCAGAAATAGTGTACCTTACACTGGCATCGCCGCACCAGCTAAATCGGCCGGCTCTGGCACAAATCGCAGCTGTAAGAAAAAATCGCTAGCGTGTACCTATGTATGCTGGCATCACTTAAATCGCATTATCCTCATGCATATACAATTAATTACAAATTAGGAATCGCATGCATACCTGAGAAGTTGACTTTGACCGCACACGGAGCAGCATGCATGCAACCGGCCGGGTCTTGTACGGGTCGCTGCCAGGGTCGTGTCGTGTGAATATGGAAACGGCAGCGAGAAAATAGAGGCTCGAATCAAGCAAGGCCGGCAGCTGGTTCTGTCAACACTTCCACCTGATGCACTACCTTCTCTTAGGGGTAGAGTTGTAGATGTTTGACTCTATCAACAGGGTTTAACACTAATATCTAGTTTTATGCACATGTAAGTTCTTGCACTTCAATAGAAATTTTCTGGAGCCGCGCGAAGGCGACACCAAGTCTCTAGGCGAGCACGTCTCCCATCTCATCGCCTTCCTCGCGGCAGTAGGACCTTTCCTCCATAGCTTCCTCTCCCCACCCCCTTGGCTTTCTCACTCGTCCTCTCTAAGATCCGTCTCTCCCAGATCTGGTCCATGTGGACTGTCATCGTTGTGTCGTCAGGCCGTCGTGGATGGATCGGCACTATTGCTCACAATTCTCCCTTCGCATCCAAGACCAGGCTGCAGTCGGGCTTCCTCACCGAACCGGCCGGATCTGGTCACCTTCTCAGCAGATCTAGCCGGTTCCGGTGGTCGACGGCTAGAGTCGAGGCAGCAGGGCCTATGGGGGTCATTGGTATTGATGGGATCTTGCCTCCTTCTTAGTGGATGCTTGTCTTCGGCCGGTGCCTTGGTGATGAGGGTGTGCATCGTGGTGGCGCGGTCTTCGTATGTTGCGGCGGATGGGCCACGTTGACTCCTTCGTTCTGTGGCATCGGGAGTCTCCTGGCGTCTAGGGTGCAGCCTAAGTAGCTGATGCCGTGGCACCTTGGTGGTGTGCTACGAAGGCATAGGTTGTGTGCCATGGAAGAACGACGATGGTTTGCCACAATGACTATTGTGGCGGTGTTGGGCCATGTGTGCATGATATGTTGTGGTAGCACGGGTGGCATGTTGTGGCTGTAGGGCGATCGCTTTGCGGTAGCGGTGTAGCTCACTATTCATGCGTGCGGGTGGATTGATCCACTACTACAGGAATGTACATCAGAATTGGTTGTTTTTTGTCATTACAGTCAGTTCTGGTGGCGATACAAATCATTAGATAGTGATGAGAATGAGCTATCACAGCAGGTTTTGAACCGATTGTGATAGAGGCATCATCACAATCGGTTCTTTGTGAGAACTGATTGTGATGAGGATGTAATCACTATCGGTTCTTGGAATCGATTGTGATGAGGTGGGGGGTCATCACAATCGGTTCTAGGAAGGAACCGATTGTGATGAGGGGGTGTGCTATTTTTGCATCCTCTCAAAAATAGCACATATTAATAGTATGCACATATATATCACATTCGCACTACAGCACTGATCACACATAGAATGCACATATCACATTCACATAACAACACTTTATTACAACACATATATCACATTCGTTCACAATATACAACACAAACATGCTTAACAATTAGTACACATGCATATTGCATTGACATATTGAAAGACCATGTGGAGGTCTACCCATGTTTGTGATGAGTATTTGACTAAATTTGAGCTTGGTTCGCTCTGGTTTGAGTTTGATTTGAATTGAATTTTCAAATTGAAGCAATTTGTGCTCTATCTGTTTTTTTCGGTGCTATCGGCCATGGTAGCACGGTGCTACTGGCCGAGCGGTAACACTAGACCCCTGAGCGGTGTGAAAAAACCCGAGAGGGTGTTTTTAGGGGTTCAAGCAAGCCGATGCTACCGGCTTTGGCAGCCCGGTGCTACCGGCCGAGTGGTAGCACTGGCCTCGCAGAGTGGTGTGAAAATATCAAAGAGGTGCATTATGGGCATTCTAGCGGTCTGGTGCTACCGTCCATGGTAGCTCGGTACTACCGGCCGAGTGGTAGCACCGGCCTTAATGCCCGGTGTGAAAATTCCAGAGAAGCACTCTCTGCTGGTTCGATTGTAGGGCGGTGCTACCGACCTGGAAGCGGTAGCACCGGCCCTGATGAATAAGATTGTGTTGAATCTTGTGATTTTGATTGATTTCATTGCATATCTTTGGGACATTGCTATGTGATGTGTTTTCTTATTTTTGATGGTTGCAGGATGTCGGGTTTTGATCATGGTGAGGTGGAGGATGACCGGACTAGGTGAGGAGTGTCGGATGTCCAGATGGTTGAGGATCGCCGGAAGATGATCGGAGATGGAGTCAGTGCAAGCCAAAGAAGACAAGGAACAGATGAGATGCTAGCTAGAAGCTGCTTGGATCAATGAGGGTCGTCGGATCGCGATCTAGTTGATAGGATAACGGGTCTAGTTAGTGTGCTTTGAAAACCGTGCAAGAAAACCCGGTTTTTGTGAAGGGTTTTGGGTTAGCCCTTGCATGGCTGTGTGAGTGGGTCAATCCTAGCCCTTGATGTAGTGCCCTAGGGTTGAGGGACTCATCAAAGGATGGTAGGTGGTCCAAGAGTAGTATAAATAGAGGGGGAGGGGTGGCCTTCCTCATCTTGAAGGTGACCACCGTCAAAGACACCACCTACTTGTCAACTCTGACTCTTGACGGGCTTTATTTCCGTCTCAAGACTCATGAGATCGATGTCGTCTCTCAGAAGATGAAATCTCAACCGATGGCTTTGGTCACCGATCCCATTGGATCTTCTTCTTCTGATTTTTCTGTTGGTTTTTCCCTCTTCACCCTTTGCGAGCTAAGCGATGACCAACTGAAAAAATTTCCAGAAAATGAGCTTGCTCTTTTACCTCGCAAATTCTCTCATGCATACAAGAGGATGAGAGAAAGGAAGAGAGGTGGCACGATCACCTGCTTCGAATGTGGTGGCCCCAACCACATTCGGGCGAATTGCCCCAAACTGGAGAAGGCCAAGAACGACACCGGCGGTTCAGCAAAGAACGACTTCATCAACAAGAACCGCAACAAGAAGCCTCCAGTTCGCGAGCCGGCGTGTGAGAAGAAGTACCGCAACTTCTCTAAGAACAAGAAGCTCTTCCACTACGTCCTCGCTGTGCTTGACGACACCAACCTCTCCGACACGGAGACATGGAGCGACGAGGGTGAGGATGAACCGCAAGAGAAGAAAGACAGCGATGACTTCACCGGCATGTGTTTCATGGAAGACGCCAACGGCATCAGCGACTCTGAGCTCTATAGTGACTTAGATGAGGTACCCTACTATGACCAGCTCAATGAAGCTTTCTGCAAATTAGAAAAATTTCATGCTAGAGCTAGAGCTAGGTGTATCGAGCTAGAGAAGGAAGTAGGTACCTTAACTTGGGAGTTAGCTTCTCTTAGATCTTTTCCCTTCCAAGTCACTGATGACTGTTCTTTGTGTTATGCCTTGCTTGAGGAGTTAGAGAACCTAAGGATCATATATGATAGTGTGCTTGCTGAACTTGATGGTCTTAGGTTGAAGAATGCTAGCACTAGTTCTTTTGATGCTATTCCTGTTGAGGCTAGGTTTCTTCATGCTCACTCTACTCCATGTCAAAATTGCCCTAAACTTCTTGCTGAAATTAATGCCATGAGCGATCACCTTAGGAAGTTTTCTTCTAGAAACGATGAACTTGAAATGCATGCTTCTAAGGACTCAGTCAGCTTATGTGAGGGTTGTAGGCAACTAAAACTTGACAATGAATCCTTAAATGTCAAGTGTGCTAATCTTTCTAAGGACTTACTAGCTAAGTCACAAGAAAGTTGCTTGCGATGTGCTGAGATCGAGGGAGACTTGGATAAAATCCAAGTCGATCTTAGGAAGAAGTTTAAGGCCCAGACCATTAGTATTATAAGTGCTCCTTATGTTTCTTATGAGGCCCTCAAAATTGAGGCAGCTGTGCTGAGAGAGAAAAATGCACGTGCTGGTAGTTCTTCTTCCTCTTCTCTTACCTGTTCTTCATGTGGCTCTTTCTTCTGGGAGTGTGAGTATCTCATGAGCACTCTCGAGAAGTTTATTAGAGGCAAGAAGAAGCTCAATCTTATTCTAGACAAATCCAAGATTAGCCGATTCAATCAGGGTCTAGGATTTGACTACTTGGAGCACACTAGGGCGCATCCTCCCACCATTGTGCGTGGCTCCAAGAGTGGTGAGATCCTGGTGGCTCCTAGGGTGAGTACCACTGTGTTTAGATCTGCCAGGGTTGTCCATGGGATCTCTGATCAGAAGGTTGCTCCTCCTGCTACTTCTACCTCTAGTAAGGCGAAGTATACATGCACCTTCTGCCAGAAGGATGGACATTTGGTAGATTTCTATTTTAGGCACGCTAAGATCACAAGGCGTGAGCGTGTTGCTTCTCTTAGGGGTATTCAGTGTCATCCCCAGATTCTGAGTGTTCCTAAGGCACACACTGCTTCTAGATAGGTTAGAGGGTCGCCTGTTTTTGGGCAGCGTCCAGTACTTGGTTTTCAGGCTGTTTAGTCGAGTTTTAGTTCTGGAGCTGCTCGTGGTCAATCTTTCCGCCGTCCTCTTGATATTCTTCATTTTCCCATCGAGGTAGATATCAGCGGTATGAGGTGTTTTCTACTAGAGATTTAGAGAGCCTCACTGGGATGGTTCGGTCTTTGCACCACTGTGGGCCAACCCAATTTCAGCTCCTAGATCTTATGTTATTGCTAATTCTGATCTCGTAAGGGTTGAGCGTAAGAGAGACGCTAGGGTCCAGTCTTCTTCTTTGGCTGGCATAAGGTGTCGTGTGGTTCAATATTGGATTCCCAGGTCCTCTCTTTATCCCAGTACTAAGTCATCTCTCTCTTCTATGACTTGATTAGGTTCGTCGGATGGGGAAGGGAGAGGTTTGGATTGTCGACTCCGGTTGTTCTTGTCATATGACCGGAGACTCTCGTTGGTTCTCTTCCCTAGTCCGAGCCCTCGGTGATGAGTTGATCACTTTCGGGGATGCTTCATCAGGTAGAGTCATTGCTAAGGGTACCATTTGCATTAATTAGAATTTCATTCTTAAGGATGTTGTCTTAGTAAGTAAGCTGCAATATAATTTGCTTTCTATTTCTCAGCTTATCGATGACTCTTTTGAGGTAAGCTCAAGAGTAGTGCTTGTAGAATCCTCGATTCTTCAGGAGGGTTAGTTTGCGGGATTTTTAGATATAAGAGAGTCTTTCGTGCTGATTTTTCTGCTTTTTCTGGAGACTCTCTCCTCTATTTGATTGCTTAAGAGTTCCGTGATCTCTCCTTCTGGCATAGGAGACTTGGTCACATTGGATTTGATCATTTGACCCAAGTTAGCAATCATGACCTCATTCGTGGTTTGCCTAAACTCAAGATGGTCAAAGACTTAGTTTGCTCTCCTTACCGATATGGCAAGATGATTGCTACTTCTCATCCCCCAGTCACTGTTGTGATGACTGATGTACCAGGACAGCTTTTACATATGAACACTATTGATCCAGCTAGAGTGTAGTTAGTGGGTGGGAAGTGGCATGTTCTTGTCATTCTTGATGATTTTTCGAGGTACTCTTGGGTGTTTTTCATGACTTCGAAGGATGAGTCTTTTACCCATTTCAGGGGTTTGGTTCATAGGTTGTCTCTTGAGCTCAATAGTGCCCTACGAGCTATACGCAGTGACAATAGCACGGAGTTCAAGATCTCCTATTTTGAGAGTTTCTGTGTGGAGTCTAGTTTAGAGCATCAGTTCTCCTCTCCCTATGTCCCTCAGCAAAATGGCGTAGTGGAAAGGAAGAACAAGACCCTGATAGAGATGGTCAGGACGATGCTAGACGAGTACAGCACTCCTAGGAAGTTTTGGGATAAGGTTATAGCTACTGTTTACCATGTTTCTAATCGCGTATTCTTGAGAGCACATTTGCACTGCACTTCTACGAGTTGAGGTATAGGCAAAAGCCCAATGTTTCTCATGTTGGACTCATGTATCCATAATTTCTTGCACTTTGCCTTTTCGTTCTCTATTTTGGAACTCTGTTTGCTTGTAGTGGTTAAAGTAGAACTGGGTTAACTATTCTTCGCAGAGAATAGAGGCCGGAGTTGTAGTGGTTATCTCCTTAACCCAGAACCAAAAAATAAAAACGATCGACTGCTGACCGACAACGACACCTTTCAAACCTTCACTGAACATCACGAGTTACACATCAAACTTTACGGTCATTGAGCACTTTAATTTGTCCAAATAACAACATGAATAAGCAGACAAGATTAGTAAGAAAATAGGCATCGACTGGCTAGTGTGAAAAGTTCTTTACTGTTGACAAAGAGGAAACGGGGCGGGGTTCCAAATGTCGACGAAATTTTGAATTTCGGCTGGGGCCGAGATTCCAAATCTTGGTAGAATTTTTTTTGAAAATTAGGGTTTGTTATAGTAATTTCGGTAAATTTTGACGAGATTTCGGCTTTTTGGACTGGTTTTGATGTTTTTTGGACTATATTTCACACCAATTTTTTAATGGAGAATTGTAATGCCTTCTATAAGGAATATATTGATGTTCAAGACCTATGGTCTCTAGATCGAGCCTATGAAAATATGATTGTAGGATTTCAGTGTAACAAGATGTGGGCAAAAATGGGGATTGTTTATTTATTAACCAAGCGGTTTAATAGAGTACAAGAATTATAGCGTACAAAAATTACAATTTCCTGTTACACCTGCCTTTATAGCATGAATTGGCCCCCTATTTATATTAGATGAAGAGGCAGTAGTTGTTCTTCAAAGGGTCGTCGTGTAACCGAGAGGTTTCTTTCTGTCAAATGGTGTCTACTCGCCAAAGGGTGCCTTTTCTAGCGATAACTTTCGAGTAGCTGCGCGTATCAGTTAGACAACTGTCTGTACGTAAACATGTGCAGGTATAACCCCTTTGTCCCCGACCAGTTTACTGGTTAGGGTGACTATTTTACTGGTCGGGAATGTGAAGTAATATTATAGACCATCTTAACTAAACTGGTCGGAGACTTAATCGTCTGGATTAGTGTGGGCTTCGTTCTATATTATAGATTTTATATATTATAGGCCCTTTTTAATAGAGTATGGTTTCTAACCGTTGAGGGATGTAAGGTCGAGGATATCGACGAGAGGGGGGTGAATAGGTGGCTTTTTAAAATTACTTGTACGAATTTCTACAAAGCAATTCTCCCCTAATTACCCTAATGCCAAAACCTTAACAATTATTAATGCGAAAGGGATAAACTTGTTAAAGTTTTGACAATTAAAGCCTAAATCAACTAGGCTCACTATGTGCACTAACTAATTATGTCTCTAACAAATATTGCATTCCTAAAGACAAATAATCAATCAATTTAATTCTATGAATATAAATTGCTTGAATATAAATAACGAATACAATGCAAGTATAAGAGACATAATACTTTTTACCGTGGTGTTCAGAGACTTGCCGGTCTCCCCTAATCCACGTTGAGGTTAGCCTAAACAAATTGGACTGGCTCCACGAATTGAGCACCCACCTCGAATTCACTAGTGGTTGCTCTTTCCCTCTCCGGGTAGGTGAGCACCGACCTTCACAACTTGCGGGCCTTCTCACAATTTTCTTGAGAAGGTCACCGCGCACGATACCGCTACGCCGTCTAGGTATCGATAAACACCAAGAATAACAAGCCAAGCCCTTTGGTTTGAACTTTACCTAGTGCAACACATGCACTCCAGTGTCCTCCTAAGTGACCTTCACAACTTGCGGGCCTTCTCACAATTTTCTTGAGAAGGTCACCGCGCACGACACCGCTACGCCGTCTAGGTATCGATAAACACCAAGAATAACAAGCCAAGCCCTTTCGTTTGAACTTTACCTAGTGCAACACATGCACTCCAGTGTCCTCCTAAGTGAAACACATGCACTAGGATCATCCTCAAGTGCAACACATGCACAAGACGCTCTCAATCCACTTCCTAATTGCAACACATGCAATTAGGGTTCACTCTTAGCTCAAAAACCAATTGGAAGAGTGCAACACATGCAACCAACTCCCACAAACTCTCTCCAAAGTCAGCAAGCCCCAATGCCAGCCCCAAGGCTCCTTTTATAGCCTCCACAAGCAAAACTAGCCGTTCAGGAGCAAAATAGGCAAAATCAGCCCAAGTCTGGTACTACCGCCCAATTGGGGCCGGTAGTACCGGCCTACAGGCCAACGGCTAAAACATAGCCGTTGCACAGGAAAGCCAGTAGTACTGGCCAACTGAGAGCAAAATAGGCTCTATAGCTCGAGCGGTAGTACCGGCCTCCACCTAGGACACAAAAACACCCTCTCTGGAATAAAGGTATCGACCATCCACGCGGTAGCACTAGACCTCCAGTGCTATCGGCCACACTTGCGGTAGCACTAGACCTCCGGTACTACCGGCCTCACAAGGGTGGCAGTACCGACCGAGCGGCAATACCGGCTCCCATAAGCGGTACTACCGGCCCTACATGGGCGGTACGACCGGCCATAGGGAGAAAATATGATTTTTCACAAAAACTTTTCTCCAAACTTTCAAAGATTGATTCTTTGAGCTATGTAAGGATCAACACATGATCACAACACTATACAAAACACATTTGCATATGTTAATCACATACTCCAAGGAATCACATTAAAGCACCACTTATTTGCAAAACACATTCGCAAATAAACCACAAACCTATGAGATCAACCCTCTAGCCATGTAAGGATTAACACATGATCCTGATACTTTGCAAAACACATCTGCAAATGCCAACACATGCTCTAGGATCGAAACTCATAACTTCCAGCTCATTTGCAAAACACATTTGCAAATAACAAATCCAACCACTTAAAAGCACATCTTGAGTCATGAGATGATCAACACATGATCCCAACATATTGCAAAACACATTTGCAAATGTTTATCTCATGCTCCAAGATAAGGAGCATAAACATCAATATTTTGCAGAAAACACATTTTGCAAACTCAAAACACAAACCAAGCTTAGCCTTATGATGATTAACACATGATCCAATTATAAGCTAAAACACCAAAGCATGAGCTCTCTATTTGCAACACATGCAAATCTCTAGCACCATTCAAACAACTACTATTCAAATCTAGTTGCATGAGTTCTCTCCTTTTGCAACACATACAAAACTTAGCTCAATGCAACAACCACATAAACCAATATTACATGAGCTATATCCCTTTTGCAACACATGCAAGACCATAGCTCCATGTAAAAACAAATCGATAAGATTCAAATAAGATGCAAGCATGAGCAACCTTATTTGCAACACATGCAAATACTTAGCTCATGCAAAATCCAACCAAGAGAGTGAGCTAGAGTGAACCGGATTGAGTTCATTAACACATGATGAAGATCAAGCTAAAAGACTCAACCCCTCTTAATAGTACGACATCTAAGTAGCAATCCGGTCTCCGATCCAAACATCGAGACCGGTAAAAGACTAGAAACACATCCTTAGCCCTAGCTAGTTATACCTTTGCCTCTAGTGATCCACTTGGAGCTTTTATGATTTCCAATCATCTTCTCTCTAGGATCGAATCTTCTTCTTCTTGTTCATCAACATATGATAAACCTTCTCTAGCCCTTCTCTTCACATCGGGATCACCTCTTGAAGCTCATCAACACATGATGACTTCTCGTTCCCGATTCTTTATCTTCTTGGACTCAACCTACTTCACAACTCATTGAAGATCGTTAGTCCAACAAACATGGTTGCCTCAATCATCACTTGCACTCTATTAACACATAATGGATGCCTCTAAAATCGATTGAGGACAACCCAAATTAATTTGAAAGATTTAAAGGTGTCTTGAGTACTTTGATACAACTAATGCTTTATTATACTCAAGAACTTTTCGCTTGTTCTTAACCAATGAAGAAACACTATCAACACATGATGAAGTGTTCTTTGATTGATTAAAAGTCAATTGAACTCAATTTAAATTTCATTTAAATTGATATGAGTATATATTTAACTACACAAGTTTCATATACTCAATTTGATGGAATGTAATGATCCAAATATTATATGAAGCGGTGAAAAAAGGATCAATACATTTTAAACCATCAACTATAGAATAAACTCCATTTAAATATGTGCATATAAATAATTGAACTTGGAATCAATATGCACATAATCAATCTTATAAAGCATTTGAGTTTATCCCATATTAACATGAGTATACTACAACTACACAAGTTATATATACCCAAAAGATTGTTTCAAAGTCTTGATCCTATATATTATTTGGCAAGAGGACATGGATCAATACAATTGAAATATCAAGTTGAATTATGAACTCCCCCTAGATGTGTGCATTCATATATATATGGATTTAGAAACATAATGCACATATTTGGACTTAAGCAATGGAAGAGTTCATCCTTTAACTTGAATCCTAAGTATGCATTAAGACAATAGAGTGAATACAAGTGCATACCTTGGGTTTTTCATTTTTCATCCAAATTTGAGACTAATAAGAATGTAGCTCAATTAAACATGTTAGTCTCATAATGATTAAATTTTTCATTAAACAATGATTAAACATTAATATTAAACCAATCACCAAAACTAATAGAGTTTGAACTTACAAGGGCCCAGATAGAAAATAGGCTTTTAATCCTCGTCAGCTAGCCCCTAAGGCTTGAGTAATAAAAGTTTATTACTCAAGACTTTTCGTCTTCTGCGACTTTATGGGATTGTGCGCTAGTTATCTAACCGTTTAAATGCTAATAAATGAGAAAATCTTTGTAATCCTCTTGGTAACCGAACAGATGCTAACTATCTTTAATGAATAATGTTATAAAAGGGGAGTAAGACTTCCTCTACATACTCATGCTTTCTGATTCTTGAGCATGGAGGAAACCTCTATTGCTTTCAAGCTCTCTCTTTTTTCTTGAGGCTTTTCATCTTCCGTCCTTCTTTTTTTAAGAAAAAGGAAGTTTGAAGATATCATTCTGTATCCTTTTCGCGTCGGTTAAATGTTCATCAAAAAGTGGTTTTTACACCTTGAAAACTAAAACCACGTCTGAACCGATGCAGTAAAGGTTATAAGGGGGTAAATTTTCAGACTTCTTACGCCTTTGTTGTCTTAGTGTAGAAAATAGCCCTTTGAGACCCTTAGGATTCTTCTGTGTCCTTTTGTCTCCAATCTTATTCTTCCTCACAACCTATTGCCATGGATAAGTCGCTTCTCACCAAAGAGAAGATTAGGGAGCTTGAGGAGCAAGGTTTGATCCCTCCGCGCAAAATGCTGTGGTGGGATCATAGTGGAGAGCACATGAAGCCGGTGCCCAAAGAAGGGCGCCTCGTTCTCTTCACTTCTTTCGTCAGGTTAGGTTTTCGTCTTTTCGAGAGCGAATTCCAATCCGATGTGTTTGATCATTATGAAATCGAGCTCCACCATCTTCCCCCAAATTCCATTTTGATTTTGAGTGTTTCTCGCATCTTTGCGAAGCTTTGCTTGGCATGCCCCCACCACTTCGTCTATTTCGTTATTTCTTCCAATACACCAGGAATAACAAGAGCGAAGATATCTTTGGGAGTTCTTATTTTAAGCTTCAAGGCAAAATGGCTTCCTAGTATCTCCCACTTCCGAACAAAGACACATGGCGTGATTATCGGCAGGAGTGGTTTTATTTCGAGATTCCGGGGGGTAGCCATCTTCGATTCACCGGGAAAGCGGCCCAGTGTGGACAAAGGCCGAAGTGAACAAAGAGAAGGATTCACTGGTCCTCACTAACAAGGAACATGACATCATGAGGGTCATCGCCAAGTTGGTGGTAGGGCTTGTTAGGGCAGAAGATCATTTATGATTTTCTGTACCACAAGGTGAGCCCTTTGAAGAGGCGATTCAGATTCGCCTTGCGAATGGAAGGCGACCAGGATCCTACTAAGGATCAGCCTAGAGGTAAGGGAATTTTAATTACCGACCTCTTCCTTTCTATTAAAAGAATTTTACTAACATTTATGGGTATTATCTCCTGTCAGTTCTAATCGTCGAGGAGACCAGGCCAAGGATCGTGTACATGCGGCATGTTTCCTCTTACAGGTCCGACCAGGCTACTTTGGATAAGCAGCCATCCAGCCTGATCAGGCAAACCGATGAGTTCATAAATGAACGCATCATGGTAAGTAACAAGAAATTTCTTTGAATATTATTGTTTGTCAATGTTTTATGCTAACAATTCAAATTTATTTTTAGATGCATGGTCTGAAGCGGGCTATCGACTAGTCTAAGGTCTCAGCTTTGGCTCCACCGATAAAGAAGGCGAGGACCTCAACCAGAGGTACCTCAAAGGTGGTGGATTAGACCACACTACTACAGAAAGGCTTATATTAGACGCCTCAACATAGACGGTTGGGTAAAACCGTCTTTGATAAAGAACATCACTGACGGTTCTATAGTGAAACCGTCAATGAGACAATGACAGATGGTTTTAGTTAAAAACCGTGTGTGATCATATTACAGATGGTTTTAAATGCAAACCGTATAAGATAATTCAATATCACAGACGGTTTTAAATAGGAACCGTCTGTGAAATAACCTAAGACCCCTATATAACTATACCGATAGAGGTTTGTAGCGCAGATTAACACATGCGCTTCGTCTCCCGCAAACCCTAGCCCCTGGCTATCCTCCTTCCCGACGACCTCCTCCTCGGAGAACTCCTCCCCGGTGACCTCCTCCTCGATCAGCTACCTTGGCGAGCATCTTCTCCTCCCCATCGGCTACCTCCTCCCCGAGCACCTCCTCCCCTGCATCCGTGAGGGCGATGACGGACACCTCCTCCCTGTTGGCTACCTCCTCCTCCTCCTCCCTGTAGTAGACTTAGCTACTCACTTTTATCATGTTGTAGCTATGCTCTCATTTAGTTTCTGACATTGTCACATAGATATATCTACATTTGTATGATTTCTTATATGTGTGTGACTCTGTTTATCACAGTGTACGCACAATCAACTTTAGTTACGGTATATGGTATGCATTTGTTTGATACAAAGTTATGGTATTTAGGCGTTGAATGCAATAATCCCAATGGTTAGCATATGAGAGAAGTATTTGTCTTTCTTATAGACTTTTGGGGAACATTATTGTTGTCCAATCATTTTATAGTTCATAAATAATTGTTTCTCCATTTGCAGTCTTATAGTTGAAGTCATAGATATATATCCATTTGTATATGGTATGCATTTGTTTGATACAAAGTTATGGTTGGAATTTCTATTCCTCTGGATAAGATTCTGTGCTAGTTCTTTTGTGCATGCTTGAAAGAGGCTGCATGTTTACTTGACGCAATAAGTCCTCAAACAAAATCTTCTTTACAGGTCCATAATCATAATTGTTTTTGCCTTAACAATCATAATAAGTCCAAAATCATAATAAGTCCTCAAACAAAATCTTCTTGACGCAATAGTTATGCTTGATCGAGGTTTCATAACTGACAATGCATAATTGTTTCTCCATTTGCAGTCTTATAGTTGAAGTCATAGCTATATATCCATTTGTAAAGACTAGGAGGCATTCACTGCTTTTGTGGTAAAAATAGATCGACGACATGGAAAAGCTATTAGAAGCTAAACAAAAACTTGAGGTAGAGATTGAACAACTGAAGGGGAAATCTGAGATAACAGAAAGGATTTATGAGATGAAACAAGAACTGAAAGACATAGATGATCGCTTACAAGATATCGAATCCCTTAACACAGCACTCATCAGTAAGGACCGCAGGGCGAATGCAGAGCTGGAAGAAGCCAAAGCTGAGCTTATAGAGGTAATATGAAGGTTTCTAGTACTGAATTCGATGTGGTTACTGCTCTTCTCACAAAAACATGATCGCTTTTAATTTGTAGGGATTGAGAGATATGACTGAAGATCAATCGGTTATTGGTGTCAAACAAATCGGCATTGGACTGGAGTTGTGGAACTTTCGAGAGAACCTAGAAGTCTCTATTGCAGAAGCTATGGTACATATGATGGAAGACATGAAAAAACTATAAGGTATTCTTGTCTTGAACTACGAAATAATATGGTTTCTAGCTGAACACTTGTTGATATTTGTGGTATATATCATATTTTATTATTGTATTATTACCTGAACTATGAAATATTTTGTCATCATATTTGTGGTAAGGTCTTCTTGTCTTGAACTATGAAATAATGTTTTCCCTAACTCTCTTAGCAGAACTTCCATGATTAGTATCTGATGTTCGAAATTTTGTTCTCCTTAGATATTTATGCAATGACATTTACAAGACACAACCAATTATATATTTTGCAATTCGATATCAAAACATCCTAGATGCATTGAGGCATCCCAAGCAATTGCATCTAGAGTACCACAAATGGATAATCTCTATGGTACTCTAGATGCAATTGCTTGGGATGACTCAATGCATCTAGGATGTTTTGATATCGAATTGCAAAATCTATAATTGGCTATGTCTTGTAAATGTCATTGCATAAATATCTAAGGAGAATAAAGTTTCGAACATTAGATACTAATCATGAAAATTTTGCCAAGAGAGTTAGGGGAAAAAACCATATCACAGAAGGTTCTATTTAAAAACCGTATGTGATATCATATCACAAACGGTTCTAACTAAAAACCGTCTGTGATTACTTATCATCACAGACGGTTCTAACTATAAACCGTCTGTGATTACTTATCATCAGAGACGGTTCTATCGTAGAACCGTCTAAGACAAATGATCATCACAAACGGTTCGTAAATAGAATTGTCTCTGATATTAGTTTTACTGATGGTTTGAAAACTGTCTGTGATGTGTTTTCTTATCACTGACACATTTTTACAGATGGTTCACAAAACTGTTAGTGATGAGGTTTCCAAAACGTCTGTGATGAGCTTTTGTGTAGTAGTGCCACTACTCAGACTAGTGCTGGCCCGACCATCACTAGTCAAACCCTGGTATCGGTTAGTACTATACGCTCTAAGCATGCACATGATCGATCCCAGGCACAAGACAAGAGGGTAGCGTTTTCTACGAGGACGCAGATGAGGACTTCATCCTAGGTGCGCAATAAAAAGTGGTTCAACCGCAATTGGTATTGGGCATATAGATATCTTCCCACATCTCCCACTGTCCAGGGTGATAGTGAGTATTCAGATGATAATTTTCCTCTTATCGTAAATAGGGAGAAGAAGACTCCTGATTAAGATGGTGGGACTCCATCGCTTCCTTTGATATCCTAAGATATGGACTCAGGACTTTGTTGCAGGATTTTTTCTATATCATTCTTTATCTTGAGTATTTCTTCTTAAAAATCAAAGTTCTTTAAGTCCCGAGGCAGCTGCTCCTTATTCCTCTGTGGATCAGGATGTGGCTACCAAGGTTGGTGCTGAGGCCAACCTGCTAGTCACACTGGCAACGACCAGTGTGGAACAGGTCTTGATACCAATTGAGGTTGCTGCTTAGGGTGTCCCGACTAGTGGGCCGGTGAACCCATCAAGCGTTGAGGGTGAAAATCCCTTTGCTGTTAATGATGACCCGCTGGTCGAGAAAGTTCCATCAACCACGAAGGAATTTTATCATGAGAAAAGGTAGTTTTCATTCATTTACTATTTTGTGTTTTATAGCATTTGCAAGAATTGCTCGACCTGCTAGGTCAGCAAGCTTGAACTCGCCAAGGTAGAAAAAATAAAGAGGTATGTATAAGAAACAACTTTATTCTTTTTAAGAAGATTTTTATTCTAATAAATTTGTTCGAGAACAAATTAGAAAAACAAATAAAAAAGTTATAAAAGCAACTCTTGGTGGCTCATAATACTGCCATGGCTTATGAATTTGATCTTGTCAAGGCTGTTAATAAGGTCAAAATCATGAAGAAAAAACTGCTAGACTCCATGAAGCCTTCAAGAGAAATAAAGAAAGAGTTCAAAGGCTCTCCGAAGAGCATAAGACTGCTCTTGAAGCAAAAGAGTCTGAAATAGCATGTAAGAATCATATCGTGACCTACTTAACTTTTCTTTTGAAGGAAGAAAGCAAACTTTAATCTTTCTTTTAAATTTTGCAGAACTAAAAAACATAATAAAGGCCAAACAATCTCTATTTTCTGTAAGGAAAGAAGATAAAATGAAGTATAAAGAGCATAAGTCGATGATGAACAATGAGATAGATAATATGTCAGACCAAACAGAGCTCTTCGTAAAAGACATGGCTACAATTCAGAGAGGTAGAAAATATAATATAAATTTTATCTAAGATAATATTCAAAAAATCTCTGCGGATCTAAAAGGTAAAGAAGTTAAACTTACAACTCTTGATCCATCTGTTGATGAGCTAGCGCGGGGGTGAATAACCAGTTGAAGATTCTCCAAAGTCACATCCGTACAATGGCACAAACTATCAAGACAACGCTCCAGACTTCGACCGCCGTCCAAGTGGGTGCCCTCTTCATCAAGTTGAGGCACTTTTACAAGGATACAGTCGAGTTAGAGAAACTTGCGCCTGACTTGAAGTTGACTACTCAAGAAGAGATCAATAGAAAACATGTAGAAGTACAATCTGTCATTGACATGTATATGAAATATGTAGAAGTACAATCTGTCATTGACATGTATATGAAATATGTAGAAGTACAATCTGTCATTGACATGTATATGAAACATGTAAGGATCACAGTCAAGTAATATGTATGTCAACTTTTGAATGAATGAAAATATCTCTTCTTCAGGTATATTTTTCTTGTCTCTTATTTGCTTGTATATTTTTCTGAGTGTATCACTAGCCCCAAACTATTTGTGTACGGACGAGCAACGTGGTCGGAGGAATACAAATAGTTATAGAATTGATGACCTAATGAGTTTCAATGCAGTAAGTACCAGCTTACATGAAAAGTCTCTATTAGAAGTAATCTCACAATCTGACAAGTAACCTCGTACGTTGTTATAGAGAGGTTGGTCATATTATGACTTTGTGATTTCTCAGATAATGATTAGAATAAAGAAAACAACTTTACATATAATATTAAAGAGATATTTATGTAAATGAAAAAAATATAAAAATGAACTTATTTACACAAAAAAACCTTCGAAGATGCTAGATGTTCCACATGTTTGACAAAATTCTTCCATCCTCCATGGCAAGTCGAACAGAACCTGGTCGGGTGACTGATACCACAATAAAGGGACCTTCTCATTTTGAAAGATAACTTATTTAAGTTAGACTGATTATGGATATGCCTTAGAACCAAGTCTCCGACATTAAGTATTCGCGGTTGAACTTTTTTATTGTAGTATCTTCTTAAGCCTTGTAAATAGGTTGCCGACCTGATAAGTGCTCGATCCCACTTTTCTTCTAGAAGATTGATGTCATCTTCACACTGGTCACCTTGATTGACCTGTTCATAGAGAGCAGTCTGTGTAGAACCTAAATGGATCTCACTAGGCAACACGTCTTCTGCTCTGCAGACCAGTTAAAAAGGTGTTTCGACTACTGCTCTACTGGTCGTCATGCATATGGCCCAAATCACAAAGTAGAGATCGTCCACCCAAGCCCCTGAGCGTTTTGTAAGACAATCGAACACTCGTTTCTTTATACCTTGTATAATTTGGCCATAGCATGTTCAACTGTTCTGTTGCTCTAAGGATGAGCAACAGAAGCGTAACAAATCTTTGTGCCTATTTCCTCACAATAATATTGAAACAGACCAGTAAGAAACTGTGATCCATTGTCAGTAATTAGTCTACTAGGAACACCAAATCTAGTGACTATGTTTTTCACAAAGGATTTTTTGGCTGCAGTCGTAATGGAAACTACAGGCTCAGCCTAAATCCATTTTGTGAATGTATCAGTCGCAACAAAAAGGGATTTAAATCCATTAGTTGCTTTTTGGTAACAGACCTACTATGGCAATTCCCCAGGTCGAAAATGGCTATGACAAGGGTATGGTTTGCAATTGATTAGCAGGTAAATGCACTTGTTGAGCATGAAATTGACATTGCTCACAAGTTTTTACAAGGTGCATTGCATCTTGTAAAGCAGTGGGCCAATAAAAATCTTGTTGGAAGGCTTTCCTGACCAGTCTACTATATAAAGCATGTTCTCCACATAAGCCCCCATGTATTTCATTAAGTAATGTTTTTCCCTGTTCCTAGGATATACATCACATCAGAACACATGTGTTCCCATTCTATAAAGAGTATTGTCGAGAAGTTTATACATTCGTGCCTTTCAAATTAATCTATCCTTTTTGTGAATATTCTCAGGCAGTGTCCCATTTTCTAGATAAGCCTTAAATGGTTTAGCCCAATACAAATTATGCTCAAGGACTCCGACCTCTGTACTGGTCGGGGATTTCTCTATGGATGTATCTATAGAAGGTTTGGATAGATATTTAAGAAACACACCTGTTAAAATAGGTGATCGTGAGGACTCCAATTTTGATATCTAGTCAGCTAAGACATTATCTTTTCGCGGTATATATTGGACTTCAAATTGACTGAAGTATTTTTTTTCAGTTTCCTCACTTCATCCAGGTAGTGAGCCATTATCTCATCGGACGTCTTGTATTCTTTGCTAAACTGATTTATGACTAATTGTGCATAGCCCATCGCTAAAAGTCGATGAACTCCGATGGATTTTGCTACTCAGAGCCTGACTAGAAGACTTTCATACTCTACTATATTATTAGTAGCAGGGAAGTGTATCTGGATTATGTACTGTAATTGGTTGTCCTGAGGTGCGACCAGTACTATGCCAATCCCCGAGCGTTTTATTTCTCGAGAACCATCAAAGTATAATTTCCATGGTGAGAGTGAGTATTCAGATGATAATGTTCCTCTTATTGTAAAAAGGAAGAAGAAGACTCCTGATAAAGATGGTGGGACTTTATCGCTTCCTTAGATATTCTGAGATGTGGACTCAGGACTTTCTTGCAGGTATTTTTCTATACCATTCTTTATCTTGAGTATTTCTTCTTCAAAATCAAAGTAAGATTTTTTATGGCCCGAGGCAACTGCTCCTGATTCCTCTGTGGATAAGGATGTGGCTACCAAGGTTGGTGTTGAGGCCAACCCGCTAGTCACACTGGCAACGACAAGTGTGGAACAGGCCTTGGTACTAACTGAGGCAACTGCTTAGGGTGTCCTGACCAGTGGGCTCGTGAACCCATCAAGCGTTGAGGGTGAAAATCCCTCTACTGCTAATGATGACCCACTGGTTGAGCAAGTTCCATCAACCGCGGAGGAGGTCAGTGCCCCTCCTGTGGTGGCGACAAAGGTGGTTGAGACAACCACTATCACTGAAGAAGTTTCTACTGCCATGGACACTAAAGATCTCTCTGATGTAGTAGAAGAGGCGCTGGTCATTCCGACCAATGAGACTAAAGTGGTGACTACAAAGCCTACAACCACCGACGTCATTACACCAGTGGCTTTACCAATTGCATCTTCCTCTGGTCACCCTAACCAAGAGAACTTCAAGCCAGTTTTTAATGACTTGCAAGCGAAGGTATTCATCTTATCCCATTTCTTTTAAAGGAATTTTTTCATGAGAAAAGGTAGTTTTCATTCATTTACTACTTTGTGTTTTATAGCACTTGCAAGAATTGCTCGACCTGCTAGGTCAGCAAGCATGAACTTTGGCTAAAGCCAAATTAGAAAAAAATAAAGAGGTATGTATAAAAAACAACTTTATTCTTTTTTAAGAAGATTTTTATTCTAATAAATCTGTTCGAGAACAGATTAAAAGAACAAATAAAAAGTTATAAAAGCAACTCTTGGTGGCTCATAATACTGCCAAGTGTTATGAATTTGATCTTGTCTAGGCTGCTAATAATGTCAAATATTATGAAGAAAAAACTGCTAGACTCCATGAAGCCTTCAAGAGAAATGAAGAAAGAGTTTAAAGGCTCTCCGAAGAGACCGCTCTTCAGGCAAAAGAGTCTAAAATAGCATGTAAGAATCATATCCTGACCAACTTAACTTTTCTTTTGAAGGAAGTAAGCAACCTTTAATCTTTGTTTTAAATTTTGCATAACTAAAAAAACATAAAAAAAGGCCTAACAATCTCTATTTTCTGAAAGGTAAGAAGAGAAAATGTAGTCTAAAGAGTTGAAGTCGGTGATGAAAAATGAGATAGATAATTGTCAGACCAAATAGAGCTCTTCGTAAAATACATGGCCACAATTCAGTGAGGTAGAAAATATACTCTGAATTTTATCTTAGATAATCTTCAAAAAATCTCGGTGGATCTAAAAGGTAAAGAAGTTAAACTATCAACTCCTGATCTGTCTGTTGATGAGCTAGTCGTGGGGTGAATGACTAGTTGAAGATCATCCAAAGTCACATTCCTACAATAGCATAGACTATCAAGACAACGCTTCGGACTTCGATCGTCGTCAAAGTGGGTGCCCTCTTGTAACATCCTAAATTTTAGGAAAAATGGAATAAAGTGATTCAGCATGCTTTTAGTGCTTATTTGGATTTTTCATCTTAATTTTTGTATTTTCAAATTTTATTTTCTTTGTTCAAATTAATGTCCTTTTCACCCAACTTAAACACATCTAAAAGAACTCTTAAAAATCATAAACCACATAATCTGTAAAATAATTTTAAAAAATACTACAATGGTTTAGATGAATAAAAATATTTTTTCCAGAATTGTTGCACAAAATTATGTGCTCTAAAAACTCAAAAACTGATTGAAAACAGCAATTTTGCATGAATTTTCATTTGAAAACCATATCAGAGAATCTAGTGAAACTAAGGAAAATAGAAAATAGGATCTTTAGTCTACTAGCAAAAAATTTTTTTAAAAAAAATCAAACCACTTAGCATCACTTTTGGAGCTGACCAAATCACCTAGCCATCTCTGTCAACATTATTGCAAAGCTACGGTGTACACTCGTTATGCTCGATGAAATGCCGCAATGGCACTCACTGCTAGTGGACCGTGCCTGGCCATGGCCCCACCTACTAGTCTCCCCGGT
The DNA here is from genome assembly GCA_036346275.1 of Otatea glauca. Taxonomy (NCBI): domain Eukaryota; kingdom Viridiplantae; phylum Streptophyta; class Magnoliopsida; order Poales; family Poaceae; genus Otatea; species Otatea glauca. The sequence goes on from CM070721.1 coordinate 51,643,343, forward strand.
GCCCCCTTCTCCTTTCCTCTCTCCCCTCCATTGCCCAACCTCTTCCGCGGCAAGGCAAAGCCTTGCCACGTGCTGCCGCGGCAGGGAATGCACACCATGAGGCCACCGCAAGCTAGCTTCGGCCGCTCCACCTTGCCCATCCTGCCGCACCTGCCTTAAGGCTGCCCCAGGAGCTCACTCTTAGCCCCTGCTCGTCCCTACCTCACTCCCCCCTTAGCCGTGACCTGGCAGGATTTGGGGACGAGGCAGGCGAGCCCAAGTTATGCGTCATCGATCGCCTGATGAGCTCATTGCCTCAATTCCTTTGCCCAGAGACATCGCTTAGTTGCCCTGAGCTTGTGTGCGCTTTATTTGTAGCACCCATAGCCAGACACCCTGTCGCCTGACTCGCCTCCTTGCTGTCGCCATTACCGAAACCTTGCAAAAGGGGAAGGAGATCAATTGATCTGCTCGGTAAGAAGCTCTACAATTGCTTGCGCATAGTTGATTCTGTGGGATCCCTGAACTCACCTCAAAGCTCATTTTCAACTATCAGCATTCAAATCTTCACCGCCGCACTCACCTTCTTCCCCAAGGTCGGTCACCGGTGGCAAGCCACCTCGGTCCTTCTCCAATCCCATTTTCAGGTAAAACGAACTCCATTGGCCTCACTGATGCTAACCGATCCCTCATTATCACAAATGTGGGCTTCGATGAGCTTGGTCATCGTTCGACCATGGCGCCATCATGCGGCCCACGATGGTGGGGCGCTCTGGCCATCGCCGCTAGCCATTAAGCCCACCATCCGATGTGTCTTGATGCTCAGGCTGTGTCCCATTTTCTAGATAAGCCTTAAATGGTTTAGCCCAACACAAATTCTGCTCAATGACTCTGACCTCTGTACTGGTTGGGGATTTCTCTATGGATGTATTTATAGAAGGTTTAGATAGATATTCAAGAAATACACCTATTGAAACTAGGGATCGTGAGGACCCTAATTTTGATAACTGGTCTGCTAAGACATTATCTTTTCGAGGTATATATTTGATTTCAAAATGACTAAAGTATTTTTTCAATTTCCTCACTTCATTCAGGTAGTGAGCCATTATCCCATCGGATGTCTTGTATTCCTTGCTAACCTGGTTTATGACTAATTGTGAATCACCCATTGCTAAAAGTCAACGAACTTCGATGGATTTTGCTGCTCAGAGCTTGGCTAGAAGACTTTCATACTCTGCTATATTATTGGTAGCAGGGAAGTGTATCTGGATTACGTACTGTAATTGGTTGTCCTAAGGTGTGACCAATACTATACCAACCCCCGAGCCTTTTATTTCTTGAGAACCAGCAAAGTATAATTTTCAGTGGTCGGTATCGAAGTTATCCTCTTTTATAGAGGGCTAACTATTAGACCATTCGGCAATGAAATCTGCCAAAACTTAGAAACTAATTGCTGTTTGCGCAATGAAATAGATGTCAAATGGCCCAAGTTCAACTGCCCACTAGACAATCCGACTAGTTGCTTCTTGGTTAAATAATATGTTACCCAAAGCAAATGATGACGGTACAGTAATCTGATGGGATTGGAAATAATATCTTAATTTTCTAGAAGCCATTAATAGGGTGTAAAGCAATTTCTGGACCTAAGGGTAACTCTTCTTAAATCCATGTAAAACTTCGCTTAATTAATAAATAGGTTTTTGAACCTGTTCTCGTTCGACGACTAGTACAACACTAACCACATTATTTGTAGCCGTTAAGTACAACAACAAATGTTCCTCAGGGTTGGGTGAGACTAAAGTGGGTGGGCTTTGTAAATAAGTTTTTATGGCAGTAAAGGCTTTGTCCTCTTCATCCGACTAGTGAAATTTGTCGTGTTTTCTTATTACCTTAAAGAAAGGCAAACCACGCTTTCCTATTCTTTAGATAAAATGACTGAGAGCAGCCATCTGATCAGTTAAACCCTGAACTTCCTTCACATTAAAAGGTGGTTCAAGGTTTTAATGGCCTGAATCTTCTCAGGATTTACTTTAATTCCCCTAGAACAAACTAGAAAACCAAGCAACTTTCTAGAAGAGACTCCACAGACACATTTTTCTCGATTCAACTTAATCTCATGTTTATTCAAATTATTAAAGGTTTGAGCCAGGTCTGACAAATGGTTAGAGCTTTTTTACTCCTTACAACAAGATCATTAATATAAGCTTCTAAATTATGCCCTATTTGACTAATAAAAGTCTTCTGCATAAGGCGCTGGTATGTGGCTCCAGCATTTTTTTAGCCCAAATGGCATCTTGTAGCAGTAGACACAAACCGGGTTATGAAGGAAGTTTTCTCTTCATCTTCTCTTGCCATGCTTATCTGATGATAACCTAAGTATGAGTCCAGAAAACTTATCAATTTGCAACCCACTGTAGAGTCGACCAGTTGGTCAATTCGGGGTAAAGGAAAATCATCTTTTGGACAAGCGATTTTCAAACTGGTAAAATCGACACATAAATGCCACTTACCGTTTTCTTTCTTGACCATGACCGGGTTCACAAGCTATTCTGGATGACCGACGTCTCGAATGAAACCAGATTTTAAGAGTTTATCCAACTCTTGTTGGATGGCTTCTTGCCGATCTTGAGTGAATCGCCTAAGTTTCTGCTTCACTGGTCGTACGTCAGGCCATGTGGCTAACTTGTGCTCTATTATTTCTCTTGGGACCCTAGGCATTTCGGATGGTTTCCACACAAACACATCTGTGTTAGCCTAGAGGAAAGTAATGAGTGCTTCTTCCTATTTATAATCCATTCCTGATCCTATCTGAACAGTCTTTGAATTGTCTAAAGGATCAATGGGAACCTGCTTAATTTGTTCATTTGGCTGAGGAGTTGCTTTCAGCTTTTCCACCTTGTTAGACTTTTCAGCCTTACCAGGTTTTCCTTGCACGTTAATCACACCTTTAGGGCCAGGTATCTTAATGCTCTGGTAGGTGTAATGTGTAGCTGCCATAAATTTTATCAGTGAAGGTCTAACCAAAATGGCATTATATGCTGATTCGAAATCAACAATTTCAAATGATATTAACTCTGTTATGAAATTATTGGCATCCCCAAAGGTGATAAGTAATACAATCTATCCCACTAGAGTTACTGATGGACCAGGTATAATCCCAACAAATGGATTTGTAACAGGTTTAATCTTTGAAAGAGGAATTTGCATCTTGTCCAAAGTATGAATAAAAAGCAAATCCAAAGAACTTCCCCCATCAACTAAAACCCTTTCTACTTTGTAGCTACTAATGGCAGGAGAGACTACTAATGGGAGTTTTTGGGGAATCGACATACATTTTGGACAATCTTGTTTGTTGAAGGTAATAGCAACATCCGATCACTTGGGGTACTCAGGTTTCCCGTTCGAGTGTCAATATTGTTGACCTCCCTCCAAGCAATTTTGAATTGTCTCTCTGAAGCGTATGCAGCTGATCCTCCAAATATCACGTTGACGTGATTATCAGCCTTCTGATAACCCATATCTTCATCACCATCTGCATACTTACTGTTTTTCCCTTCTGGTAAGGTCGACATATGACATTTGCCAAAGTAAAAATCCTCTATGCATTTTTGCCAAGTACGACAATTACGCAGGTCATGTCCAGATGCATTGTGCAATGGATATCAATGACCATTTTCACTTATCGCACCAGGATTCTTGCAAATGGACTGGTCATTCTACTGATCAATTTTCTTCTTCCAAGGGGCTTTCCCCTTGGAGTATGCAGGTCGTTCTAAAATGCCTGCCACCTCCCTTTGAACATTCTTTTTATTTTTTTTCTTATTCTTTCCCTTATGATCTTCGGATTTAGATTTCTTTTTGGACTTTTGATGCACTGACTCTTGCAAACTAGGTTGTGGCAATGTGTGGCCTTTATCAACCATACGATTGCACTCGATTTCCTCTATGCGTTCGAATATCGATCTGCCATATCAAATAACTCTAATATGGTAGAAGGTGGATAAATATTGAGGTCTTTTCTAAAACGTTTGTAGCATACAGCCTGCTTAAATGCACAAAGTACAGAATAGTTAGAAATTTTTGGGATTGTGTTGCAAACTTCTACAAATATCTTAATAAACTGATGTAAATTTTCACTAGAAGTTTGACAAAGATGATGCAAATAATCTTCCTTTCCTGGCTTTGCGTAACAACTTTTGAAGTTATTTAAGATTGCATGGCACAAGTTTTCCTAACTGAAAATAGACCCTTCTGGCTGATTGAACAGCCAAGTTCTTGCAAATCCTTTCAAAACACTAGGGAGAAAGTTGGTCATTACCTTCCCATCACCTCCAGCAGCTTAGATAGCAGTGGTATAGACTTGCAGGAATTCAGATGGATTTTGAGTACCATCAAAACATTCAAAATGACATGGCTTGAATTTCTCAAGCCAAGTGACATCTCAGAGCCCTAGGGAAAAGGCTTTACATCATGTATATATTCCCAAACGTGTATGTACATTAGGAACATTTTCCATATATTCTGGAGAACAAGGTCGTCGCTGACCACAAGTAGGAACTTCACTTAGGGTTAGACGTTCAAAAACACTTCTCCATTGTGGTTCATTTCTCCGCTAGCTAACAGTACCTTGCCAGCGTCGACCAGATGAAGAATGCTCCACATGGTAATCAATTTGAGATATTGTGGATAAAGATGTAACTTGTACTTCATCAACAACCTCTTGTAAATCAGCGGCAAGGGATTTAATAATTGTTGCATTAAGCATATTATCCCCTTTCGTTGGTGTCGACTTTTGTAGTCGACAATAAATTTATGGGGTAGGCGCTGGATCTCAAACTCGATGGTCACACAAGACAGGGATTTTAGACAGGTTCAGGCTCTCGCGGAGGAGATAATACCCTAATCCTGTGTGCTGGGATTATGCAGATCTCTTGGATCTAAGATTGCTCAAAGCGCAATATGCTTTGGGCGATATGGGGTGTGCTATGCTCTATGGCTTGATTGCTCTATGCTTGGATGATCGGCCTTCTATGTTGTTGCCTGTCCTCTCCCTATATAGCGGGGGTAGGGCGGCTTACAGAGTCCTGATCGGTTAAGAGATTCCGATCGGTTACAAGATTCTATTCGGTTACAGGATAGAGTTTACATCTTTATCTACCCTATTAACGACTCGGATTACAACCGTATCTATCATATCTAAATATAAGTTCAACTTCCTTTAGGATATGTCCCCTTGCGCACGCAATGAGGGCCCGACGCGGGAGTATCTTCTGGGCCTCCCTCTTGGGCCTGTCATGAGGGTACCCGGGTTCTTATATTCCACAGTAGCCCCCGAGTCCTTTGCGGTCGAGTTGCCGCCTTCCTGGTTGCAGCCCAACTGAGTCATGCTTCACGCCGAGTGCTTCCAGTTCTTGATGCAACTTCCGACTAGTTTTCCTTCTACACCGAAAGTGCCTGTTGTAGGCAAAGAGACCGTGAAGGACTCAATAGAGCTCCACGCGTTAAACTTTTCGAGTGGTTCCTAGCCCCATTATTGGAATTCTGGCAGTCGGCTCATCTTGGGACATACTGTATCCCAAACGATATGCAGAAGTCAAAACGCTTTTCCCGCTCAAGGCAAAATTCAGCGCCACTCCCTTTAAATTCATTCGTCGCCGAAGTTGCTGATGTCGTCGTTGAAGCGTTGGCTCACACACGTCGCATCCAAATTTAGTAGCCCTGAAATCATGTATATGCAGAACTTAGGCAATGTAAAAACAATTCACTCGGATGTGATGTCCGACTGGTGTATATATAATTTTAGAGTTTTTTACTCTTTTTCCTTATTGATTTTGAGTTCATCCGAGTGGTTTGACTCTTTTTTTAAGCACTCTCCCGACTAGTCTAGCCCCCGAGTCTTTGAGAGTCGGCTCATGGCTCTTTTCCGTGCACGTGTTTTGGGTGACTAAAGTTCATTATTCATGGGGTCGAGCTTCACAACTCGGAGTTATCGCTTTCAGATTCACTTGCAATCGTTAAGAAAAGAAGAAAAATACAACTCAAAAAGATGTGCATGCGCACACTATTAGTGTAGCCCCGACTTCATTGCTTAGTTGTGGGTCAACTAAGCGACAAGTCGAAAGTCAACAATTTTATTTATAATGACATAATTGAGTAAAAAGCGACTTAGCCGCTTTATGCTCCATATGTTCTCGACGATCATGCCATCTTTGCTCGTGGCGCAGGCGTAGGCTTGTAGATGAGTTGTAGGCGGCGCTCGGGGTGCGGCGCGGCTCGTGGCCGTCTGAGAAGGTAGCGCTTCGGGCGCAGCGTAGGCTCGTGATCGTCTTGAAGGTGGCGCCGGAAGCGGCGTGGGCCGTGGCCGTCGCCGAAGGTGACACTCGGGCGCAGCGTGGGCCCGTGGCCGTCTGCGAAGGTGGCGCCGGGCGTGGCGTGGGCTCGTGGCGTGCGAAGGTGACACTCGGCGCGCGGCGTGGGCCCGTGGCCGTGCCAAAGGTGACACTCGGGGCGCAGGCGTGGCTCGTGGCCGTGCCGAAGGTGGCGCTCGGGGCGCAGGCGTAGGCTCATGGCCGTGCCGAAAGCTGCGTGGGTGCGCGAGTGCGCTTCACCTACCGGCTTTTCCTGATTTTGCTGAATTACGGCTGCCGTCACCATGGCCTTGATCTGGGCCACGATCGGGGCCGCCGGGCTATCCGATGCAATCATCGGGTCCAGTTTGTTGAGAAGCGTCTTGGAGGCGACAATGTTCTGCATTGGCGTGTGGAAGACGGCTTGATCTCCCAACTTGGATTGTAGGATGTCCTCGCGGACATTGCGACCGCGAGATCGAAGTGATCGCACCTGTACCTCCTTACCCTTACGAAGACGATCTTCCCTCACAGCTTCTTTTTCTTCTTGTTGGCGTTGGAGATCGGTCTTCTGCTCTTCTATCGCAAAGACGCCACGAAGATCGCATCAATTCCTCGCGACGCCGACTGGTTTATCGGCCAAGTCAAAGTGACATACCTGAAATGAGTCGGCCTGATCTTTACCAGATTGGATCTGGTTCAAGTCTAGGCGGACAAGTTCTCCGCGCGCATCTGCGACGAAGTCCAGGCTCCCGAAGCGGAAAGCCTGGTCGGAGATGAAGGTGGTGGGGATTCTGCCGATCGCTGCCATCGAGTCTGTAGGAAAAGATTATAGCGCTTCCCCTACCTGGCGCGCCAACTGTTGACTTTTGTAGTCGGCAATAAATTTATGGGGTAGGCACTGGATCTCAAACTCGATGGTCACACAAGACAGGGATTTTAGACAGGTTCAGGCTCTCGCGGAGGAGATAATACTCTAATCCTGTGTGCTGGGATTATGCAGATCTCTTGGATCTAAGATTGCTCAAAGCGCAATATGCTCTGGGCGATATGAGGTGTGCTATGCTCTATGGCTTGATTGCTCTATGCTTGGATGATCGGCCTTCTATGTTGTTGCCTGCCCTCTCCCTTATATAGCGGGGGTGGGGCGGCTTACAGAGTCCTGATCGGTTACAAGATTCTAGTCGGTTACAGGGTAGAATTTACATCTTTATCTACCCTATTAACGACTCGGATTACAACCGTATCTATCATATCTAAATATAAGTTCAACTTCCTTTAGGATATGTCCCCTTGCGCACGGCAGCGGGGCCTGACTCGGGGAGTATCTTTTGGGCCTCCCTCTTGGGCCTATCATGAGGGTACCCGGGTTCTTATATTCCACAATTGGTTGGTTAAGAATTGCATTAGTAAATATGTGAATTATCTCCATAGGAGTTGTTCCCTGTGAGTTACTGGGAACCAAGTTCAAATCCCTTACCGTCACCCTTGGTGGTGGTTTAACTTGAAGAATGTGTCGAGACGTCCTCCCAAAAGGTTTGGCCTTCGGGATGACCCCGGCTGGCTGCTGAAGTAATGGTGTTTTGCCTCATCCGCAGCCTTTTGTTTTGCCACCATAAGCTATTCATAGCGTTCTTGAGCAACCTTTTTTACCAATTCACGGGCTTCACGTCCTACTCGTTGCATCTCCATCTCACTTGTAACCACACAGGCGAGGAAACCTGAGTGGACTGAGGGAGTGAGTGCCCCATCTTCATCTGAAGTTGGGGTGTGGTCGAGGCCTCAGAGACAATATTCCGAGGTTGGGCTCCCCAGAATATTATTATTATTATTATTATCGTGAAGAGCATTTTCCTCATCAATCTCCATGGGATTCACTCCATGGACATCTGCCTCCAAACTAGCCATAGGAATGGGTTGTATTTCCGTCTCAACCTCAGCCTGAATCTTTGCCAATTCTTCTTTGGAAACATACTCAGAGATGAAATCACACTTACATTCTTCTTATGTAGGGTAGTTGTAGGATCGAAATATACTGATCTAGCAATCAGAGGGGGGGTGAATGATTGCGCGGAAGCTAAAATAAAATTTTTGTGATTTTTGAAACACCCCAAACAAACTTAGATCGCTTAATTTGTACTTAACAGAAACCTTATTGCGTCGGACCAAACTTTTACTTGTACTCCGGACCAAACTTCGTGCCAGACCAAATTTTCACATGTACTACGGACCAAATTTCTACTGTAGCAAAACCAAATCAATACACTCCGGACCAAACGAGACAGATTGATATATGTTCACTAAAACTAAGATTTCTGAATATCTAACCGTTAGATTGATATGAAATTTTAACCGTAGAAACTAGATTCAATTCCAAAGCTAACACAAAAAGAATTAACTCAATCGGACTTATGGATCTGGAGTTATATTCTTTGCAAGACGACTGAAATGAAAACCGATCTAACAGCGACGGACCAAATCAAACTAGCTACGGACCAAACTCAAACAATGCGATTAACCGAAGATTCCACCGTTGGATTAGTGTGAAATTTTAACTGAAGAAACTAGATTCAATTATGAATCTAACCCAGCAAGAATCAACTCGATCGGACCTACGAATCAAAAGTTATTAACCTCGCAAGCATGCTGTGACAGATTATGACGAGAACTGACCAAACCCCAATTTCGTGATAAATCACAATGTACAAAAGATTAACCAATGAAACTTTCAGGAACTCTAAGTTGATACTCTAGGAAGGTTCTGTATAGATCAAATCAATATTAAACTTGTTGAAACAAGAGAGACAATGAATCAATCTATAAAAACAAAACCGGGCAAACAAACCATAAACCGAACACGAGCGGTAATCACGAGTTCTTGTGGCGTCTCGATTCTTGTAGCTTCACGAAATCTTTGAGCGCCGCTTTTCCTTCGCTTCGGGTGTCATTCTTTGGCGTAAAACAAAAAAACAGCCGTAAAGAAGTCGCGATCGGGAACTTGAGTGCAAGGAACATGCAGGAGGTCTCGTCACCAAGCCAAAAGGACTAGAAATTGATTTTTATTTCCTTTTGTCTAATCTGGTTACAGTACTCCAAACAAAAGAGTACAAACTCTAAAACCTCAACGCTCAAAAATAAACAGGAGAGACCTCCCCCTATTTATACTGAGCAAACATAAGGAGATTGAATACAACTCCACTTCCCACATGGAAAGAGTTTGTATACATCTCAACCTATTAACATGACCAAAAACAACTCTTGCACGCATGTACGGCCCACATGTTTGTAAATACGTGACTAACCACCTCCATGTGCATGTTCTCTAGCCCGAACGTTACGCATGACATCCTTGACCACCAAGACCTCGATTCTCTCTCGAATCTCGTCCGAACCTCGGTTCCTCCATGAACCTAGTTCGGTCCGTCATCGACCACGTTAAGCCCTCGAGCAACACCTGCACATGAATGAACAAGAAACAATTCCGAGCACAAGTCCACGACTTGACTCAACATCAGTCCATGCAAACACTCACACGAGCGCATTGCATCAAGCAAAACCAATATCATGCTATCACCAGCATATCAAATAATCATCAGACATAGCACATGCAAGCACCACACATGCCATAATCACAACCATTTTGCAAAGCCAATTTCATTACTAAGCCAATTTTTCAGCACATGATTTCACAGTAGTCAATTTCGTAGAGATCAACATAGTTAGCAAGGTCGAACCAATTTTCTTCATCCATCGTGGGGAATTTCACCATCTTGATCACCGGAGGCCCTCCTTCTAGCGCCAACTATCGATGTTCAAGGCATAGGGTCTCTAGATTGAGCTTATGAAAATATGATGGGTTTCCAATGTAACAAGATGATGAGGAAAAATGGGGATTGCTTCTTTATTAGCAAGCTGTCTAACAGAGTACAAGAATTATAGAGTACAAAAATTACAATTGCCTATTATGCCTACCTTGATAGCACGAATTGGCCCCCTATTTATATCAGATGAAGAGGCAGTAGTTGTTCTCCAAATAGGCGTCGTGTAACTGAGAGATGTCTTCCCGCCAAATGGTGTCTTCTCGCCAAAGACTGCCTTTTCCAGTGATAACTTTTTGAGTAGTTGAGAGTTTCTGTCAGACAACTATCCGCACGTAAACATGTACGGGTATAACTCCTAGTCCTCGACCAGTTCAGTGGTCGAAAACGACCAGTGTGAAGCAATATTATAGACCACCTTAACTGAACTAGTTGGAGACTTAGCCGTCCAGATAAGTGTGGGCTGCATTCTATATTAGGGCTTTATGTATTGTAGTCCCATTTTAATTGAGTATGGTTTCTAACTGTTGAGGGACCAGATAGAAAATAGGCTTTTAATCCTCATCAAAATACATGTGAAAAGTTTGCAAAAAAATACATATACAAATTATGTAAACCTAAACCCTTGTGCAAAATGACACAGTATGATGATTCAATTCAGAAGTCTCATCACATATAGAGCTAACATGTCGACCTAAACTCCTTAACCATGATCAATATAAAAAAAAGATAATCGAAACCAGTATCCATGCTTGCTTTGCATATTTGAATTTGCAATGATCACATCTTATACGTTGATAGAATAGTACTAACTTATCTTTTAGTAACTCCATCAAGCCTCTAGCCTAAGGTACCTTATTCCATAGTAGCTCTAATGTTCAAGAAGACCAAATTCTGGCCTAATTAAGGGAGCCTAAACCTGCTGATTGATGATCACCATGTCAACTGAAGTGTCCCTAATTTGACATGCAAGCACCAATCTAACGAGCCGTACATCAATAATCAAGGTGATCATTGACCACCGTGCTAAAACTCTAAAATTATATTTCGGCCTAAACCGTAACATGGATTTCGGGCCTAAATGATGTATTTCATTTCGGGCTTAAATGATGTATTTCAGCATAAACCCTAAACTCTAACCTGTATTTCGGCCTAAACCCTATACCCTAATTTACACAAGGGAATTTTATGTGAAAATACTTAGTATTTTGCATTCAAACAGATAGGAAATGTAGATAAATACTTGCATGATTTTTTTTTCATATTTTCCCAATTTTTTTAGCCTCATAAGACCATTTCATAGTAGTTTGAAAATTGCCAAAATTATTGTCAATTTGGCCGAAATTTCGACAATTTCAATCAAAATTTTAGTATAGAGTTCCTCAAAAATACCAGATTTGAAATTTGGTTTTTGAATTTCATCTGGATTTCAGTTGAAATTCTTATATCTCACCGAAATTTTGGATTTTGGCCACCCCCGATTGAAAATGAAATTTAAAACCTTGAAATGGGGTCTCGAGCACAGTATGGGCGATTGGCACTATCAACACTGTTACTTGATGCGCTCTTGAATGTCAAGCTACTAAACACTTAACTGTCATCTGGTAAACTAAACATTATTAACTTAGAAGTTTTATTTTTGTATGAAGATATATATAGTAGAGGATCTTTTGTAAAGTTTTTAATTATGCGAAGCACAAAAGCTATACATTTTCCTCGCACAAATTGTGTTTTGTTTCCTAGGCTTCTATAAATCGTAATAATATCACTTTGTAAGTTATTTTAGGTAATCATCGCAAGATAAAAATTGAATTAGACAAAATTACTCTATAATCCCATGCACTATTCTAATATTCGACTCTGTCTACGTGCTGTTGTTAGATCAGGTTGACAAATTTTTTACGATGTAAATTTGGTTCCATCCGTCTTCATGGTACAAAGTTGTATCCAATGAGAACATCTGTTTTGCACCCACAGTATGAAAAGGATATAAGATTGTGAACCGTACACCTAAGATGAATCACTTCTATGAAAGTATAGGTTAGTAAGTCTTGTCCCATCACACCTAAAAAAGTTCATTCTACTTGATGTTTGTGAGTCTTTGGCTTCTGGTCCGCATTTGTTTAGAGGTTAAGTTAAATAGGTTAGCTAACCCTAACATACAGGGAGCTGAGCCTAGCTTATTGGTGGGAGCAAGGTTTCAAAATTCGGTTTCGGAATAAATTTCGACTCTGGGCGGATCGTGAGATTTCGCCAAAATTTTAAAATTTTGGAAAAATCTTGGACGAAATTTGAATTTGAAAATTCAAATCCGGTCCATGTGGGAACGAAAAATCCAAAATTCGGCGAAAAAACCCGAAATTTTGGGTTTTTTGCACCAGCAGAAAAGTGGTCTAAACGTTAAAAAAACTTTTGAAATTTTTTTTGGTGGTTCCTGACACATTTCTTATATTCTCACAAAAATTTCAGTTGATTATCACATCTGAGGAATTTTTAAAAATTCAGAGAGTGGTACTATCCTGATAAAACACTAACCGACAAGTTTGATCCGAACAAAAAATGGTACCAATCAAGTTATAAACTGCTGAAATTTGTTTTGAAGAGTCCTGACACATTTATGATATTGACATAAAAATTTCAGATTATTCTGAAGTTTGTGAAATGTTTAAAAATTCAAATATTGGTACTGTCCTAATAAAACGCTGACCGGCAATTTTGAACCGAATAAAAAATGGTTCAAACCACGTTATAAACATTTTAATTTTTTTACATGGTTATGATGTCTCTCTAATTCTCTCATAAAATTTTCAGGTGATGATCAAACTGTATGAATTTTTAAAAATTCGAACAGTACTACTGCCCTGTTAAAAGGCTTACCGGCAAACTTGAACAAAATAAAACATTATGTAAACCACGTTAAAAACTTTTGAACAATTTATATAATGGTACTGAGTCAATTATTAATCTCTCACAAAAATTTTAGATCATAATCATACTCAAGAAAATTTATAAAATTCTGACAATATAACTGTCCCAATTATGTTCATTTCGTTTTTGATTTTTTAAAGATAACAAATAAAGATAAAGTATTTTGAAATTTTTTATGTATGATCCTAAACTACTAAGGATAGTACCATAAAATGTTCAGCTTATTATCAAGCTTGTACAATTTTATAAAAATCTGATAGTGTTTGTGCCAAAATTTTAAAATGTTTAAAAAATTCGGTTTTTCAACAAATTTTAATAGGAGATGATTTTCCTAAGGGTTATTGGACCAAATCCGGCTCTAAAAGTTTCAAAACCGGCCAAAAAACACGAAATTCCGCAAGAAAAACCGAGATTTTGGGTACTGTAGCAATTTCAAAAACAATTTCCGGCCGATACTTTAGATTTCGGGGTGGTCCGAAATCCGAAATTTCAGCGAAATTTTGCCGAAATTTGGAACCCTGGGTGGGAGGTATGGATGTACATCCCCACCACTTAGGTTTGAGTCCTCTTTGACTCGAATTTGGGTGTCTTTTTTCTTAACGAAAAAACACTCCTTTTTAGGAATTCTCTTTTTTAACCTAGGTAGTTTAGCTTGACCGGAATTTTGTGTTTTCCATCCAAACTCGTTATGCTAAATTACTATTTGCCTAGATGAGGTGAATTAGTTGGGTTAGCAGAAAAACAACACTCGAATGGTTAGTTCAGGTTCAGGTGGGTTAGCTTATTCCACCATTTTAGTGGGTTGACTTAATTTTATGTTAAGGTGTTAAATTATTTTAACATAATATGGTCCATGTAAATTACAAAATGATTATTATAATAAAAGGTCTAAGTGTAATGGTTGCTAGACTAAAAGATTAAGAATCATGGGGTTTAAAATCTCTCTCCTCTCCCTTCCAAATATTTAGTTGTGTACTAATTAGTGTTATGCTATAGGAGGGTGCATGGCAATTCAACCAGTTTCCATGCTTATATTAAAGTGATGAGTTACAGTCAGTTTCATTAAGTTTTAAGTGCTGAATTAAAGTGTCAGTTTCATTGATTAAGTACTTGGAAACTGACTTATTTACTACATGAAAACTGACGTATTTAGTGTTTGAAACTGATGCATTTATTGGAGGAATTTCACTGGAAATTGACGTTCCTCTGTAACTCTCTCCTTAGTTACAGAGGAACCTCTTCTTGGCTATAAAAGAAGCCTCCTCCTGTACATCAAGAGTGTGGAGAAAAGAACGAAGCACAGAAAAGAATAGTACACACATCAAAAAAAGAACAGAAATTTCTCTGACCATTGAGGGAAGTATAAAGGTTAAGAAGAAAGAGAGGAGAGGAAAATTGATATGTAAGGCGTTGCTAACATGTCTCAGGGTGGGTTTGTGCTTTTGCACATATAAAGGATTATTTGTGCTTTTGCACATATAAAGGTTGCTTATTCGGTTGAATCAAATTGTGCTAAATGATATTATTGTTTCCACATTTTTGCTTACATTTGGTATCAGAGCCATGGTTTTAGCACTTTTGATTCACCATTATAATTGTTCTTTTGTAGTATGATGTAAGCGCATAAGTGAAATTGCATTTGTTCATAGTTTTTCCTTTTGCAATTGCGTAATTCATCATAGTAATGTTATTTAGAGCAGTAAAATGTTATTTCTTTTCCAGTATTGTTATTTGGATAATATAAAAGAAATATGTTTGTGTGTGTCTGTAATGTTTAAAGACATATTTTTTTCTTATGAACATATCACAGTTTATTCTTATGAGAATAATTAAAAGTGATATGCTAATTTATTTATATTATTGAAAGCATGTTTGTCACCAAAGTGGCCTTGCTTAAAAAGGATCATAGATATTTAGTTGAGCATTTCAATTGTTCATATTCTATTTGATGTTGTTAATTGGAAAATATAATGGACAATTGAATTCACGAATTGTAACGCTAGGAGGTCACCCAAAGGTGGACCATTGCTTACAATTGATGATATAAAAGAGGTTAATCAATATGCTTGGTCAATTTGTTAGTTTATCCAAAGATAGCATGCACATTGACTTGAGTATAGTTGATTATCTATTAAAGGTGTTTGTTTTAGCATCATTATTGATTCCAGTCGTGTATCTAAATTTCATCCAAAGATGTTTTTAGATGCACACTTAAAGTTTGTTATTGCATGAATCTATTTTGTTTACTCAAAGTATTAAATTTTGCAGCATCCATTAATTTAATGAGTCAGGGTTTTGGGCTTATCAAGTTTAATGGGCTGAACTATGTTGACTAGTCTGACCAGATCCAGTTTTAACCGAGTGTCATGGACTTAGATCTAGCATTAGTTCTTGATAAAAAGCTTGCAGCCATTATAGATGAAAGTACTGATGAGGATCGTTCCCTTTAGGAAGCTTGGGAACAGTCTAATAGGCTAAGTTTGAATTTGATGCGCTTGACGATTGCTGAAAACGTCAAGCCGTCATTGCCTAAAACTGATAATGCAAAGGAATTCATGACGATGCTAAAAGCATATTCCCAATCAGACATTACAGACAAGTCTGTGGTTGGGAGTCTTATGGATGAACTAACGACTAAGAAATTTGATTGGTCTATTCCCGTGCATGATCATGTGATTAGCATGGCAAATATTGCTGCAAAGTTAACATCCATGGGAATGGACGTAAGTGAATCATTTCTGGTCCAATTCATCACGAACTCCCTACCTCCTGAATTCGACTCGTTCCAGGTGCATTATAACACCATAAAAAATGGAACCTTCAAGAATGCAAAGCCCAATTGGTTCAGGAAGAAGGGCGATTAAATAAAATAAGGGATCACTCTGTTCATCTCACAATGCACAGAGGTGCAAGTAGCAACAAGGAAAAGCCAGGGAAGAAGGGTAAGGACAAAGCTCCACATCAAGTTAGTGATGGCCAAATCCATAAAAAGCTGAGATGCCACTTCTACAAGAAGGTCGGTCATTTTAAGAAGGATTGCCCTAAGAGAAAGAAATGGTTCAAACAAAAAGGTATTGAAGGACCATGTGGAGGTCCATCCATGTTTGTGATGAGTATTTGACTTTATTTGAGCAAGGTGTGCTCAAGTTTGAGTTTGATTTGGATTGATTTTCAAAATGAAGCAATTTGAGTTGTCTCTGCCAGGAGTGGCAGTACCGGTCGTATGGACGCGGTAGTGATGAGTTGGATGGTTTATTGCACATCTTTGTGGGCATTGCTATGTGAGGAGTTTCCTTGTCTTTGATGGTTGCAGGACGACGGTGCTAGGTCATGGTGAGGCGAAGGATGACCGGACTAGGCGAGGCGTCGGAGGTCCAGACGGTTGGGAGATCGCGGAAGATGATCGGAGACGGAGTCCGGGCAAGTCAAGAAGACAAGGAAAGGAGATGATGCTAGCTAGATGCGCGTGGATCAATGAGGACCGTCGGATTGAGGTCTAGTTGATAGGTTAGCGGGTCTAGGTAGTATGCTTTGAAAACCGTGCAAGAAAACCCGGTATGTGTGTGGGTTTTGGGTTAGCCTTGCATGGCTGTGTGTGTGGGTTAATCCTAGCCCTTAGATGAGTGCTCTAGGGTTGAGGGACTCATCCAAGGGTGGTAGGTGGCCCAAGAGTAGTATAAATAGGGGTGGAGGGTAGCCTCCTTCCCTTGAAGGTGTTGAGGTTTTGATGCTCATTTGAGCTTTGCCCACATGAATGTGAGGCTTTGTAACCTCCCTTCCAGAAATGAAAGTTTTATTCATCCACCTCTGAATTTATTTTATGCATTTACATTATGTCTTTACTTTACGCAATTTAAATTCAGCATTTACTTTCCGCAATTACATTCCGCAATTTACTTTCAAGTAATTTGGATTTGCCTCCCCTCCTTCTAAATGCTGCTGTTCTTGGATGTTTTGAGTGTGTTCATATGGTTTTACATCTCTTTTGCACTCTTGGATTGAGTAGAGAACATCTTTTCTTTCAAGTTCCAACTTTGTTCTGAACTTGTTCTTCGCGCAGCAGTCAGTGTTTGATTTTTGTAAAAATATAGAAAAATCCTTTTTGAGTGATTCTTGTTGGAGGAGGTGCGGGACTCTGATATCCGCTTGTAGAAAAATTTTGGAGTTCACTTGTTGTACCGTTTGGGCGCCATGAGGTGAAAACCGAGCCCCAAACGTTCTGCTCGAAGTTCTTGACCAGACTGTGTTCTTCGATTTTTCGTGTTTTTTCTGTAAGGCTTTTTGAGGAGAAATTTGGTGGAGTTCTTCAAGACTCTGATTCTCACAGGGAGAAAAAGTCTCAAAATTTTGTGAGCTACAGAAACCCACCAACCTCCTGTGCAAATTGAGGACAAGTTCTGGGAATTCTGCTTTTGCTTTTCTGAAAGTGACTTTTGTGATTTGAATTGATGTCCTTTCTAAAAGCAAGAGTTTGAATTGATTCCTCTTTATCTTGGACACTAGACAACCAGGATTGTGACTCAAAAATCCCCACATATTTTATGGTACTTATCCATGCAAGCTTGGGGTACACATAGTTGTCTAGTTTTTTCGGGTTTTTCACAATTCCTTTTGAGCGATCTTGTCGAGGTTTTTGTTGGAGTATTTTGGGGGAATTTTTATTTGCGACCATTCACCCCCCCTCTGTTCGCCATTTCGGTCCTTCAGGTATACATTATGTTTTTGTATGCTTTGAATCAAATCTTGTTGAAGTTCCTAGCCATACCTGGTGGTTATATTCTAGTTCTATTACTCATGTTTCACATGTTACATGGGGATACCTTTCAATCTAACCCATAAGCAGATCTAAAAAGTTTTTGTACATGGGGAACAGAATGAAGGCATGAATTGAAGGGATCAGAACTTATAGAATAATCCTTGATACCAGTGTACTCTTAGATCTAAAGGAGTGTCTTTTTGTTCCTGAATGTACTAGAAATTTAGTATCTATGGGAAAGTTGGATATAATAAGTTTTAAGTTTATGGTTGGAGACAATATATTTTCATTATATAAGAATAAGTACTATTATGTAAGGACCCGAATCCACTGATTCGAACCCACTGTGTTTACCGCACTAGTCCCAGGATCAACGCTAGTGCACACAGCTTAACATTGGTACATATCACATCATACACAACGATAATAGAATAATAGTTCATTTATTGATATAGCTAAATGTATGATCTTATGACCAACTTACATTATTAAGCCACGCAGGGCAAGACTGAGAATATAACTAATGATTAAGCAGCGGAAAATAGAAATGTAGATAGCTCATCAGTTCACCACAGGCAACCGACAAGGCTCGGACCCTAATGACTCGTGTCTTCCTGGACTTCATCTTCCAACACAGGTGTAGATTCCTCAACTGTTGATTATTGTTGTTTGGCAAGGGTGAGTACTTAAAGCACTCAACAAGTTGTGCACAGAATGCAATTCTATGTATCTATATGTAAGACTTATTCCAATGGATAGGCTATCATGGCTATTTTGAAATAAGCAGCATTTAGGAACATATATAATAAATAGATCGTAAAGAATGTAAAACAAATAACAATAGTAAATAAGTTCAATATTTCCCAAGTAAATCAAGTTTCCAATCCTAAGAAAGGCGAGGCTCACATTGGGGAGTGGAACTCCGAGGAAGAATACTCGGACTCCGACTCTTCCGAAGATGATACACCTCCAAAGAAGAAGGGTCTTGCCGGCATCGCTATTGAGGAGACTTCATGACCTTTTGTCACTCCCTTGTGTCTTATGGCAAAAGAAGATTTTAAGGTAAACTCAAATGATGATGAACCCTCCTATGATGAATTAATGGATATGCTTGAGGACTTGAATGAGTATCTCGGTAAAGAAAAGTCTAAACATAAAGCTTTGAGAAAAGAATACCTCTATCTCAAAGACTCTTATGAGGAGCTAAAGGAAGCTCATGAGACTCTTCTTGCTAAGGACCATTCAAAGCCTCAAAATGATATAGGGATTAGTTGCAAAATTATTGATGATGTATCTTGCTTAGAAATCGATTCATGTTGTATATCAAAATCTAGCACATCTACATCTTGCAATGATTTATTTGATATCCCATCATCTTCATGCTCTAGTTCTACTTTTTCCATGATAACCTAGTAATAGAAAATAATGAACTTAAAGAACAAGTGAACAAACTTAGCAAAAGTCTTGATAGATGTTTTAAGGGTAAAGATACTCTAAATAAAATTTTAAATGGTCAAAGATGCTCTTACAATAAAGAAGGACTAGGATATGTTCCTAAGAAGGGCAAAAGGATGAATAACAAAGCTCCTCGATTCGTTAAATCAAATGTGAAGTTTTGTTATAAAGTCATGAAGTAGGTCATCTATCAAATAATTGCCTCTTAAATAAAACAACTAAGAATAACATTTATGAATCTTGCTATGTGCTTAGGAAAGATAGTTTTGGTAAAATAATTGCTAAATTTGTTGGCACTCCTATACTTGGCAGTAAAAGGAATGCCATTTGGGTACCCAAAGCCTTGGTTACTGACATCCAAGGACCCAAACAAATTTGGGTACCTAAAAAGACTTGATTCTCTTTTGTACATAAACTACAAAACCGGTGGACGGCATTGGGTGTTGGATAGCGGATGCACTCAACATATGACCGGTGATCGGAAAATGTTCACCACCTTTGAAGTAGAGAATGGGCAAAATGACAAGATAACATTTGGTGACAAAGCAAAGGAAAGGTATTGGGTTTGGGTAAAATCGCTATCTCAAATGACCTTTCTATTTCAAATGTTTCTTTAGTAGAAACTTTAAATTTTAATTTGTTATCGGTTGCTCAAATTTGTGATCTAGGTCTTATTTGCACATTTTCAAAGAATGGAGTGGTGATCTCTAAATAAAATGATAATTCTTTAGCGTTCAAAGGTTTTAGATTTGGAATTTGTATTTGGTTGATTTCACCTCAAATGAGTCATGTCTTCAAACTTGTTTAATTGCAAAAACATCCTTAGGATGATTATGGCATAGAAGACTAGCTCATGTTAGGATGATCCAACTCAAAAAGCTTTTTAAAATGATTTAGTTGTGGGCTTGAAAGATGTGAAGTTTGATAAAAATAGACTTTGTAGCGCTTGTCAAGCCGGCAAGCAAGTGGCTAGTTCTCACCCTTCAAAAAGTATCATGTCCACATCTAGACCATTAGAACTCTTAAATATGGATTTGTTTGGCCCAACAACCTATAAGAGCATTGGAGGAAATTCTTATTGCTTAGTCATTGTTGATGATTATTCAAGGTATACTTGGGTGTTCTTTCTATATGATAAATCCAAAACCTCCGGTATCTTTAAAAACTTTGCAAAAAGGGCTCAAAATGAATTTGATTTTAAAATTAAGAAGATTCATAGTGACAACGGGTCCGAGTTCAAAAATACGAAAATTGAAGATTATTGTGATGAACTTGGAATAAAGCATGAACTTGCCGCCACCTACACTCCGGAGCAAAATGGAGTTGTGGAACGAAAAAATTGAACATTAATCGAAATGGCAAGAACTATGCTTGATGAGTATGGCACTTCTGATAGTTTTTGGGCGGAAGCCATTATTACCACTTGCCATGCAACAAATAGGCTTTATTTGCATCGTCTCTTGAAAAAGACCTTTTATGAGCTTCTTGTTGGAAGAAGACCTAATATTTCTTCTTTTTGAGTTTTCGGTTGCAAATGCTATATCTTAAAAAAGGGGGTTCGACTCTCAAAATTCCAAAGTCGTTGTGATGAAGGGTTCTTTCTTGGATATTCATCAAATAGCAAAGTGTATCGTGTATTTAACAAAAATAAAGGTTTTGTTGAAGAAACTTGCGATGTTGAATTTGATGAAACTAATGGCTCTCAAGAAGAGCAAGAAAATTTGGATGATGTAGGTGAAGAAGGATTAAGAGAAGCAATGAAGAACATGACGCTTGGAGACATAAAACCAAAGGAGGATAAACAAGATCAACCTTCATCCACTAAAGTTGAACCTTCTACTCCCGCAACGCCAAGTCAAGATCAACCCATCGATGTGGATGAAAAGGAGAGTGATCAACAAACTTACACTTTACCTCAGAGAATTCATCATGGGCTCTCCAAAGATCATCCAATAGATCAAATATTGGGTGACGTTAGTAAGGGTGTTCAAACTCGATCTCGTGTCGCTTCCTTTTGTGAACAATACTCTTTCGTATCTTCTTTGGAACCTACTCATATAGATGAAGCTCTAGATGATCCGGATTGGGTGAATTCAATGCATGAAGAACTCAACAAGTTTGCCAGAAATGATGTTTGGACTTTAGTAGAAAGACCCAAAGAATACAACGTGATAGGCACAAAATGGGTATTCCGAAACAAACAAGATGAAAATGGTATTGTGGTAAGAAAGAAGGCTCGATTAGTGGCTCAAGGATTCACTAAAATCGAAGGATTGGATTTTGGTGAAACCTTTGCACCCGTGGCTAGATTAGAAGCTATTAGAATCTTACTTGCTTTTGCATCTTGTTTTGATGTTAAATTATTCCAAATGGATGTAAAGAGTGTAGTTCTAAACAGAGAAATATCCGAATTAGTATTTGTTGAACAACATCCCGGCTTTGAAAGTTCTAAATATCCAAACCATGATTACAAACTCTCTAAGGCGCTATATGGTCTCAAACAAGCTCCTAGAGCATGGTATGAGCGGCTTAGAGATTTTCTACTTTCAAAAGGTTTCAAAATTGGGAAGGTTGATACAACACTCTTTACAAAAATAATTGATGGAGAATTCTTTGTTTGTCAAATTTATGTCGATGATATTATATTTGGTTCTACTAATGAAGATTTTTGCAAAGAATTTGGTGATATGATGTCTAGGGAGTTTGAAATGTCAATGATTGGAGAATTGAGCTTCTTCTTTGGACTTCAAATCAAGCAACTCAAAAGTGGGACGTTCGTTAGTCAAAACAAGTATGTGAAAGATTTGCTCAAGAGGTTTGGCATGGAAGACTCAAAGCCCATTAAGACTCCAATGGCTTCCAACGGACATCTTGATCTAAATGAGGGAGGTAAACCGGTAGATTTAAAGCTTTATCATTGTATGATTGGTAGTTTACTTTATCTTACCGCATCTAGGCCCAATATCATGTTTAGTATTTGTATGTGTGCACGTTTTCAAGCTTCCCCTAAAGAAAGTCATATTGTAGCCGTTAAGAGAATTCTAAGATATTTAAAGCATTCCTCAAATATAGGGTTATGGTATCCTAAAGGTGCAAATTTTGATTCAATTAGATATTCGAACTCGGATTATGCGGGTTGCAAAGTGGATAGAAAAAGCACCTCCGGAAATTATCAATTCCTAGGTAGATCCCTTATTTCTTGGTTCTCCAAGAAACAAAATTCCGTAGCTCTATCTCTACTTGGCCGAATACATTTCATTGGTAGTTGTTGTGCTCAATTATTGTGGATGAGGCAAACTTTAATGGATTATGGAATCAATCTTAAAAATGTGCCTCTATTATGTGATAATGGAAGTGTCGTTAAAATAGCCAACAACCCTGTCCAACACTCGAGAACTAAACATATAGAAATTCGTCATCATTTCTTGAGAGATCATGTTAGCAAAGGAGATATTGTGATTAGTCACATTAGAACCGAAGATCAATTAGCGGATATTCTAACCAAGCCTTTAGATAAAGCTCGGTTCTGTAAATTGAGGAATTAATTAAATATCATAGATATCTCAAATGTGGTTTAAATATTTGAATCTTGTTTAATTTTTATTGAATATTCTTTTGGATTTTATTTAATGCTCTTTAAATTCTTTAGATTTAGCACTCATTAAGGGGGAGTATTTTTTAATATATATATATATATGTGTGTTAAATCTTCACTAGTGCTACATGTTTCAAAAAGAGTAAGTTTAAATCATAATTAAAGTCACACTCCTGAAAATTTTATATAAGGTTGGGATGCCAATTTATATTCTAAATAAAATGTTAAAAACTTTTAAGTTATTTTGAGTATTCTGGATATTTATTTTTATCTTTTTGGCTGCTTGGCCGGTAGCACCGCTCATACAAGGGCGGTAGCATCGGAGATCGGTACTACCGGAGAACTGGCGATAGCACCGGCTTAATCGGTTTTGGGGGTTAAGTCCAGTGCGGTGCAACCGGCATCTTCATTCTTCGCACCGCACCAACTCTCTCTCTCTCTCCCCTCTCTTTCCTCTTTCGTCTCCACTCAAAGATTATCGAGAAATCAAATCTTTTTCTCGTGCAAATCAATCTCTTGAGTTCGAAACTCCTCAGGTAACCAATCCCTCCGCTTTTTCCCATCAAAAATCCTTCATTTCGCATGCCCTAGTTTACTTTTTCATTTCTTTAGGGCTCTTGTGGAATGTGGCAAAATTTGTGTCTATTTTGTTAAAATTTGTGGATGTAATGAGTGAAATAAGGATCATCTATGTTGGTAGATCAATTTTCTTGAATCAAATAACTCAAAACCATAATTTTTTTCAAAATTAGGGTTAAACCTCAAAGGATCGGTGCTACCGATTTCTGTGCGGTAGCACCGCCCCATATACGGTGCTGCCGGTCCAGCATGCACGGTAGCACCACAGCAAGCTCGGTGCTACCGATCTAGCATGGGCGGTAGCACGGGATTGCAGGCAATGTGCACACAAATGCTGTTTTCCACAAAATTCTCTAAATCTAGGGCATACAACTTTGATCTTACTCCTTGAATTCCTCTTTTATATCCAGTAATCATGCCTAAGACCAGAGGATCTGGTTCTTACATAAAATGGCTGCAAATAGAGGTCGTGCTCCTCTTCCTCAAGATTCAGGCAGTGAAAATAATATTCCAATAGCTTCAAGACGTCGTGAAGTCAGACAAAAGAGCATGCGAGACATTGGTGGCAGCTCAAGGCAATCTAAAGGAAAACAAGTTGAAATAGAATCGAGCAGTGAAAAGACAAATGATGATGAATACATGGATGTTGATGGGGATGCAGGATCAGGAGATGAACAAGAAAACTTTGATAATTTTGATCCATCCATTGATCTGAGAAAAATCAAAGGTGACAATTTCTTCTCTCTTAGACAAGCCAACCAATATATGCTGCCTAGAAGTGCAACAGAGAATAAATTCAGGACCATTTTTCAGCAAAAACATATTATGAAATCTACAAAAACAAAGAATTTGCTGATCATAAATGGATAAATTGGGAGCATATTAGAAAGATTCCTTTGTTTGTTGGAGTTCCTGAGTTATTTCATGGTGCTGGGTTATCAGACTTTGTTAGTAAGAAATGTGATTACAATGATGACTTGGTGAGGCAGTTTTATGCTACCATGTATGTCTCTGAAACTTTTGATGCAATTACTTGGATGACAGATGCCGCAGTGCATACAGTTACAAAAAGTGAGATAGAGGAGGCATGGGGGATTTACCATAGTGGGTACCCAAATATTCACAGTGACAGAGTTCTTCCCCTCGACAGGCAATTTCAATTCTATGATCCAGCTACCTCAGTTAAGTGTCCAGGTAAAATGACGCATCTCCTTCCTTCATCCAGTCTTATCAACAGAATCATAAGGGTTACCGTTCATCCAAAAAGCTGCAACCTTGACGAGATCAGAGGATATGCTTGGAACATCAGGAACAAGATCACCTACAAACATAAGTTTGATGTGGTTGACTTTATGATCAGAGAGATGGTCTCTTCTGCTAGCGACAGAGGTAAAAGACTTTATTTTGCTCCTTTCATTATGATGATAATCAAAAAGGTGACTGGATATAGAGGAGGTTGCGGAAGTGCTCACAAGCCATACAGACCCCGCGAGGCAGCCCCTCAGATGATCAGCCAGCGAGATCAGTCCTCTTCCCAGCAGCCTCAGCCTCAGGAGATCCCAGAGGCAACAGAGCTCCCTCACTCATCTCAGCATGTTTCTCATGATCAGTTCTTTGACAGTTTGAGGAATGACCTAATGAGCAATTTGTCGAGTCTCAGATCTGACATGATGAGCGGCTTTTCTCGAGTGGAGGAGTATCAGTCTCAGACTTGGCAGATGGTTGAGGAGGTCAGAGGACGACTGGATTCGATTGATTCATCTATCTCCGAGCTCCATTCGTCTCTTCCTATTTTTTATCAGCGCTCGGGATCTCGTGCTCCTCTGTCTCCTCCGCCTCCTCCTCCTCCTACTTCTCCATGTTCTTGAGCTCATCGATGATCTTCTTTGCTTTTGGTATTTGATGCCAAAGGGGGAGAAGTAAAAGTGAAGATAAAGTGGAAAAGAAAGAAACTATAACTATGTGATGTGTTTTGGTTGATACTTAGTTGCTATGGATGTTGTTTTGTATCTATGCGTCGTGATTAAACTGTGGCTGTTGTGGTACTTTTGGTTGTTTTAAATACTCTCATGTCATTGCAAACTTATTAATCTTAAATTTCATATTGTTGTTTCAATATCTTTACTTGTTCATCCACGGATTCAATTCTTAAACAAAACTCTGTCAAAATTTTCGCATTTCTCTTAAATGTGCAACTATTCACTTTCTATTAACATGCACATTTCTAGGGGGAGTTTTTGCTCTAAAAATATCATGATTGAATAGTTTGGTGTTTCAAGAAGCAAGAATCTAATGAACATTCAATCACTTGAAGCAAAACTTTCTTTTTACCTTTTGCTCACTCAAAATCAATTTCAATTCATTTATCACTTTAAGGTTGTCATCAATTACCAAAAAGGGGAGATTGAAAGCATCTAGGCACCCATGTTGTTTTGGTTTTGATAATTAATGACAACCTTGGTCAATGGACTAACACTTTCCTTGAGAATATTGAAAGTAGGTTAATCCCAGGTTTGGTAACAATGGAAATACCAAGGTACAAAGGGAAGATCAATATGTCAAGATCGTGAAAAGGTATAATTATAAGGTTCTTTTTTTAGTCTTTTGTCGATCTTAGAGTCTGGAGAAAAGATCGGTTTGCTAGAATTAGGGCCGTACTATAAAGAGGGATTTTGACGCTTATCTTGATGTCACTTAGGGTTTAAAGGCTCAAATTACATATTCAAAATGATGCTTGATGATATATATACGTTCCTAAATAGAAAATCTTTTTAAAACATATCAAGTATCTGGAAATCTGGTGCTACCGCCCATGGTAGCACGGTGCTACCGAAAGCGCGATAGCACCGGCCCAGTAGGGCGGTATGAAAATTCTAGAGAAGATCTTTTTTCGTGTATCTGTAGCCCGGTGCTACCGGACTATCGGTAGTACTAGACATCAACCCGGTGTGAAAATCACAGAGGGATCTGTTTTGGACGTTTTGGTAGCCCGGTGCTACCGCACACAGTATTCCGGTGCTACCGGACCAGTGGTAGCACTGGTCCTCAGCCCGGTGCTTAAATTCCAAAGATATCACTTTTTGAGGAAACAAACTGAAAAGGGGCCCGCTGCAACCGGTCCTAGTTGGGCGGTAGCACCGGACCCTGAGTAACGGTCTCTAGCAAGTGCATTAAATGCACTGTTCTAGCCGTTGAAATGGAGCCCGGTGCTACCGGTCCTACATGGGCAGTAGCACCGAAAAAACAGACTTTTGCCCATTTCGAGCTCCAACGGCTAAAAAGTTTGGTGGAGGCTATAAATACCCCCCACCTGCATTCTAAAGGCTCTCTTGGTCCTCATTGATGATATTTGAGCTCTAGCAAGTGTTCTCCACTCTTTTGTGCATTCAATTTACATTTGTGAGTGTGAGAAGCAAGGTTGAGTATTGCATTTCGTGTTTGAGCCTTTAGACACCGATATTTGACCTCAAGAAAGCGTCAAGGTTTATTACTCTTGGAGGTTGCCGCCTCCTAGACGGCTTGGTGGCGATCTTGCACGGTGAGCTTCTCAATGGAGATTGTGAGAAGCCCGGCAAGTTGTGAAGGCCGGAGTTCGCCTACCCAGAGCAGGGAAGAACTACCTTAGTAATCGAGGAAGGCTCGAGCGAGTGAAGCCGGCTTGAAGTGATCAAGTCACCTCAACGTGGAGTAGGGGAGACCGGCAAGTCTCCGAGACCACGGGTTAAATTTCTTGTCTCCTATTTATTTGTGATTGGTATTCTTCGTTGTTGAGAATCTATTTCATTGATAGCATATTCTTGATAGTCTTTGTGCTCACTAGTATATTTGCTACACTTAATTTGACATAGTATATCAAGTGATTGCTAGAGAAATTTAGTGTGAATTTTCAATTTGTATCTCTATATCTTGGTGTCATTCGTAATTTTTAAATAGTATCAAAAAATTTAGAAACCTCCTATTCACCCCCCCTCTAGTCTGTTATCCTTGATCCTACAGAGGAGATGAAGCGACGGGGAAAGACAGCCCGATCCATGGAGTCGATGAGTTTTCCCCCAGGGAAATGGGAGGGATTGGGCCAAGAATTCCGCGTTTGGTAAGCCTCGAAATGCTCATTCTGTCAGCCCGGGGAAAACTAGCCCAAGGATATTCGGCCCAGGGAATAGGCCGGGATCCCCTTCGGGAATGGTGTTCCCAAACAAGCCCTTAATATAGGTACTGGAGTTCTTCTGTTTATTTGGGTCCAGGATGGACAAAGATCTGCACGCTACTGTAATAGAATTTGTTGCTTCTTGGTTTGAATTGCTGGTTGCTGTCAATCTTTTTTCTTTGTGTTTTCACGTCAAGTTACACTCGTATATATCTTAATCATTATCACAGGGAATACGGATTCAAATACATTTTTCTTAATATTTAATTTCTACCAAGTTCCAATATTCTATGTCTTCTAGTAATCTGACGATTTTCATCTTTGGAATAATAGTATTCTTCCACCTTTATATTGCTTTGTCAGTTTATACATTTGGATTTAGCTTTGGACTTTTGGCTTATATGGCATGGTGTCTGGTCCGTTTCTTGTAATTTATCTTTGATTGCGTCGGTGTGATTGAATCGCAATAGTTTCCGATTTGCATGAGAAGTTGAATACATTTGCGCTTCATGTAATCAGATGCTTTCAAATTTGGAGTGAACTTTCCATTGAATCTGGTGCTAATTTCCAATTGGATAAGAGACCATACAAAGCGATGGACGTCGAAATTTCTATCTATTTTTTTTTCTTCTTTTGATTAATTTAGGAATTCCTAGTTTTTTTACTACCCAGAATTAGGTCCTATTTAGGATGGCTTAGAATTAGGTCGTATTTGGGACGGCTTTAGTTTCTTCCCTCTAGAAATCGGAAGCTATCTCAAATGGCTAACTTCTCCGCAGCTAGAAGCCAATTAAAGCTAACAACTCATTTGTACGAGAAGAAACTGAAAATCAAAAACTAGTCTGGGGTAACTTCCCATGGCTTTGGTGTATTGGGGTGCTGACTTTGCCACCAGACTTAAAGAATATTACCCTCTTCCTATCAAGTATAAAATCCCAAATCCCACCCCCCTCACCCATATTCCCGACCTGCACCCCTCACACCTAAAAGTTAGGCTGGCAATTAATAGTTACCAACTAATAAAAAAACCATACTAGAGTGACAAATGAATCAAGGCATGCAAATGACAAGATGGATATAAGTTCAATTGGTTAAATAGCTAATCCTAAATTAATTGAAACAAGTATATATTGAATTAGCATGCAATAGTTTAAACAATATAGCTTTTAAAACATATGTTGAACATGATCAAAGCACAACTTGCCTTAATAAAGTTCTTGATCCTACTCTGGATCTTGCTCTTGAGATGGCTCCTCGCTCACAAACACCTCGGGTACCTCGACGTCTACGCGAAACGATAAATAAAGTAATAAATATTAAAAATAGAGAGCAAAATCAACTACAAAAATTAAATAAAATTCACCATTCAATAGAGCTCAATTTTACAAATTTTTAGAAACTAGAATCACCTCAATCGGAGTTCGTATGAGGGCGAACAAGCTTTTCAAATATTTAAATAAATAAGAAATCAGACAAATAGAAAAACCAAATTAATTGAATTATTTTTCTACTGGAAATTCTGATTTATGACGTCAGCGATGAATAATGGATAAAATTAAATCGGGACAATTCCGATTAGACTGACAGGTGGGCCCGATAGTCCCTAGACCCAGTCCACGAACACATAGAGCCATGGTGAACCAACGCTACTATGCGGTGGACCAGTTGACGCAAGCGCTAACGCAGACAACAACACGTGGCATGATCCGAGCAGGACGCGTGGCACCACCCGATCGGTGAAGTGCGGCACAAAACCAACACCGACGATGGAGACATGCAACGAACTAATACCATGCATACGCGACAAGATCTAATGCACTGGCTGCGGATCGAATGGCTGCGACTACGTGGGTGGAAACGAAACAAAACACCAATGTGGCTGGTCCAGTGCATGACACGTGGCACCATCAGGACCCTACGCCTTGGATCGGACGTCCGAGATTACCAGTTGGGCAGCGACTCTAGGGCTACCGCGGTCGCGACACTTGGCAATATCCTGACCTCCTAATCTGGATCCAATGGCTATAGATAAACGGGGGCAGGTGGAGCGACGGCGCAGGCGTAGCATCATCTAAGGCGTCAGTTACAGATCCAACGGTCACCAAGCTTGGGTCCGGCTTCATGGCGACGGCGACGAAAATCTCACCAGCGAGGAAGACGAAGACGTACGGCACGGTGTAGCAGCCTTCTCTGATGACGTTTTCACCCTGGTCCGATGCGGCTTAGCGCGACAAACTTGAAGGTGACCTCAACGACAGTGGCGACTCAACGAACGATGAAAAATGATGGCATGGGCTATGGCTAATTCCAGTGAACTTGTCAAGCAAATGGCAGCGTCTCGGCGTGCGTTATCTGGGGCAAAAGATGCGCAACTGAACGGGGAACACGTTGGGGGTGAAGCACATTAAATAGTGGCCTAGGGAGGCATGTCGAGCATGGAATCTGTGGCAGGTTCGGTGGCAGCGGTAGAATCCTGTTGAGATACGACAAAGGTGACGCGGCTCCATCCCAGGCTTCCACGTGGACCCGACCCAACGACTCAAGTGCAAGCGCGATGCGGCGAGCTCATGCGCATTGGATTCCGATCCAACGACGCGGGTTTGTTGCGGCTAGGGTTAGGTGGGGCGGGCTGCGGCTAGACTGGCAACGCGGATCTTGGATCGGGCCCGCACGAGTTCGGCCCAACACTATTCAAACCGCATTTTTAAAGCATTTTCGAATAAAAACAATTCCAAAAAATAAATAAGGCCAAAATAAATAGCAAAAATACCCGAAAAATTCTGAAATATATTTTATGTCATTTGAAACTCAAATAAAATATTTTTATCAAAAATTTATTTACACTTTTTCAAATTTTTGAATAACTTTAACAAGAGGCTTAATTCAAATAAATTCTAGAAAATTCAAAAATATATAAAATTCACAATAAATCTATAAAATGTAAAAATTGGGATGTTACAAGTGTGTGTGCCGTGGAGAGCTATCTGTAAGTAGTGTCCTGTACTACTGACCAAAGCATCGAAGAAATGAAATCAAACTCATTTTTCCCCATCTCCTTCCTCTGGTTCTAATCCCTATCCTTCTTCTCCTTAACTTTTTCTATCAATTGATCCAATTTGTTCCTCCTATCAGTAGCAAGTTCCCTGGGGGAGAGAGAGCCGAGTTTGAAGTTTGAAAATCAAACTTAATGTTTAAAATTTTAAAAATTTGAACTGTTTAAAATTTGAAGTTTGAAAATCAAACTTAATATCTAGGTTATTGAAAATCCTTTTTCTTTAAATGGAAAATCCTAGAAAATTCAGAAAACACCAAAATTTCAAATTATGGTCAGAGTTCAAATTATGTGTATCGGATCCTTGTCGACGGTCGATGCTCACTCATTCTTGGTGCCGTCCACAGCGACAGACCAACATCCATGACTCCACAGGTTTAACGGGACAAGGTTTGGATCGGCACGGCACGACGAGATGGTCATATATATCGTGCAGGCACGGCATATTGCAGCCTGAAGCCCATGGCACGGCCGAACTCCCACCTCTACTCGGGAGGAAGAAGAGAGCGTTCTGTTGAGAGAAAAAAATAGGCAGTAGTACAGTGGCTGCCACGTAGGCAGGGCCGGTCCTAGGCCAGGGCAATAAGTGAGACGGCCTAGGGCCCAGCACAAACAAGGCTCCAGACCTTGTACATCCTTCACTAGTATATACAGGTAATAGGCAAGTTTAGCCCTATACGAACATATCTATTACCCTTATCCAGACCAATGAGGTTTAAGGAGCTCTTCCTATTCGATACACTAATTTTGTAAAAAAAAAATTCTCATGATTACTCATCTGATGTTGAGTTAGATGATTTTTTTCTGAATTAAAAGTGTTGCAAGTGACTTTGCCAGATGCATTGATGTCAGCGGTCGAGATTCTTAAGTTCATTAGAGCTGCAGATTGCTATCCAAATGTTTCAATTGCCTACCGGATCCTCTTAACTGTACCTATGACCGTTGCATCAGCTGAAAGAAGTTTTTCTAAATTAAAATTACTAAAAATTTATTTTAGGTCATCTATGTCACTAGAAAGATTGAATGATGTGGCCATGTTATGTATTGAGAAAAATATGTTAGACAATGTTGATCTTGATATTGTCCTTGATGATTTTGTATCAAGAAATGCTCGGAGGAGTTGTTTTTTATGATTATAGATGTCAGTGACTGATCGTGTCCCGGTTTGTTATTGAGGTGAAAGACACAATGGCTGCTCTTATGGTCTCCATTGATATACTTGTTTTTTTAACCTTATTTCATAGTGAAGACTTAAGAAGCTTTTGTTAGTATTTTTTCCTGTTCCTTTTAGTGTTTATATTGCTTTTTCCATCTTGTTTGATTCTTAAGAGCATGTTATTGAAACTCATACTCTATATACGTGGCATTGGACCTTATTTGCTAATGAAAGTTTATGCTATCAATGTTTATTTTTTATCATTATAAAATGTTCAATGATTTAAGTGGCATATTTACAAGCGAGAATTACTTCACTATAGCCTATAGGTCGTAGGCCCATTATCTAGAATTCGCCCCAGGCCTCCCAAACTATAGGGTCGGCCTTGCACGTAGGAACCTGGTTCGTATGTTGATGAGGATGATGCGCCTAAAAAAAGATTCATTTTTTTTCAAGATTCAAATATAATTATCTTTCAAGCCAAGTGTTCACTATGATTTGTTTTGATATTAAAACAAGTAGTATTTTTTATTTGTTATAAATACATTGTAAAACACGGTTTCGAAAAATTAAAAGCTTTTCACTTTTAGGAAAAAATCAATTTTTTTTAAAAAAATTATTTTTTGAATCACCTTCACCACTAGAAGCTTCTGCCTCTGCGTCCAAAAGTCACGCATCGATAGCATCTGGCAATAACGCCGAGCTCTCTTACAATATCCTCCAATCAATATGGACCATCCAATTTTTGTATTCCAATAGAAATCATCAGCTAGGATTTAACTATACATCACCACAAGTATAGATGTACGAGGGACTACACAAGCAAATCAACGATCACAGGTATGCTTAGGGGCTTGCCCAATATTGCAGCGGTTGTAACTTTTTTGGTTCTCTTCTTGTTAATAGAATATTCGGGAAAAAGATTTAAAAAATGAACTTCCTACGGTTAGTATTTAATCATCGAAACCCTTTATACAAAAATAATCAGATATGACCATTGTAACAGGTGCAATTCATAGAAAATTAACGCATCTTTCGCTACTCAGCTCCATCGTTTTTTGCATGCATGCTCATACAGGCTAATAGTTAAAACGAAGACACGATTAACTAATCGAGCTTTTTAGATTTGGCGACAACAAAAACTCTCCTAGGCGTCAAAAAATCTTTCCGCCGTTTCACTTTTCACCCTCTGTATAAATATGCGGCTTCCACACTATCATTTTCACGTGCTCCAACTCTCTGAACATGGTCCATCGGCTTCTTTGTTTTGGCTAACAAATTCTTCACAGCATCTCCTCCGATCCTCAGTCAACCCCCCCACCAAGATCGGCTGAATGGATCCCAACCAGGTACTCATTCTGATTCCTGACAGCAATGACCAATATTACTTAGGACTGGTAGGAAGTCTAGATTCCGACACGGTTATAAACAAAGAAATCCCTCGTCTCCTATTGTCGGCTATTGGTTACAATATAGAGGGTTGGGGTAAGAGTTTTAGGGCATGGCCTACAGCGCTCAAAGGATAGAAGAGCTGATATAGCGGCCAAGAAGAGAAAGATATGGGAGAGGATGGGGATAGCCGAGTATCTCCCTTTTTGCTTAGCCGATCCAGAGGCCAATGAGCCCTTAGTGGCCACGGCTTGCTATTTCTGGTTGGATACATTTAATGTTTTGACGTTTCGCACTGGTCTCATCGGCCCAACTCTCCTGGACGTGGCTCAACTATGCTGCCTGAGGCCAAATGGAGAGCAAATATTGGCCTATAGTGCCAAGCCCATGTTCAAACTGATCAGATCCAAAGGTGAAGAGTGGGCCAAGTATATCAGCAATAACAACATAATGCATGGGCCAGTATCGGATGAAGAACACGTAGCTTTTCTCAACCTCTAGCTAGATCAGTATTTGTTCTGCGGCACTTCTCTTGAACCAACTCAAGTGTATCAGGTTATAGTAGAGCAATTAGTAGAAGGCCGTCGACTAGCCCTACGAAAGATGCTATTGGAGGTGGTATACCAAATGAAGTACATAATAAGAAGTCGGCTTTTTACGGGATTTGCCAGTTTCTCCGTTGGCAATGTAGGCGATCCCCTTTGGTTTATCCAGATCTAGCTGTATTGCTTGTTCAGCCAATCTTTTGCTTTTGAACCAGTCGAGGACACAGCGTTTCCACGGGAAAATACACCAAAAAATGCAGTGCCTCAATTCAGAGCCAGCCGATCATATGGGGAACGATTTATGATGTGCTCTGGGAATGAGACAAAGATTACACTCATCGGCTCAAGGAAGTACCTAGCTTTCTTTCTTCAGCTCAACAATGAAGACTTCAAACAACAGAACTTCTTCAGTTATAGCGGAGTGGCCGATTTTTCATGGCTATCATTCTTGCATCTAGAAGCCGACAGTTCCTTGATGCCTCGAGAGACTTTGAATTTTTATAAGATTTCATTTCTCGGAGTATTCTTCATGTTGGCTTCAATACAAGGAATCGGACGTTTCAACCATCCTACGAATTTTATCACCCTCTATATATGTGAGGCAGCTGGGTTTTGGGTAAGTGATCCCAAGTCTCCTGTTACTTGATCGGCTTCAGCCAAGAGCTCGCGTTCGTAACGCAGCCACATCTAGTATTATACTGGAGATAGCCAATGAGCTTCAAATCGAAGACTTGCCACATTTTTCCCTGAACACCCGTCGAGCAGGCCACTTTTCCTCTTGGTGGTCATCTATCGCAGAGGCACACTTCTTGGAGAGAACACCATCAGCTATTATTAACATATTTTCTCCAAATCTATCATAGCCGACGGTAGTTTCTGACAGCGATTTAAGCGACGAATCTTGCTCCTCTAGCTCCTCCGGGTATACTAACACAAGTTTTGTAGATATTACTGAAGAGGTATCGGCTTTAACAAACCATTTATTTAACCTTCCTTGTGTGGCGCTCGTTACTAATCAGCCTCCCTCCCTTTTTTACAAAAAGAAAAGGTTGCAGGAAAGAAGGTTGCAACAGGCCCATTGTTGGGATCCGAATATGCAAATTCGGATCCTCTGTGTATTCCGCACTAGTCCAAAATCACGCTAGTGCACACAGGCTCAATATTGATGAATATCATAATCATAATTACCATAAATATAATAAAGACTTCATCAATATTAAATATAACTATTGGACGACCTTATGGTCAACCTTACATGAATACGCCTTGCAGGGCTAATATTGAATGTAATTAAATAGCAGCGAAAATAAACACAAGCGTAGAAACCCTTCAATCTGTCACAGGCAACTGACAAGGTTCGCACCCTAGTTATTCGCCTCTTCCAGATACTCTTCCTCAAAGGTAGGCATTGCTTCTTCCCCAACTGGTGATGTTTTGTTGCAAGAGGGGTGAGTACATAAAGTACTCAACAAGTTGCGCACAGAATGCAAGTCTAATATACTATATGTATGGCTTATTACAAGGATAGGCTGACATGGTTATTTTGCATAAACAATACTCATAAACAAATAGCATAAATAGATTGAAAGACAGTAAAAACAAATAATAACAATAATACATTTTCCATTCATTTTCCAATAACCAACTCACAACCTTATTCCACATTTCACATCCATACCCACATTTGTTTTTAATAAAATCTAACCCTTGACTGTAATCACTGAGCAATGCTCAATACCGCGAGCACGGCTATTCGAATAGGTTTTACACTCTGCAGAGGATATACACTTTACCCACAAGATGTGGGTATGGACGAGTGATTATAACAAAGCCTTTCCAATGCCTGTCTAAACCCAGTACTATCCGCTAAGGTTTCAACACTAGTGGGACTGGTTACCATATTCAGAGCCCCCTCTTGCGCCATGTGAGCACACCCATGCGAGGACTGGTTACCACTACTCGGGCCTCACACCACCATAAATAGTACAAAAGTTTAGACTCAACAAATTAATCAGCTAGATCTGTCTCATAACAGACATGTGGTTGTATGAATGACTCAGTTCAAATTCTTGTAAGGTTAAGTCCTTAATTGACCAAGGCAAGACTAACTAAAAATCATCATAACCATGAACCAACCATTATCATAAAAAGCAATACGACCGCCCAAATGCCACATTGGCCCACCACAGATACATGCCACTTGCCTCAGTCTAAATCATTTTACCACCCCAATTGATTACCATGCACCACATGCCATCAACAACAACAGTATTGTGTGACAACACCCGACCACAAGTAAATAAACATGATCCATAATCATTAAACAAGATTAACCATTTTTACGTAAAATGATGACTCGTTGCACGACTAAGCATTCTACTTGCGTTCTAACTAACCGCATTGGCAATTATAGCTACCAATTAATATTAAACCATTATAGGGTGACAAATAAAATACGTCATACAACATGGCAAGGTGGATATAACTCAAAGTGGACAATAACTAATCCCAACATATTTGAAACAACGATACTTGAATTAATATGCAATACTTTGAAACAATATAATATTTAAAGCATAGGTTCAATATGATCAAAGCACAATTTGCCTTCAAACAGATCTGACTCCTGCTCTGGACCTTGCTCAGGTGCTACCTCCTCAACCACAAACTCACCAGGCAACTCGACATCTACGCGTAACAAGCGGGAAAGCAATAAATAGCAAATATAGAGAGCGATATCTACTCCAAAAATTAAATAAAAATCACCATTATATAGATCATGATTTTAAAAATTTTTAGAAACTGGAATCACCTCAATCCGAGTTCAAATGCAAAAGATATAGCTATTCAAAGTTTGGAATAAAAGATAATTCTGAAAAATAGAAAAACCGAATTAACTGAATTACTTTTACACTGGAAAATAGAATTTATGATGTCATGCTGACATCAGCACCGAATATGATTTTTGGCCAATTATTTTTCTAAAAATGATATATGACGTCCGTGGACGTCAGTGGACACGTGGCCCAATCGGGTGCTAACATGTGGCACAACCACGGTGTGACACGCATCACCGGCGTATTTACTCAGTCCGCAGTCGGTACTAGTCCATGGTGGATTAGCAGCACTGTGCCCGTGCATCGACTGACACAAGCACACACTGGCAACATTGGATTGATGACACGTGGCACAGATTCAACAGACCCGATTAAAACACGTAGCGGCGATAATCTCTACCGTTCATTTCAGATCGGACGGCGGAGATCAAGGTGATGATGTTAGCGTAACCGGGGGTGGTGACGCCTCGGTTTTTGTGCGACACGCGACAGTACGGGACTTGCCCAGCACGCGGTGCGATCTCGACCGTTCGGTTTGAATCCGATGATCCAGATCTGACGACATAGCGACATCAGCGAGGGACACATGGCACAATTAGAATCGACGGCGTGGATCCAACGGCAGACACGTGGCACAATCAGAACCGACCGGCGTTGATCCAACGACGGAGGCAAACGGAGAGGTAATCGACAACGCGGCACAATCTAAACCGCACGATCAAGATCTAATGGTCACGGTAGACAGAGCTATTTACTAAAGATATGACGACATGGCTTGATCCTTACCGCTGGTTACAGATCCAACAGTCCTCAAGCTTCGGTGCTCAGCGATGGCGTGCGGTGGTGAAGGCTTGCCGGAGACGAGGACGACGATAAGGCCGACGGCGTTTTGAGGTGACTCCGGTGATGAGGGATGACGAAACTGGCGCATCTCCATGCGACGAAGCAGATGGCGGCCTCGACGATGGCGGGGACTCAACAGACGGTGAAC
The DNA here is from genome assembly GCA_036346275.1 of Otatea glauca. Taxonomy (NCBI): domain Eukaryota; kingdom Viridiplantae; phylum Streptophyta; class Magnoliopsida; order Poales; family Poaceae; genus Otatea; species Otatea glauca. The sequence goes on from CM070721.1 coordinate 51,680,917, forward strand.
AGGCGGCGAAAAACGATGGCAGAGGCTTCGGCGAACTTCGGCGAGCTCGCACAGGCGGACAAGGGCGTCTCGGTGTGCGCAACTGGGCCAGAAGATGCGGCGCGGGGCGAAGATCTCAATGGCGGCAGCGGCGCTATAAATAGCGACCTCGACTTCCATGAATCTCGCATGAAACGAGGTTCGCTTGGATATAGCGATGGAATCCCTTCGCTTGGATACGGCGGCGGAATCCGGTGGGGATACGGAAGAGCGACGTGGCGGCATCGTAGACGTCCACGTGGCAGCGATCGACGACTTGAAACACGCAGGCAATGCGGAGAAGGCATGGCCATTGGATCTCGTTTCGATGGTCACGATCCTAGGGATTCGGCGGAGTAGGCCACTCAGGCTGGCGCGGACTAATGGGTTTTGGCCCAACACTATTCAACAGATTTTTAAATGATTTTTAATAAAAACAATTCAAATATATAAACAAAGCCAAAATACATGGCAAAAATACCAAGAAAAATCCCAAAAAATTCTAGAAAATACTTTGGGACATTTGAAACTCAAATAAAATATTTCCAACAAAAGATCATTAATACTTTTCTCTGAATAATTAAAAGATAACAAAAGGCTCCATTCAATAAATACAAAATGAATTAATTAAAATCTCAGAAAATTCATTAATAAGATAAAAGCATAATAAATCCAATAAAAGCAAAATTTAGGATGTTACACCAGTCGGGTAGTGGCCAAGCTGGCAAGCAGCCCCATTAGTCGACGGGCCTCACAGGCTACACTTCCGGCACTTTGGGGATTCAAAGCCCTTCGTTGTCGGATATCGGGAAGCAACAACAACCCAGTAAGTTCTTTTATCGTTCTCTACTCATGTTGATCTATACTCTTTTTAGGGCCTCACTCTTAGCCGATCAAATTTCAGAGAAGAAGAGGGCCAAATATACCAAGGCCCTTGCTAAAAGAGGCTCCAAGCCTCAAGAGCAGAGAGGTGAAAGCTCACCGCATGTATCGGCTACCGGAGGGGTAAGTTACTATTTTCTTCATAAATTTATATATGATAAGTATAATTATCTATCGGCCTAACCTGTATTCATTTTACTTCCAGCTGACTCCATCGGTGCAGGTGGCCAACATCTTGGCCGATTTACCCGGCGCATCTCTTGAAGCCCCGTCGCCTTCTTCCCAGCTGACGCCACCAACTCCAATCGTCTCTCCCCTTCCAACGCTGTCCGACCAGGCAAATATGTTGGGCTTTACCTTGGATGACTTGGACGATCCGAAAATAGTGGCTAGAATGACTATCCCATCGACCTAAGGAGAATCCTTGAAGTGTCAAAGGAAGCATCAGCCGCATTTACTTCGACACCGGGCATGCAAAAGAGGCAAAACACACTTTTCAACCAAGTCATGTAGCCTGAAGCCGACCTCCTGAGCATCACGTAGCCCCTTCAGGACACTATGGCTACAATGGAAGCCAACCTGCCACCAGAAGCCATGAACGCACTCCTGAACGTCTGCCACTTAGATGGCAAGAAGGCGGAGTTGAAGCGGCTAAAGCCAGGATCGCTCGGAGGGATGCAAAGGAAGCCGATCGGTGACTTCTTGACAAGATGGTGGCGGAGACCAAGGCCAAGAAGAAAAAATTCAATTAAGACACTTTGGCCCTTAAGACAAATAGAGCGGCCATCCAGAAGCTGGAATCGGCCAAGAAACTCCTGGAGGAAGGGCTGGCCAATCTGAACAAACAAATAGCCGATGACCAGACCAAGCTCACTGCAACGGCCTCATCTATTAGAGAACAAAAGCATGAAATTGTCCTGGCCATTGTAGAAGTCACGGAGCAGTCGGCTAAAGTGATTCTTGTGCCTGGCAGTGCCAAAGAAGACCAAAGGACAATCGACGAGGTGAAGCAGATCATTACTAAGGCTACGAGTGCGCTATCATCTTTAGGCGCTAGGCTTCATGGCTCTGGCCTGTAATCTCCCTCTGTGATGATTGTAATCTTTTGGAATGTTGGCCAGCAGAACAATACTTCTGTACATTTATTATGATCGGCTGTTTAACCGATCCTATTGATGTGTTTCTTATTTGCAATTGACTTGTGTATTTTGCTTAGTTAGAATTAACTGCATCGAGTTAATTTGGCTTTTTCAAATGCCAAACGTTTATAGTCGATTAGGAACCAACCCAAACGCTAGGGTAGTATTTCTTCAAATATTTTCCATTAATTGCCTTGGGAAACATTACGCCTTCCAAAGTTTCCAATATGTAAGTGTTTCCACAAACAAGCCGATTTACTTTATACGGCCATTCCTATGTAGGAGACCATTTACCATATCGGTTACCTCTATAGCCGATAGGTAGTACAGTTTTCCACACCAAATCGGCTTTGCAAAAGGACTTAAGCACCACTTTCTTGTTGTAAGCCTTAGCAACTCTCTCCTTATTTTTCCTATGCCGATCCAACGTGCATAGACACAATTCTGCCAAATCATCCACGTTATCGATCATTAAATCATTGTAATCTTGAACCGACAAACTATTCTGCCTGGCTACTCGTTTAGAATCAACATTTATTTCCACAGGTAAAACGAATTCCTGACCATAAAATAACTGGTAGGGTGAAAGCTTCGTTCCTTTATGATATGCTAGCCGACGCCCATAGTGACTCCGACAACGTTGAATGCCAATTCCTTGGTTTTTCATCAATCTTTCTTTTGATTAGGTTGATCAACATCTTGTTAGACGATTCAGCTTGACCATTAGCTTGAGCATAATAATGTGATGAATTCAATAGTTTGATACCCAAAGTTTTAGCAAAGTCTTGAAACTCATTGGACATGAACACAGTACCTTGATCGGTTGTAATGGTCTGCTGTCGACTTTTGTAGTCGGCAATAAAATTATGGGGCAGGCGCTCGATCTCAAACTCGAAGGTCACACAAGACAGGGACTTTAGACAGGTTCAGGCCCTCAGCAATGGAGGTAATACTCTAATCATGTGTGCTAGAATTATGCGGATCTCTTGGATATGGGGGTTGCTCAAAGCGCAATATGCTCTACTCTATGGCTTGATGCCTTGTTGTTACCCGCCCTCTCCCTTATATACTGGAGGTGATGCGGCTTACAGAGTCCTGATCGGTTTGGAGATTCCGATCGGTTACAAGATTCTAGTCGGTTAACAGGATAGAGTATACATCTTTATCCACCCTATTAACGACTCGGATTACAACCATATCTATCATATCTAAATATATGCTCAACTATCTATAGGATGTACCCCCTTGCGCACGGGAACAGGGCCTGGTGCGAGAGATATCATCCTGGGCCTTCCTCTTGGGCTCATCCCTCGGACGTCTCTGGGCGGATCGTGAGGGTACCCGGATCCTTATATTCCACAGTCGGAATTCCAAACCGAAGTATAATATGCTCATTAACAAATCCGATAGCCTCAACACTTGTAACCTTTTTGAGTGGTACAGCTTCAACCCATTTAGAAAAGTAATTGGTTGCAACCATAATGAACTTGTGGCCTTTACTTGAAGCAGTAAAAATTTGGTCGATTACGTCTATAGCCTAGTCCCTAAATGGCCAAGGTTTAATAATAGGGTGCAAAACCGACGCAAGAGCCAACTGTATATTGCCAAATTTTTGACAAGTCTGGCATTCTCTGTAATATTTGAAGCAATCCTCCAATATTGTCAGCCCAAAATACCCCGTACGCCTAAGCATCCACTTCATCTTATAAGCCGATTGATGAGATCCACAAATTCCTTCGTGCACTTCACCCATTGCCACCTTAGCTTCGTCGGCTCCAAGACATCTCAACAGCAATCCTTCCAATATCCTATAGTATAAGGTATCATCAAGAACAACATACTTCAAAGATTGCCGTCTAACTTTCCTCTCCATCGGCTTTGAACGATCGACTAAATAATCCCTTATTTTCAACCTCCAATCGACAGCATCTGTACACATTATTGCTTTCTCAATCGGCTCACACTCCCAAATTGGCCAAAAACTTTATAGCTTGTTGAGCTAGTAAGTTCGCCCTGTCATTCATTTTTTGAGGAATATGGCAAATAGTGAATTCTGTAAATGAGCCGACTACAGCAAGACATTGCTTTAAGTATTTAAGCAAGACTTCATCATAGCAATTATACTCTCCTTTAATTTGCTGCACAACTAACAGAAAGTCACCATAGGCATCAACAGTGTCTACTCCGATATTTTTGAGCAACTATAGGCTTTTAAGCAATGCTTCGTACTCTGCTTGATTATTTGAGCATTGGCAATTCAACCGAAATGCAAATTCAATTTTTTTCCTTTGGAAGAAACAAGTACTATCCTAATACCTTCACCCTCTCGACATACCGTTCCATCAAAATAAAGTTGCCAAGGGTTTACAGAAATTAAATCGACGGTAGTCTCATACCTTGTTATGAAATCGGCTATCACTTGTCCTTTAACTGTCTTAACTAATTCATATGTTAGGTCGAACTCGATGAGCGCATAAGCCCATTTACCAAGTTGACCACGCAAAATTGTAGCCGACAGCATATATTTTATAACATCGGTTTTACAGATGACCTAACAATCCAATGCTAAAATATAATGCCTTAATTTTGTACAAGCAAAATATAGAGAAACGCAAAGTTTCTCTACAAAGGGATACCCGGTTTCAACATCAAGCAGGCGTCGGCTCAAGTAGAAGATAACCCGTTCCTTTCCACCAACATCTTGTGCCAATACAGCTTTGATAGTTTCCTTCTCAGCCGATAGATATAATTGAAAAGGTATACCCTTTTGTGGTGCAGCCAAAACTGGGGGATTTGTTAAGTATTCCTTGAATCCTCAAAGGCCTTTTGTTGATCGGCTCCCCATACACACTCTTTGTTACCTCTTAATCTACACAATGGGGTAAATGCATGAATACGGCCAGAAAGATTTGAAATAATCCGCCGTAAATAATTGATTTTGTCAATCAACTTATGTAATTAATTTTTGCACGTAGGCGGCTTTGTTTTGTCTATAGCTTTAAATCTTTCTTGATTAACTTCAATTCCCCTTCAATGGATCATGAAGTATAAAAATTGCCCAGCCGACACCCCAAATGCACACTTGAAAGGATTAATCTTTAGGCCATGCGCCCTTGTATTCTTGAAGACTATTTCTAAATCAGTTAAATGCTACGAATCATTTTTTGATTTCACAACAACATCAATATATATTTCAATGATATGGCCAATTAAATTATGAAAAATTAAATTCATAGCCCGTTGATACGTTGTGCCAGCATTTTTTAAACCGAACGTCATTACCGTCCACTCAAATAACCCCAGGGCATCTGAAGGCAGTTTTTAGTATATCAGCTTCTGCCATGAATATCTGATTATATCTGGCATTTCCATCAAGGAAGCTTATAATCTTGTTTCCTGATGCAGCATCGATACGCATATCGGCTATCGGCATTGGGTATTCATCTTTAGGTGTAGCTTTATTCAAATCTCTAAAGTCGACACATACCCTGAGTTTACCATTTTTCTTCATAACGGGGACAATATTAGAGACCCATTCAGCGTATCAGCAAGGCCTGATAAACTTGTCCTCCAGTACTAACTCTATTTCTTCTTTTATAATATTGTACAATGCCAGATTAAACCTTCGAGGGTATTGTTTAAACGGTCGATACCCTTGCTTTATAAGTAGCCGATGTTCAAAAAGTTATCGGCTTAAACTAGCCATCTCATTTTATTCCCAGGCAAAATAATCTTTATAATTTCTAAGGATTTTGACCAACTTTTGTTTATATTCTGCATCTAATTTTCCACTAATAAAAGTAGGTCTTTTACTGTCACCATCACCTATGTCGACTTCTTCAAGCAGATCGGTCGATGTGAATCCTTGGCCTAACTTTTCGATTTCTTGGAAATCTTCGATGGCCTCATAGCTATCGGTCATTTGCCAATAGTTTTGCATCTTGTTTTGCAGGGCCTTCATTGCCTGCTCGGACCCCATCGACACAAAATTTGACCTTTCTGATCAAATGTACTGGGCCTGACATTGATCGGCATAAGTCCTGCCTTGCTGATGCAAATGAAATCACAATCTTCCAGCACTTGCCCAATATGCACTAGGCTTCTTCATGCTGCCAATTTGCATCTGAACTGGTCATGGCAATATGAGCCGATGTATCGGCTGGAACAACCTCGACCACATCTCCGTTCCACTGGACAAGTAGCTGGTGCATAGTCGAGGGGATGCAACAATTTGCATGTATCCAGTCCCGTCCAAGCAATACATTGTAGTTGCCTTTGGCATCGATTACGAAGAAAGCAGTCGGCAATGTCTTGCTGCCAACAGTCAATTCTGTCATCACGACGCCCTTAGCTTCGGTGTGATCGCCTGTGAAGTCATTCAAAACCATGTTAGTTTTGATTAAGTCTTCATCGGACTTACCTAGCTTTTTGCAGGTGGTGTATGGCATTAGGTTAGCCGTTGCTCCTCCATCCACTAGCATCCTTGAGATCGGCTTGCCATTTATATTCCACTTCAAGTATAGAGGCATGAAATGCTGATGAGCGTCACAAGGTTTTTCAAAGAGTGCGTCTTGAGCACCCAAGCACAGTTGAGCGAAGGTTTCTTTAGCTGATTTTATTTTTATTTTGAACTCAGCTAGTAGCGTGAACACCATATTGATGTCCTTTGGAGGAGTGTCATCTCGAATCATGGGCGAACCCAAGTCATCAGTTGAATTCGTCTCCTCCTCAACTTGGTCTTTCCTCCTCCACTCTTTCTTCACGGTTTTAATTGGCCAAAGCTCATTGAACACCCGGTCCCTTTGTTTCTCTTGTTCGACCTCCCTAACTTCTTGGGTCCTCAGTCTTTGAAGCCGTCTGCGTTGCGATCGGCTAAGATCTGGTGGGCACCACCTGGGTTTGGGTTCAATCAGCTTACGTATCCTTCCAGCCAGATCTCCCTTAATCACAGAACCAGATTCCTTCGCCTGGACCTTAGCTTGATTCAGTAGAGAAACCCTCTCCTGAATCATAGTTGGGGGTGAAGTTATAGCCGATGGTTTAGGATCGGCTAAAGTACTCTGCGTGTTTTGCGCTATTGAAAAAAATAGTGTAACTTGGTAGAGCTTGCATCGGATCAAGCAGGTTTCCAACGGATGCCAACTCTTGAGCGATTGTTTTCATAATGTTTGCAATCATCAGCTTAAGTGTTGTAACAAGAGCCGATGATTGGTTTATTAGCGCATGGTGCACAGATCGATTAATCATAGCCGATAATTCAACTTGTCCTGGTAGGTATTGACTTACCAGACCATCGGTGATGCCTGTATTGCCGAGGGTGTTCAGTGATGCCTGTATCGCCGAGGGCATTAACCGTCGGCAACGCAATTTTTTGAGTGATGCCACATCGAGGCTTCTGGTAACAACTCAGCATCATCTCTTTGAGAGCGGCCTTTTGATCTTCAATCTCCTTATGCTGCTCTGGCGTTAAATCATCCAGTGTAGGGATGATTATAGCTTTAGCATTGAGATAAGACGGTGGAATCGACTTCCCTGACGAAGACATTGTACGGTCCCACCAGGCGTGCCAAGAGTGTGTTGGCGCCAAAAAATGTGAAGAGGGTTAATCGGCCACAACACACCAGATGAACGTTGGGTTCAGAGGTTCGAGGTGTGTCAACCGATTTGATCCTGTAATCGGTAAGATTAATATAAAATATGCTCAAAGCCTATTTAGCCAAAACAATAATCTAAGATCTAAAATAGCTGAGAAGTTGTCGGGACCCGAATTTGCAAATCCGGACCCTCTGTGTATACCGCACTAGTCCAGGATCACACTAGTGCACACAGGCGCAACATAGATGCTATCATAGTCGTACACAGCGAAATATAGCATAAACTTCAATGATTAATAATAACTGTTGTCTTACATGAATAATGCCTCACAGGGCTTAAATAAAAAGTATCAATGAAAAGCAGCGGAAATAGAATAAACGCAGTGGCGCTCCAGTTCGCCACAGGCAACTGATGAGTCTCGGACCCTAAGCATTCGCATCCAGTTCGCCACAGGCAATTCTGACTTCAGATCCTCTTCATGCTCCCAGGTTGCCTCATTCTCGGAATGGTTGCTCCATCGAACCACGCAAAAGCAAAGCGACTTGGTCACGGTCTTGCGGTCCATAACATCCAGATTACGATTGGTTGCTCCTTGTAGGTCGATCTTTCGCAATTCAATCTCTCCCAAAGGTGTATGCGCTCTGCTGCACCGAAGACACTTCTTGGTGAGACACATGGAACACATCATGCACACCTGCTAGTAGTGCGGCAATTCCAAGCGATAAGCAACCTCCTCGACGGCTCAAAATTTTGAGCGGTCCAACATATCTTGGGGCAAGATTTCCTTTAGCGTGGAACCTTTTAACTCCTTTTAGAGGGTAACCTAAGATACACGAAATCATCGGGTTGAAACTCAAATCACGGCGTCGATTATACGCATGACTTTTTGTCTTGTTGCGCGATTTTCAACCTGTCTCTTATCATGGCAACTTGCTCTTGACTTCCTTAAGAATATTAGGGCCAAATATCATCGCTCCCTGTCTCATTCCAATTCGGTGAAGTGCGGCGAGAGCACGACCATATAAAGCTTTGAATGGCGACATCGCAAACTAGCACAGTAGCTTGTTGTTATATTTGAACTCTGCATACGGTAAGCATTTACCCCATGATGTAGTATAGGCTAATCGCAAGCTCTTAACATATCTTCCAAAATCGATTTACTCTTTACTGTTTGACCATCGCTCATGCGGATGATATCTTTGTCTTTGAAGTTCAAGCAGCGTTCCCATGGCTTCATGCAATTTATCCCAAAATCTCAAGGTGAACCGAGTACCTCATCGACACTATTTTCTTAGGCACACCATGCAAACACACGATTACGGCTATGTATAATTTCGCTAACGGTCTCTGAGTAAGTTGTCTTGAGTGGAATGAAGTGAGCAACTTTGGTCAGTCGATCCACGATAACCCATATAGAATCATACCCACTTTGGGTTCTTGGCAACCTGGTGATGAAATCCATAACGATTTCTTCCCATTTCCATTCTGGAACTTTTAACGGTTGTAGTAATCCTGCAGGTCTCTGGTGTATTGCCCTAACTCTCTGGCATATATCACATAAGGCAACATGCTCAGCGACTTCACGCTTCATATTCGGCCACCAAAACCTCTCCTTTAAGTCCTGGTACATCTTGGCGCTTCCTAGGTGGATTGAATACTTGGAAGCATGAGCCTCTTCTAAAATCAACTGCTTAAGCTTTGGTTTGTTTGGCACACAAACATGACCCTTGAACCACATGGTACCCCGGCCATCCATAGTAAAATCTGCCGCTAATCCTTCATCCTTTTTAGCTTTGATTCGGTTGATTTTCTCATCATCCTTTTGCCCTTCTCAAATCTGATCTTCAGCGTCGGCCTTACTTCCAAAGACTATAAATCCTGCTGGAACCATTACCAATTTTAACTTCTGAAACTCCTTACACAACTCCGATTGATCTTCCTGTACCATCATGTTTGTAACATGGTTTTTACGACTCAAGGCATCAGCCACTACATTAGCCTTTCCTAGATGGTAGTGGATTCCCATATTATAATCCTTGATCGGTTCAACCATCTCCTTTGCCTCATGTTAAGATCATTTGGGTGAAGATATATTTCAAACTCTTGTGGTCCGTGTATATCTCACATCTATTTCCCATGAGATAATGGCGCCACAATTTCAAGGCATGCACCACGGACCAATTCCAAGTCATCGTAGGATAATTCCCTTCATGCGGTCTTAAGTGCCTTGACGCATATCGACCAATTTACCCTCTTGCATCAATACGCATCCAAGACCCTATCTTGACGCATCACCAGTATATATCGAAGCTGTTCTGAACATTAGGCAAAACCAACATCGGTTTGTGGTCAAGCGCTTCTTTAATTCCTCAAAACCCTTATCACAATCTGGCGTCCATGAAAATTTCTTTTCCTTTTTCAACAACTGCGTAAGAGGTCTGGCAATCGTCGAAAATCCTTCTATGAATCGGCGATAATATCCTGCCATTCCCAGAAAACTTGGACTTGAGGATGGACTTTGGTTGTTCCCAATGCAACACCGCCTCCACTTTGCTTGGGTCGACGGCAACTCTTTCTGCGATCATAACATGACCAGAAATTCCACCTTTTCCTTCCAAAAGTCGCATTCTTGAATTTAGCATACGGTACCATTGCGACGCACTTTTCCAACACTAGCCTCGGATGATTTGCGTGCTCTTCTTGGTCTTTGAATATACCAAAATATCATCTATGAACACAACAACAAACTTGTCCAAGTATTCCATGAAAATCTTATTCATCAAGTTCATGAAATATCTTTGGAGCATTGGTCAATCAAAAGACATGACCGTGAACTCATAATGTCCGTATCTTGAAGAAAATGCGGTCTTTGGAACATCTTCCGCCGAATCTTTAGTTGATGATATCCGAACGAAGGTCTATCTTGGAGAAAACTCCAGCTCCTCTCAACTAGTCGAACAGATCAACAATCCTTAGCAACGGATACTTATTCTTAATCGTCACTTCATTAAGTGCACGGTAATCAATACACATTCTAAGGCTTCCATCTTTTTTTCCTGACAAACAAAACTGGCGCTCCCCATGGCAACGAACTTGGTCTTATAAAACCCTTCTCTAATAACTCGTCGATCTGCTTCTTTATTTCCACCAACTCATCGGTAGGCATCCGATAAGGTTTTTTTGCTATCGGTGCTGTTCCCGGTACTAACTCAATGACAAACTCGATGTCATGGTCTGGCGGCATTCCCGGTAGATCCTCTGGAAATACATTTGGATATTCCCTGACCACTGGCACGCCATCTATGCTGACGGCTTTCACGCTATTAACAATTAATTAACCCTTACGAACTGATGTCGCTCGGAATTCCACCTTTTCTCCTCTAGGGCTCTCAATGGATACAATCCTTTGACCGCAATCCAATATTGTCTTATGCTTGGTTAACCAATCCATACCGAGGATAACATCTAAAACTTGGGCATCTAGAATAATCAAGTTCGCTAGGAACTCTACCCCATTAATTTTTAGCTTTACCCCAAACATCCAAGGTTAGATCTTAACTCGGATCACCGGGCTTGGACTAGCATCATACACTTAAGATTTTCATGCTCAAACCATTTTGGATGCAAAAGCTCGAGAGACAAATGAATCTGAAGCTCTGAATCAAATAATCTTATTGCAGTCTTGAGTTTACAAAAACTTACCCAATCTGACGTCGATGCTTCTGTGCTCCATCGGCGGTGATGTGGTTGACTCTGCCTCGAATAGTAGCTTGAGGCGTTGCTCCTGCCTGTCCAGCTCCTCGATTTGCTCCCATCATCGGTGCTTTAGCAGGTGTCGTTCCAAGGTTGAAACGTACTGGCATGATACCTCCTTTCTGGGGCATCTATTAGCATAATGCCGCAGCTCATTGCAACTGTAGCACCTTCTGGCGGCTGACTGCTGCACTTCTCCTTGGGCATTGTTACCTGAACCGTGTGATGATAACTCGTCACGGTGGTCGCGGTGCGGTGTTCTTTGGTTTGTTAACAGCTTGCGGTTGGAACTTAGCAAACTGTTGCGGGGTCATCCTCATTCACAGGTGGTTAGGACGTCCACCTGGGTTAGTCATCAAGCGCTTGCGATTTCCCAAGCTCCTGCGCTTATCCTCGTAATCAAAGCCTTGTTTACCAATTCTTGAAAATGCGGAAAAGTGTGGGTGTCGGTCCCACTTGTAGTCCCGAGTTTAATCCCTTCATGAATTGGGACTGCCTAGCCTTGTCCGTCGCCACATCTTCAGGAGCATAGCGAGCTAACTGCGTGAATTTGTTCAAGTAATCAGCCACCGGTTAACCTCCTTGCTTAAGCGCCCTGAGTTCTTCCTTTTTCAGGTCCATCATTCCTTCTGGTACGTGGTATTGGCGAAAGGCCGTTGCGAATTCTTCCCACATGATTTCCATGGGTGCCTCGTGAGTAGCACAGTAGTTCTCCCACTATTCTCGCAGGCTATTCCTCAAGGCGATGGGATGCATAAAGAACCTTCTCATGCCCTTCACATTGCGTGACGTACAACTTCCTCTCAATGGTTCTCACCAATCATACGCTTCCAAGGGGTTGGCGTTGTTCGAGAATGTTGGCGGTCGGGTCCTCATAAAGTCGACAATTTGGAATAAGGACGAGGTCCGCCGTTATTAATCTGAGTAGCGGGGTTGTTGATCTGCGACCATATTGGTCATCTCTTTGCATCATTATGCGCATCAAGCGAGTCTGCGCGCGAGAAAAGCTCCCAAGTTACGTATATCCATTGGCGGTGCACGATGCGGTGGTGCTCCTTCGTTGGGATTGTTGCGGCGCAGACCACTTCACGAAGCTCCGTTGTTGCTGCGGGTATTCACCATCCGCTTGATTGCTTCTTGGGTTAGGAAAGGTAGATGTAGCATAGATAAGATGCAAGAATTTCTAAGGCGGGAAACAGGTTAAACCCAACTTAAATAATCTTTATTAATACTTGGTATGGTTGCTTACAATGCCTAAGGGCTTTGCAACACATCGCACACTCGACAAACAATTAAGAACCAAACTAAACATGCAACCTTAACGTCTACTAAAAGGTAAAGGCTAACTTAAAGACGCGACTCAACACTCGAGTCTCAACACAACTCTAAGACCGACTCTCACTCATCCAGGCCACCTGGTTGGGGCCGATCCGTGCATACACGGTGGGTGGGCTGGCATGGGAGCGAACCTATCTGGTGACCTCTGCTGGCTCCTCGGGCTCCCACTCACGTTCTTCAGGGTCTTCTTCTTCTTCGGCGTCCTCATCCGGCTCCTGGACGACCTGGTCTGCTATCTCCTCAGCTACCTGCAAGGCCTCCTCCAACTCACCGATGACTCTGGCTGCGGCGTCACGGGTCTTTGAAGCTCTCGCCCGCCACTCTCAACGCCCACACGCTGTCTCCGGCTCTGCGTAGTGTCCTCGGTGCTCCTCCCTGGTGTGGCGAACTCAGCGAGGTGTACCGCAGTGGCACACTCCCCCTCCACGATCCGTCGACGCTGGCATGCTCGCACTGTCGGGTGAAGCCGAAACACGGTGTCGCGAAGCTCGTAGGCGTAGTCGTGGCAGATCCGTCGTAGAGCAAGTCTAGCGACCTCTGAACTCGACCTCGTAAGTGAACCTCCGGCGGTGATGTGGATCGGTCAGTGGTCTCGTCGCACTCTCGGCGAAGATGATCGACTGCGGAAGAATCCCGATGCACACCGTTGGCGTTCGGTTGCTTCCTCGGTGAAGCGGACGATCAAAGCCTCCAATCACTTGAAGAACTCTCCATAGCTCCATGGCGTAGCCACCACCTCGACTCGAAGATCGGAAGATCGGCATCTATTCAAAACAAAATTTTGAATAAGACCTCCACTCAAAGCAACAACGAAAAGAAGGTAATTTAGCAAGGATGAGAGTAGAGGGATGAGATAAGCCAAGGGTTTCTTATTAGTCAATTTCACCTTTTTCTTTAGAAAATAATTTTGGACACTCCTAAGAGATACCAACTACCTAGGGCCAAGACCTATAGTCAGTATGGCTCTGATACCACCTCTGTCGGGACCCGAATTTGCAAATCCGGACCCTCTGTGTATACCGCACTAGTCCAGGATCACGCTAGTGCACACAGGCGCAACATAGATGCTATCATAGTCGTACACAGCGAAATATAGCATAAACTTCAATGATTAATAATAACTGTTGTCTTACATGAATAATGCCTCACAGGGCTTAAATAAAAAGTATCAATGAAAAGCAGCGGAAATAGAATAAACGCAGTGGCGCTCCAGTTCGCCACAGGCAACTGATGAGGCTCGGACCCTAAGCATTCGCATCCATATAATCCTCCTCCACGAAGGGCGTAGATTCCTCCTCTTCTGAAGTTGTTGTTGTTGGGGTGAGTACATAAAGCACTCAACAAGTTGTGCACAATAATGCAAGTCTAATATTCTATATGCTTGGCTTAATCCAAAGGAATGGCTAATAAGGGTATTTTGCAATAAAGCAGCATTTAACAAGAATACAATAAATAGATTGGAAAGCAGTAAAACAAATCTGATAATTAATAAATTCAGCATTTACGAAGTAACCAAGTTTCTCAATCCTAAATTATTTTCCACCTTCCATGGCACCTTGCCATCCCAATAGGTTTTGTTTAACAAAAGTCTAACCCTTAGCTGTAATTCCGAGCATTGCCTAATACAGTGAGCACGGCTATTGAATAGATTGTACACTCTGCAGAGGTTATGCACTTTACCCACACGATACAACCAAACACCACCAAGGTGAGTGATCATAACAAAGCCTTTACAATGCTACATCTAGACCCGATCTTGCTCGCTAAGGTTTCAACATCGAAGGGTTAAACCACCACAACAGGCCCCCTCTTGCGCCATGTGAGTTAAACCGTAACCGGGACTCACTATTCACCACGACAAGATCAAATCTAGGTTTCACAAATTATTCAGCTAATTTTGTCCCATTCCAGACATGTGGTTGCAAGAAGGACTCAGGTCAAAGGCTTGAAAGGTTAAGTCCTTAAAGTGATTAAGGCAAGACTTCCACATACCCCTGCCAACCCTGGCCCACCTTGGCACACCGCCTTGCCACTTGCCCCAATCTAAAACCATTACCACCCGGTTGATTACCAAGCACCACATGCCATCAACATTTCAATCTAGATGTGTGACCTCCTCGCCACGACAACTTGATATCACGGTGCGACAGCACATGACACACCAATTCATAAACATTGTTCCATATTCTATTAGTCAAGATTAAGTATTAACATTCGGACACATGTGATGACGTGGCATGGCTAAGCAATCTATGACGGTCTAACTAGCCCATGTTGATTATCAATATTAACCAACTATAGTTCCACATCCTAGGGTGACAAATAGATCATGGCATATAATTGACAAGGTATGATTTAATTCAAATAGGCATATTATCTAATTCCCAGATTAATTGAAATCATTTATACACATAAATTATCATGCATAAAGTTTAATAGACAAAATAGCAATTTGGTGAAAATTAGGTGCAACATGATCAAAGCACAACTTGCCTTGGAGTAGGTGCTGGTCTTGCTCTGAGCGTGGGTCTTGAAGCGATGAATCTTCCTCCGGATCACCGAGCAGTTCAACGTCTACGCGAAACGATGCCAAAATAGCAAATAAACACCAAAATAGAGAGCAACCAAACTTCACAAATAAAATAAAATTCACCAATAAATAGATCTTGATTTTACAAATTTTTAGAAATTTGAATCACTCAAATCCGAGTTAAAATGCAAAAGATCTAGCCTTTTGAAGTTTGAATAAATACTGAAAATACAGAAAATAGAATAACCGATTTTTCAGAATTATTTTTCTATTGGAAAAGATATTTATTGCGCAACGCTGACGTCAACCCTGACTCGGACCAATCAGGCGCTGACACGTCGCCTGGTCCATGGACTCGGTCCATGGGACCGCCTCGTCCACCGTGGGCGTGGCCCACGGCGCCTCGCGCCACGCGCCGACACGCTGGCGACATCGATCGGTTGCAACGCCGCCCGCGCCGATGCTCGACACGCGGCGCACATCCGGCGACGATACAACGGCTAACACTCTAACGCACACGCAGCGCGATCTCAAGCGAACAAACTGATCCAACGGCCGACGCTTACCCGAGTTTGTTCGTTCTTACCGAGGCGTGGCGCGATCGCGTGGTCCGGCGAAGATCGAGCGGTGATGAAGCTTCCAGCGAAGATGGCGGACGGCGATGCGGCTTGCACCGGAGCGGAGGGCGACGACCACCGAGCGGCGTTCGCGCGACTCGGCGGGATGAAGTGGCTACCCGATGCGGCTTGCGAGGCGAGCCCGGATCTGGAACCGATTCGCGAACGGCGGCAGCGGAGCGCAAACTAAAGAAAAGCGGCCGGCGGCGCTTAAAAAGCTGCGGTGAGCTCTCTGCGACGGCGGCGGCGACTCGACGGCCAAGACTAGAGCGGCCCAGAAGCGCAAAGCGATGAGGAACCTCGGTGCAGCCACGCCTTTTATAGCCTCGGCATGCGCGCTAAAGCGGCAACCCTAAAATCACGCGGCGGCGGCGGCAGCGGCGGATTCGAAACCGAATCGGAGGCGATGGCGCGGTCCGTCCGATCTGCGATGAGCGGCTATGATTCCTCCGACGCGATACGATCCGATCCGCTCTTTCCAAAATCAACGGATGCGATCGGATCTTTCCAAAACAACGCAAGGAATCCTCACGCGCGATCTTGATCCAACGGTGAAGGCGCTAGGGTTTCGCGAAGGAGGCGGTAGTCGATCCGGATCCAACACACGCATGGCGGCGGCGAAGAGGGTCGACGGGCGCGACCGCGATGGGCGCAAGACGCACAAGATCTTTGAGCTTGGCCCGATCTTGTCCCAAGATTTTCAAAAGCTTTTGATTTAAAATAATTCCCGAAATTAGATTAATTCATTTAAGGCAATTAAAATATCAGGAAAAATCCAGGAAAATTCTCATAAATACTTTGAGACATTCTGAGCTCAAATAAAATATTTTTGGTAAAACTTTATATTAACTTTATCTATATATACATTTAGTTTTCACTAAAGGTTCAATATACTTAATTAAAATAAATTCAAATAATTTCTCGAAAAATCCAATAAATTCAGAAAATCACCAAAATGCACATAAGTGAAATTATAGGCCAAATTTTGGGATGTTACAGAAGTCGATTAGATCGAAAGTATCAATAAGTCTAATTAGCCTGATTAGGGCTAATTAGATGGTAAAGGTAGATCTTTCCAAAGAAGGCGATACGCAACAAAATCGGAGAAAATCAAACCTGATTGACGTAACCAAAGATGATCAACAATCGGCGATGCGCAACTTTATTGATCAAGATCGGATTACAAGAGAGAATCTAAATTACAAAAGCTACTCCTAGTCGACAGGAAAAGTAAATAAAAGTAATGTGTTGATTAATTGGGTTGTTGTTTTTTGCTTGCCCTCTTTTATAGCTGCCGGCTGATCGTGTCCTATCCCAACACGCTGTGAAAACTTGATCCGCATCTTCCTTAATTAGGTCAGCTCTTACCAAAATATCAACCTTTACCAAAAATATCGGACACCTTTCCCTGTTGGATATCGGCTATAATAGGTGTAATATCCCAAAAATTGCCTTAAGTATTGTTTTATTGAATTTTGTGCATCTTGTGATTTTCCTGCATTTATTGGATTTTTTTGGAATTTATTAGGATTTATTTTAAATTAAGTATTTTGCCTTTTTAAGAAAACTAATTGTATATAGATAAAACTAATATAAAGTTTTGCTAAAAATATTTTATTTGAGTTCAAAATGTCTCAAAGTATTTTTGAGAAATTTCTTGGAATTTTCTTGGTGTTTTTGTTTCCTAAAACTAATTAAGTGAATATTCAGAATTATGTTAAATAGAAAACTCGCGAAAAATTCTGGCGCACAATATTGGGCTGAGCCCAATACTGTTCAAGTGTGGCCCAGTTTGCGTGGCCCAACCGCTCAGCGTCGCCAGCCCGTGAAGCCTAATCAGGCGTGAGCCGTTGATCTTTGATCGTGCAGTTGAGGTTGAGATGAAACTGTAACATGAAAGGACCGTTGGATCAAGTTCAGATGGTGCAAATTGAGACACATCGGTTTAGGAAAGGTTAGATCCCGCCCGTTGGATTTGGAAAGGATGGATCGGATCAGATCATCTCAGGAGTGGTCTCGATCGTTGATCGTGGATCGGATGGTTGGGGTTCATTGTTTCCGCGTAGGACTCGGAGTCCGTTGCCGACACACCGCCGCCGCCATGCAAGACTAGGGTTTCGTGTGGAGCTCGAACGCCGAGGCTATTTAAGGCGTGGGTAGCCTCCTGAGGATCACCGCTTTGTTGCGCACAAGTAGACACCAGAAGCTTCATCAGTGCCGTCGTTGTTCGCAGCGGAGAGCTTGCCGAAGTTTCGAGCACGCCGTCGGTGGTTTTCTCCGTGTTTTTGTCACCGTCCGGGGTCCGTTCGCCGCTTGGAGGGCAGATTCGAGACCACATCACAAGACGGATCTGGGTAGCCAGAAAACGTTGCCGTTTCATCGCCGTAGCGCCATCAGGCCATTGTCATCTTAGTGATCGGTGTAGCCACGCTGTCGCATCGCCATCGCCAAGGTTCGAGCCCCGATGGCCGTTCGATCTTGCGTGCACGCTCCAAATCAAGCCACATAGATGCGCTACAGTAAACCTCATCTTCTATTGTGAATCGTTGGATCTAAATCGATCGGTAGGATTGCCACCATGATGCGCACAATTCGGGTCATTTGATTCGTTCTCTGTGGTATGGATCGAGCCGCACGCTCTAGCCAATTAGGCGATGCCACATGGTGGTGCGGGTGCCGAGGCGTCATACGTCGGGTTCATGGTGGACCGGGTGCATGTGCCACACCACTGTCACCATCTGATTGGCTCGGGTCAGGGTTGACGTCAGCATGACGTATCGCTGACGCAATAAATCAGTTTTTATTTTAAAAATAATTTGGTTTAATATCGATTATTCAATTTTCTGATTTTTAGAATTTTTGAATCTTCCGAGAGCTCGTTCTCCCTCATACGAACTCCGATTGAGGTGATTCAAATTTCTTAAAATTGAGATATACTTAATGGTGAATCTTATTTGATTTTTGGAGTATATTTGCTCTCTGTTTTGTTATTTATTTACTTCTCTTTCGATTCGCGTAGACGTCGAATTGTGCGAAGTATCTGAGGAAGGTCCGTTGACTCAAGATCAAGGTCCAGAGCAAGAATAAGGGCTTTTCTAAGGCAAGTTGTGCTTTGATCATGTTGAACCCATGTTTGCAAAATCGCTATTTTATTTTACTTTATTGCATACTATTTCAAGTATACAATTGTTTCAAATTAAATAAGGGGACTTAGCTAATTTACCAATTTGATCTATACCCTACCTTGTCATTTGTATGCCATGATCTTGTCACCCTAGATTGGTTCACTATAGTTGGTTAATACTAAAATCAATATGGGATGGTTAGACCGTGTTAGTTGCTTAGCCATGCTACGTCATCACATGTACTTGGATCATCAATGTTTAATCTTGACTAATGGAATATGGAACAATGATATGAACTTGTGTGACATGTGAGGTCATACAATGAGATTGAGTTGTAGTGGCGAGGGATGTCACGCAACGATGTTGAATATTTGATGGCATGTGGTGCTTGGTAATCAACTGGGGTGGTAATCACTTAGATTGTAGCAAGTGACAAGGGGCCGTATGCCAAGGTGGGCCGTATGGTAGAGGGTATGTGGAAGTCTTGTCCTAGTCACTCTAAGGACTTAACCTTGCAAGCCTTTGACCTGAGTCAATCATGCAACCACATGTCTAGTATGGGACAGTCTAGATGATTAATTTGTAATATCTTAGCTTGGTCCTATCAACGGCGGTGTGTCTCGAGTTATGGATCAACTCACATAGCGCAAGAGGGGGGCCCTGGATGTGGTAACCAGACCCTCCAATGTTGAAACCTTAGCAGGTAGTACTAGGTTAAGCCAGAGCATTGTAAAGGCTTTGTCATAATCTCTCTACGACACACCAAAGGAAGTGTGTTAATGATCTTGCACAAAGAGATGATCATGTCATGTGGGTAAAGTGAATAACCTCTGCAGAGTGTAAATCTATTCGGGTAGCTGTGCTCGCAGTATTGAGCAATGCTCGGGAATTAAAGTTAAGGGTTAGTTTAATTAAATGAAAACTTGGTTGGGATGGCGGGATTGCCATATGGAAGGTTGGAACTTGACTTAGGATTGGAAACTTGGTTACTTGAGAAATGTTGAATCTATCTATTATTGCTATTTGTTTTACTGTCTTTACAATCTATTTATTGTACTTATTTTTAAATCCTGCTTTATTGCAAAATAGCCCTGTTAGCATTTCCTTTGGAATAAGCCTTGCATATAGATATGTTAGAATTGCATTCTATGCACAACTTGTTGAGTGCTTTAAGTACTCACCCTTGCCCACAACAACATCACCAGTTGAGGAATCTGCATCCATGCTAGAGGAGGAGTACTATGAAGAGACAAATGTTTAGGGTGCTAGCGTTGTCAGTTGCCTGTGGTATACTGAGAGGTTACCTACGATTTCATTCCCCTGCAGTTTAATTTGTTGTTCAGCCCTTGTAACATCCCAAAAATACCCATATTATTATTTTATTATTATTTTGCATTTTGTAATTCCCTGGAATTTATTAGATTTTTTTGTAATTTAATTGGATTAGTTTCAAATTATGTGTAATAGCTTTTTGTGGAAATTAATTTAATATAGATAGAATTAATATAAAGTTTTATCAAAACTATTTTATTTGAGTTCAAAATGTCTCAAAGTATTTATGAGGGTTTTCTGGGAATTTTACTGATATTTTTATTGCCTAAAAACAATTAAAGGAATTTCTGGAATTATTTTAAATCGCAAACCCACAGAAAATAGATGGAACAGTACAGGGCCGAAGCCCAGCACTATGCGTGCGTGCGACCTATTTTCTGGCGTGGCCCAATCGCTCCGCGTCGTCGGTTGCCATTGGATTTCAATTGAAGGGCCTTCATCAAGCCACGTAGCTAGCATCGTTTCAACCATCGGATCGAGATCGTACGGTGGGTATCAAGGCGTACCGGTTCGAGTTTCTTCCGAATCCGTGCCGTTGCGGGAGACGTATGTGCGGTTAGGATCTTGCTGCGTCGGGAGTGTTTTGTGACCCTTGGATCACCATCGAGCGGAGTCGCGTCGTCGTCTTCACGAAGGACTCAGAGCCGTAGCCGCCGCGGACTCCTTGTCCGAGTCACTGGTGGAGAGGGAGGTGGCACTATAAAAGGGGCGCACCGGGTTCGCCTTGTAGTCGCAAACGAAAGCCCTATGATAGCTAGTCAAGAAGCACCGCCGTTCTGCCGCAATCGAAGACTTTCAGTCGAGCGTCACCGTGAGGGAAAGCCGCTGATTCGTTGCCGTCCGTGGGGGGAAGGCTCAGGACCTGCGTTGTTCACTTCGCCTTGTCACAGTCCATCTCGTGCGCGTTCGTTCTGCCAGAGCACCGCTGGAGAGGAGGTTCCCCGTAGAGGTCGCCGCCGTCGAAGAAGAAGACCGCGCTGTCGTGAGATCCGTGCACGTCAGGAGGTAGGCAGCATCGAGGCACGTCTATAGATTCCCTCACCGACCGTTGGCGGCGACCATAGGGTCCCATGCTGGTGGCGGTGACGTGGGTTGATGTTTCGCCAATGCGTGGCAGCCACGTGTGCGGCATGGAAAATGTGGCGGTCGCGTGGTGCTTGCGCGGCGGCCACATGTGCGTCGTGCTAGCGCTGAGTCATCGTGCCACATGCCCGCGTGTTAGAAAGGCCAGAGACTCATGGACCGGGTCCACGGTGGACCAGATCCAAACCGTGGACCGAGTCCATGGACTGGAGCGACGTGTCACCATCTGGTTGGTCAGGTCAGGGCTGACATCAGCATGACGCATTAATGCGGTTTTTCAGAATAAAAATAATTCAGGAAAATCGGATTTTCTATTTTCTGTATTTTTAGAATTAATTCAATCTTTGACAGGCTATAACTTTTGCATTTTAACTCGGATTTGGGTGATTCAAATTTCTAAAAATTTGTAAAATTGAGATCTATTTAATGGTTAATTTTATTTGATTCTTTGAGTTATCTATTCTCTTTTTTGGTGTTTATTTGTTATCTTTGCATCGTTTCGCGTAGACGTTGAGTTGATCGATACTCCGGGAGAGGATTCGTCGCTTCAAGATTACGTTCTAGAGCTAGACCAGGACCTTTGCCAAGGCAAGTTGTGCTTTGATCATGTTGAACCTATGTTTATAAAATTGCTACTTTGTTTTACTCTATTGCATGTTATTTCACATATATAATTGTTTCAAATTAAATTGGGACCAGCTATTATACCAATTTGATCTATACCCTACCTTGTCAATTATATGCCATAATCTATTGTCACCCTAATTGGTTCATTATAGTTTGTTAATACTAAAAGCAACATGGGATGGTTAGACCGTGTTAGTTGCTTAGCTATGCCACGTCATCACATGTACTTGGATCATCAATGTTTGATCTTGACTAATGGAATATGGAACAATGATATGAACTTATGTGTCATGTGTGGTCACACGATGAGATTGAGTTGTTGTGACGATGGATGTCATGCAACGATGTTGAATTGTTAATGGCACGTGGTGCTTGGTAATCAACTGGGGTGGTAATCACTTAGATTGGGGCAAGTGACAAGGGGCGAGTATGCCAAGGTGGGCCCGATGGGCAGAGGGTATGTGGATGTCTTGCTTCGATAATCCTAAGGATTTAACCTTGTAAGCCTTTGACCTGAGTCAATCATGCAACCACATGTCTGGTATGGGACAGCCTAGCTGATTAATTTGCAATGTCTTAGCTTTGGTACCATCATTGGTAGTGTGAGTTCCCGAGTAATGGAGTAACTCACATGGCACAAGAGGGGGGCCCTAGATGTGGTTTTCAAACCCACCAGTGTTGAAATCTTGACGGGTAGTACTAGGTTATGGCATGGCATTGTAAAGGCTTTGTTATAATCACTCGCCTTTGTGGTGTATGGTTGTATCATGTGGGTAAAGTGCATAACCTCTGCAGAGTGTGAATCTATTCGAATAGCCGTGCTCACGGTATTGAGCAATGCTCAGGAATTACAGTTAAGGATTAGCTTAAATAAATGGAATAACTTGGTTGGGACGGCAGAATTGCCATATGGAAGGTTGGAACTTAACTTAGGGCTGGAAACTTGGTTACTTGAGAAATGTTGAATCTATTTATTAATATTATTTGTTTTGCAGTCTTTACAATCTATTTATTGTATTTATTCATAAATGCTGCTTATTGCAAAATAGTCATAATAGACTTTTCCTTTGGAATAAGCCTTGCATATAGTTACGTAGAATTGCATTCTGTGCACAACTTGTTGAGTGCTTTATGTACTCACCCTTGCCAACAACAACATCAACAGCTGAGGAGTCTACACCTTTGTTGGAGGAGTTCCAGGAGGACACGAGTCGTTAGGGTCCGAGCCTTGTCAGTTGCCTGTGGTGAACTGATGAGTCATCTACGTCTTCTATTTTTCGCTGCATATTTCTTAGTTTATATTTCAAGTCTAGCCCTGCGTGGCTTAATAATGTAAGTTGGTCATAAGATCATACACTTAGCTATATCAATAAATGGAGTATTATTATCATTGAGTATGATGTGACATGTATCAATGTTAAGCTGTGTGCACTAGCTTTGATCCTAGGACTAGTGCGGTAAATACAGTGGGTCCGAATCAGTGGATTCGGGTCCTTACAGCCCTGTGAGGCATAGTCATGTAAGTTGACCT
The DNA here is from genome assembly GCA_036346275.1 of Otatea glauca. Taxonomy (NCBI): domain Eukaryota; kingdom Viridiplantae; phylum Streptophyta; class Magnoliopsida; order Poales; family Poaceae; genus Otatea; species Otatea glauca. Next base: position 51,704,487 of record CM070721.1, read on the forward strand.
TAAGGTCATTCAACTAGTATTATTTAATATATAATGTCGTTCCTAATGTTTTCCGCTGTGTATGATTGCGATATTCATTTATGTTGAGCCTGTGTGCACTATTGTGATCCTAGACTAGTGAGTATACACAGAGAGTCCGGATTTGCATATTCGGATCCCGACAATAGGTCAACCCATAGCCTGACAATTTTGACCATGCCTTGCCAAAATTTGGTGCAAACACCTACATAGTTAAATCGAGGTGAAGCGGTTAGCCAAGGTGGGGCTGCAGCAAGTTGTAGGAGACAGTGTGATGATTTGGACGCGGTACAATGTGAGTTGGCGGTGAAGAGGGCCGGGCGGGAGCGGCGACCGGTGAGGTTCCATACATGGTGGCTTCTATCTAGACTATGTTCCGCAGGGTGCTCTTTTGTGTAGGAATGAAAACAGTTTGATAGTTTCTGACTAATCTGGACTATTTGCCGATGCGGATTATGTCAGATATTTGTTGGATAGTATCGAATCAAAGAAGAATATGGATTTTTTCTATCGAATACAGATACGGATTCGGTAGCTCAGTATTCATCGAATACGTATATGGATCTGGATAATCTAGGATATTTATGGGATGAATTATCCGGATATGTATGCGGGCTGGGCAAAGGCTATTCTTTTGGTCCAAAAAGTTTCTAAATTTCAAAATCGCTTTCTAATTTAATTAATCCATAAATCAATTTTTAATTATTAAAATTGGGAAAGTAGCTCTAAAATTTACGAGATTTTTTGAAAAAGTTCCTGATACAATCTATCTTTAAAAAAATTATTTTCAAGATTTTAGCTACTTTTAAATTTTCTCAAATATTCAAACATTATTGTCATTAATAGGAAAATATTTTAAATAAGTAGCTAAAATGCATAAAAACTCATAAATACATAACTTATTATTTAAACATAATTCAACAAAGAATACATATCTTGGGTCATTACATATTCTTCATGAATGTTTAGATCAAATAAACTAGTTACATTTTTTTGTTCATTTTGCGTGTGCAATTTAAAGGGGTTTCATGTCACCTATACATAATGATACAACACTATCTCTTCATCTGGGTCAGTTCACAACTTTTTAGAAAAAAACCCAGAGTGATAGATGATTCGATGCAGGTGAGAAATATAGTACAAAACATCACTATTGGTCTGACCACAGAATTGGTAGTGATGAGTCGATAGTGATGACCATCGTCATAGTGATGAAGATGGTCATCACAATCGGTTTCTGAGGTTAGAACCGATTGTGATAATATGCATACTAAATACCAAACACCTCCTCGCGCTTGACCTAGCCTCTTGGCTTCTCCTCCTGATCCATTCAAATACCAAAAGACCAGGCGTCCACCTCACGCTTGACCTTTCGGCTTCTCCTCCATTCTATAAAAGGAGTTTACTCCACTCCACCCTCTCACCCCTCTGCCACCCCTCGTCCGTGGCCTGCCCCTCTGACTCCCCTCGCTCGCATCACCCACCTGCCTGTTAGACGCTCGTATCGCACCTCCACCTCCACGGTGCCTGTGTCGCCCCTTCGCCTTGCCTGCGTCGCCCTAGCTCCGCCTCTCTTTGCCCGCGTCTCCCCTTGGCCTCCCTGGCTCCCGTGGTGCACCCCATCCCGACGACAAGGAATGTGTTGGCACGACAGTGGAGAACCAGATCCGGCCATCAATGTCTCTGCCTTGTGCAGCTGATTTTGAGGTTCGACTCCGCACTCGGTGTGTCACATGTACGGAAGGGGCACTGTATCTTCATCTTTCGGGCCAACAATACCTCCTCAAAAGTGACAGTAATAGGATTTCTGGGACAACGGCATGATTGCCTTGCCTTGCCCTGTCATCTGAACAAGCTTTGTGTGCTTGTTCCTTAATGGGTATTCTCTAAATTATTCACAAATTATTACTGCCGGTTATATGCTCGATGATGCTTTTGGGTCTATAGATGAATTAAACAATTGCAGTAGTAAATGTGGTCTTGAACTAGAAATTTACTTCTTGTTGATGCAAGAAAGTATTGTTTGTGCTTCACTGTCTTTAGCTTAATTGATCAAATTATTCAGTACTCATTGTGATGCTCTTTTGATTACTGCTAAGTATATTGATTGCTTTGTCGTTAGTAGTACTATTTGTTCGGCTGTTAAGGTACCTACTGGCTGAACTAATCATAATATGATTTTTGATCAATTGAACTGTGAAATTGATTCTAAAATACTTTATAGTGTATAATTTAGGAAGGTAAGAGTTCAAGGCCTTATTTGCTTGGTTAATTGTCTAGTTCAACTTCTGATTATTTGACCCTAGGTATAGTGGAGGTAAGGGATTAATTCTCTAGTAGTTCTACACCTTGTTTGCTAGGAAGCTAAAGGTTTATCCTTCAGTAGCCCAACACCTGAGAGCATTTTAACATTCAATTATTCATTAATTTGCTAAAGAGACATGATTCATTACTTAGTCGACATAAATTTTATGAGTTGCTTTATCATTTTGGTTATCTCGGTTTTGCTAGCTTTGAATTGTGTAATTATCATAGAATTGTTAATTAGGATTAGTCTAAAATATTTGCTCTTAATATCGCATTATATTCAACATGATGTACAATCGTTAACTTAGAAGAGAAATGTACTGCTATACTTCTACATGATCAAAATAGTAAGGCCTAAAATGGACTTCTCAAATAAGTAGATCCAACTATTTGGGCCATTAGAGTATGTACAATAGTAGAGATAAATGATGATTATATACTCTTCCATGTTATCTAAAGAACCTCATACATAGATATCGTCTCCTCATTCTTCGTCACCAAACGGATCTGATGCGACGACGATAGGAAATTCAAGGTATGGTCCAAGAGGAGTAAATAAAAGGCCCCAGGTCCAACCCTCCATACAAGGCTGTTTTGGATGCTTCTCAAAGTAATAATACCTCATGAGTGTTGATGAAGGTAATAACATTGTAATTACTTTATGCATTTCATTGCTCAAGTGATCATGTAAGTACTATATTAACTAGTTTATTGTATCTTTGCAACCTAGTAGGAGATACTTCAAACAAACGTTGGCTATAAAAATGATATAAAAGATCGAAAAGTTATCATATTTTTGAATGACTGCTCTTGTGCCAAGAAGTTCTGTAAGGAAAAGGTTGTTATTGCATTACAGGGCTACTTGAGGAGAGTTATGTTAGAGGATTCTACTACTATTTCTGCATTGAGTATGTATCCATATCTGAGTTATGTTACAGGATTGTGCTACTGATTTCTGCATTGAGTATGTATTCACATTCACTGTCAATCTGTGAATATGTCAATCTGTGAGTATATTATGAATGTAAATATACTGTGAATTTATCAATCTGTGAGTATATTGTGAATGTGAATATATTGTGAGTATACTATCAATCTGTGAATATATTGTTAATTTGTCAATTATGCATATACTATCAATCTATGAATTCCTGGTGTTGTTCCAGCAAAATAGCCTAGGATTTATCTCTATCAATTTTAAGCTTAGAACCGATAGAGACGTGTGATCTCTATCGGTCCTGAGTGTGGAACCGATAGAGATCAGGATGACATCGCTATCGGTTTGAGCGTGAAACCGATAGAGATTCCTTAATTATCTCTATCGGTTCCGAACTCAGAACCGATAGTGATAATTAGTCTTTCCGGTCAGTTCCGAGTTCAAAACTAACCCGCATGACGCTATATCTCTATCAGACGAAAACCGACCCTGATAACCACTCGTCATCACTGTGTAAAGACTTTGTATCACCATCAAAACCGACCCAGATAATGAAAAAGAACCGATCCAGATGATCATTTCTATAGTAATGAGAGAGATTGGACTTAGAAGCAAAGAAGTGCTTGCCGGTCGGTTTCAGCTTTATCACTGATGGCTAACGGCAAGCGGCACATGCCGATGAAAAGATAAAGGAGCAAAGCAGGATATTGGGCAATCAAAGGGACCATGCCGATAGAGCTGGAAAGTTTGAAAATCAATTTGTGCTAGTCTGCTAGATCGATAAGGTGTAAAACTTCTGAGGTCTGACACGTTAAATAGAATGTAGGCGTCGCGCACAAACATTGAGCTATTGACTGGAGTTCCGAGAGGCGGCTCAAGTTTCATGCTAACTAGTACTAATACCAAGAATTTTTTTTACTGTAGTGACCCTATTGAATTTTTTATTTATGAGAATAACCTCTGTCGTGCTGGAATGGCAAAAATAGCCCTCTTCATGCCTCCGAAGCGTTGCGTATGTTAAGGAACCTCGCTATCGAATAGTCCGGGGTTCCCGAACAGATCTAAAATTGGAGAACAGACAGAGAGAGACACAGGTATATGGGGAGAGCGACGGCGAATTCTTTATTGAATTTCTGATTGCTTGTACATAGGGGAACCCTCCTCCTTTATAAGCGCTTACCTAGGGTTTGGCTAAGGGGCCAACGTGGGCTTTCCATGGGCCACGAGGGTTTCTAACACTCCCCTTGTGCCCTTTGCGCGAGATGCATATGCCTCATCAAAACTCCAGAAAAACCCAGTGGGAAAAATACTTGGAGAAAGAGTACATAGCATACGCTTACTATGTTGCACGAATTGCCTCGTTAAAAACCTTATGCAAGAAAACTTCATGAAAAACTTGCTAAGGAAAAGAGTACAATTCTCCCAACTTCAATTGCTATTCTTCAAGATTCATGTTGGGTATTCATAATTCATGCTCAGGATTCATGTGGGAGTATGTGGAATACTCCCCCTGAAATCTGCACTTCTCTAAGTCTCATCATCCCAATTCCTTTCACGCACCTTTCAAAGGTAGATGCTGGGAGTGATTTAGTGAACAAATCTGCAAGATTTTCACATGACTTAGTATGCAATATCTTGATCTCGTTCATCTTATGCAATTCATGAGCATAGAAGAACTTGGGGTTGATATGCTTCGTGAGATTGCTCTTCACATAACCCATCTGTGCTTGGGCAACACAAGCTGCATTATCTTCATAAATTATCGTGGGGGTTTGCTCAATGTTCAAACCACATGACTTCTGGATGTGGTGAACCATTCTTCTGAGCCATGCACATTCACGAGATGCTTCATACAAAGCGATGATTTCCGAGTGGTTTGTCGACGTCGAGACAAGAGTGCATTTAGGCGACTTCCAAGAAATTCTGTTCCTCCACATAGGAAAACATAGCGGTTTGGGACTTGCCAGTATGCGGGTCTGATAAGTACCCAGCATCGGCGTAGCCAACCAAATTCAATTCATTGTTTCTTCTGGAAAATAGACCGAGGTCTTTGCTTCCTTGGAGGTAACGGAAGATGTCCTTGATCCCTTTCCAATGCCTTTTGGTGGGTTACGCCTTTGTGCAGAGCTAGCAAATTCACAGTGACGCAATGTCACGCCTAGTGCTATTCGCAAGGTACATGAGCGCTCAATTGCACTCGATATGGGAATTCTGCTCCCGTGACTTCCTCCCCTCTTCTCTAGGTGCTGTATGAGTCTTGGTGCGCTTGGGTGACCTTGAGCCATTGGAGTCTTTGCGGGATATGCTTTTCAAATCCAAATCTTTCCAACACTTTCTGCGTGTAGGTTGATTGATATACCAAGATTCTTCCTTGGACATGTTCAAGCTGCAAGCCTAAACAAAACTTGGTTTTACCCAAATCCTTCATTTCAAACTCGGACTTCAAGTATGAGCATGCTTCTTCAATTTTTCATCCGTCCCAATGATGTTCAAGTCATCTACATAGACGGAGATTATCTGAGAATCCATTCGGGATGTTGTATAAACACACATGGACAATCTTATTTGTTTGTGTAGCCTTTCTTGCAGAGAAAGTCACTTAGCGATTGTACCACATTCTTCTGATCGCTTCACCCATACGGTGATTTCTCCAATTTCACTTGTGCATGGTTTCTATTTGCTCCATCTTGGTTGGGATAGGAATTCCTTAGGTACTTTCATGTATATCTCGAATCCAAGTTTCCATCTGAGTATCTTTGTGACAACATCCATTAACTTCATTCTCAACTTCAAGTTGACTGCCATTGAGATCAAATATCTAAAGGTAATTCCTCCCATGGCCGGAGAATAGGTTTCTTCATAATCAACTCCGGGACGTTGAGTGAAACCTTGAGCTACAAGCCTTGCTTTGTACCTTACAACCGTTGTTTTCATTTCTCTTCGAACAAAGACCCATTTGTGACCTCTGAGGTTTATATGGGGAGGTGTGCGGCATCGGCCCAAACACCTCTCTCTTGTTGAGAGAGACTAACTCTGCGATGATTGCCTTTTCCATTCTTCCCAATCTAGCCTTTTCTTGCACTCTGCGAGAGATGCGGGCTCGAGATCATGATCAATGATCGAGGCAATCTTCTTTGCAAAGTATGCATCAACGTTGGTCGTTGCTCTATTCGAGGATTCTCCTGTTATTACAAAGTTTATGGCCATTTCTTCATGGGGTGCTTCATGCACTTCTACTTGCTCTTATTTGCTATTCCCTATCACAGAGCAAGTTTCTTTAGCTTTCATCGCCTATGTGTGCGCACACATTATTTCCGCGGCTTCTGCGATGGAAGATTCAAGTCAGGAATTGCCTTTTCCATTGGCTTCTTTCGGTGCAGTCTCAGCGGCTCCCCTTCTTTCATTGGGGCATTTTAGTGATTGGTTGTAGTAAGTCCTCTCGCTTGATTTTCTCCAGACGTCTCCGGTACTTTGGGTTTGAGGAGCAGTTACTGCTCTTTTCTTTGAGGCCTCTGAACAGGTTGAGGGATACCTTCTATTTTCTTTGGTATTTCCACCCTCTCTGGTGCATTTCTTGCTGGTACATGCGACTTAACCACGCCCTTCAGATCACAAAAATGATCAGGCAGTTCATTTGCTAAATTCTGCAAATCGATTATCTTCTGGACTTCTTGATTTGCTTCATTAGTGCGGGGGTCATGTGCGGGGATCCCAGTGGAATGCCATATGATTTCCGGCATTTTCATCCAAAGGTTGATTTCCTCCCCTAATGACGGAAACGATCCTCGTCAAAGATGCAATCGTGAATCGGTCGTATGCAAGTCTCGATCATGAGTTCCAAATACCTGATTATGGATGCACTCTCATAACCAACGTATATCCCAGACTTGCGGAGAGGGCCCATTGCGATCACGAGGGGTGGTATAGGTACATATACCATACACCCAAATTTTCTAAGACGGGAGATCTTGGGATGATCCCGCGCGAGCCGCATAGGAGAATGGATGTTGTAGGCCGACGGTCTGAAATTGATAAGAGCTGCTGCGTGCAGGACTGCGTGTCCCCAACAAGTGTTGGGCAAGTTACAACTCTGCAAAAACGGTCTGGCAATGAACTTAATCCTCTTTATTAGTGCTTCTGCTAGTCCATTCTGCGTATGGACGTGCGGTACGGAGTGCTCAACTGCTATCCCTGTTGCCGTGCAACAATCATCAAATGCCTTTGAAGTAAATTCTCCAGCATTGTCCGTTCTGATGGACTTCACGCGATGATCAGGGAAAGCATTCTTAATTCTTATGATCTGCGAGATCAGCTTTGCAAAAGCATGGTTTCTTGTTGATAACAAGTATACATGCGACCATTTCGAGGAAGCATCAATGAGCACTATAAAGTATCGAAACGGCCCTGACAGGGGCTGAATCGGACCGCAAATATCCCCCTGGATGCGTTCCAGGAATGCAGGGATTTCACTTCGCACTTTCATGACAGAGGGTCTAGTTATTAATTTCCCGGTGGCACATGCAGGGCACACAAAATCTTCATGATTCGGGAAATTTTTAACATTAATACCATGACTTTGTGAGTTGTTCACTATATTTCTCATCATTCTAAGACTAGGATGGCCTAATCTACCATGCCATAAAGAAAATAACTCAGAGCTTCTAAAACAGTTTTCACGGAAGTATACACTTCGGGTGCATGCATGTTCGTGTAGTACAACCCAGATTCATATGAGGGACATTTTTCTAATACCATTTTTCCACATACCGCGTGCTTCACAATGCACAGTATTCTTTGCCATTTTCTTCATTGGTTTCTCGTGAAAACCATTGGCGCGGATGTCTTTAAAGCTTAAGAGAGTACGTGTTGATTCAGGGTACAAAAGGGCTTCTTCAATTACCAGAGTTGTACCCATAGGCAATACAATAGTGGCTCTTCCTGAGCCGATTACATATGAGTCGCTTCCTGCGATCGTAGTAATCTTTCCAGCGTTCTTCGTGATCGACTGGAAATACTTAGACTCTCTTAAGATAGTATTTGTTGTGCCACTATCAACAATGCATATCTCATCCATTTAGGCGCTACACGATTTCTAGATGTAAGAAATATAATTCCAATCAAACAGAGGCAAAATAATTCAAATATTGTTTGTAAATGAAAGAATGCTGGAATAAAGAATAAATTGCATATATATTCATGAGAGAAGTATGCTCTTCTAGAGCTTACTATTCATTATTCAAAAGAAAATGCTAACAACCATAATCTAAAAAATGCGATTCATGCATTTAAACAAGAAGTCTGCGGTTTGATCGTTACGCTCGACGGTAGGTTTCGTGTCCTGCGAGGACCCTAGATCAATCGCAGCACGGAGCTTCTTGCCCCCAAGAACGATCTTCACGTCCGATGCCCAAGTGAGGTATTTCTGACCGTGCAGGGCGAGTTCTTCAAACTCACGATTCATGATTCATGATTTCAAAATTCCGACATTAGATTACTGCGTGTAATCTAATAGAAAATGGTTGCAATAAGCATAAAGTATAGAAAATAAATTGCTATGCATTGCAATGGATTCAAAATTCATGAAGAAAATTCATAAAACAGAGAAATAGAGCAAGAAAAATTAAAAACAGAGCCAAATAAAATCTTCTTGATTTTCTGGCAATTTTTTCAAAATTTTCTGCAATTTTTTCAAAATTTTCTGCGATTTTTTTCTTTTTTTTCTTTTCTTTTCTTCTTTTTCTTTTCTTTCTTTTTTTCTAGGCGAACGGCCTTTTTGGGCCACCCCTTTTTTTTCTTTTCCCGCCTGGCCACTGGGCTTCTTCTTGCGCGTGGCCTTTTGGCTTATTGGGCTGCTCCTTTACCGTGCCTTCGGCCCGGATGGCCTGCTCGGCTGAAGAAAACACGGCGGCTAGGGTTCCATCCCCTAGCCGCCGCATACCCATTTTCCAAGCGCAAGGCTCAAGGCTCAAGGCGCACCATCTCCGGCAGAGAGCAGTGCCGGCGGCAAGAAGAGGGGAAAACCGGCGACTAAGAGCCGGGCCAGCGGTCGGCGGCTTGTTGCGAGCACGTCGCCGGCGGAGGCGGCGCCGGCCGGCGGCGCTTCGCTCTCGGCGCCGAAGGCGGCGGCGCAAGGAGGCGATGGTGTGGCTGCATGCTCGCGGATCGAGACGCGCACGTGTCGGCCGTGTGCGACGATGCGGCTTCATGCCGGCGGCGATTTCAGCCGGCGCGCCGCATGGCGGCGGTTTCGCCTCGGCGGCGCCGTCTTGCGCGCGGCGGTGGTGAGCCGAGGCCGAGACAGGCGTCGGCGACACCGGCGGGCGGCCGTCGGGCGCCGGCGCGGGCGCCCGCCGAGGCGCATGGTGGCGATGGCGCGGTGCATGCCGACGGGCTGGGCCGAGGCGGCAGATGCGCGCGGGCGGATCTGCGACGGTGGCGGGCGATGCGATGCGGCGCGCGAGCGGCTGCGTGCGGATGGCGGACGGTGTGGCCGAGGCAAATGAGCGCGTGCGGCTGTGTCGAAGTTCGACAGGCGCCGGTTCGGCCGGTGCGGCGCGAAAAACGATGGTGGCGGGCGGGCGACGAGGCGCGACGGCCGCGAGCCGGGCGGCGCGCGGCTGGCCGGTGGAGGCGACGGCGACGCCGGGCTCTGGCGGCGTGGCTGCCGGACGGCGCGCTTTCCGTCTCGTGTCGGGCCGTCGGCGGCGGACGCGGACGGGCGAAGCCTTGGCGGTGCGGCGGCGGGTGTCGCAAGCGAAGGCCGAGGCGGTGCCGAACGGCGGCGCGCTGCGATGTGGCGGCCGGGCGGCGCGGTTCGAGCGGGCCGAGGCGACCGGATCGGCGACGCGGACCGGCGGCAAGACGGTTCGGTGCCGGCGCTGCGCTTCGTGCCGGAGAAGGAGCGCCGTGGCGCTGGCCTGGCGGCGCGCGACGGAGGTCGAGATGGCGGATGGCTACGGGCCAAGGCACAGGCGGCGGGCGGCTGGCGGCGCTTCAAGCGCACGATGGCGGCGGCGGTGGCCGGGAGCGCCGCCGAGGCAGCGTGGCGGCGCCTCGCGGCGCGAGGGTAGGCGCGGCGGCCGGGGTGGCGCCGTGGCTTCGTGCCGTGCCGGACGATGATGTCTCATGCGGTTGCAACGACGGCTACGAGCCGCAGCGGCTGCGCTTCGGGCACGAACCGAGGTTGCGCGCGGTGCTTTGGTAACTTCATGTCGTGCACGCAACCGAGGTGGCAACGGTGCTTCGTGCTCTTGTTGATGAGGTTTTTTTCTTTTTCGTGATGAGCGGTGAATTCATGTATTTGTGGTGGCCGTGCGAGACGCGGCGAGCATTCTTCGTGTAGCTTCGTGCCACGTAGGATAGATGCATGCATAGAAAAAGAACGATTAGATTCAAACGCTAATCCCACCTTTTCTCACCTTTTCAATCTGATCTCCGGTAGAGCTTCGTGCTGATAACGTGTTAAGGAACCTCGCTATCGAGTAGTCCGGGATTCCCGAACAGATCTAAAATTGGAGAACAGACAGAGAGAGACACAGGTATATGGGGAGAGCGACGGCGAATTCTTTTTGAATTTCTGATTGCTTGTACATAGGGGGGAACCCCTCCTCCTTTTATAGCGCTCACCTAGGGTTTCGGCTAAGGGACCAACGTGGACTTTCCATGAGCTACGAGGGTTTCCCAACAGCGTACACGTGTATTGCTGAGGCCGAGCGCTGCAACGTAGTGATCGAGCGCTGCAAACGTAGTGACACAGCGGTCCAGAGAAGGAGCGGCACTGGCGGAGCTGGTGCAGCGGCTGGGAGGCGTTGCATGCGCATGCAACGGCCGGGGAGTGTGGCATGTGCATGCAACGACCGGGAGCGCTCCTCCGTGTGGGCCCAGGCGCATGCAGAGCAGAAATCATGCATGGGCACCTCTGCAAAGCCTAGAGATTCCCCGCAGGTCCCGCCATACACGCGAGAAGTGCCCAAACCGATCGGCCCCTACGCTGCTTTTGCCGGCACCATGTTCACGGGTCTTCACACATGTTGCCTCTCCAAGACCGGTCCTGGTTGGCATTGGCACGCGGCGGTTCCACAAAACCGGCCTCGGGTTGAGGCGCTGCACACGTCACGTAATTTTTTCTTTGCATCACGTCCATCCGTCCAGTTCGCACGCTAAAACCACCGACCGAATTTGGCTTCTCCCGCACAAGAGCTCAAGCCCTCGCTATAAATGACGACTCACATCAGGTAGTGGACAAGGGAAATAGATCAGAGGTAGAGCGAGGGAGTTTAGCAGGCGCTTAGAGAGCAGAGAAAACTGAGAGCTCGAAGAAGAGAGATAGGAGAAAAAAAAGGGAGGCGAAAAATAAGTGCAAATAGAAATTTGAAATCGGAATTCCGGAGGAATTTAGTCGGTGTTCATAGTTTAGTGAAATTTATGTTAAGTCAACCTTTTTTTGAGTATTTGATTCAGGATTCGTATTTTGCAAGTATTCTTCAGGAATGTTTTTTTTGCAAGGAATATGTCAATAAGGACAGGACTCCCTTCTCTAAGTACGAGTTCATTGCTGAGGACGTATGGCAAAGTTTTGTTGAGGCGAAAACGACGGATGAATTCGTGCGTCAAAGTGAAGCCCACAAGGCCCTGCAGGCAAGGAGCACCCACCCTCACAGACTTGGCACCACTGGGTACACGGGGAAGAGGGACCAATGGGAGAGGGAGGACGAGGAGGCCTGTGTGCCATTTGCATCTATCGTTGACCAGCACGCCAGAGACTGGTTGAGAGCAAGGTCAAGTACCACGTCTTCTGGCATCGTCTCCTTTACAAACCCCGCAGACGAGGAAGTCTACCAACGCCTTGTAAGATATCAGACTTCCAATTTTGTACATAATTAGTCCGTAATTTCGTAAGTGAAATAACTTGTGGTGATCTTGCAGGTAGCGTTGAGTACACAATCTTCTGAGGGCACTTTTTTGGCAGACAGGGAGAAAGATGTACTCTCCACGGTCTTGGGAAACAAGGAACACCCTGGTCGCACGCGAGGCATGGGGGTTTTTGTTCCCTAGAAGTCGGGATTCCCAGATAACTCAGACAAATACCGGAGTAGGAAGAGAACCAAAGCAGAGCGAGAGGAACGACTGATACAAAAGATTGAGGAAAGACTAAGAGAAGAATTCAACAATAAGATAAGAAGCCTCGAGAAAAGGCTCAATAATTAGCCTGCGCAAGTCCCAGATGTATGTGGGCAAATCAACCCCACTACTAAAAAGAGCAGCTGTGATTCGGGGGTCGCGTATCCATTTATTGAAGGGGCGCTGATTCACGAAGATTAGTGTGGATGGTGTAAATGATAATTTCAAGACCGTCCCGCTACAGATGCCCCCAAATAATGAGATCGTGACACTGGGGGACGCCATTCGCACTTTTATCCAGTGGCCCAGCAGTGACATCTCCCTGGACGCCCGTCCTCCATCACCAAAGCTTCCCCAACTGCCTGAGTCATCTGCTGCACCTCAGCAGGGCAACAAATCGGCTCCCGTGCCCCCTGCATCAAAGGACTTTCAGTGGGATGGTGCCCACTCGTCTCCCGTGAAGACTCCCTATAGAAGAAAGCAAGTCAAGGGAAAAGCGAAGCAGATCACGAAGAAATTGGACTATCCAATTGCCACGCTGGCCCGAGTATACCAACTAGGAGAGCCTTTTGTAACAGGAGAGCGCATGAAGAACCTTTCTATGGCTTGCGTTAGATTGCAAAATTGGTACATGGAACAAGCTAAAAAATCAGTGCAAGACCGCATAACGAGTATCTCGGTCAGCTTCAAGCCTAAGCATCTATTCAACGAGTCATCGGGAGGATTATTCACAGCCGACTTCAAGGACCTTTTTTATTTCTTCAACCTCGACGCCCTCGACGTCGCGCTCTTGAGATGCTGGACATTGTAAGTGTATGCAATCACAGTGTACATTCGTGTAATACTGATAAAAGTCATATATATATATATATATGACTCAATGCTTTCGTATATTTAGATACATGATCTGTGAAGTGAGACAGAACAAACAACCGGTGGGTTTCCTGGACCCACACATAGTCTCCAAGCAAACAATGGACAAAGATTTAGTATTTGTCGATAAATACGTCGAAGAGGCCCTGACGGCTCAAAAAGATAAAGAGTTCATACTTTTACCCCACAACCCAGGGTAAGTGCTACTTTGATTTGCACTATGCTCGCAACTCTGTTCTGTTATTTGACCATGGCAACATACCTGTGTAGGTTTCACTGGGTTCTCATTGTAATTCATCCATCGACGAATCGGGTTATTTACCTTGATTCCTTACAGAGTGGCAGCCACGACTTAAAACCTATCGCAAAATTAATCACCAAGTAATTAATCATGTTTCCTCCAAAGATAACATGGTCATGTAGGTTGTTCAACATGTATGTTTCTCCTGGAATAGCTGAGGCTAACCTTTTGCAATCACGTAGTGCGTTCAAAGTGTACAAAGCTTATGGAGGACCTTCTGGCAAGGACAGGGCGAAGCTGAATCACGATTTTAAGTTTTCGGTATTCGCTATACACAATAATCCTATATATACTACGTAATAATGATTCTAGAACTAACCAAATCTACATTTGAAGTGCCACCAGCAGGGAAAGGGAAATAACCGTTGTGGATTTTTTGTTTGCCACAACATGTAACTCCTTGTCACTAAGAAAACGCCCAATCAGGTAACAACTGCGTTGGCATAGGCCGATCTAGAGCAAATTCGAGGACAGCTTTGTGCCTTCTTGCTCAGTCAAGTCTTAAATGAAAATGGCGAGTTCCACACTGTCTTATAACTTCAGGAGTTGTATTTTTTCTGAATTACCATTTGGGTTAATTGTCAAACTTGTGTTGTGGATTTGTAAATTGTAGTTATGTATTCTATTAATTGGTTAATGGTATTGAGTTACATTTGGTTAATATATTTGAGTTCATTTTTGAAAGAGATGTGCCGTGCAATATTAATCTATACGCAATCTGCTTCGCGCTGTGATGTAATCTGAGTTGATTGATGAAATGGATGTAATGCCTATAATCTGAAATGGTTGTAATGTGAGTTTATTTAGTCTGTAGTCTGCTTTTTCCAGAGGGCGTGGCTAGCATTTCCTGAGGCTAGCCAATAAATAAGAAAATAGTTATCTGTTGGAAGTCGTATCACATATGATTTTTAATTAAAACGGTCTGTGATGTAATGATTTAACAGAAGGTTTCAAACTAAAACCGTCTGTGATATCATAAAATCACAGACGGTTTTTTATTAAAAACCGTCCGTGATGTAATGATCTCACAGACGGTTTTAGTTTGAAACCGTTTGTGATATGCCGTAACATCACTGACACATGGTTACAGACGGTTCGAGGAACCGTCTGTGATGACGGTTCCGAACCGTCTGTGATAAGCTTTTCTGTAGTAGTGAACAGGTCACACACTCACACATTTTGATGACTACACTCACAAAGATCATGCATGCTGCAACTAAGAACATACACGCAGAACCACTTTGACAAATAGCAGCTAACTATATTAGCTGCATGGTAGCTTCCCAAATATTTCTCATGCTGTCACCTTTATGCATAGAAATCCCCTTGTACCAAACTTCCGACAGATGCATGTTTTGTTAGTGAATATGACAACTAATGTAGTGCAATAAAAAAAGGTTTTCCTACATTGTTAGCTACTTACCTCAACTGGTTGTTACCTACTTAGCATAATGAAATCATCATGTGCATAGCATAATTAGCATACTAGTTAGCTACTTAGCATATTGAAATCATCATGTTCTTAAAGAATGAAGTATTAAACATGCTAGATGCCATGATTTAATTCTCCTAACTAACAAGACAAGCACAGTACACTCATCGAGCTACCACAGCGAAAATCGACATCAACGCACCAACAATCACAAGCACATGGTAGTCATCACCTAGAGCAGCGAAAATCGGCAGTTTGACATCGAAAATCGACCTAATATATGCAAAAACCACTCGGTTTACATGGAAAATCGACGCATGCTGGACACCGAGCGACAAACCAAAAATTTTGAGCGAAAAATCGAGCTTACCGCTCGGTTTTCATTGCTTCTCCGGTGAAAAGGTGGTCAGTGGCGGCAGATCTCGTCGGCTTTGGCGCGTGAGGGCTTGGGGAACACGAGATCTATTAGAGGTGAGAGAATGGCTGTCGGAACCGGGCTCATGCGCATTAAATCTGGCTTCCAAAGTTGACTGGCCCCTTTTCAATTTTCCTCATTCAAACGTCTCCTAAATTCGATTTTTTCACAAATTTTCATCCCATATGTGACAATGATATTAGCTAATTTTAGGAATTTTTTCAATAAATTTTTAAAATTTTTAAATTTGAATTTGAATCGGATCGGTTTTTCACTCGGATTGAAATGCCAAACTTGCTAGGTAGGCTCAGTTTTTGTGAATTTTGGTCGGTTTTCGACAGCTTTTACCCTAGTAAGACGAGAAGACAACATGAAGGACCATGTGGAGGTCCATCCATGTTTGTGATGAGTATTTGACTTTATTTGAGCAAGGTGTGCTCAAGTTTGAGTTTGATTTGGATTGATTTTCAAAATGAAGTAATTTGAGTTGTCTCGCCAGAGTGGCGATGCGGTCGTATGGACGCGGTAGTGATGAGTTGGATGGTTTATTGCACATCATTGTGGGCATTGCTATGTGAGGAGTTTCCTTGTCTTTGATGGTTGCAGGGCGACGGTGCTAGGTCATGGTGAGGCGGAGGATGACCGGGACTAGGTGAGGAGCGTCGGAGGTCCAGACGGTTGGGAGATCGTCGGAAGATAATCGGAGATGGAGTCCAGGCAAGTCAAGAAGACAAGGAAAGGAGTTGATGCTAGCTAGATGCCGCGTGGATCAATGAGGGCCGTCGGATTGAGGTCTAGTTGATAGGTTAGCGGATCTAGGTAGTATGCTTTGAAAACCGTGCAAGAAAACCCGGTATGTGTGTGGGTTTTGGGTTAGCTCTTGCATGGCTGTGTGTGTGGGTTAATCCTAGCCCTTAGATGAGTGCTCTAGGGTTGAGGGACTCATCCAAGGGTGGCAGGTGGCCCAAGAGTAGTATAAATAGGGGTGGAGGGGTAGCCTCCTTCCCTTGAAGGTTTTGAGGTTTGTGAATGCTCCTTTGAGCTTTGCCCACATGAAAGTGAGGCTTTGTAACCTCTCCTTCCAGAAATGAAAGTTTTATCCATCCACCTCTGAATTTATTTTGCGCATTTACATTATGTCTTTACTTTACGCAATTTAAATTCAGCATTTACTTTCCCGCAATTCCATTCTCGCAATTTACTTTCATGTAATTTGGATTTGCCTCCCCTCCTTCTAAATGCTGCTGATCTTGGATGTTTTGAGTGTGTTCATATGGTTTTACATCTCTTTTGCACTCTTGGATTGAGTAGAGAACATCTTTTCTTTCAAGTTCCAACTTTGTTCAGAACTTGTTCTTCGCGTAGCAGTCAGTGTTTGATTTCTATAAAAATCTAAAAAAATCGTTTTCAAGTGATTCTTGTTGTAAGAGGTGCGGGACTCTGATATCCACTTGCAGAAAAACTTTGGAGTTCACTTGTTGCACCGTTTGGGCGCCATGAGGTGAAAACCGAGCCCCAAACTTTCTGCTCGAAGTTCTTGACCAGACTGTGTTCTTAGATTTTTCCTGTTTATTCTGTAAGGATTTTTGAGGACAAATTTGGTGGAGTTCTTCATGACTCTGATGCTCATAGGGATAAAAAGCCTCAAAATTTTGTGAGCTGCAGAAACCCACCAACCTCCTGTGCAAATTGAGGACAAGTTCTGGAAATTCTGCTTTTGCTTTTCTGAAAGTGACTTTTGTGATTTGAATTGATGTCCTTTCTAAAAGCAAGAGTTTGAACTGATTCCTCTTTATCTTGGACACTAGACAACCAGTATTGTGACTCAAAAATCCCCACATATTTTATGATACTTATCCATGCAAGCTTGGGGTACACATAGTTGTCTAGTTTTTCAGGTTTTTCACGATTTCCTTTGAGTGATCTTGTCGAGGTTTTTTGTTTGGAGTATTTTGGGGGAAATTTTATTTGAGACCATTCACTCCACCTCTGTTCGCCATCTCGGTCCTTCAATTGGTATCAGAGCCGGTTTTGCTCTTCCATAGATCTTGACCGGTCTCAAGAGCCATGGCGACGGACAAATATTCCACCAAGCCTCCCATCTTTAATGGAGTTGATTTTCCTTTTTGGAAGTCCCGGATGGTGTCATAAATCAACGCCTGTGGTTACTGATTTGGCGAAGGTGAAACTCCGTATGACGCGTTCTGGCGATGAAAATGTCACGACCATCAATATGATTGACGTTGAGGCGAATGCTAAGGCAAGGGACATTCTCATACTGTGGTCTTAGCCATGTGAGTATGATAGGATTTCTCACTTTCGCTCCGCTCACGAGATTTGGGTAACCTCGATGCTTACCATGAGGGCTCTACTCAAATCAAGGCGTGAGGTAGGACCAGTTCAAGCGAGTACAACAAATTTGATCAACGCTACCGGTGAGAGTCTCGACGAGTGTTTTGGTCGGTTTACAAAGATTTTGAGCGACCTTCGAGCGTTGGTTGCATATACGACTCGGACAATGCTCGGCATTTCTTGACCGCACTCGACCTTGGGTTTGGGAGATGAAGGTGACCACCATCAAGGACACCACCGACTTATCGACTCGACTCTTGACGGGCTTTATTCCGCCTCAAGACTCATGAGATCGATGTCGTCTCTCGGAAGACGAAATTTGATCGATGGCTTTGGTCACCGATCCCATTGGATCTTCTTCTTGATCCTTCTTTTGGTTTCTCTCTTCCGCCCTTTGCGAGCTAAGCGATGACCAAGCTGGAAAAATTTCGAGAAAATGAGCTTGCTCTTCTTGCTCGCAAGTTTTCTCATGCATACAAGAGGGTGAGAGAGAGGAAGAGAGGTGGCATGATCACTGCTTGAGTGTGGTGGCCCCAACCACATTCAAAGCGAACTGTCCCAAGGCGGAGAAGGGAAGAATGACGTTGGCGATTCGGGCAAGAACGACTACACCGACAAGAACCGCAACAAGAATCCTCCGGTTCGTGAACGGCACACGAGAAGAAGTACGCAACTTCTCCAAGAACAAGAAGCTCTTCCACCGCGTCCTCGCGGCGCTTGACGACATCAACCTCTCCGACACGGAGACATGAAGCGACGAGGCGAGGATGATCCGCAGAGAAGAAGAAGCGGCGACGACTTCTCGGCATGTGCTTCATGGCCGACACCAACGACATCAGTGACTCCGAGCTCTACAGCGACTCGGATGAGGTATCGTCCTATGACCAGCTCAACGAAGCTTTCTGCAAATTAGGAAAATTTCATGCTAGAGCTAGAGCTAGGTGTACGGAGCTTGAGAAGGAAGTAGGTACCTTGACTCGGGAGTTAGCTTCACTTAGATCTTCTCCCTCCCGAGTCACTGATGATTGCTCTTTATGTGATGCTATTCTTGTGGAGTTGGAGAACCTAAGGACCATACATGATAGTGTGCTTGCTGAACTTGATGGTCTTAGGTTGAAGAATGCTAGCACTAGTTCTGTTGATGTATTCCTGTTGAGGCTAGTTTTCTTCATGCTCATTCCACTCCATCATGTGCTAATTGATGCCATGAGCGAACACCTTAGAAAGCTTTCTGCTAGAAATGATGAACTTGAATTGCATGCTTCTAAGGACCCAGTTAGCTCATGTGAGGGCTGTAGGCAACTAAAACTTGACAATGATGCTTGGAATGTCAAGTGTGATCAACTTGTTAAGGACTTACTAGTTAAGTCAAAAACTGGTTGCTTGCTGTGTGTTGGGGTTAAGGATGATGTGGATCAAATCCATGTCGAGCTTAAGAAGAAGTTAAAAGACCAAACCCTTAGGATTAGAGATGCTCCTTGCGTTTCTTGTGAGGCCCTCAAGATTGGTGAAAATCTTAATCTTTTATGTGTTTCATATGCATATTTCATCATATTTCTCAAAATGAAATTTATTTATTGAAAATCTTTGTTATAAAACCTTCTCTCACATATGGAGTTCATATCTGAAAATTCTCAAATTTATTTGAACTCATTTGCAAGATTGTTAACTTTATTTGACTTAGTGTCAAAACTAAACCTCCAATGCCCATTTTGATCTAATTTTTGATTGGAGGGTGATATTTGAGAAAATCCTTTTGGAAAAAGTCTCTTGGATGTTCATGGATCATTTCGCAAAATCTTATGGCTATTGGACTTCATTTGATCAAGATTTGATCCAAATTCAAAATGTTGATTTTAGGGATGAAGTGAACAACCCGAGTATCCGTAATATATCCGATATCCGGATTATCCGACACTCGGATCAAAAACACCGAGTATCCGGGTTGTAGCTTCGGCCCAAATTCAAATTGCTATCTATACTTTCTTGCAATATCTTGTTCATCCTATTTTTGGGGTTTCTCCTTTGCTCAAATCAATATTCAGTCTTCATAGCCCTCAAGAGGATTTAGTCGGATCTGTTCGCGTTGATGATTTTGCATTTGAGCAATGGTTTAAAAGTTATAATCGATTTTGTGCTGCTATTTGCGTCTGTTGAGATTTTAAGAGTTTTAAATTGGTATCTTGGCAAGCCTTTCAAGATGAAAACTAAGTGAACTTATTCATTGCTCCAAGCTTCTAAGTGGAGCATATCTATTTAAGTTTTCATTCCAATGAAAGTGCATCTTTTGGCTAAGTTCTTTTGGAAATTGGATTTAATTGTAACTTAGCCTCAAAATGTTTTCTCTCTTGCATAACTTCGAGTTTATTATGGAAAAGAGAAAATTTCCCTTGTAAGCTCAAGAGTGAGGTTGAATGTGTTTTACTCATTGTCTCTCTTACAAGTGGGTGTCAAGATTAAATTTGAATGAGTTTCAAATATTTTCATTATAAAGTGATGTAATAAAATCTTTAATTGATATCTTGAATTGTCTTAAATTGCATGCAAAGAGTATTGTCTTGTATATCATATATATCATGCATGTTGTACTTAGACATTATCAAACTAACTTGGGTCAAATTAAAAGATATTTGTTCCCGGAAATCGTATGCTTGTCTATTGATGTTCAAGGTATTGGAAAAGGGGTCATCTTCGACGGTGGGATGAAGGAAATGGAGAGGAGCTCCATAGTACGAGGATCTAAGACCGGCGCGGTGATCATGACCAATTCGAACATGCGGTGGACAAGAATCGACAAAGGGCGTGTTTCTTTTCGACCATATTCAATAATGTGTGCACACCATTATGCTAAATTGTGTTATTCTAAATGGTGTTGTATTTTTCAATTGATATGATTAATTGGTATCTTTCAAGAGGTATCCTCTAATCCTAAATTGTTTTGAAGTGTCATCTAACTTGCATTCGGCATTATCAAGAACTAAAAGGTACATATGGGTGACACATTGCAAAGAGGTATGCCCTTGATAAGTTTATGAAATTCTTGATCATGAAAGTGCATCTTACTTATACAACCTTGATTCATGATCTTGTATACATCTTGTGATCATATAAGCAATTCCTACTTGTGTAATCTTCTTTATATGATCTTGATTGTTAGAATTTGATTTGATCATGAGCATGTGCTTAAATTATATAAATTTGCTATATGATCTTGATGTTTAAAGAATATGTGAAATCATATTCGTGTGTCATGTTTAAGCATCTCTTATATCCTAAGAATCATGACTTCTTTAATTTGGTATAACTAGAAAAATCTATTACCTAAATCTTGGAAATAATTGGTATCATATCTTGCCTAGATTTAGGGGGAGCTTAATATTATTGTCCTATTACTAGCTCCTTATTTTTATTTTATTTCTCCTAATCTTTTTATTGAGTGTGCAATCAAGGGGAGAACAGATTTTATTGAATAAACAATAAGAATCTTTTAAGCACCTTTTGGGATTAATGACAAAAGGGGAGAATTTATGGATTTATCAATTGTCCCTAATCGATTGACAAAAGGGATGACTTGTAAGTATGATCTCTTATTGTATCTTTATGCTTGTTTTAATGCTAAAATATCTTAATATTGTCATTTGGTGCAATTGATAATAGGTTTGTCATAAATCACCAAAAAGGGGGAGATTGAAAGTGCATCTAGGCACTTATGTTATTTTGGTGATTAATGAATGTTATTTTGGTGATTAATGACAAACACTCATAATGACAATCTATGTAAATTAAGTAAATACTTAACTTAGTGCTTAGCAAATGACAAACCTCTAATATGATTATATTGCTATGAGACTAACATGATATTGCCTAGTTGAGTATCAGTCTCATCTATTTAGAGGAAAATCAAATAGGAAGGTTAAGCAAAGATAAGGTATGCAATTTTGGTATCTATTCTATATTTGTTATTGCATTCCTTTTGTGCAAATGCATAGTGAACTCCAAGTAGCATGTTGATTATATATATGCACATTGGTTCATGTCATATTTATTTGTGCATATATATTCATTTGAGTTCATTATGGTATGCATGTATTAACTAGAGTTAAACTTCATATTGCTATAGATTGACTTGGTGCATGCATGTTTTATTTGTATATCTTCTCATGCAATTCTCTTAGTGAATTTTATCTAGTGTTGGATCACATATTTACTCTTACTCCAAATATTATTTGCACATGTACAATTCGTGTATATTCTATCATGTGCTTTATTTAAGTAAAGTCTGTGATCCTTGCCATGATTTAATTGATTCATCCTATTGGCAATTATATATCTCTCTAGTGCATATAGATCAATTACATATTCATCATGTTGTACTTAGTAGAGAACATTTCTTATGTCAAGTGTTTCCATTTATATTGTGCTTCTTTATATGAAACACTTGTTGTAATCAACTGCTCACAAATATCAATTTATTCATATCTATTGAGCTTTTGGGACTAATGTCTTTCATGAGTAGTTTGGAAAGAATTAGGTCCCGTATGTGTATGATGACCAAGGTATCTTGGAGGATGATCATTAAGTCGAGGTCAACAAGGCGGCGGTGTCACCAAGAGCTGAGGACTAAGTCAAGAGCAACTTGGCGTGGAGATCGTCAGAGAGGATGATCAAGTCAAGGTTGATAGGACGAGAGTCTCATGAGGTGAATCGAGTCGAGTTGGACAAGGCGAAGATGTCATCAATTATATGGTGAAGGTCTTCATACATCGACATCAAGAAAGAAGACGGCAAGTGACTAGTTCTAGACTTATATTATCTTTGATTTAATTTGAGTCTAAGGATTGCCGTACTATTAAGAGGGATGCGATGTCGAATGACTTTTAGATGTGTCAAGTGCTCAAGTTATCCATCCTTGTGAATCTTAGAAAGAGAGTGGTGTTGGTACTGCCGGAAAGTGAGGGTTGTAGGTCTCTCTTGATTTCTTTGTGAAATCTGTGGTTATCCTTTGAGTTTTGGATAGTGAGATCTTGTTGGTTGTGTAGCCCTCGTTCTTAGCTTTCGGGAGAGTCCAAAATCTCTGAAATCGAAGTCCGGAGTCAAAAGTTATGCTCGTTTTCGTCGAGCTGCTCAGTGCTGATTCGGACTATCCGGAGTTAGTCCGGACTATCCGGATCATCCGGAGTATCCGGATATTCATCCGGACTCTCTGGGTTGGGTCTCTCTGTTAGCATTTTCTCAGTCAATCCGGAGTATCCGGATTGAAATCCGGAGTCTCCGGATTGTGCAGAGTTGCCCCCAACGGCTAGTTTTTTGGGGAGGTCTATTTATAGCCCTTCCTCCCTCTTTTTGAAGGAGCTTTTTGGAGAGGCTTTTGGTGTGGATTTTTGAGGGGCTGTGTGGGGGGCTTTGAGGGAGCTTTTACCCTTAGATCTAAGTGATCCCCTTGTGAGAAGGGTTGGGAAGAGTTTGGGGAGTGAGCTTTGAGTTGATTGAGCACTTGATTTCATCTCCAAGCTTGTTCTTCGTGAGCATTTGTTACTCTTGGAGGTTGAGGACTCCTAGACGGCTAGGAGGTCGCCTACGAGCCACCGGAGCTTTGTGTGGTTGGCCGTGGGAAGTTTGTGAAGGCCAGTTCCGCCTCCGTAAGGGAAGGAATCAAAGGAGTGAAGACCGGCGAGTGCATTTGTGCAACACCGGGAGGAAGAGGGTTGAAAGAGACCCCGGCTCAAGTGTGACCGAGCCGCCTCAACGGAGACGTAGGATCCCCTCAAGGATCCGAACTTCGGGTGAAAAATCATCGTCTCCAAGTTTGCTTCTTTCTCTTGCTTTAGTATTTGGTTTTGAATCTTTGGGAGCCCCGATCTACTCTTTTGTTGTGTTTGGCTCCAGATCTTCTATACCCTCAGGTACCTGACATCATTAAGATCTTTTGTATTCAAGTAGATTGTTGAAAAATTGCAAAGATTTAAAATCTCCATTCGAAGTCCTCAATCCGGAGTATCCGAATCCCTGAACCCGGACAGTCCGGATAATCCGGAGTATCCGGATTGAATAACCCGGACACTCCGGGTTAGGACCCTCGGGATCGGACTATCCGGAGTATCCGGATTGAATATCCGGACACTCCGGATTGTTCAGGAAACTCGGGAGATTTTATTTAGCTGCAATATTTTTATTCCGCTGCATTTAAGTTACAAAGTTTTTAATCCGCCTATTCACCCCCCCTCTAGGCGACATCCCCTGTCCTTTCAATTGGTATCAGAGCAAGGTCTCTCTTTTTATTAGACTTAACCGTCTAGAGAGTAAAGGATGTTGACTAGAGGATTAGTGCACTGAAGGACCATGTGGAGGTCCATCCATGTTTGTGATGAGTATTTGACTTTATTTGAGCAAGGTGTGCTCAAGTTTGAGTTTAATTTGGATTGATTTTCAAAATGAAGCAATTTGAGTTGTACCGGCCGTATGGACACGGTAGTGGTGAGTTACATGGTTTATTGCACATCTTTGTGGGCATTGCTATGTGAGGAGTTTCCTTGTTTTTGATGGTTGCAGGACGACGGTGCTAGGTCATGGTGAGGCGAAGGATGACCGGACTAGGCGAGGCGTCGGAGGTCCAGACGGTTGGGAGATCGCCGGAAGATGATCGGAGACGGAGTCGGGCAAGTCAAGAAGACAAGGAAAGGAGATGATGCTAGCTAGATGCCGCGTGGATCAATGAGGACCGTCGGATTGAGGTCTAGTTGATAGGTTAGCGGGTCTAGGTAGTATGCTTTGAAAACCGTGCAAGAAAACCCGGTATGTGTGTGGGTTTTGGGTTAGCCTTGCATGGCTGTGTGTGTGGGTTAATCCTAGCCCTTAGATGAGTGCTCTAGGGTTGAGGGACTCATCCAAGGGTGGTAGGTGGCCCAAGAGTAGTATAAATAGGGGTGGAGGGTAGCCTCCTTCCCTTGAAGGTGTTGAGGTTTTGATGCTCATTTGAGCTTTGCCCACATGAATGTGAGGCTTTGTAACCTCCTTCCAGAAATGAAAGTTTTATTCATCCACCTCTGAATTTATTTTATGCATTTACATTATGCCTTTACTTTACGCAATTTAAATTCAGCATTTACTTTCCATAATTACATTCCCGCAATTTACTTTCAAGTAATTTGGATTTGCCTCCCCTCCTTCTAAATGCTGCTGTTCTTGGATGTTTTGAGTGTGTTCATATGGTTTTACATCTCTTTTGCACTCTTGGATTGAGTAGAGAACATCTTTTCTTTCAAGTTCCAACTTTGTTCTGAACTTGTTCTTCGCGCAGCAGTCAGTGTTTGATTTTTGTAAAAATATATAAAACTCCTTTTTGAGTGATTCTTATTGGAGGAGGTGCGGGACTCTGATATCCGCTTGCAGAAAAATTTTGGAGTTCACTTGTTGTACCGTTTGGGCGCCATGAGGTGAAAACCGAGCCCCAAACGTTCTGCTCGAAGTTCTTGACCAGACTGTGTTCTTCGATTTTTCGTGTTTTTCTGTAAGGCTTTTGAGGAGAAATTTGGTGAAGTTCTTCAAGACTCTGATGCTCACAGGAGAAAAAGTCTCAAAATTTTGTGAGCTACAGAAACCCACCAACCTCCTGTGCAAATTGAGGACAAGTTCTGGGAATTCTGCTTTTGCTTTTCTGAAAGTGACTTTTGTGATTTGAATTGATGTCCTTTCTAAAAGCAAGAGTTTGAATTGATTCCTCTTTATCTTGGACACTAGACAACCAGGATTGTGACTCAAAATCCCCACATATTTTATGGTACTTATCCATGCAAGCTTGGGGTACACATAGTTGTCTAGTTTTTCGGTTTTTCACAATTCCTTTTGAGCGATCTTGTCGAGGTTTTTGTTGGAGTATTTTGGGGAATTTTTATTTGCGACCATTCACCCCCTCTGTTCGCCATTTCGGTCCTTCAATTGGTATCGAGCAGGTTCTCGCTCTTTCTAGATCTTGACCGGTCTCAAGAGCCATGGCGACGGACAAATATTCCACCAAGCCTCCCATCTTTAATGGAGTTGATTTTCCTTTTGGAAGTCCGGATGGAGTCATACATCACGCCTGGGCTACGATATGGCGAAGGTGAAACTCCCGTATGAGGTTCCTGCGATGAAAATGTCACGGCCATCAATATGGTTGGCGTTGAGGCGAATGCTAAGGCAAGGAACATTCTCATCTGAGGTCTTAGCCATGTGAGTATGATAGGATTTCTCACCTTCGCTCCGCTCACGAGATTTGGGTAACCCTCGATGCTTACCACGAGGGCTCTACTCAAATCAAGGCGTGAGGCAGGACCAGTTCAAGCGCGAGTACAACAAGTTTGATCAACGCGCTGGTGAGAGTCTCGACGAGTGTTTTGGTCGGTTTACAAAGATTTTGAGCGACCTTCGAGCAGTTGGTTGCATATACCCTGACTCGGACAATGCTCGGCATTTCTTGACCGCACTCGACCTTCGGGTTTGGGAGATGAAGGTGACCACCATCAAGGACACCACCGACTTATCGACTCGACTCTTGACGGGCTTTATTCCGCCTCAAGACTCATGAGATCGATGTCGTCTCTCGGAAGACGAAATCTCAGTCGATGGCTTTGGTCACCGATCCCATTGGATCTTCTTCTTCTGATCCTTTTATTGGTTTCTCTCTTTCCGCTCTTTGCGAGCTAAGCGATGACCAACTGGAAAAATTTCCAGAAAATGAGCTTGCTCTTCTTGCTCGTAAGTTTTCTCATGCATACAAGAGGGTGAGAGAGAGGAAGAGAGGTGGCATGATCACCGCTTCGAGTGTGGTGGCCCCAACCACATTCGCGAACTATCCCAAGCCGGAGAAGGGCAAGAATAGCGTTGGCGGTTCGGGCAAGAACGACTACACCGACAAGAACCACAACAAGAAGCCTCGGTTCGTGAACCGGTAGACGAGAAGAAGTACCGCAACTTCTCCAAGAACAAGAAGCTCTTCCACGCGTCCTTGCGCGCAGCGACATCAACCTCTCCGACACGGAGACATGGAGCGACGAGGCGAGGATGATCCGCAAGAGAAGAAAGGCGGCGACGACTTCTCGGCATGTGCTTCATGGCCGACACAAACGACATCAGCGACTCAGAGCTCTCAAATGACTCGGACGAGGTACCCTCCTATGACCAGCTCAACGAAGCTTTCGCAAATTAGGAAAATTTCATGCTAGAGCTAGAGCTAGGTGTACGGAGCTTGAGAAGGAAGTAGGTACCTTGACTCGGAGTTAGCTTCACTTAGATCTCCTCCCGAGTCACCGATGATTGCTCTTTGTGTGATGCTATTCTTGTGGAGTTGGAGAACCTAAGGACCATACATGATAGTGTGCTTGTTGAACTTGATGGTCTTAGGTTGAAGAATGCTAGCACTAGTTACATTGATGCTATTCTGTTGAGGCTAGTTTTCTTCATGCTCACTCCACTTCATCATGCTCTAATTGCCCTAAATTGCTTGCCGAAATTGATGCCATGAGCGAACACCTTAGGAAGCTTTCTGCTAGAAACAATGAACTTGAATCACATGCTTCTAAGGACCCAGTCAGCTCATGTGAGGGCTGTAAGCAATTAAAACTTGACAATGAAACCACGAATGTCAAGTGTGCTAAACTTGCTAAGGACTTACTAGATAAGTCACAAAAATATTGCTTGCGATGTAATTGAGATTGTGGGGACTTGGATAAAATCCATGTTGAGCTTAGGAAGAAATTAGAAGACCAAGCCCATAGAATTAGAGATGCTCCTTGCGTTTCTTGTGAGGCCCTCAAGATTGAGGCGGCCGTCTTTGAGGAGAAAATGCACGTCTTTGAGAGAGCTCATCTTTCTGGTTCTTCTTCCTCTCCTTCCCCCTGTTCTTCTTGTGCTTCTTTCTTCCGAGATTGCCAGTATCTTATGAGCACTCTCGAGAAGTTTGTTGGAGGCAAGAAGAAGCTCAATCTTATTCTAGACCAATCCAAGATTAGTAGATTCAATCAAGGTCTAGGATTTGATCCTTGGAGCACGCCGGCGCATCC
Organism: Otatea glauca; assembly: GCA_036346275.1. NCBI lineage: Eukaryota > Viridiplantae > Streptophyta > Magnoliopsida > Poales > Poaceae > Otatea > Otatea glauca. The sequence continues at coordinate 51,732,279 of CM070721.1, forward strand.
TCCCACCATTGTCGCGGCTCCAAGAGTGGTGAGATTGTGGTAGCTCCCTGAGTGAGTACCACCGTGTTTAGGTCTCTTTGGGGTTGTCCATAGGACTTCGACGAGAAGGGTGTTACTCCTATTGCTTCGCCTAGCAAGGCGAAGTACACATGCACCTTCTGTAAGAAGGATGGTCACCTAGTAGATTTCTGCTTCAGGCGCGCCAAGATCACTCGGTGTGAGCGTGTTGCTGCTCTTAGGGGTATTCAGGGTCATCCCCAAACTTTGAGTGCTCCTAAGACACACACCGCTTCTAGACGAGTTAGAGAGTCTTTGTTTTTGGGCGTCCGGACTTGGTTTTCATGCTAGTTCTTGAGTTTTAGTCCTGGAGCTGTTCAGTAGTCGATCTTTCCGCCGTCCTCTTGATATTCCTCGTTTTCCCATCGAGGTAGATATCGGTGGCGTGAGGTGTTTTTCGGTAGGAGATCCAGCAGCCTTCTTTGGGATGGTCGGCTTTTGCACCACGGCGTGCCAACCCAGCTTTGACTCTAGATTATCTACGAGTTGCTCTGATCGTGTGAGAGTTGAGCGTCAGAGAGACACTCGAGTCGATCTTCTTACGTGGTCGGTACTGAGGTGTCGTATGGTTGATATTAGGTTCCTAAGTCTTCACTCTATCCCAAGATCTTGAGTCATCTTTCTCTCTTGTGTCTTGATCAGGTTAAATCCGGATGGGGAAGGGCGATGTTTGGATTGTTGACTCGGTTGTTCTCGTCATATGACCGGGATTCTCGTTGGTTCTCTTCCTAGTCCGAGCCCCGGTGATGAGTTAATCACTTTTGGGGATGCATCTTGAGTAGAGTCATTGCTAAAGGTACCATCTGCATTAACCAAAATTTCATTCTTAAAGATGTTGCCTTAGTAAGTAAGCTGCAATACAATCTGCTCTCTGTTTCTCAGCTTATCGATGACCCTTTCGAGGTAAGCTTCAAGAGTAATGCTTGTAGAATCCTTGATTCATCAGGAGGGTTAGTTTGCGGGATTTCTAGATTTGGGAGAGTCTTTCGTGCTGATTTTTCTGCTTCTTCTGGAGACTCTCTTCGATGTTTGATTGCTTCTGAGTCCCGTAATCTCTCCTTCTGGCATAGGAGACTTGGTCACATTGGTTTTGATCATTTGACCCGAGTTAGCAGCCATGATCTCATTCGGGGTTTGCCCAAACTCAAGATGGTCAAAGACTTAGTTTGCTCTCCTTGCCGACATGGCAAGATGGTTATCGCTTCTCATCCTCTAGTCACCGTAGTGATGGTGATGCACCGGGACAGCTTTTACATATGGACACCGTTGGTCCGGCTAGAGTCTGATCGGCAGGAGGGAAGTGGTATGTTCTTGTCATCGTTGATGATTTTTCTAGACACTCTTGGGTATTCTTCATGGCCTCGAAGGATGAGACTTTTCTCACTTCGGGGTTTGATCAAGAGGTTGTCTATTGAGCTCCCGGTGCATTACTGAGCTATCTGCAGTGATAATGGCACGGAGTTCAAGAATTCCTACTTTGAGAGTTTTTGTGTGGAGTCCGGTTTAGAGCATCAGTTCTCTTCTCCTACGCTCCTCGCAGAATGGCGTAGTGGAAAGGAAGAACAGGACCCTAGTTGAGATGGCGGGACGATGCTAGGCAGTCACAGTACTTCTAGGAAGTTTTGGGTGAGGCTATAGCTACCGCTTGCCATGTTTCTAATCGCGTGTTTTTGAGAGCACATTTGCATCGCACTTCTTATGAGTTGAGGTATGGGCGAAAGCCCGGTGTGTCTCATTTTCGCGTTTTGGTTGCAAGTGTTTTATCTTGAAGTCAGTAACCTAGATAAGTTTGAGTCTCGCTCTTACGATGGTATCTTTCTAGGTTACTCAACTTCTTCTCGTAGCTATAGGGTGCAGAGTGTTGATGCGCATAGGATCATAGAGACTGTGATGTAACCTTTGATGAGGCTAGCCCAGAGCTAGACACGATGTTTGAGCTCTTCTTATCCCTCCGAGACCATCTTTGTAGAAGATGAGGATGATGGAGATGATGGTGTTCCACCGGATCCAATCCTCTACTCCCGAGGTGCCTCCTGCTTCCATTTACGCACCTCGAGTGACCACCCTTGCCTTCTCGACTCTCCTTGGTGAGTGGCTCTGCTCCTACCTCTTACGTGCATGAGGTAGAGGCCATCGCTTACGGTCCTCCTCGTCATATCCAGAAGCTCATCCACCGATCGGATCATTGGTGATCTGCTTGAGCGCGTCACTCGCTCAAAATCAGGTTTGTCCAGTTTCTGCCTCCACTCTGCCTTCGTTGCCTCCTTTGAGCCGAAAGATGTTTCTCATGCATTATCCGATGAATCGTGGATTAATGCTATGCATGAGGAACTTGAGAACTTTGAGAGGAACAAGGTATGGCAGCTTGTCGAGCCCCCATCTGGTCATAATGTCATTGGGACCAAGTGGGTGTTCAAAAACAAGCAGAGTGAGGATGGGGTTGTCATTCGCAACAAGGCTAGGCTAGTTGCACAGGGCTTTTCTCAGGTTGAGGGTCTTGACTTTGAGGAGACCTTTGCCCCTGTAGCTAGACTAGAGGCTATTAGGATCTTGCTTGCATTCTCTGCATCCCAGGGCTTCAAGCTCTATCAAATGGATGTCAAGAGTGCATTCCTCAATGGCTATATTGAGGAAGAGGTTTATGTCAAACAACCTCCAGGATTCGAGAACCCCAAGTTTCTGAGTCATGTATACAAGCTCTCCAAAGCTTTGTATGGACTCAAGCAGGCCCCCAGAGCATGGTATGAGAGGCTCAAGTCTTATCTTCTCAGCCATGACTTCAAAATGGGCATAGTAGACAAAACTCTGTTCATCAGACACCATGAGTCTCATTTTCTTCTTGTCCAGATTTATGTGGACGATATAATTTTTGGTGGCTCATCTCATTCGCTTGTGTCTCAGTTTTCTGAGGTGATGAGCCTGAGTTTGAGATGAGTATGATGGGCGAGTTGAGCTACTTTCTTGGCTTCCAAATCAAGCGGACTGGAGGGTACTTTCTTGCATCAAGGCAAATATACGTGACCTCTGAGGCGTTTCGACATGTCGATGGGAAGCCGGTGATGACTCCTATGGCCACCATCGCTGTCCTCGAGCCCGATGAGGATGGTGAGCCTGCTGATCAAAAGGAGTTTTGAGCATGATCGGCTCCTCTTGTACCTCACCGCTCGAGGCCGGACATAAATTTTCTTTGTGTGTGCGTGCGCTCGATTTCAAGCTTCTCCTCGCGCCTCTCACGCTTGAGCGGTCAAGCGCATCTTCAGTACCTTCGTGCTACCACCGATTATGGTATTTGGTACTCTTCGTCTTCTTGTCTATCTCTTAGAGCCTTTTCGATGCCGACTTTCTTCGGGTCAGAGGATAGATAGGAAGAGCACTCGGCACTTGCCAATTCATTGGCACTTCTCTTGTTTCTTGGTCATCTAGGAAGCGATCCGAGTTGCTGATCCACGGCGAGGCCGAGTATGTTGTTGCAGACTAGTTCTTTGTAGCAGTGCTCTGGATGAGATCGACCTTACGGGACTATGGGTTAGAGATAGAGAGTGTGCCACTTTTCTCGTGACAACACTTCAGCTATTTGCATTGCTAAAAACCCGAGGCAACATTCGGACCAAGCACATTGATATTAGATATCACTTCCTTAGAGACCATGTGGAGAAGGGAGATATCGCGCTTGATTCGAGAGAGTGACCTTGATTAGCGATATTTTCACCAAGCCTTTGGATAGCTCCAGATTTGTTGCCTTGAGGAGTGAGCTTGAGTCGTGAGCCCTTACGGCCTTTCGTGAGGGGAGCTGGTTTGTATATTATGTATTATATGTTTTCTTCCAGCTTTTCTTTTCTTTGTGTTTCTTCCGGGTGACTTTGGGCTTGTTTTCTTGAGTTGAGTTCACTCACTTAGACTTGGCATGCCTTGCATTGACCTCTTATTTTGTGCTTTAGGTTGCTATCATGCGTGATTAGTCTGTTCTCTCTTCTCTCTAGGTTGAGTTCCTCACGTCTTATAAGTCTAGCGGTATTGGGCCTCAGGTAGGCAGTGTCATGTGCACTCCTTAGTTGGGATCTAGAGTCGACTTCCCTATGTCGATCCTTTGGGAAGATAAGAGCGAGTCCGAGCCGTAGTGAGTCTCTTCTATCTTTTCTATGCTCTATAGCCATCCAGTTTTGCGTTTTCGACTTCTTCTCCTCATTCTGCTTTTTTAGTTATTATTGAGTTCATTCGGGTTTTCTTTATGCCTAATCTTGATAATAACTCAACTTTAACCAGATTTGAGCTTAAAATTGATTCATTTGTTGAGGGGGTTTGGGAATCTGTTCATGCATTGCATTTAGACTGCATTTTCTTGTTTTATGAGCTTTGTCTATTATGCAATTGATTTCTTCTTCATGCTATACACCATGATACATCATATGGAGGAAATCACTAGCTTAGATATGTCCAAGTTCATTTAACTTGCTAAGCTTAAAAATGAAATATGCCTTAAATGAAAAACTTGATGAAACTTGTTGCTTTTACTTGCTAGGTTTCTTCTCTAGAGGTTTGTGCCATAATTTGAGAAATTTAGGAGTTCTCTAGAGTCCCTATAGCAACTTGGGTGAAACTAGTTTGATCCATGCAGAGTCCTTCAATTGCTCATGAATCGTTGTGCTAAAAATGAAAATTAAACAAAATTGACTCTTCTTGTGCACATACGACTCAACACCTTGTATTCACAAGACCGCTTCCCATTGCACTTGGGATGAACTTGGAATACATCGTGTTTGACCTAGACCATCCTCTTAAGAGCTCATCTTGAGATGGTCGCAGACGGCTTGAGTCAATTGGTTGTCAAAAGAAAATGCAAATAAATTAAAAACAAAGACATATGTGGGTAAAGAATGCAAATAATGTCAAACATTTGCACCCGCTATGTCTTGTATGATGATAAATCAAAATTTGCATTAAGTGATAAATGAGCCGAAGGACCTTGTATGCTCTTCTAGATTCCCCAACGTGTTGAGTAGGTTGAACTCTAGGTTTTCCTTTTGATCCTTAGAGTGGCTATTCTTCTATTTTTGAAACTAAAGCTAAGTGTTGCACTTGTCAAATCTTGCTAAAATGAAATATTCAAAACTAAGCTCGTTTTGCACTTGGACATGTCTTAGTTTAGTCATCTTCGAAATTGACAAGCTTGGTGTAATATCCTTCTATTTTGATCAATTGGATAATCCTCAAAGCTCTTTCGATTGCATTTCATGCATACATAAAAAAATTGATGCCTATATTGCCAAAAAGGGGAGATAACGTAGAAAAGGCATCACTAAAAGATAAAAATGTGAATGCTTATTTGGTTATTATGATCTTTGTAAAACTATGCTACTACTTCATTTGGATCATAATCTCATAATCACATTTGACATGTTTAGTTGGATTTTAGAGTTTTGTTGAAAACTTGCTCTTTCTTAAATTTAACTCTAAAATCTGAATTCCTCTTCGTCAACTTGGTCATGGTTCTAATTTCTATCTTTGGACCAAGTTTGACTTTGCAACTGAAAATTGCTTTCTTCTTCATTTTCTTCAAACTCAAATTTATGCCTTTTGCGTGGTTTGTCAATATACTCATCAAGGGGGAGATTGAAGGACCATGTGGAGGTCCATCCATATTTGTGATGAGTATTTGACTTTATTTGAGCAAGGTGTGCTCAAGTTTGAGTTTAATTTGGATTGATTTTCAAAATGAAGCAATTTGAGTTGTACCGGCCGTATGGACACGGTAGTGGTGAGTTACATGGTTTATTGCACATCTTTGTGGGCATTGCTATGTGAGGAGTTTCCTTGTTTTTGATGGTTGCAGGACGACGGTGCTAGGTCATGGTGAGGCGAAGGATGACCGGGACTAGGCGAGGAGCGTCGGAGGTCCAGACGGTTGGGAGATCGCCGGAAGATGATCGGAGACGGAGTCCGGGCAAGTCAAGAAGACAAGGAAAGGAGATGATGCTAGCTAGATGTCGCGTGGATCAATGAGGATCGTCGGATTGAGGTCTAGTTGATAGGTTAGCGGGTCTAGGTAGTATGCTTTGAAAACCGTGCAAGAAAACCCGGTATGTGTGTGGGTTTTGGGTTAGCCCTTGCATGGCTGTGTGTGTGGGTTAATCCTAGCCCTTAGATGAGTGCTCTAGGGTTGAGGGACTCATCCAAGGGTGGTAGGTGGCCCAAGAGTAGTATAAATAGGGGTGGAGGGTAGCCTCCTTCCCTTGAAGGTGTTGAGGTTTTGATGCTCATTTGAGCTTTGCCCACATGAATGTGAGGCTTTGTAACCTCCTTCCAGAAATGAAAGTTTTATTCATCCACCTCTGAATTTATTTTATGCATTTACATTATGCCTTTACTTTACATAATTTAAATTCAGCATTTACTTTCCGCAATTACATTCCCGCAATTTACTTTCAAGTAATTTGGATTTGCCTCCTCCTTCTAAATGCTGCTGTTCTTGGATGTTTTGAGTGTGTTCATATGGTTTTACATCTCTTTTGCACTCTTGGATTGAGTAGAGAACATCTTTTCTTTCAAGTTCCAACTTTGTTCTGAACTTGTTCTTCGCGCAGCAGTCAGTGTTTGATTTTTGTAAAAATATAGAAAACTCCTTTTTGAGTGATTCTTATTGGAGGAGGTGCGGGACTCTGATATCCGCTTGCAGAAAAATTTTGGAGTTCACTTGTTGTACCGTTTGGGCGCCATGAGGTGAAAACCGAGCCCCAAACGTTCTGCTCGAAGTTCTTGACCAGACTGTGTTCTTCAATTTTTCGTGTTTTTTCTGTAAGGCTTTTTGAGGAGAAATTTGGTGGAGTTCTTCAAGACTCTGATTCTCACAGGGAGAAAAAGTCTCAAAATTTTGTGAGCTACAGAAACCCACCAACCTCCTGTGCAAATTGAGGACAAGTTCTGGGAATTCTGCTTTTGCTTTTCTGAAAGTGACTTTTGTGATTTGAATTGATGTCCTTTCTAAAAGCAAGAGTTTGAATTGATTCCTCTTTATCTTGGACACTAGACAACCAGGATTGTGACTCAAAAATCCCCACATATTTTATGGTACTTATCCATGCAAGCTTGGGGTACACATAGTTGTCTAGTTTTTCGGGTTTTTCACAATTCCTTTTGAGCGATCTTGTCGAGGTTTTTGTTGGAGTATTTTGGGGGAATTTTTATTTGCGACCATTCACCCCCCCTCTGTTCGCCATTTCGGTCCTTCATGCACTCACACAATCCACTTGTGCTAGATGGCACAAATTATGCTTCATGGAAATTAATTATGACTTCTCATTTTAAATCCATGAGCCCCCAAATATGGTGGATCGTAGATGTCGGCTTTTCCTCTCCGTTGAATGAAGTTGCTCCAACCGAAGGAGAGAGGAAATGCCTACATCTCGACGCTCAAGCTACTAATGTTTTATTTTGTGTTGTGAGCGATGAAATCTTTGATAGAATATGCAATCTCAAGAGCGCTCCTGAAATGTGGATAAAGCTTCAAGATCTATTTGAATCATCCACTTCTATTGAGGATTGCATTAAGGAAGAGATGTCGGGAGATGAAACATCAAGCTCCACCTCAAGCTCAAGTGATGAAGAACCGACATCTCCATCAACCTCAACCTCCGCCTCAAGTGACGATGAAGATGCTCTTCCATCACAAATCCGTTGCTTCATGGCGAAAGGTAAGAATGAGGTAAGTGACGATGATGATGATGAGCTCACTTATGATGAACTTATGAATTTGCTAGAGGAGCTCAATAAATGTCTTGGAAAGGAGAAAAAGAAATATAAAATTTTGAAGCTTGAACATGAATCACTTCAAAATGATTATAACAAGCTTCAAGAAAATCATGAATCCCTCCTTTCCAAAGAAATTCATAAGCCTAAGGTGGACATAGGAATTACATGTGATTTAATTGATGATATGCCATGCTTAACTTCAAATTCTAGCATTTCATCTAAAATTAATATGTCCATCTCTAGTGATGATAAGCCTTGTTGCTCAAATACAAATATTGCTTCTACTTCCTCTATGTCTTGTGAGACTAATCTTGTAGAGGAAAACAAGGAGCTCAAGGCCCAAGTCATTAGATTAGAAAATGACTTAAAGAAGTGCGTAAAGGGAAAAGCCGTTCTCGATGAGATCTTGAGCAAGCCAAGGGCGCCTCAAGATAAGCGAGGACTCGGCTACATCTCCAAGAAGGAGACTAACAAGACAAGGCACAACGAAAGATATTCGAAGATCATCAAGTGCTTTGCTTGCAACAAGAAGGGACACCTCGCCTCCGTGTGCCCTAATAAAGTGGAGATCAAGCCACAACCATCAACCGAGAGGCACACCGGCAAGAAGCAAGTCAAGAAGAACAAGAGACGCTCAAAGTCTAATTGCTACAATTGTCGGGAAAAGGGGCACATCGGTAAGGATTGTCCCAAAGGTATTATCCCTAAGCCTATTATTGTCAATGATCATTATTTGCTTAGGAAGGACAAAAATGGCAATGTGTTTGCCAAGTTTGTCGATTCTCCCAAGTATTTGCAAAATTATGATATTCAATTGCTTAGGAGAGATGAATCTAGAAATGTGTTTGCTCAAAATGCTAGACTTCCTAAGACCAAGAAAAATCATGTTGATCATGTGCTTAGGAAAGATAACAATAGCAAACCATTTGCTAGATTTGCTAGATCCTCTAAGCCAATGCATAATTTCAATTATCATATGCTTAGAAGAGATCAAACTAGAAATGGTTTTGCAAAATATCATTGCTCTCCTAAGCCTTTTCATAAAAATGCCAATCATTTGCCTAGGAGGAATAATTATTGCAAACCTATTTCTAATTATGTTAGTCAATTCAATAATATCCAAATTAGGACCATTTGGGTTCCAAAATCTATTGTGACTAACATTGTTGGACCCAACAAAAATTGGGTACCAACAAGTGCCTAAAAGAATTGTAGGTGCTTGGAGATGCATTGGAAGTTTTGGCTTATCAAGAGAATGATTCCATCATGTGCAAAAAGAAGCCAAGCTTGAAGACATTCTCTTCAATCATAAACCAATGCCATCTCGGGTAACAAGTATTTAAATTGATTCTTATAGCTTATAGCCTTGTGTAGGTTATATTGCATTATTCATGAAAATCAATTTGAATTGCTTGTTCATATTCTTGCTCATGCCTTTTAGATGTATTGATTGTAATCTTAAGCAAGATGGGAAGTGGCACATTAAGGGGGAGTGTTAATTCATATACATGTATATTACATCCCTACATGTGCCCATATTTATATAAGTGCAAATATATATTTTCAAAATCAAGCCATTTAGCCAAAAGTCAAAATTTTGTATACCATTAGTATTCTTGTGAAAAACTAGTTGCAAAATGTATACAAATATATTTGAAACGTTTTTCAAAGGTTTTGGCTTCACAAAATCCATTTTGAAAAGAAAATGAGTTTCATGATCAAAATCTAGATAGTAGTATCTTGTTTTGGATTTAAACTTATAATTTTCATAGTGTTAAATGTAAAATGAATTTGAAAGTAATTCCAAAACGAAAATCCTAGAGTTGGTCATTCTTAACAATTCTTGTGTTCAAAAGACTTTCAAAAGACCAACCTAGTGAAAGTTATTTGATTTTGAAACTCGCCGAAAAACTATATTTGACCCATAATTGTCATACTATTGCACTTAGTGAGTTTCTCCGTTTGGACCGGATCTTGTGTAGTATCTTGGTTCAAAATGGTATCTTAGACTCATACACAAAATTCAAATCTCAATATCTCATCTTATCTTCATTTGAATCTTGTGTTGAAATATTTGGCTTTGTTTTACAAATAGCTATTTCAAAAGGACCATTTAGGTCAAAAGTCAAATCTTATGTTTAAAAGGCCCAAAATTGTGAAAAGCTTTGTAAAAGTATTCTAATATGTATTTCAAATATTTTACAAGCTTTCAAAATGAAAATTCTATATTGAAATCAATTTTAGCCCGAAAAGTTTTTGGTTTGAACTAAAATAGCTTATTTAAGCATATTGCTCAAATCTTAGCATTCAAGTTGGATTTCATTATAAATGTTGGCTAGAAACCATCTTGATAATCAATTCTAAGCCATGGAAATTGAAATTGTATGAAATCCAAATTGAGTTGTATTTTAAGGCTTTTTATGAAAAACTATTTCCTATTTTAACTTGCTTCAAAAAAAGGGTTAAAAGCAAAATATTTGTTTGAAATGCAAAATCTTATGAAAATAGTCTTCTAAAATGTTTTCAAATGTATTTCAAATGTTTTCAAGTATCTAACCCTTGGTTAGAAGCTAAAAGTCAAACTTTGGCTTAAAAGGATCTTTGTGATCTTGCTTTTGCATTTAACTTCAAATTTTTCTAAAGCAATATCTATTTGGAGTTTGAAAAAGTGGTCAATACAAAACTCATAGGGTTGGTCATTTTAAGCATTTCTTTAGTTCAAAGTTTTTCCAAACGACCAACCGTTCAAAAGTTATAGCCATTTGAATTTGGCCAAAATCATCCAATTGACCCAAAATGACCCGTTGTTGCATTTTGTGGATTTCGCTATTTGAATTGGATTTATTTGCATATCTTGGATTGAAATAGTATTTCTTACTCATACAAAGCTATGAAAGTTCAAATCTCCATAAATTTCAATCCGGAATGCATTTTGAACATTTGGCGAAAATTCAATTTCTTTTCAAACCTACAAAGCGCATCTTGTCATATCTTTTGAACGAAAATTTCTTTTAATGAAATTCTTTTTGGGAAACGTTCTAAATAGTCCAATGTTTATTTTTGGAAAGTTTCAACTCATTTGGACTCAATTTGAAAAAGTTTTGACTTTTCTTCTCTTTGAGCAAAGATCATGCCTACAAAGCAAAATTTGGCATATCTTTTGATTGGAGACTCCTTTTTGGAAAATTCTTTTTGGAAAAGTTTCTTGGGAGTCTAAATAATGTTTATGCCTAATTTCAAATAATTTCAACTTAATTTGAAATAGTTATGCCTTTTTCTCTCTTTCGATCTTATTTGGCATACTCTTGCATTAAGTTGGATTTTACGATTTGAATGGATTTGATTATGCAAATAGGCTTATAAACATCTCTCTAAATCATATGAAGCCATATAAGTGCATATTACCATTCAAAACTCATTTGGTTCCATTTTGAGGATTTGGTGAAAATCTTAATCTTTTATGTGTTTCATATGCATATTTCATCATATTTCTCAAAATGAAATTTATTTATTGAAAATCTTTGTTATAAAACCTTCTCTCACATATGGAGTTCATATCTGAAAATTCTCAAATTTATTTGAACTCATTTGCAAGATTGTTAACTTTATTTGACTTAGTGTCAAAACTAAACCTCCAATGCCCATTTTGATCTAATTTTTGATTGGAGGTGATATTTGAGAAAATCCTTTTGGAAAAAGTCTCTTGGATGTTCATGGATCATTTCTGCAAAATCTTATGGCTATTGGACTTCATTTGATCAAGATTTGATCCAAATTCAAAATGTTGATTTTAGGGATGAAGTGAACAACCCGAGTATCCGTAATATATCCGAGTATCCGGATTATCCGGACACTCGGATCAAAAACACCGAGTATCCGGGTTATGCAGCTTCGCCCAAATTCTGAAATTGCTATCTATACTTTCTTGCAATATCTTGTTCATCCTATTTTGGGTTTCTCCTTTGCTCAAATCAATATTCAGTCTTCATAGCCCTCAAGAGGATTTGAGTCGGATCTGTTCCGCGTTGATGATTTTTGCATTTGAGCAATGGTTTAAAAGTTATAATCGATTTTGTGCTGCTATTTGCGTCTGTTGAGATTTTAAGAGTTTTAAATTGGTATCTTGGCAAGCCTTTCAAGATGAAAACTAAGTGAACTTATTCATTGCTCCAAGCTTCTAAGTGGAGCATATCTATTTAAGTTTTCATTCCAATGAAAGTGCATCTTTTGGCTAAGTTCTTTTGGAAATTGGATTTAATTGTAACTTAGCCTCAAAATGTTTTCTCTCTTGCATAACTTCGAGTTTATTATGGAAAGAGAAAATTTCCTTGTAAGCTCAAGAGTGAGGTTGAATGTGTTTTACTCATTGTCTCTCTTACAAGTGGGTGTCAAGATTAAATTTGAATGAGTTTCAAATATTTTCATTATAAAGTGATGTAATAAAATCTTTAATTGATATCTTGAATTGTCTTAAATTGCATGCAAAGAGTATTGTCTTGTATATCATATATATCATGCATGTTGTACTTAGACATTATCAAACTAACTTGGGTCAAATTAAAAGATATTTGTTCCGAAATCGTATGCTTGTCTATTGATGTTCAAGGTATTGGAAAAGGGTCATCTTCGACGGTGGGATGAAGGAAATGGAGAGGAGCTCCATAGTACGAGGATCTAAGACCGGCGCGGTGATCATGACCAATTCGAACATGCGGTGGACAAGAATCGACAAAGGGACGTGTTTCTTTTCCGACCATATTCAATAATGTCATGCACACCATTATGCTAAATTGTGTTATTCTAAATGGTGTTGTATTTTTCAATTGATATGATTAATTGGTATCTTTCAAGAGGTATCCTCTAATCCTAAATTGTTTTGAAGTGTCATCTAACTTGCATTCGGCATTATCAAGAACTAAAAGGTACATATGGGTGACACATTGCAAAGAGGTATGCCCTTGATAAGTTTATGAAATTCTTGATCATGAAAGTGCATCTTACTTATACAACCTTGATTCATGATCTTGTATACATCTTGTGATCATATAAGCAATTCCTACTTGTGTAATCTTCTTTATATGATCTTGATTGTTAGAATTTGATTTGATCATGAGCATGTGCTTAAATTATATAAATTTGCTATATGATCTTGATGTTTAAAGAATATGTGAAATCATATTCGTGTGTCATGTTTAAGCATCTCTTATATCCTAAGAATCATGACTTCTTTAATTTGGTATAACTAGAAAATCTATTACCTAAATCTTGGAAATAATTGGTATCATATCTTGCCTAGATTTAGGGGGAGCTTAATATTATTGTCCTATTACTAGCTCCTTATTTTTATTTTATTTCTCCCTAATCTTTTTATTGAGTGTGCAATCAAGGGGGAGAACAGATTTTATTGAATAAACAATAAGAATCTTTTAAGCACCTTTTTGGGATTAATGACAAAAGGGGGAGAATTTATGGATTTATCAATTGTCCCTAATCGATTGACAAAAGGGATGACTTGTAAGTATGATCTCTTATTGTATCTTTATGCTTGTTTTAATGCTAAAATATCTTAATATTGTCATTTGGTGCAATTGATAATAGGTTTGTCATAAATCACCAAAAAGGGGGAGATTGAAAGTGCATCTAGGCACTTATGTTATTTTGGTGATTAATGAATGTTATTTTGGTGATTAATGACAAACACTCATAATGACAATCTATGTAAATTAAGTAAATGCTTAACTTAGTGCTTAGCAAATGACAAACCTCTAATATGATTATATTGCTATGAGACTAACATGATATTGCCTAGTTGAGTATCAGTCTCATCTATTTAGAGGAAAATCAAATAGGAAGGTTAAGCAAAGATAAGGTATGCAATTTTGGTATCTATTCTATATTTGTTATTGCATTCCTTTTGTGCAAATGCATAGTGAACTCCAAGTAGCATGTTGATTATATATATGCACATTGGTTCATGTCATATTTATTTGTGCATATATATTCATTTGAGTTCATTATGGTATGCATGTATTAACTAGAGTTAAACTTCATATTGCTATAGATTGACTTGGTGCATGCATGTTTTATTTGTATATCTTCTCATGCAATTCTCTTAGTGAAGTTTATCTAGTGTTGGATCACATATTTACTCTTACTCCAAATATTATTTGCACATGTACAATTCGTGTATATTCTATCATGTGCTTTATTTAAGTAAAGTCTGTGATCCTTGCCATGATTTAATTGATTCATCCTATTGGCAATTATATATCTCTCTAGTGCATATAGATCAATTACATATTCATCATGATGTACTTAGTAGAGAACATTTCTTATGTCAAGTGTTTCCATTTATATTGTGCTTCTTTATATGAAACACTTGTTGTAATCAACTGCTCACAAATATCAATTTATTCATATCTATTGAGCTTTTGGGACTAATGTCTTTCATGAGTAGTTTGGAAAGAATTAGGTCCCGTATGTGTATGATGACCAAGGTATCTTGGAGGATGATCATTAAGTCGAGGTCAACAAGACGGCGGTGTCACCAAGAGCCGAGGACTAAGTCAAGAGCAACTTGGCGTGGAGATCGTCGAGAGGATGATCAAGTCAAGGTTGATAGGACGAGAGTCTCATGAGGTGAATCGAGTCGAGTTGGACAAGGCGAAGATGTCATCAATTATATGGTGAAGGTCTTCATACATCGACATCAAGAAAGAAGACGGCAAGTGACTAGTTCTAGACTTATATTATCTTTGATTTAATTTGAGTCTAAGGATTGCCGTACTATTAAGAGGGATGCGATGTCGAATGACTTTTAGATGTGTCAAGTGCTCAAGTTATCCATCCTTGTGAATCTTAGAAAGAGAGTGGTGTTGGTACTGCTTAGGAAAGTGAGGGTTGTAGGTCTCTCTTGATTTCTTTGTGAAATCTGTGGTTATCCTTTGAGTTTTGGATAGTGAGATCTTGTTGGTTGTGTAGCCCTCGTTCTTAGCTTTCGGGAGAGTCCAAAATCTCTGAAATCGGAGTCCGGAGTCAAAAGTTATGCTCGTTTTCGTCGAGCTGCTCAGTGCTGATTCGGACTATCCGGAGTTAGTCCGGACTATCCGGATCATCCGGAGTATCCGGATATTCATCCGGACTCTCTGGGTTGGGTCTCTCTGTTAGCATTTTCTCAGTCAATCCGAGTATCCGGATTGAAACCGAGTCTCCGGATTGTGCGAGTTGCCCTAACGGCTAGTTTTTGGGAGGTCTATTTATAGCCCTTCCTCCTCTTTTGAAGGAGCTTTTTGAGAGGCTTTTGGTGTGGATTTTGAGGGGCTGTGTGGGGGCTTTGAGGAGCTTTTACCCTTAGATCTAAGTGATCCCCTTGTGAGAAGGGTTGGGAAGAGTTTGGGAGTGAGCTTTGAGTTGATTGAGCACTTGATTTCATCTCCAAGCTTGTTCTTCGTGAGCATTTGTTACTCTTGGAGGTTGAGGACTCCTAGACGGCTAGGAGGTCGCCCACGAGCCACCGGAGCTTTGTGTGGTTGGCCGTGGGAAGTTTGTGAAGGCAGTTCGCCTCGTAAGGGAAGGAATCAAAGGAGTGAAGACCGCGAGTGCATTTGTGCAACACCGGAGGAAGAGGGTTGAAAGAGACCCGGCTCAAGTGTGACCGAGCCGCCTCAGCGGAGACGTAGGATCCCTCAAGGATCCGAACCGGGTGAAAAATCATCGTCTCCAAGTTTGCTTCTTTCTCTTGCTTTAGTATTTGGTTTTGAATCTTTGGGAGCCCGATCTACTCTTTTGTTGTGTTTGGCTCGGATCTTCTATACCCTCGGTACGACATCATTAAGATCTTTTGTATTCAAGTAGATTGTTGAAAAATTGCAAAGATTTAAAATCTCCATTGAAGTCCTCAATCCGAGTATCCGAATCCACGAACCCGACAGTCCGGATAATCCGAGTATCCGGATTGAATAACCGGACACTCGGGTTAGGACCCTCGAGGATCGGACTATCCGAGTATCCGGATTGAATATCCGGACACTCCGGATTGTTCAGAAACTCGGAGATTTTATTTAGCTGCAATATTTTTATTCCGCTGCATTTAAGTTACAAAGTTTTTAATCCGCCTATTCACCCCCCCTCTAGGCGACATCCCCTGTCCTTTCACTTTTGCACCACGGCGTGCCAACCCAATTTTGACTCTTAGATTATCTACTAGAGTTGCTCCTGATCGTGTGAGAGTTGAGCGTCAGAGAGACACTCGAGTCCAGTCTTCTTCTGTGGCTGGTACTCTGAGGTGTCGTATGGTTCAGTATTGGGTTCCTAAGTTTTCACTCTATCCCAGTACTGAGTCATCTTTCTCTCTTGTGTCTTGATCAGGTTCGTCGGATGGGGAAGGGCGATGTTTGGATTGTTGACTCCGGTTGTTCTCGTCATATAACCGGAGATTCTCGTTGGTTCTCTTCCCTAGTCCGAGCCCCCGGTGATGAGTTAATCACTTTTGGGGATGCATCTTCAGGTAGAGTCATTGCTAAAGGTACCATCTGCATTAACCAAAATTTCATTCTTAAAGATGTTGCCTTAGTAAGTAAGCTGCAATACAATCTGCTCTCTGTTTCTCAGCTTATCGATGACTCTTTCAAGGTAAGCTTCAAGAGTAATGCCTGTAGAATTCTTGATTCATCAGGAGGGTTAGTTTGCGGGATTTCTAGATTTGGGAGAGTCTTTCGTGCTGATTTTTCTGCTTCTTCTGGAGACTCTCTTCGATGTTTGATTGCTTCGAGTCCGTGATCTCTCCTTCGGCATAGGAGACTTGGTCACATTGGTTTTGATCATTTGACCCGAGTTAGCGACCACGATCTCATTCGGGTTTGCCCAAACTCAAGATGGTCAAAGACTTAGTTTGCTCTCCTTGCCGACATGGCAAGATTGTTCTCGCTTCTCATCCTCCATCACCGTAGTGATGGTGATGCACGAGACAGCTTTTACATATGGACAACGTTGGTCCGGCTAGAGTGCATCGGCGGGACGGAAGTGGTATGTTCTTGTCATTGTTGATGATTTTCTAGATACTCTTGGGTATTCTTCATGGCCTCGAAGGATGAGACTTTTCTCACTTCAAGGGTTTGGTCAAGAGGTTGTCTATTGAGCTCCTGTGCATTACGAGCTATCTGCAGTGATAATGGCACTGAGTTCAAGAATTCCTACTTTGAGAGTTTCTGTGTGGAGTCTGGTTTAGAGCATCAGTTCTCTTCTCCCTACGCCCCTCAGCAGAATGGCGTAGTGAAAAGGAAGAACAGGACCTTGGTTGAGATGGCCAAGACGATGCTAGGCAGTCTGAGACTCTCGTGAAGTTTTGGGTGAGGCTATAGCTCTCGCTTGCCATGTTTCTAATCGCGTGTTTTTGAGAGCACATCTGCATCGCACTTCTTATGAGTTGAGGTATGGGCGAAAGCCCAGTGTGTCTCATTTTCGCGTTTTCGGTTGCAAGTGTTTTATCTTGAAGTCTGGTAACATAGATAAGTTTGAGTCTCGCTCTTCTGATGGTATCTTTCTAGGTTACTCGACTTCTTCTCGTAGCTATAAGTGCAGAGTGTTGATGCGCATAGGATCATAGAGACCGTGATGTGACCTTTGATGAGGCTAGCCCAGAGCTAGATCGATGTTTGAGCTCTTCTTATCCCTCCGAGACCATCTTTGTAGAAGATGAGGATGATGGAGATGATGGTGTTCCACCGGATCCAGTTCCCTCTACACCTAAGGTGCCTCCTGTTTCCATTTACGCACCTCGGAGAGACCACCCTTGCCTTCCGACTCTCCTTGACTAGTGGCTCTGCTCCTACCTCTTACGTGCATGAGGTAGAGGCCACTACTTTTGGACCTCCCGTCATATTCAACGTTCTCATCCACCGATCGGATCATTGGTGATCTGTTTGAGCGGTCACTCGCTCAAAATTAGGTTTGTCCACGCCTCCACTCTGCCTTCGTTGCCTCCTTTGAGCCGAAGGATGTTTCTCATGCATTATCCGATGAATCGTGGATTAATGCTATGCATGAGAACTTGAGAACTTTGAGAGGAACAAGGTATGGCAGCTTGTCGAGCCCCATCCGGTCATAATGTCATTGGGACCAAATGGGTGTTCAAAACAAGCAGAGTGAGGATGGGGTTGTCATTCGCAACAAGGCTAGGCTAGTTGCACAGGGCTTTTCTCAAGGTTGAGGGTCTTGACTTTGAGGAGACCTTTGCCTGTAGCTAGACTAGAGGCTATTAGGATCCTGCTTGCATTCTCTGCATCCCAGGGCTTCAAGCTCTATCAAATGGATGTTAAGAGTGCATTCCTCAATGGCTATATTGAGGAAGAGGTTTATGTCAAACAACCTACAGGATTCGAGAACCCTAAGTTTTCGAGTCATGTATACAAGCTCTCCAAAGCTTTGTATGGACTCAAGCAGGCCCCCAGAGCATGGTATAAGAGGCTCAAGTCTTATCTTCTCAGCCATGACTTCAAAATGGGCATAGTAGACAAAACCCTGTTCATCAGACACCATGAGTCTCATTTTCTTCTTGTCCAGATTTATGTGGACGATATCATTTTTGGTTGCTCATCTCATTCGCTTGTGTCTCAGTTTTCTGAGGTGATGAGCACAGAGTTTGAGATGAGTATGATGGGCGAGTTGAGCTACTTTCTTGGCTTCCAAATCAAGCAGACTCGGGAGGGTACTTTCTTGCATCAAGGCAAGTATACCCGTGACCTCCTGAGGCGCTTCGATATGTTTGATGGGAAGCCGGCGATGACTCCTACGGCCACCACTGCTATCCTCGAGCCCGATGAGGATGGTGAGCCTGCTGATCAAAAGGAGTTTCGGAGCATGATCGGCTCCCTCTTGTACCTCACTGCTTCGAGGCCGGACATACATTTCGCTGTGTGTCTGTGCGCTCGATTTCAAGCTTCTCCTCGCGCCGTTCACCGCCAGGCGGTCAAGCGCATCTTCAGGTACCTTCGTGCTACCACTGATTATGGTATTTGGTACTCTTCGTCTTCTTGTCTATCTCTTAGAGCCTTTTCCGATGCCGACTTTGCTGGCTATAGGATAGATAGGAAGAGCACTTCTGGCACTTGCCAATTCATTGGCACTTCTCTTGTTTCTTGGACATCTAGGAAGCGATGCAGGGTTGCACACCCACCGAGGCCGAGTATGTTGTTTTGCCGATTCTTTGTCAGAGCTGTGCTCTGGATGAGATCGACCTTACGGGACTATGGGTTAAAGATAGAGAGTGTGCCACTTTTCTGTGACAACACTTCAGCTATTTGCATTGCTAAAAACCCAGTGCAACATTCCCGAACCAAACACATTGATATTAGATATCACTTCCTTAGAGACCATGTGGAGAAGGGAGATATCGCGCTTCAGTTCGTAGAGAGTGACCTTCAATTAGCCGATATCTTCACCAAGCCTTTGGATAGCTCCAGATTTGTTGCCTTGAGGAGTGAGCTTGGAGTCGTGAGCCCTTACGGCCTTTCGTGAGGGGGAGCTGGTTTGTATATTATGTATTATATGTTTTCTTCCAGCTTTTATTTTCTTTGTGCTTCTTCTGGGTGACTTTGGGCTTGTTTTCTTGAGTTGAGTTCACTCACTTAGACTTCTGGCATGCCTTCCATGGACCTCTTATCTTGTGCTTTAGGTAGCTATCATGCGTGATTAGCTGTTCTCTCTTCTCTCTAGGTTGAGTTCCCTCACAGTCTTATAAGTCTAGCAGGTATTGGGCCTCCTGGGTAGACAGGGTCAGTGTGCACTCCTTAGTTGGGATCTAGAGTCAGCTTCCCTATGTCAGTCTCTGGGGAAGATAAGAGCGAGTCTGAGCTATAGTGAGTCTCTTCTATCTTATCTATGCTCAATAGCCATCCAGTTTTGCAGTTTCTCGGCTTCTTCTCCTCATTCTGTTTTTCTGGTTATTATTGAGTTCATTCGTGTTTTCTTTATGCCTAATCTTGATAATAACTCAACTTTAACTAGATTTGAGCTTAAAATTGATTCATTTGTTGAGGGGGAGTTTGGGAATCTGTTCATGCATTGCATTTAGACTGCATTTTCTGTTTTATGAGCTTTGTCTATTATGCAATTGATTTCTTCTTCATGCTATACACCATACTACATCATTTGAAGAAAATCACTAGCTTAGGTATGTCCAAGTTCATTTAACTTGCTAAGCTTAAAAATGAAATAAGCCTTAAATGAAAAACTTGATGAAACTTTTTGCTTTTACTTGCTAGGTTTCTTCTCTAGAGGTTTGTGCCATAATTTGAGAAATTTTGGAGTTCTCTAGAGTCCCTATAGTAACTTGGGTGAAACTAGTTTGATCCATGCTAGAGTCCTTCAATTGCTCATGAATCATTGTGCTAAAAATGAAAATTAAACAAAATTGACTCTTCTTATGCACATACGACTCAACACCTTGCATTCACAAGACCGCTTCCCATTGCACTTGGGATGAACTTAGAATACATCGTGTTTGACCTAGACCATCCTCTTAAGAGTTCATCTTGAGATGGTCGCATACGACTTGAGTCAATTGGTTGTCAAAAGAAAATGCAAATAAATTAAAAACAAAGACATATGTGGGTAAAGAATACAAATAATGTCAAACATTTGCACCCCTCTATGTCTTGTATGATGATAAATTAAAATTTGCACTAAATGATAAATGAGCCCGAAGGACCTTGTATGCTCTTCTAGATTCCCCAAAGTGTTGTGTAGGTTGAACTCTAGGTTTTCCTTTTGATCCTTAGAGTGGTTATTCTTCTATTTTTGAAACTAAAGCTAAGTGTTGCACTTGTCAATCTTGCTAAAAATGAAATATTCAAAACTAAGCTCGTATTTGCACTTGGACATGTCTTAGTTTAGTCATTTTCTGAAATTGACAAGCTTGGTGTAATATCCTTCCATTTTGATCAATTAGATAATCTTCAAAGCTCTTTTGATTGCATTTCATGCATACATAAATTTTTTTTGATGCCTATATTGCCAAAAGGGGAAGAAAACGTAGAAAAAGCATCACTAAAAAGATAAAAATGTGAATGCTTATTTGGTTATTATGATCTTTGTAAAACTATGCTACTACTTCTGTTGGATCATAATCTTATAATCACATTTGACATGTTTAGTTGGATTTTAGAGTTTTTGTTGAAAACTTGCTCTTTCTTAAATTTAACTCTAAAATCTAAATTCCTCTTCGTCAACTTGGTCATGGTTCTAATTTCTATCTTTGGACCAAGTTTGACTTTACAACTAAAAATTGCTTTCTTCTTCATTTTCTTCAAACTCAAATTTATGCCTTTTGTGTGGTTTGTCAATATACTCATCAAGGGGAGATTGAAGGACCATGTGGAGGTCCATCCATGTTTGTGATGAGTATTTGACTTTATTTGAGCAAGGTGTGCTCAAGTTTGAGTTTGATTTGGATTGATTTTCAAAATGAAGCAATTTGAGTTGTCTCTGCCAGAGTGGCAAGACGGTCGATGGACGCGGTAGTGATGAGTTGGATGGTTTATTGCACATCATTGTGGGCATTGCTATGTGAGGAGTTTCCTTGTCTTTGATGGTTGCAGGGCGACGGTGCTAGGTCATGGTGAGGCGGAGGATGACCGGGACTAGGTGAGGAGCGTCGGAGGTCCAGACGGTTGGGAGATCGCTGGAAGATGATCAGAGACGGAGTCCAGGCAAGTCAAGAAGACAAGGAAAGGAGTTGATGCTAGCTAGATGCCGCGTGGATCAATGAGGGCCGTCGGATTGAGGTCTAGTTGATAGGTTAGCGGGTCTAGGTAGTATGCTTTGAAAACCGTGCAAGAAAACCCGGTATGTGTGTGGGTTTTAGGTTAGCCCTTGCATGGCTGTGTGTGTGGGTTAATCCTAGCCCTTAAATGAGTGCTCTAGGGTTGAGGGACTCATCCAAGGGTGGTAGGTGGTCCAAGAGTAGTATAAATAGGGGTAGAGGGGTAGCCTCCTTCCCTTGAAGGTTTTGAGGTTTGTAAATGCTCCTTTGAGCTTTGTCCACATGAAAGTGAGGCTTTGTAACCTCTCCTTCCTGAAATGAAAGTTTTATCCATCCACCTTTGAATTTATTTTGCGCATTTACATTACGTCTTTACTTTACGCAATGTAAATTCAGCATTTACTTTCCTGCAATTACATTCTCGCAATTTACTTTCATATAATTTGGATTTGCCTCCCCTCCTACTAAATGCTGCTGATCCTGGATGTTTCTAGTGTGTTCATATTGTTTTACATCTCTTTTGCACTCTTGGATTGAGTAGAGAACATCTTTTCTTTCAAGTTCCAACTTTGTTCAGAACTTGTTCTTCGCGCAGCAGTCAGTGTTTGATTTCTATAAAAATATAGAAAAAAAAATTTCAAGTGATTCTTATTGGAGGAGGTGCGGGACTCTGATATCCACTTGCAGAAAAATTTTGGAGTTCACTTGTTGCACCGTTTGGGCGCCATGAGGTGAAAACCGAGCCCCAAACTTTCTGCTCGAAGTTCTTGACCAGACTGTGTTCTTAGATTTTTCCTGTTTATTCTGTAAGGCTTTTTGAGGAGAAATTTGGTGGAGTTCTTCACTACTCTGATGCTCATAGGGAGAAAAAGTCTCAAAATTTTGTGAGCTGCAGAAACCCACCAACCTCCTGTGCAAATTGAGGACAAGTTCTGGAAATTCTGCTTTTGCTTTTCTGAAAGTGACTTTTATGATTTGAATTGATGTCCTTTCTAAAAGAAAGAGTTTGAATTGATTCCTCTTTATCTTGGACACTAGACAACCAGTATTGTGACTCAAAAATCCCCACATATTTTATGGTACTTATCCATGCAAGCTTGGGGTACACATAGTTGTCTAGTTTTTCAGGTTTTTCACGATTTCCTTTGAGCGATCTTGTCGAGGTTTTTTGTTTGGAGTATTTTGGGGGAAATTTTATTTGCGACCATTCACCCCCCCCCCCCCCTCTGTTCGCCATCTCGGTCCTTCACAACACAGTAGTCAGTTTGGTAAGTGGAAAATTGTGGCAATCCGCACAATGAATCTAGGGTAACGACAGCAATTCCGTCATTACTCTGAGGTGATTACACTGATCTCGGCATATTAGCTAATAAAATATCAGGAGCACCTGGTACTTTATCAGTTAATACACCGTGTTTAGCGTATTGCAGCAGACTAATAATTAGAGACTAAAATGGAAACTTATTACAATCCATTGCCATGCAGAGCTACAATTTCATTAATACAAGGTCAAACATAATATTTAGTACAACAAAAATTACGAAACATAAATATTAAATACCCAGTGGATCGACTGTCACTGTCATATGGTCCACTACTCCACCCAGTTCACTTGGTAGTTCTCCACCTCCTCGTAACCTTGATCCTACGGGTGATC
This sequence comes from Otatea glauca, assembly GCA_036346275.1. Taxonomy (NCBI): domain Eukaryota; kingdom Viridiplantae; phylum Streptophyta; class Magnoliopsida; order Poales; family Poaceae; genus Otatea; species Otatea glauca. The sequence continues at coordinate 51,755,498 of CM070721.1, forward strand.
CTCACCCCACGCCTCGTAGGCGAGTCCATGAGAATCGGTTTCTAAGCAAAGAGGGAATTAAGCAAGAGTAAGTAAAAATGTACTTAGCAAGCATTAATAACAAAATGCATCGTATGAATTTTCTCCTCATTCCATCCCATGTATATCTCTCTCAAATCCTTTTCAGAAAATAGGTTTTATTAGGAAAGAATGTGTTTCAAATTTTAATTATTGAAATTGCTACTAGCACTCGTATATGAGGCAAACTTAGCTTCTGTAGCCTCCAATCCAGTAGATAGGCATGAATTCATGATTTGACCCTACGCTTATTTGTACCACTTTACCCATAATGAACCTGACCTCAGTTGAGAACCCAAAATATTTATTGCTACTAGGATATTAGATCTCCAACCCTAGCAGCCGACGAGTCGTAGTGTCCTTAACTAACGTTTTCCACCCACTCGTAGCATACCAGTTGTACCTTGACTTCAATGCACATCAGCAGTACTCATCTAATGATGTTTAAATATAGTGCCCCGAAATTATCAACCATAGCTGAGTTCCAAAATCGTGTTCCTCACTGGGCCTTCTAGCATACCCAGTTTCTCACTCTTAATTATCTACTCATACCCATTGTGGAGATCATAGCATCCTTATAGGACAACCTTTTATGGTCGTTTCCACATACTACGTAGAAGTTCCCACCGGCAATACCCTTCTCAAAGGCACCCTCTACCCACCTCATACATATATACCTTACCGACTCAATCATTGTGTGAGCCATTCCAAACACATCAATAATCCCCACCTCAGCAGTTCATCATTAAACCATCTTTCCAACAGCATCTAATTTAGGGATTTCTTAAAAAGAGATTTTCCAATGCATTGATGATATCACATATAACCAAATATATTCGATTTAAATTATTCAAATATGATCAAGAGATGCTTACCTGGTGTTGTGTTCTCACATGAGTTCTGATGGTGATCTCCTGTCGGATTTGATTTACTTCCTAAAATTATGAAAAAAAAACTATTTTTCATACAACTATCAATTTATTATGTGTTTTATGAAGCCTGACCTTTCTCTGATTGATGTTAAATTTAAATGTTTATACTATGTGGTTTAAATCTGCGTTGCATATCAAAAATTTGGACCATGTCTTCACTCAAATAGATGTATAATTTTTCGATTTTTATCGTTATGACGGTTACTAAAAGTAGTTATTTCTTTACTTATTAACCGCTCATATTCATCCTTTTTCTGCTTTTATTTAATTTTTTAATATTAGTATTATTTCTTATTTGCATCATTGCTACTTATTTATTTATTTATTATTATTATTATTATTATTATTATTATTTTCTTTTCTATTTTCTACTCTGGGCTCATCTCTCCAAACTCGCCAAACCAATCCTCAATCTCTCCCTCTCCTCCAAGTCGCCATGTCTTGCTCCTCTCTCCGCCCACTCTAGGTGCCGCCACGCCACCAACCATCGTCGACCACCCGCGAGCCCTTCCCTCAGCTGCTACAGTTAGGCCTCCTCGCCAGGGTCGCATCTCCCGTCCATCAACTTCTGCGGCTGCGTGCGCCTCGTGCTGTTGGGCTCCTTGCTCTCACCTACGCCTAGGCAGTGTCACCGGGCTCCTGCACCTGCACGCACCCCAGGCCATCAGGCCTCCCTCTCCTCTCTTGACATCTCTGGGTCCTGCCAGGCCTTCTGGCCCCTCCATACCTAAGCACCTCCCTGTCGCCGCTGGGTCGTCGCCCCCCACAGCCCTACCGTCGGCTCCCCCACTTAGCGCCACTCTAGTGGCCTATTACTCCTCCCTTTTCCCTTATTTTTTCTACTAATGTGCTTGATTACTTGTCATCTGATTTTGCTTTAATCTATTGTGTACTAGTCGATGATGATTTGTGGTTTGCTTGGGTTGGCGGTGCTGTGTCGACACCCAGAGGCCTCTCGTACTTTGGGGAGTACGTGGGGGTCGTCGGGCACACACGACGCCACCCCTGGCACGATCCCACCCTTATGACCTAGCATCCCTACCCATCTACTGTCTACTCTTTCTCTGCTGCATATGGGATACTTGGTTTGTAAATTAGCAAAAGTATGTTTGCATGCAACTGCGATGTTGGGCAAAATGGGGATGGGTCAGGATGATGATGTGGTGATGGTGAGGTACTGGTGGTCGGGGTTGATGATGCTATGGTTGTACTTCCTTGCCCTTCCTTTGCTGGCCGATTTCCTCTCCCTGGCCTTGGCTCCTCCTCTTGGCTTCCTCCTGGTGGCTTCGGTGGCTTGGCCTTGGTGGCTTTGGTGGCCTCTGGCTTCCTAGTTCTGGGGTGTGGCTGGGAGTAAATGGTCTGGGGAGGGTGGGTTCTGGCTTGCTTTCTCCTTTCTAACCATAACCTCTTTATTTATTTTTTTACTATGTGAATGTTTATCTTTTCACTAGGTGATATTTTGATATTATTCCCGTATGGCTATTGTAACCCGACAAACCAAAACTAAGTTTGTATATTGCCGAATGATGGAACCCATACTAGCAAGAGGTGGTGACTGGCCCCGGACGGTTTAGTATCTCGATGAGCGTTCTCTAATTACATTTGGGTTTTATGGCATTTAATTTATCTTTTTATTTTCTATTGTTTTGTTTTCATTTATATTTATGACGACTAACAATTTCAGGTGATCAAAGCCGCAGGTCTTCCGGATATTAGGTTGCATACCGTTGTAGGAGTATTTTATTTTAATTATTGTAATTAATGATTGTATTGTTGTAAATCTAGGTATTATTTTTGTTTTAGGTTTGAAAATTAAGCTAATTTCCAAAATGATTAAATACAATAGGCAAGATAAAAGACACCACATATTTCTGTAAAGTAGATCAATCCACAGAGGAAAAATAGGAGAATTCTTACGATGGGCTTGATGACGAAAAGGAAGCAGCGCAGTAGCGATCGGCCGTAGAGGAAGTAGTCGACGCCGTGGATTGCAAGATGAAGAGCTCGAGCGGTCGCGCAGTTGCGCTGCCCAGAAACCTTATTGCCGCCCCCGTGCAGGTTCTCTCAGCGGCAACGGTTCGGAGATCCCGCTCTCCTTGCCTCGCGGTGCACACCGAGAGGAAGGTCGGTGAAGAACGAGCACAAAGACGAAAACGCAAATACGATCACCGTGGATGAACACGAGTATCAGAGCCAAAAATCAAAAAGTTTCCTTCTGTCTGGACGTCTCCAGATTTTATAGCCTCGCACCAGTAACGGTCACCATTAAATGCTAGTAACTGTAGGTCATTCAAACGACGGTTTCTATTAGAAACTAACGCCATTATCATGGTTGTCTCAATTCTCAGTAAATGACCCCATTAATTCACTAATAATAGAGAGAAACCGAAAATTAAAAAGGGTTTAAACGTACCAGGAATTTAATCCATGGCACGGCGACTCACGACGTCGCAAGTCACAAGTCACGCGGAAATACGCGGTAATTCGCGAAATACGCGCGCGCGCGTGCGTGTGACTTTAGCCAACTCCTCACCCTCTATATGTCTCATTACAAGATATGGTGGAAGCTCTCCCTTTTAAATTGGTATTCTCCCCTCTCAACTAGCAATATGGTACTATTATTTGTAGTTTTGGCATTAGAGATAAATGGGCCACTTGGGCCTCATTTCTAACAATCCCCCACCAATGCCGAAGTTTACAAAGTCTCATAATTGATTTCTGTGTTGAACCTTCGTTTAATATATCAGTGTTTCGGTGTAAGTCCCATACGGGTTGAACTTTCACCTAGAATAACGTGATCCATCCTCTCACAGCTAATGAATGGACTAAGCCTTGAATTCACAGCTTTTTGTGGTTAGATTTCACCCGAAATCTTAACTGATACTAAGCTGCCAAAGAACTTCACCTCAACGGAGCGTTAAATGGTCATGCTCCCTAATCTTCCCATGAGCTTTCTAGAGAATGCCCCTTTCTCGTGAACTGCGACCACACAGTTAGGCTCAACTAGGTGTATTCATTTTAGGTATCCTGTAGGCCAATACCTTTTTCCTTTGACACTAGAATACATTAAGGCTTTAAGCCAACCTTCCATACAGTCGAGAGTACTTTGTCTATTAGGACACAGGTACAAATTTAATAATATGTACTCTCTTGTTACAACATCAACTTGTTTTTTCCCATTATCTAATCCACGGGATCTCCGATCAGGAAGATATGGGTTACCATTGTGGTGTAACTCAAGTGGGCCTCATACCCATGTCTATAGATGCAATGAAAATTGCTTTCCTTGCAAGTCCTTTTGTAAAAGGATCTGCCAGATTTTTCTCAGTGCGAATATAATTTACAGCAATAACTCCAGAGTTTCTCAATTTTCTGACAGTTTTGAGCCTACGCTTCACATGTCTGGAGGACTTCATGTTATCCTTAGTACTCATAACCTTAGTCAACACTGTTTGGTTATCGCAGTACATTAGGATCGCCGGTATTGGTTTCTCAACCAATGGCAAGTCCAACAATAGCTCTCTAAGCCATTCAGCCTCAACAGCAGCTGTGTCTAGTGCAACAAGTTCAGCTTTCATAGTTGACCTCGTTAATATGGTCTGTTTGCAAGACCTCCATGAAACTGCAGCACCAGCTAAGGTAAAGACATAACCACTTGTAGCTTTGATCTCATCCGCATCCGAGATCCAATTGGAATCACTATATCCTTCTAATACGGATGGATACCCAGTATAGTGAATTCCGTAAGATGTTGTGCCTCTCAAATAGCGCAACACTCTTTCAAGTGCCTCCCAATGATCATCTCCTGGGTTAGATGAAAACCGACTCAATTTGCTCACAGCAAATGAAATATCAGGTCTTGCGGCACCAGCTAGATACATAAGCAAAACCAGCAGATGTCAAAGTTTTATCAAACTTTTCGTGCCATTGCTTAGGTGCCTGCTTTAGGCCATACAAGGATTTTAATAATTTGCATACTTTATTTTCCTGTCCAGTAATCACATAACCATCTGGTTGCTCCATATAGATTTCTTCCTCCAACTCTCTATTAAGGAAAGCTGTCTTTACATCCATTTGATGGACGTGTAGACCATGGGAAGCAGCTAAAGCTATGAGCACTCTAATGGTGGTTAATCTGGCTACAGGAGAATAAGTATCAAAATAATCCTCTCCTTTTTTTTGGATATAACCCTTGGCCACAAGTCTTGCCTTGTACTTATCAACAGTACCATCAGGCCTCATTTTCTTTTTGAAGATCGACTTGCATCCAACAGGTTTGCACCCACTAGGAAGATCAGTGATCTCTCAAGTCCCGTTAGCCATGATGGAATCCATCTCGCTACGGACCGCCTCTTTCCAATACTTAGCATCAGGTAGTGCATAAGCCTCTGAAAGAGATTTTGGCACATCATCCACGAGATAAACAATAAAGTCATCACCAAAGGTTTTCTCAACCCTTTGTCTCTTGCTCCTACGAGGAGCCTCAGCAACTAAATTGTTATCCTCCTCAGAAATATCTTCTACCGGTAGTGTATCACTTATTGGTTCGTAGAAATGGTAGGTTCAGCATTATAATTATTATTAGTTTGAGTATTCTCAGTTCGTGAAGAACTACCCGCTGGTCTCATAGGATAAATATCCTCAAAAAATAAAGCATCTCTGGACTCCATTATTGTGTTAACAATAATCTCAGGAGTTTCTGATTTTACTACTAAAAATCTATAGGCTGTGCTGTTATGTGCATATCCTAGAAAATACAATCGACTGTTTTAGGTCCAAGCTTTCTCTTTTTCTGCAATGGTATATTGACTTTTGCCAAACACCCCCAAGTTCGCAGAAAATTGACATTGGGTTTTCTCCCCTTCCATCCCTCATACAGAGTAATCTCACACTTTTTAACGATTATTCTGTTTAGGACAAAATTTGCTGTTAATATAGCTTCCCCCACCACATTTTAGGCATACCGGCACTCTCCAACATGGCATTCACCAAGTCTGTTAGTGTTCGGTTTTTCCTCTCAGCTACCCCATTTGATTTGGGAGAATATGGTGGTGTAACTTCATGGATTATACCATGCTCGTAAGTAATCGGGAGAATTCATGAGAGATATACTCTCCTCCACGATCAGACCTTAGTCATTTAATTTTCTTTTCTAGTTGGTTCTCAACCTCGACCTTATAAATTTTGAAGTAGTTTAAAGCTTCATCCTTTGTTTTCAGCAAATACACATAACAATAACGTGTTGCATCATCTATAAGAGTTAGAAAATATCTTTTGCCTCCTTTTGTCAACAATCCATTCATCTCACACAGGTCAGAATGGACAAGATCTAGTGGTGCCAAGTTCTTTTCTTCCTCTAATCCCTTAAAGGGTTTTCTAGGTTGCTTTGCTTGCACACAAGAATGGCACTTTGATCCTTTGACAATATCACATTTTAAAATTAACTGTAATCTAGACATTCGAGCAATGGTATCATAACCAATATGACAAAAACGAGAATGCCAAACATTGGATTTACAATTATTAACTTGAGTAGCAACATTTAAATTTAAACAAGACTCTAGTACACTTAAGCGGAACAGGCCTCCGCTTTCATAACCTTTTCCAATAAAGTTTTCAAACTTGGACATTACAACTTTATTATACTCGAATACTAGCTTATAGCCATCTCGACATAATAGGGAACCACAGACAAGGTTCTTATTTATTGTTGGCACATGCTGCACGTTCTTTAAGTGGACAATCTTCCCTGAAGTAAGCCTTAGATCCACCGTGCCAACACCAAGAACAAAAGCATGCGACCCGTTCCCCATTAGGACGAAGGAAGCCCCTGCTGCCTGGTAAGAAGAAAATAGAGATATGTCAGAACATATGTGAACATTTGCACCCGTATCAACCCACCAATCAGAGGATTGACATGCTGAAAAAACAACAGGAGAATTACCATACCCTCCTGAAGTAGTTCCCTCACTTATGGTCACGTTGGCAGTTTTCTTGCCCTGCTCATTTGGCCTGTTCTTGCGGAAACGACAGTCTTTAGCCATGTGACCATTTTTTCCGCACACATAACAGGTAATGTTCTTCATATCTTTCTTCTCAAACTTCTTCTTCTTGAAGCTAGTATTTTTGTTTGGTTTCAAGCCTTTGTTGTTGTTGCCACCCTTCTTCTCAATCACATTTGCGTTGTTTGGTTCCTGAGAAGAAGTTTTTGGCGCATCTTTGGCTCTGGCTTTTTCTTCCACGTCGAGGGCAGCAATGAGATCTTCAATACAAATCTCTTCCCTCTTGTGTTTTAGACCAGTGGCAAAATTCCTCTAAGATGGGGGAAGTTTAGCCACAATGCCCGCGGCCACAAATTTTGCAGGTAAAGCACATCCCAAATGTGCAATCTCGCCCACTAGTAGCTGAAACTAATGCGCTTGAGCAACAATCGATTTAGACTCATCCATGGTAAAATCGAATAATTGCTCGCACGTATACAACCAATGACCACCTCGACTTCGCATATTTTTGTTCAAGAGCCAACCACAACTCAGTGGCAGATGTGTAACTCATATACACATCATACAACTGATCTGCCAAGATGGTCAGAATGCAACCCAATGCGGTGTTATTCGCATTCTCATACTGCGCATTCTCCTCATCCGTAAGCGGGTATTGAGGGAAAATCACCCACCACATATCCAGAGACATGAGCCAAAACTTGGCTCTAGTCTGCCACCTACGGAAGTTTTGACCATTGAACCTCTCAGGTTTCATGGCATCACTTGCACCAACCATTGCTGAATCACAATCACACAAATAATACCGATAAGGTTTCTGGAATGTTGTAAATCTAGGTATTATTTTTGTTTTAGATTTGAAAATTAAGCTAATTTCCAAAATGATTAAATACAATAGGCAAGATAAAAGACACCACATATTTCTGTAAAGTAGATCAATCCACAGAGGAAAAATAGGAGAATTCTTACGATGGGCTTGATGACGAAAAGGAAGCAGCGCAGTAGCGACCGGCCGTAGAGGAAGTAGTCGACGCCGTGGATTGCAAGATGAAGAGCTCGAGCGGTCGCGCTGATTCTTGCTGCCGAAACCTTATTGCCGCCCGCAGTGCTCTCTCGGCACAACGGTTCGGAGATCCCGCTCTCCTTGCCTCGCGGTGCACGCCGAGAGGAAGGTCGGTGAAGAACGAGCACAGCACGAAAACACAACACAGATCACCGTGGATGAACACGAGTATCAGAGCCAAAAATCAAAAAGCTTCCTTCTGTCTGGACGTCTCCAGATTTTATAGCCTCGCACCCATTATCATGGCTGTTTCAATTCTCAGTAAATGACCCCATTAATTCACTAATAATAGAGAGAAACCAAAAATTAAAAAGGGTTTAAACGTATCAGGAATTTAAGTCACAAGTCACGCGGTAATTCGCGAAATACGCGCGCGCGCGTGCGACTTTAGCCAGCTCCTCACCCTCCATATGTCTCATTACAAAATATGGTGGAAGCTCTCCCTTTTAAATTGGTATTCTCCCCTCTCAACTAGCAATATGGTACTATTATTTGTAGCTTTGGCATTAGAGATAAATGGGCCACTTGGACCTCATTTCTAACATGTATAAGCTTCTGTGTATGAGTTATGTATGATATTTGTTAATTAATGAAAATGGCGGTTACTTTTGGGTTCCTGTTTTAATTAAGTGTGTTACTATTCGGTTTATATCCTCTGTTGTATTTGTTAAACTTTAGGGGTGTTTCAAAAATGAAGGATGTTACCATCTACAAGGCCCCATAATTAACCTTAGGACATTTGTGACCACGCGTAGGATATACCCTTACGTGTAGGGATGAAAACGGAACGGAAACGGTCGGTAAATGGTCGTTCTGTTTCCGTTTCCACATCTTTTACCGGTAACGGAAACGGAATCGAAAACCCCGGAAACGGATACGAAAACGAATAATGATCGAAACGGATGCGGAACGGAGCGGAGCGGATACGGAAACGAAAATGGAAAATTCCACAAGAACGTAATACATTATCACAATATACATGACTACAAAAAACAATGTAACTCATTCCATCACAAAGGTGGATACAAGAACAATGTTATGTTCACCGGTATTACTAGAAAGTTTTTTCTCAAGTTTGTCAGTTGAAGACTCGCTATTTATCCCCCAGATCAAACCATCATATCCCCCTTTATATCATTATCATCGATATCCTCTTGCTCCTTTAACTATAAAGATGTAATGCCCTAAAATTAGCATATTATTGTTCAATGTTCATTTATGATTTTCTGGGATTTATTCTGGATTTTCTGGAATTTATAAATGCTATTTTACTATTTTTCATATATATATATAATTAATTTATTCATGAAAAATGAAGCCCAAAATATGCTAGAAATAATTTTTCTAGGTTCAAAATGTTCCAAAGTATTTTTGAGAATTTTTTCGGAATTTTTGAACTCTATTTGATATTTTCTATAAAGCCATTTATATTTCTAAAATTATTTTAATTTAAAAATAAATGTAAATTCTCCATTCTCCTTTTTGGGTCCAATGGGCCAAGTTTCCGACGGAATTTCCGGTTTCACTTATACGGAATTTCCGGTTCCGTTTCCGTTTCCGACGGAAATGGCTCTCCCGTTTCCGTTTCCGACAAAAAAATTCCGTTTCTGTTTCCGTACCGATATTTTTCGTTTCCGTTTCCGAATAAAAGCTTCCGTTTCCGTTTTTCTTCGGAACGGTCGGAAATTCCGTTTCCGTTTTCACCCCTACTTACATGCGTATCTCCTCGGTGCACGGCTCGTTTTTTCTTTCCTTTAAGGTACAGCAGGAGGAGGAGCGATGACCAATTGACCCTGATAGAGGGCCATCTTCAAGTTTGGCTGCCAAGTCAAGGACAAGAAAGGAAATGATCTGCCAAATCTTCATCTGCTGACGAGTGATGACGTTGTAGCCATGGAAGTAATTGTTGTTTGACGGTTGGTGCCCTTCTAAGAGGTGTGACTGGCGAGTTTGGCGATGCAGGGTGATATGGAGCCTGCAATGCCTTCGGATGTGAGTCTAGTGCAGCAACACGAATGGGAGAGACTGTGCGCTGCCATGTCAGCTTCAGAAACTGAGAGATGTTCATCCATGAGGCAAGAACTCTGTCTGGATCAGAGAGATTGGACTTGAAGCAAAGGAGTGCTTGCCGGTCGTTTTCAGCTTCATCACTGGTGGCTAACGGCAAGCGGCGCACATGGCGATGAGAAGATATTGGACCATGCCGATGGAGCAGGAAAGTTCGAAATTCAATTTGTGCTAATCTGCTAGATCGATAAGGTGTAAACTTCTGAGGCCTGACCCGTTAAATAGAATGTAGGCGGCGCGCACAAACTTGGAGCTATTGACTGGAGTTCCGAGAGGCGGCTCAAGTTTCATTCTAATTAAGGTCTAGTTTGTCTATGTCTAAACACTTTAACTCACTTATGGACGACTTCTTCATCTGTTTGTCTCTAAAATTATCTCTAACTATTTTCTATTATTTTTACCGTAACTTTTCTCTCATACACTCTCTCACCAAGTATGTTGATTTGTGTGCCCTTGTTGACTCTTGCTCAACAAGAGACGTACATTCTCTCTCTTCACCTTATCTCTTCTCCGACTAGAATTTTAGGTGATGTGACATGTAAGAGACAGCCAAGATAACCATTATTGAAGATGCCCTAGTACCCGTTCAAACCATCTCGGAATCATGTATCGAATTGGTTTTTTGAAATTTTACTAGTAAAGTGGAACTGCCACAAGGAAATGTTATATGTAAATACTTTCCACATTTTCTTACGTAAGAAAAATGGAAGGATGTAAGTAAAGATTGCTTCACAAATCTAACCAGCATGCTCATTTTGACTATGTTTATGCTAATGCAACAGTCTGGACTCTGTGCATCCTGTCATCTGACATGGATGTGAAGGACAACTCCAGGCAACATCATCCCTTCATAATTCAACGCTGGCAACGTCTTCATAATTCCAACAAGCCTGTTCAGGATCAGGCGTTTTGAGCACATCCGAAAGGAATAATAATTCTAAGGAATTGAGTTAGGGTGCGTTTAGTTGGGTGAACGAGGATGAACGAGATGGGATGATACATGATAAATTTTGATACATGCGTTTGATTGAGTGTAGGAATCATCTTGTACGGGACGGAGTGGTACAGATTCTAGGAATATTTCTCAAATATGCTGTACCATCCCGTACCTCCAAATTGGTTGAACCATCATGTACCATCTCGTACCACTAGTGATAAAGTTTACCATACTAACCTCATCCATCCAACCAAACATCATCTCGTACCATCCCGTACCATTCCATCCAAGCAACCAAACAAAATCATGTATCATTTCATTCAGACAACCAAACATCCTCCCCGTACCATTTTATCCAGGATCATCCCATCTATTATGTATTATCCCACCCCGTTCATCTTCGTTCACCCAACCAAACGCACCCTTAGTGTCTTTCTTTTCTTTTGTATGCAGTGTTAGTGTTTTTCTGTGTTCCAAATGGTTGTACACTACAAATTCCTACAGGAATGGATTCCTCCAATTTTCCTATGAAAATCCATAATCCAAGGAGGCCCTAAAAACTGTTCGTCTAGCTTAACTCAGACTTGGCCACTTGGGTCAAGAAAATACGTTACTGTTAATCGCATCCTGCAAATTTTGGTAGTCAAACCAAGCAGCTCATTAATGTACAGTTTTCCATAATATATTTCAGCACGAATGTGTGACATGAAACTAATTAATGATGAAGGGAATTAAACAAATATTCAGAACAAGTATTATTTTTATATTGTCACATAGATATACAGGACAGCGGTACTTAGTTCGCAAGCAATGCTTCACGACCTTATGCATGGTCGGAGAACAATATTACAGAATATATCGAGCATATGTAAAAGCCATTTAAAAAATAGTAATGGAGAGGCTGCCTTTTGCATGTGGACATAACACAGATGGCCCCCTGGATGCACTGTCTTAACAGCAACGAGGTGGTGGTCCGTAAGTTGGAGGATAGTCGTCAAGGTTACCTGGCAAGTCAGTCAAAAATATCCAATAAATGGTGAGTTTGAATTTTAAGAAAATTAATACTATCGACACTAACGATAGCACGAATGCTTTGATTAAAAAAAAAAGAACGACTCCCAAATGTTCGTTTCATGCATCCTCCCTCCCTAGGTGTTGATTTTCTTCATCTGTTATTGTCTAAACTAGTTGTTGGAACTTGGAATAGACATTTCTTTCTAAGTGGTGGGTTGCAATATGCCCGGCAGTTGTGTGGTCATGGTTTGATCCCCGCCACTTAGAGCATATACAATACAGGTGCTTAGAAATAAAAAAATGATTTTTCTTGTCATATAGGAAAGATAATGGGCTTATTTTATAGCATCGGATGCTTAAGTAGGCATCACTGCTCATGTCTATATATATATATATATATATATATGATTAATAGATAATATAAAATCTAAAAACCTCACAAAAGAGATGCTTGCATTGGAGGAGGTGCTTGATAACATTATATTCTCTCTCTTTAAACACTCATAGTTCAAAAGAGAGAGTAACTACATCTAACTAGTATAGTGCCCTGTCTTCCGGTTTCCTTTTCCCAGCACGTAATATATGGTCTTTTCCTTTTCTAGAACGTTTGTTTCCTTTTCCTTAATTCCAGGATATTTATTTCCTTTTCCTTGAGATGATCTTTGGAGGTGGGGAGATCATTTGTGGGCCACAGGATGAGTTAGACACATTAAACAATGGCCATCGGATGTGGGTGAGTAAAGGCGAGAAAGATCGAGAGGTTAATTTTCATGGAGGCAAGTTAAGGGACGTTTATTTGGGTGCATGAAGGTTGGACTATCTCTAGTGGGGTGCATTATTTGGGGTGGACGTAGAAAAGAATGCTTAGGTGCATTATAAAGGGGTATAGATTACAAAAGAAAGTCATTTTGGACATTGGCACGTTCGCAAAATATAACTTTGACCACTTATTTTCTAAAATATATTAATTAATCTAATAAAATTATAATATTACAAAAATATTTTTTGAACAAATATATACTATTTTCATATTTCTAACATAAATACCCATAAAAACATTAATAACCAAGGTTGCCAACTTTTATCAAAACAAAATACCAGGGAAAAATCGTGTGTGGTTGAACATGGATCAACCAACTTTTTTTCAGTTCGAATACGTAATCTCTGAAAATACGCCTTTGAGGTCACCTCGTTCTCCTTTCTTTTTAGGAATTTTCCTGCGATTTAAATTCAAATGATCATTACTTTTTCGTACAAATTTCAAATTGAATGAAACTGGTTTCTATTTTTTTATAAAATCATGCTCTTTTTGAATCTGCAAAAATATTTGAATTTGGTCTCTAATTATATTTATTTGGCTCTTATTATTGCTTTACGATATCATGCATGTAGACACAGACGTCTCAGAAGCCTTAATCGTTGAACGAGAACAAACCCTATAATTCAAAGAGCAAGGCAAGCACTGCCAGAGACAAGGAAGGAGACAGGCAGAGGAGGGGGGGCAACGCCGGAGGTGGAGGTAGGGCAGAGGAGGAGGCGGGCAACCCCGACAATCGTGTTGGGTGGTTGAAGCAGAGGAGGGTGGGGATGTGTGTGTGTATATATAGAGTGAGGTAGTGATCTGGATGATTTTATCTAGATCTAATGACCAAGAAAATTGCAGGCAATTGTGCAATAGACGTCCCCATATGCAATATTTTGTCTTCAGAAGGATTTCTTTGGTTTACTTTATATTTTTTACCTTTTTATGTCCCATGTTTGAAATAGTAGAGATGAAATACTTATTCGTGGACTAATTGCAAACTTAACTCATGGAGGTATGTTTTTAAATTGTAGGATTGTTCTTTCAATTTATCCTTTTTCTAGAAGAAAATTAATGTAGGGACAGACAGATAGAGCACAGGAGCTAGGCCGCAGCATACTTTGCTATGCTGCCCTACAATACTTGGATATTGATACAAAGTATGAAATATTCATGATCGGTTATACCCTCTTCGGTCACAGAAGAGAGTATGGGCTCACCGTGATCAGTTTGGCCTTGCGCGGTAGTAGTGTCGGGAGTAGCCGGAGGATGATTTCCTGCAGGATGGCTGCCTGAAACTGCCGGGTGATTTGCACCGAAAGCGTTGCTAAGAAGCGCCAGACAGAGCAACGCGGAGAGGATGGTTGGCGTCCGAGAACCAACTGCTTCCATGGCTAGCTAGCTTTTGGGTGGGGATGGCGTGTCTGTGTTTGTGCTTACCTCAAACAGGCCACCCTCGTATGCTATATATAGCCAGTGATTTGAAACTTTTTTATTTTTGAAAGGTTTGAGAGGGGAGGATTGAAGGAGCGAGGACGAAAAACGGGTGAGGGGTGCCATGAGACGTGAGCTGCTCGGACAGAGGAAGATGGCTGACGTATGGTATCCACGTGTCAACCTGCTGAGCGCCCGCAAGGATTCCTCAGAGCCCTCACCGAGCTACACAATTAACTGTTTGGTTCGTAGGCACTGTTTATTTACACTTTTTTTACGGGTTTAAAAGATAAAAAATTAAAGTCTAAATAAATAGGTGGTTTTTTACCTAGTTTTTTCAAAAGCCATAAGCTTCTATATAACTAACATCCTATTTGTTTAGGCTTAGGTTTTTTGGCTCATAGTTTAAAGCCAGCTTTTAAGCTTAAAAGCTATCGACTTTTATACGTAGTAGAGGTGGGTAATTATACCCTAGTTTAAGTGGTATTAATCTAAAGTCAACCCTCAATAAGCCAAAAAAAGCCCCCTGTAGTAGCTTTTGGCTTTTATTATATGGAGACATGGTTTTGGAAAAAAAAAACGTAGATAAAAAGTTACCTATTTGTTTAGACTTTAGTTTTTTAACTTTAAGCCAATAAAAAAGTCCAAACAAACGGGCCTAAAAGCCAAAAGCTGCTTTTTTTGCTTTTTGAGGGTTAGTCTTAGACTAATACTAGTGAAAACTAATTACTTTTAAGTTGTTTAAGCTTAAAAACTTAAAATCTAGAAGTCAGAAAACCTAAATCTAGCCACTACCACTACTACAGAATAGCACATCCTTGCCGGCACATCACTGCCGGTTAGGACAGAGCCGGCAGTGAGAACATATCACTGCCGGTTCGAAAGTTGAGCCGGGGTGGAGAACTTATCACTGCCGGTTCGTCGAAACAACCGGCAGTGATAACCTCATATCACTGCCGGTTTATATATAAAACCGGTAGTGATATATCACTGCCGGTTCTTGTTTCAACCGGTAGTGATATTGGAATTTCCACTGCCGGTTTTAAACCAGAACCGACAGTGATATTTATTTTTCCGCCTAATTTTATTTTCCCGTGCAATGCGAGCCCTATCACTGCCGGTTCTGGGCAGAACCGGCAATGATAAGTCCTTTATATACATGCCATCCCTTCCCCCTGACCAATCGAGTGTAACAAAGAGGAGTCTCTGCTCTATTATTGTGTCCACTTGCTGCCGAAAATTGTACTAAAATTCATATCTACTTGTTTTCAAGGTTAGTAATTTTAATAACATTATATTTGTAGTTGGATTTTACTTTATAGATTGTTTTAGATTTAGATAATTACAATCCTTATTCATTTCAGTGATTTAGTGGATTTTTAAATGGTGAAAATGGCTAGGTGAATTTTGCAAAATGGTGAAAATGACTAGGTGAATTTTGTAATAATGAAAATTGCAAGATACATTTGTAAATCGATATATTTACAAATATATCCTGTATTTTCATTTATATGCTTACTCTCAATAATTAAAGTAATTAAAAATTGCAACATTGATATTATCAATTATGGAAGTAATTTAAAAATTGCTACCTGGATATTTTTAATATAATAAAAATATGTCTTAATTATTCACAATTATGTATTATTTTGTAAATAATTAAAAATTGAAAGATGGATATTTACATAATGAAAAAGATTGATGTATTTTAATTGATATAGTAAAAATATATCCTAAGTATTTACAATTAATTTCATTTTATAAAATAATAAAAAAATGTTACATGGATATTTACATAATGAAAAAAGGTTGATGTATTTTAACATAGTCAAAATATATCGTAACTATTTACAATTATTTATTATTTTGTAAATATTTAAAAATTGGAAGATGGATATTTACATAATGAAAAAAGATTGATGTATTTTGATATAGTAAAAATATATCATAAGTATTTTTTCATTTTATAAAATAATAAAAAATTGCTAGATAGATATTTACATAATGAAAAAAGGTTGATGTATTTTAACATATTCAAAATTGCTACATGGATATTTAAATCTTGTCATTTACAATTCTATTGTTATTTGCAATTATATGCTTATGTGATGTTTGTTTTAATTAATTGTAGATGGACCGAAGGTGGATGTATGACACGGACTGTTACGGCGCAGAGTTCTTTAATAGTGTGACATGTTTTGTAAACGCGGCTGTGGCGCACAAGTCGAAGAATCTGTCTAATTATATGTGTTGTCCATACGTTGATTGCAAAAAACGAGAAGTTGTTTTCTACCATAGAGTCGATATGTGCACACTTACTTCGAAGGGGTTTCAAGGCTGGCTATACCTGTTGGACCGAGCACGATGAAGATGAGATTGTGCATGAAGGGCAACATATTGATGAAGATGACGGAGACAACGATATGGCGGATCGAAGATCGTTTGTCGATAGCCACGACGACGACCTGGATCAAATGTTGCGTGATGGGGAAGGGGACTTCACAAGTGAAAGAGAATTTCAAAAGTTCCAGCGTATGGTAGAGGACTCCACAACACCATTGTACCACGCCGCAAAGAGGAGCAAAAAGCGCATACCGTGCTTACACTACTGCAGTTGAAGGCAAGCAATGGTTGGTCCGATAAGAGCTTCATTGAGCTCTTATGTCTCTTGGGGGACTTGCTTCCAAAGGGTAACGTGTTGCCTACAACTACGTACTAGGCCAAGCAGGTTGTCTGCCCGTTGGGACTGGAAGTACAAAAAATACACGCATGTCCAAACGATTGCATGTTGTATCGCATTGAGTTTGCACACTTGGATGCCTGTGCTGTTTGCAAAGCAAAGAGGTATAAGGGCAACGATGATATCCATAATGACGATGTCGAGGTGGAGCATAAGAAGAAGAGATCCCCCCGTAAGGTGGTGTGGTATTTCCTATAATCCCCGTGCAGGCGATTGTTTGCGAACAAAAGGCATGCTCAATTGCTACGATGGCACGCCGAAGAGCGTAAGAAGGATGGAATGCTTAGGCACCCTGTTGATTCTGTGCAATGGAGGAACATCGACAGAAAATATAAGAAGCACTTTGCATATGATGTGAGGAATATAAGGTTCGGGTTGAGTACGGATGGGATGAATCCTTTCAGCAACATGAGTAGCCGTCACAGTACTTAGCCGGTGACTCTATGTATCTACAACCTTCCTCCTTAGCTTTGTATGAAGCGGAAGTACATTATGATGCCACTCTCGATCCAAGGGCCGTGCAACACGCAGCGATATCGATGTGTACCTCAAACCACTGGTTGAAGATCTTCTAATACTGTGGAACAATGGAGTACGGGTATGGGATGAGTATAAAAGAGAGAACTTTATCCTACGCGCATTGTTGTTCGTAACCATTAATGATTACCCTACCCTTGGTAACTTGTCAGGACAGACGACAAAAGGGTTCAACGGATGCGTTCAGTGCTTGGATGATACAGCTAGCCGGTGGCTGAAGAACTGTCGAAAAATGGCCTACATGCGACATCGTAGGTTCCTTCGCAAGGATCACCCAGACCGCAATAATAAGAGAGCCTTTGATGGGACAAAGGAGACTGCCTTAGCTCCGAAAAATCGCACTGGGAAACAGATATTTTAGGCCGTAAAGGATCTTCATATTATTCACGGAAAGGGAGCCGGCAGTACATCTATCCCGAGTTCCCGTGACAAGGCTCCTTTGTGGAAAAAGAGATCAGTATTTTGGGTCTTACCGTACTAGCAACACTTGGAAGTTTGACACGCAATCGACATCATGCACATAGAGAAGAACGTGTGCGACAGCTTGCTTGGTATCTTACTGGATATACTTGGCAAAACAAAAGATACCCTCCACGCACGGGTGGACCTTGAAGATATGAAACTCAGGAAGGAGCTGCATCACGAAGACATGGATACAAACAAAAAAGTACCTACCCGCAGCCTGCTACACTTTGAGCAAGAAAGAAAAAATTAGCGTGTGTGAATGCTTGCACGGAGTGAAAGTTCCGTCTGGTTACTCTGCCAACATAAAGAGACTAGTCTCAATGAAAGACTTAAAATTAATTGGCATGAAGTCTCACGATTGCCACGTGATAATGACACAGATGCTTCCAATTGCAATTAGGGATGTTCTGCCAGAGAAAGTCCGAGACCCAATTATAAAGTTGTGTTCATTCTTCAACGCGATTTCACAGAAGGCCATCGATCCGTTGAAACTAGATAAGCTACAGGAAGACGTGGTCCACACTCTCTGCATGCTCGAAATGTGTTTCCCTCCATCTTTTTTTGATATTATGGTCCATCTCATTGTTCACATTGTGAAAGAGATACGGATTCTCGGTCCCGTGTTTCTACATCAGATGTACCTTTTGAGAGGTGCATGGGGGTTATAAAGAAATATGTTCATAACCGACATCGGCCGGAAGGTTGCATTGCAGATGGTTAGGGAAGCGAGGAGGTCATTGAGTTCTGCGTCGATTATATGGATCTCAAACCGATTGGTGTGCCTACATCACGGCATGAGGGCAGGCTACAGGGAAAAGGGACACTAGGCGAGAAATCACTCCGTACAAACAATCTAGCTTCATTTACATAAGCACATTTCGCAGTTTTAGGACAATCAGTTGTGGTGGCCCCGTATGTCAACATGCACAAGAGCATGCTATCCAGAACAAACCCAGCGAAGTCAGAGGGTTGGATCGCGAGAGAGCATAGGGATAACTTCGGCGATTGGTTGCGTAGGCACATGATGCATACGGAGACAGAGTGCGCTCAGTTGAAAGTGTTGGCTCAGGGACCGTCATCTACAATTCGGACATTCCAAGGGTACGACATAAATGGTTTTACATTTTATACAAGAGCACAAGATAAAAAGAGCACGAACCAAAACAGCGGTATCCGTACAGACGCCTACGACAGCAATGAAAATAGGCAAAGCTACTATGGATTCATAGAAGAGATTTGGGAGCTTGACTATAGACCTTTGAAGGTCCCTCTCTTTCGGTGCCAATGGGTCAGGCTTCCAGGGGGTGTTAACATCGACAAATACGGTATCACTACCGTGGACCTCAAACTCGTTGGATACAGGGAAGAGCCATTCGTACTTGCTAATTCTGTTACACAAATCTTCTTTGTAACTGACCCGGCTAACAAGGAACGCCACGTGGTTATTCAAGGAAAAAGAAGGATTGCCGGAGTTCAGAATGTTGTCAACGAGGAAGAATACAACTAGTTCGATGAGCTTCCTCCTTTCGGAAAGAACGTTGAACTAAGTCTCATGGAAGAGAGTGAGGAAGATACGTATGTACGCCGCGATCATAACGAAGGTCAAATCGTAGCTTAGTTGTTCAAATTAAAGATATGCTTTCTTTCGTACAAACAACATGTTTATTTTCTCTTGTGTAACAATTAATGTATTATATGAGGCAATGGATTTAACTGCATTTGTGTGAATTGTTACAAGTCACACCAGTAAAGAACTCTGAGCCGCAACGGTCCGTGTCATGCATCCTCCTTCAGTCCATCTACAATTTATTTATTATTTCAAAATTTCAAATTTGTAAGCCTTAATATGAATTTTTTAAGCACTATTTGATCTTTGAACTATTAAAACAGTGAGCAATTTGGTTTTTCTGAATTTTAGAACTTAATCAAAATTAGGGAAAAATATTTATATAACATATTACATGTCCTGTAGTATGCCTCAAAAAAATTTCAGATTATTTGGATCAAATTTGGTAGTATTTCGTCGGTCTGTGAAATGAAATAAACTAGAAGTTCTACTGTATATATCACTGTCGGTTCTCTTTAACCCGGCAGTGATACTTCGTACTACTGCCAGTTCACAAATAAATCCGGCAGCAGTACGAAGTATCACTGCCGGGTTAAAGAGAACCGACAGTGATAGTGTCCTTATCACTACCGGTTCTACTAAAACCCGGCAATGATACTACATATCACTGCTGGGTTTTAGTAGAACCGACAGTGATAATCCACTATCACTGTCGGGTTTTAGTAGAACCGGCAGTGATAAGCCACTATCACTGTCGACTCTCTTTGTGACCCGGCAGTGATATTATATCACTGCCGATTCTTTTTTGACCCGGTAGTGATAGTCCACCCCTATAAATATCACTGCAGCACCCAACCCTATCCCTCTCCTGTCACTTGCATCTCCGCCACCTTTCACATCCCAAGCCCCGACCTCCTCGCCTTCGGCCGCCTCGAGCATCCCCGTCGCCGCCTCGGGCCTCCCCGCCGTTGCCGCATCCTCTCTGCCGTTGTCTCGTCCTCCCCGTAGTCGAGGCCGTCGCATCCCCTCGCCGCTGTCGCCGCCATTGCATGTGTATAAAGATCAAAAAATATCTATATGTGTACATGTTCTTTAAAGATGTGTATGTGTCTTTCAAAAAATATCTATATGTGTACATGTTCGGGGTTTGTTGTGTATATTATTATTCTGTACTCCTTCTTTCAATAAATCTTAGCCATATTTTAATTTTACAATTTGTGGTGAAATTAAAATTGAGGAAGACAGGAGAGAAAATGACTTAGGTCGATCTGCTACTGCCTCTAAGTTTAAGCCTTAATGATAATCTATATGAAAACAATCTCGAGTGAGTGCAAAATATCACGGGACTTACTTTAAAACACTCGTAGGGACATATATACTACCATAGTATAGAAAAGGATCCTAATTAGAACTTGTTTTGCATCTGAATACGTACGCTCATATGCTTTTATATCTATGTTCATTCGTTATGTCAATCTTTATTTGTATGTGTGTTTCAAAAATGAGCTTGTTAATTTGAAATTTCCGATAAACTTGCTAGGAATGGCCTCTGACCAAGGACAAGTGCCGGAGGGAGCTGGGCCCTCAAATATCGATGAAGGAGGAACGAGTAGCCCGAACCATAGCCCAACGTCCTACCTGAACTTGCAGGATCCTGCCATGGACCAACCTGACGTTAGTAACGTAGGCGAGGTAAAGTATTAGTGTATTGTGGTTCTCAAAACATTGTTGGCCCAGACGACTCATGAGAAGATCAAATTTCAAGCTCAGACGTCTGATCAACGAAGGCAGTGCACAAGTCGTGGTCCAAACAAGATGCCTAAGGGACTTTTTAACGTAGTGGAACTCTCGGCAGTCCGGGAACCTGCTGTACCCGAGTCATCGTTGGGGCCGTACAGGACAGCATGCGGTGTTCTTGCTAGGGATGACGTGCCCATCAGCTACAGATCGTGGATTGGCCGCCAAGGTGACCCATGGGTGGTTCCCAATGACCTAAAGAACTCGTTGTGGGACAAGCTGAAACAAGTGTTCTAGTTCCCCCAAGGGACCGAGCTGGTTGCAAAGAAACGTGCACTATCCATCATGTGCACAGCGTGAAAGAATTGGAAGACGGCACTAAATAAGAACTATGTGAAGAAGAATGAAACGCCGAATTTTGACACGTATCCAAAGTTAAGAGAGTTCTGGGAGGACTTTGTGGCGTACAAGAGGTCTGAAGAAGCGCAGATAGTAAGTCAAAGGAACAAGGCAAACGCGGATAAGAATATTCACCCTCACACACTAGGAACAGGAGGGTACGTGAAGAAAATACCAGCATGGGATCAGACCGAAGAAGAACTAACCCGCAAGGGTGTCATTGCTGCGACGGTCGTCTTGAGTGAACAATCGAAGCACTGGTTGCTTGGGAGGGGTACTTCTATCTCCGATGATGGCAGCTTAAGCTTCAGAAGCGATAGAGAGCAGGAAGTATCGCGCAGAATCACGGATGCTCACATGCAGTATTCCCAAGGATCTTTTAGGCCAAGAAGGGAGAATGACGAGCTAACCGTAGCCCTGGGTGACAAGGAGTATCCATGTCGCACCCGAGGAGTTGGTTTGGTGCTGTGGAAAGAAGCCTTCCCAGCAGACACATGGTTGTACAAGCGCTCGAAGAGACTAAGAGAAGATCAACTGGACCGTCAAATACAAGATGCCGTGGCGAGGGTGTTAGAGGAACAGAGAGCGGAACTAGACAAGGTTGTGGAGCAAGCAGTATAGAAAGCTCTCAGCTCACGACCGCCGCCTAGAGAAATCCCTGAGCTCATCAGTCCTGGCGCTCGTAAGAGCAGTTGCGTGTCCACAGGGTTTCCCGAAGAGCACGAACTCCATTTTCCTGTGGATGACATCAAAGAACCGACACCGTGCAAGCTACATTTGTCCGCATATGGCATTACAATCAAGGTGGCTAAGGGCAGGGCTTGTCCATGCTAGGAGTCGCAGGTTTTGCACTGTCGCCCGATACCGCAAGGATTCGCCAGGGTCGAAGTAGATAGTGTAGTCCGCCAATACCGAAAAATGGAGGTAGAGATCCCTGGCGAGAACGAAAACAAAAGACTTGGAGAAAACGTGCATAGCTTCCTCGCATGGCGCAAGATCTTGATTAAGTTTGGCTCGGACGATGAGGATGACGAAGATGATGATCAGCCGCGCTCTGCACACGGAGATCTCCCGCCCTAGTCGCCACCACAGAGACAAAGTCCAACTCCTTCGCCGGCACCAACCAGAAAAATTCCGACTCCTCCGCCAGAATCTGAGAAGAATCGAACACCAGCACCATCTCGCAAGTCAGCACCGTCCTCGAAGAAATCTCATTCATCTGTGAAGCAAGGACAATCCCAGAAGAAATTACCAGCTGACATGACTGAAGAAGAACGGAAAAAGCATGTAAGCGCCAGCGTAACATCTCACTTTAAAAAGGTGCCACCACCTGAGAAGACTAAAGTTGACGAGAACGCACAAAAGTTTTTCTCGAGTATGGCAAAAGTGCAAAAGACGGGGCAGGCTTCTGAACCTTGCAAAATGTCGGACTACGAGCGCATATCCAGAAAGCAATACTTGAAAGCGGCTAGTGCCGAAGCGTTGATGTTGGATGCTCAGGCAGATCCTGCTCAACTTGAAGCTCAGCAGCAAGGTCTCAGGTGGAAGTTCTTTATGGGGAAACCGCTGGTTGAACCAGCTCATTTCGACCACCTGACAACACAACTGTGGCGCGTCCATCAGTGGTACATACAGCAGTCCAACGAAGGTATGGAGTCGTTCGCAATCCGATACACGGAGCAAGATTTTCACAACGAGGATAATATCTTCTAGGTGAATTTCGAGGAGGTGTACATGTTGTACCAGCAAGATGCCCTGGACGTGAATATACTTCAAATGTGGACTTTGTAAGTCTCTATGTATATTATTGTGCATTCTTGTACTGTTTAATTGCATGTCTGACTTCTTTCGTATGTAGAATGGAGATACAGATTTGTAGAAGAAATGGCAATGACAATCTTGGATTCCTAGATCCGGGGCTTGTCAATGAGAAGCTTGTGAAGGACAATCCACAGTACAATGAAGATTATGTATTTCCCTACTTCTAATATCGTTTTACTGTTTTTGCGTAACACGCACGATGTTGGAGTAATTGACTACGTTGACATATATGTGTAGGTTTCACTGGGTCCTCCTCGTCATCCAGTTAGATGCTAGCAGGATTTTTGTCTTGGACTCTAGGAGAAAACCAACTAAGCAGTATCAAGACTTTTGGGACATGCTTAACAGGTAAACTCGATCGTTGTGTTATTGCTCTAGCAATATCCCATTCTACTTCATTTAAGTTTACTTAATATTCAAAATCATTCACAGGGCATTCACACGATACTGCAAGAAAAGTGTTCGCTATCGTCCCTATAGGAAACATTTCGAAATAGTAACCGACTTTCCATGTATGAGGCAGGACCCGGGAAACAATTTATGTGCATACTATGTATGTACAAATTTGCATTCAATTGTCATGGGGACTGTGGGCTATAACGAAGCCATGGTACATAATTACACACTAATGCCTACTTTTTTTCATTTAACATACATCTTCATTAATTAACTTTCTCTTTTCTTCAATAACAGCGCTCCAAATTGAGAACCAATAAGTTATTACTGACAGAAATTATAGCAATTCAAGAACAGCTCGCCGGATTCATTCATGACGAAGTCATCAATCCAAACGGCGAGTTTCACGCGTAGCCTCATCGCCCTCATTCTACTGTGGCCGGTGCAAAATCAAAGTCAATGAGAAGAGATGAGATGAGATATAGTCGAACTACATTTGTAAATAAATCATTGTAAAAACAAAGTATTGTGATGCTTAATTTAATATATTTGAATTATGATTTTAACGATGCTTTGTATATACATGGATATATTTGAATTATGATTTGAACGATGCTTTATATACTATATATGGACACTGTATAAACAATTGTATAAAAATATATATATTGAACAAAAAATATGCAATAAAAATATTTGATTCACGGCTTGTCACTGCCAGTTCTTAGAGAAAACCGGCAGTGATATATATGTATATATCACTGTCGGATTGAGGTATAACCCGGCAGTGATAGTCCTATATCACTGCCGATTTTATGTATAACCGGCAGTGATAATTATTATCACTGCCGGATTTTGGTTTAACCCGGCAGTGATGTACTATCACTGCCGGTTCTGTATAGAACCGGCAGTGATACCTTATCACTGTCGGTTCCTGAGCCGGCAGTGATAATCCCCGAGTATCACTGCCGACCAATCACTGTCGGCATCAATGACCGGCAGTGATGGTGTTTTGGAACCGACAGTGATATACTGTTCTGTAGTAGTGTACGGTGTGGTGCAACGGTGATGGCATTCACCGATAGGTGAAGGTACATGTCGTTGTTGTAGTGCTGACTACGACATTATAGGAATCCAGTTGCACTCCTCGCGGGTGCCCTTGTTGACGGTAGCAGCAGCAAAGGCACCTTGTACACCGACGGCGGTGGCAGTGAAGCGGTGGGCACGGGAGAAACTTCTTATTGTTGCATGGGAATAAAGAGGAAGCCATGAACACGGCTAGTGGAGGGTGCTACAGCGAAAATCAACGGATACACCACGTGCTTAGCTCTTCTTCATCAAACGGGGACATCCCTCGGGCAAGAAATGCAAATCTATGCATCACAAATAATACAACTTTATTTTCAAAATATGTATTGTAGTATCTAGCCATATAATTGTATGGAATATTTGGCTAATTATATAAGAACACAAAGGATAAATAGGAAGGCACAAAACCATATAGTAACCGATCCATATCATTGCATGTGGTATTGCATTCACATGGGTCATTTTTATACTTCAACATGTTCCCCTTTCATTCGTCTTCTGGAAAAATAAAAAATACTGCATAAAAGAGGCGAGAACGTAATTAATAAAGGCCATGGAGTACATCCAATATCTCACTCTCATTTGAAAGGAACTCTCGGTTGTTGCCTCTAAACACCTGGAAAAACAAGACAAAAGATCAAGATCACTAAAACAACTACATCATAATATCTAGCCATACAAAACCTGCTAGTTACATTCAATATCTCACTCCAAATAGAAAGGATCACTACTACAAAAGATGATATATTAGACACGTCATCACTAACTATTTTTTAAGAAAATCGTCTGGGAAGATACTTGCGCACATCGCAGACGGTTTGTGCCCAAAACCGTCTGTAATGTTGAGACATCACAGACGGTTTTATAAACAAATCGTCTGAGATGATACAGCTAATATCGCAGACGGTTTGTTTATAAAACCGTCTGTGCATAGGGAAATATCACAGTCGATTTTATCTACAAACCGTCTCTGATGATGAACTCTATAATTTAAATGAACGAACGGTTGAAGAAATAACATGCATTAATTTCACATATATATATAAGAACTAGCTAGCTTGCATGCATGCATCGATCACATATGTACAAAAATTTGGATCCCTAGCTAGCTACTAGCTACGCCCTAGTCGATCTCCTCGTCATCACTGGAGTTGTCGGTGTCGGAGTCATCGTCGGTGCGGCCGTCGGGTCCTCGTTGGAACCCGCTCTGTCTGGGTCGTCCTCCAGCTCTCAGCCATCACGGTAGCCCTCCGACGAGTCGTAGCTATCGTCGTCGGAGGAGGAGATTAGTATTGGTGACGCCGGATGCTTCTTTCCGATGCTTGAGGCGGACGGAGCGGTGCCCGAGGTGGCCAGCGGAGGGGACCATCGACGATAAGCCACGGCTGGTGCATTCATGGATATGGTGCCGCAGCGCCGCAGCCATTACCGTAGGGGCCGAGGAGGCGAAGTCGATGGTGGCGATGGCGGTGGAGGGGAACTCGACGGCGGCGGTGGCGCCGGAGGCGGTGGGGTGGCAGAGCCGACAGAGGAGGCCGGGGTGGAGTTGTTTGATGAGCTGCTCATGGCGATGATCTCTGAGGAATGCGATCAATCGAGTACATTGGACTCCAGCTGTACCATATATATAGCGCTCGAAAACGAAGCAACGGGAAGATGAGGCTTTGGGGAAGACGAGGCATATTGGGATGAAACGAAGTGACGACGGGAAGTCTCTTCCTCGGAAGATAGAAGGATTTGGGGAAGACGAGGCGCGGCGCCCGTGTCTTGGGAAGAAGCACATCACAGACGGTTTGTGGATAAGACTGTTTGTGATGACTCATCTCAGATGATTTTATCTACAAACCGTCTATGAAGACATCAGAGACGGTTTGTGGATAAAACCGTCTGTGACGAGGGCAATAACACAAACGGTTTTATCTACAAACCATCTGTGATGATCTACCTTCATTAACACGAACAGAGAGCCTCGACCTCCTCTGTATATTTAGGGTTTCGTAGATATTTTTGTGGTGGCCGCAATTGAGAGGCGATCTGGTGAAAGAGACCCTAGATTTGGAGGTGTAATTGTAGATCCTTGCTCTCTAGGTCATCTAAGGTTAGTAATTTCTTCAAAATAGCATTATATTTTAGATCTACGTACCTTGGTAAAAGATGGAAATGACGTTGGGTTCTACATCTAGGTGTAGATCCATTTGTTCTGTGTTATGTAAAGTAGTAAATGGTTGAAATTTGCAATATATGTAAGATCTACCTTGGTAAAGAGGGAAATGAAGCTGGTTAATTACTGGATCTAGCTTGGTTGTAGAGCTATATATCTATTCATTATTTTTGGATGTTAGGAGCTATATAAGTTAATCGACAAGTTGAAATGTAGCCTACATGTAGCATATGTGCGCATGTGCACTCCTAGCGTACTTAATTCATCCTTTTACACCTATTGTTACATATGTAGCGTAGATGGACCGAAGCTGGATGTACACAGAGAACCGTGCGAGCGCCGAAAACATTAATGGTGTCTCCGCTTTTAGAAGAGCTGTAGTGGAAGATATATTGAATAAGGGGGTGGAATTTATGCTTTGTCCATGCATTGACTGCGAGAATCTTATGATGTTTCCAAACTCAGCGTAGATCGAAGCACACTTGATTCTACGAAGTTTCAAAAGGGGTATACCTGTTGGACCAGTCACGATGAAGAGCAGATTACGCAGGGACCAAGTAGTACTACCATCGTCGATGAAGACAACGATACTCTGGATATCGTCAACGACGTGAACGATACTCCAGATGATATGGATTGTGCTTTCGATGAGGATAGGTTTCACGATGTCAATCTGGATCAGATGCTACGGGATGCCGAAGGGAGCCGTGATGAGAGGGAGTATGTAAAATTCCGAGGCTTGATGGACAACTTGGAGAAACCTTTGTTCCCGGGTTGCAAGTCCAAATACACAAGGTTATCATCTATGTTGGAACTGCTGAAATTAAAGGCAAGCAACGGTTGGTCCGACAAGAGTTTCACGACGCTGTTAGGTCTGTTAGCGGATATGCTTCCAGAGGGAAACGAGTTGCCGACAACCACCTATAAAGCCAAAAAGGTTCTCTGTCCCTTGGGAATGGAAGTAGAAAGAATATATGCCTATCCGAACGACTGTATCCTCTATCGCAAAGAGTACGCAAGCTTGCATATACGTCCGGTGTGCAACGTATCCCGGTACAAGCGTAAAGATAGATCGGATGATGACGACGAATGCATGGAGTTGAACAAAGGACCTTCTGCTAAGGTGGCGTGGTATCTGCCTATAATTCCCCATTTGAAGTGTTTGTTCGCGAACCCAAAAGAGGCAAAATTGCTTCGGTGGCGATCGGATGAGCGTAAGAACGATGGAATGATTAGGCACCCTGCTGATTCCACACAGTGGAGAAACATCGATAGGAGGTTTGACGCAGAGGATTCGAGGAACATCAGGTTCGGATTGAGCACAGATGGAATGAATCCTTTCGGCAACATGAGCAGCTGTCATGCACTTGGCCAGTGAGTCTTTGTGTGTACAACCTTTCTCCTTGGTTGTGTATGAAACGAAAGTATATATTGATGTCTATACTCATCCAAGGCCCGAAGCAACCTAGAAACGATATTGATGTGTACCTAGAACCATTGGTGGAAGATCTGAACATGTTGTGGACTCCTGGGGTGCAAGTATGGGATGCTCACAAACGAGAGTACTTCACTTTTCACTTTGCGCTGCATGTTGTTCTGCACCATAAATGATTATCCTACCCTTGCTAACCTATCGGGGCAGAGTACAAAAGGAGCCAAAGTATGTACTCACTGCTTGGATGATACCGAGAGTGTGTGGCTGAATCACTCATGCAAAACCATGTACATGCGTCACCGTAGGTTCCTTCGGAGGAATCACCCATATCGCAAGATGAAAAAACAATTCGACGATATGACTGAAGACAGTTTAGCTCCAACATCTTTAAGCGGGACATACATTCATGATATGGTTAAGAACTTGGATGTTGCACTTGGAAAGGGACGTAAATCGAGGACCCGTGATAAGAGCATGTGGAAGAAGCGATCAATATTTTGGGACCTACCTTATTGAGAGCACCTAGAAGTTCGACACTGCATCGACGTGATGCACATAGAGAAGAATGTATGTGATAGCTTGATTGGTCTCTTACTGAATATTAAGGGCAAAACAAAAGACGGTATGAACGCACGGCTTGACTTAGTCGATATGGGCATCAGACCTGAGTTAGCATCGAAGGAGACCGATAAAGGGTGAATATACTATGAACCTGCTTGTTACACTCTGTCCAAGGCCGAGAGAACTGAACTGTGCCAGTGTTTGCTTGGTGTGAAAGTTCCATCCGGTTACTCGTCCAACTTGAAGAGACTTGTTTCGATGCAAGATTTGAGTTTAACTGGCATGAAGTCCCATGATTGCCATGTGCTTATGACACAGATGGTTGTAACACTCTAAAATTTGTTCTAATTTAAATTTAGGAGTATTTTTTATTTTTGAGAATTTCTGAGAATTTATTATAATTTAAATTGGATTTATTCATTTCTGACCTTTCTTGAATTTAAATAACTTCATGCAAAGGTTTATACAAAGTTTTGTTGGAAATATTTTATTTGAGTTCCAAATGTCTCAAAGTATTTTCCAGAATTTTTCTGGATTTTTTCGGGTATTTTTGCTATTTAATTTGGCTTTGTTTATTTATTTGATTTATTTTAAATAAGAAAAGCTTTGAAAATCAGATGAATAGTATTGGGTCGGCCCAGCACTGTGCTCAGCCCGGCCCAACGCATCGAAAACCCTAGCAGCCGCGCTTTCGGACCGTTGGATCGGGATCCAGCTGTTGTCGTCGCGCCACGTCGCCAGCGCGCGTGCGCCTCGGATCGTCACGCTTGGACGGTCATGATGGAGCCACGTCGGCTCGGCCGAGCGCCATCGCCGGAGGAAAGCCGCCGAGCGTTACTGCCATTTTCGCCGCATGTAGCGTGCACGTCGAGGCGCTATTTAGTGCACCGTTGTCACCCCCGTGCTGCACATTTCGAGACGCTTCCGTATCACTAGCACACGCCTCCCGAGACGCCTCCGTTTGCCCGCAAAAGCTCGCCGTAGTTGTTTCCTTTGCGCCGCCACTGTTCTTCGCCGTTTGCTTCGCCGTCGGTCCATCTCCGCCGTCGCCGAAGTCACCAGAGTACCGCCCGAGTCAAGCCGCGTAGAACGAGCCAGTTCTTCACGCCGGAGAATCACCGAAACGCCGTTGACTACGTTGTCTTCCCCAGCTCCGGCAACCTCTTCCTCCGCGCGACCGTCGACCTCGCCGAACTCCTTCAACCGCCCGATTGCCATCCAACCGCTGCGGTGAGTCCACGTCGCCTCCACCACTGTTTACGTTTAGATTGATTTGTGACCGTAGATCTTTCCTTGGACGGCCCGGATTAGATCAAGTATCTGTGCTTAGATTAGATCTGGACCCTTGGATCATCTTTGGACGCGTAGGATAGCGTCGCGTCGCTAGTTTGCACAGTAAACCGCTTGGGTATCGGGGACCGTCGGATTAGATCTGTGCGGTGCCAGTGGACTTCGGCTGAGTCGGGTGGATCCGCGTTGTTCATTTTTGAACGTGCGGCGGTGATGGCGCCGTACCTCCATCGAATCAAGTGCAGACGCGTGTGCGCGTTGACGGGGAGGAGACTAGATCCGACCGTTGCATTCGGGTGTGTCGCTGCGATCTTGCTGCGTGGCTACGCGTAAACCGAGACACCGCCGAACGTGTGCGTGATCCAGCCGTCGAATCCGGACGTGCCGTTGGATGCGCGACGCGTTTCGCACGCATCTCGATGCATTGCGGCGTGCGTCGGTAGATCTGGCCGTTGGCCGAGCGATGGCCGAGATAGTGACACGTGTCCGCGCACGAATCTCAAGGCTGACGTCATCTAGTGGGACCAGGTGCACTGTTTTGTGGACCGAGTCCACCGTGGACCAAAACCGAGCCGTGGACCGAGTCCATGAACTAGAGCGACGTGGCAGCACCAGAGAGTGCCATGTGTCCCCTGACGTCATGCTGACGCAATAAATCGGCTTTTCAGTTGAAAAATATTTATGTTAATTCGGTTTATTCTTTTTATATTTATTTAAAACTTTGAAAGGCTATAACTTTTGCATTTGAACTCCGATTGAGGTGATTCCAGTTTTTAAAAATTTGTAAAATTGTGATATCTTTAATGGTGAATTTTATTTGGATTTTTGAGATCATTTAGTCCTTTGTATTAGTTATTTATTGCATATATTGTTTGTACGCGTAGACGCAAATTTGCCGGAAGGTTTCGAGGAAGAGTTCGTCGCTCGAGACCAAGCTTCGGAACACGACCAGCAACTCTTTGAAGGCAAGTGATGCTTTGACCATTTTGATCCCAGTTTCTAAATGTACTTTGCTTTGAAATTATGCATGCTAAATTAAGTAAAAATGGATTTAAACTACTTTGGGATAATGTAGATAACCAACCCATTTTGTTATGCCACCTTGAAATTATTGATTGTATGCCCTAAATCATTGTCACCCTAAGTTTGATTGTATTAGTTGGATGTTAATATTGTGCCAACACGGGAGGCTAGACCGTGAATAGATGCTTAGCCTCGCAACGAATCATGAATGATCTTTCGGGAAAATGCTACAATATTGATTAAAGAAATATTGAATGTATTTTGAAAGTGGTGTGATGATGCCACATGATGAGATTGAGATTCAGAGACCTGTGTGGTTCTGCACCGATGTTGAGTTATTGCTGGCATGTGTTGCACAATAATCAACAGGGTGGGAAATGATTTAGACTGGGGCAAGTGGCAAGAGGCTGTGTGCCAGGTGGGCCTGTGTGGCAATGGGTTGATGAGTGATGTGAGTCTGTGTGCCACATTGGGCTGTGTGCCACTGTTGAGTGTTGGAAGTCTTGCCTTGGTCAATTAAGGACTTCACCTTGCAAGCCTTTGACCTGAGTCACCCGTACAACCACATGTCTGGTATGGGACAGACCTAGTTGATTAGGGTTCCGATATCTTTCCTCTGATACCTCGGGGTGACAGTGCACGGGGGTGTATCTGTACGGGGGAGCGTACCTTGCTACAGCTTGGTGCCCATCCAACGGTGATTGGCCTGTCCTATACTTCGGCTCTGTGTGAGGGAAGTGATAGTGAAGGCAATACCGGAGAGGTTCTTTGGTTAAGGTAGAGGTTCCTGAAAGACTTTGTTACGGGCAATCACCTGTGTGGTGAGCGGCTGTAACTTGTGGGTAAAGTGTACAACCTCTGCAGAGTGTCAAATCTATTCGAATAGCCGTGTCCGCGGTACTGGGCATTGCTCGGGGATTACAGTCAAGGGGTAGATCTTCAAAAACAAAATGTGGAAAGGGTGGCTGTGTGCCAGTGTTAAAAATGAACTGTTAAGGCTGTGTGCCAAGAATCTTCTAAGAAAAACCATTTGAAGAAATTAGTATTATTTATAACTGTTCCACTGCTTTAATCTAAATAAGATACTGGTTTAAAAATGCTGTTTGATGCAAAAGAACCAATTAAACCAATCCTTTGGAATAAGCTTTGCATATAGTAATAGCGCTGCATTCTGTGCATTACTTGTTGAGTGCCTTGTGTACTCAACCCTCCTTGCTTATCACCCCAACATCAGTGGAGGAGTCGACACCAGCGTGGGAGGAGGAGTACATTGAGGATCCGGCCAATTAGAGGGCAAGCCCAGTTGGTTGCCCGTGGCAAGATGAAGGCTTCCACGACATTTATTCTATTCCGCTGCTATTTCATTTACTCTGAATAATGTAAGCCCTGCGTGGCTGATTTTATGTAAGGAGACCATAAGGTCGTACAACTCAGTTTATATAAATGTTTGCACTATTTATTCTTATACCGTTGTGAATGTCTGTGATGTGCAACCCTGTAAGATTGTGTATGCTAGCGTGATCCTGGACTAGCACAGAATACACAGAGGGTCCGGATTTGCAGATTCGGGTCCCGACAATGGTCCATGTGGCAATTAGAAGTATTTTACCAACCAAGGTCCAGGAGACTATTACAAGGCTGTGTTATTTCTTTAACACAATTGCTCAGAAGGTCATCGATCCCGAAAGACTAGATGCTCTGTAGGCTGAGTGGGTAATGACTCTATGTAATCTTGATGTGTATTTCCCTCCGTCGTTTTTTGATATCATGGTCCATCTCATTGTTCACCTTGTGAGGGAGATAAAGATGTGCGGGCCTGTGTTCCTACGTAGCATGTACCCGTTCGAGAGGTACATGGGAGTTCTCAAGTCGTACGTACGGAATTGATCTCGACCGAATGGTAGCATTATTGAAGGTTATGCAACCGAAGAGGTCATCGAATTCTGCATGGACTACATGGCTCAGGTCGAACTGATAGGTGTGCCTCGATCCAGCCATGAGGGTAGGCTCCAGGGCATCGGGACCATAGGAAGGAAAGCAATCACGCCTGATCCAGTTGCGTGCACTCAAGCCCATTTCATAGTTTTGCAACACATGGCGGTTGTGTCCTCGTATATCGATGAGCACAAGAACTGGCTACGGCAAGAGAATCCGACGCAGTCAGAGTACTGGATCATCAGAACGCATAACCTTCAGTTCAAAAAATGGTTCAAGGAGCAACAACCCATCACTGGAAGCTCATCAGGTGATACGCTGACATGGTTGGCAAAAGGGCCAGTATTTACGGTCGTAACATGGAAAGGATACGACTTAAATGGGTACACATTTTACACGAGAGATCAGAACATGAAGAGCACAAACCAGAACAGCGGTGTTCGCATTGATGCCCTGAATACCGTTGAATCAACGAGGAGCTCGACTACGTACTTTTCAAGATCCCCTTATTTCGGTGCCGTTGGGTTAACCTGCAGCACGTGAAGGTTGACAAGTACGAAGTAACAACTGTGGAGCTCGAACGTGTCGGATACCAAGACGAACTATTTATTCTCACTAACCAAGTTGTTCAAGTCTTCTACGTAACCAACCCGTCCAACAAGCAGCGCCACGTTGTTCTTTAGGGAAAAAGGAGGATTGTCGGAGTCGACAATGTGGTAGATGAAGAAGAATATAATCAGTTTGACGAGTTGCCTCCTATTGGTACCGCGTCACAACCCAGGAAGACCAACCTGAGGAAGCCAGCTACAGACGTGTTGATCATCACAAAGGGCTAATTTTTGCACAAAAGAATAAGCAAGTGGAGTTGTCATGAGATGTATTGATTAAAATTAAACAGCTGTATGTGTTATATTAAATGAGATGTATGTATTATAATTAAATTAAGAAAAAAATGGCTCATCCCAGACGGTTGTGGGATTGAACCGTCTGGGATAAATTCATCCCAGCCGGTTCAACACCAGAACCGTCTGGGATGACCATTTTTCCTGAACGGTTCAATTTCAGAACCGTCTGGGATGGCCCTACCTCACCCTGCTTATGGCCCCTGCCACACGCGCAGCGCTATGCCCCTTGCCGTGCTAAGTCCCAAATTACCTCAGTTTTCAAGTTGAAAACCTAGCTAGCCTCTCCTCACTCGGCGGTGCCCTCCAACCTCCCCCGTGCCCTCCCCTCGGACGTGCCTCCCCCCTTGGTGGTGCGGCCTCCTCCCTCCCCCGTTCCCTCCCACTCAGCGGCGCGCTCGCCACTTGGCAGCGATTCGACCCGGCTGCACCTACCCCCCTCGGCGGCCTCCTCCCTCTCCCGTGCCCTCCCTCTCGGCGGCCTCCTCCCTCCCCCATGCCCTCCCCCTCGGCGGCGCTGGTTGAGGCTCACCTCTACACTACCCCCGTGCCCTCCTCCCTCCCCCGTGCTGTTCCGATTGTGAGTATACTTTACTTTGCTGGCTGTGGGTTTGAGATTGCTCTGTGATGATACTAGGGTATATAATGATATTGACAATTTATTCGGTGAATAAAGCCTTGAACTGATAGACTTACATGCTTTACAAGTCTTGATTCATGTATTGTCTGAAAGTCTGAATATGTTATGCTTATTTGTGATTATTGTCTATAATCTACTAGTCATTTGCTTGTTCAGTTAGCTTGCTGATTGGTTCACTGATTCGGTTGGTATGTCATTCGTATACTAATCTGGATACATGTTGTTCTTAATAACAGTGAATCTTGTTGTCAATTCTTATTATGCATGTTAAGGTGGTAAGGGTTTAAGGCCTTATTGATTCAATGAATTGAAATTTGCTTCTCTTAACTTACCTACTCTTAATTGAAATTTGCTTCTCTTAACTTACCTACTCTTAACGTTGCATCATACAAGATGGCATCCCCTCAATCCTCACCGCCAAATGGATCTAATGACACGCCCAACGTGGAAGGAAAGAGGCGCGGTCCAAGAGGGCTTAGTAAAAGGCCTCAGAGCCGATACACCATCACGACGGTCGATCCGCACAATGGGGCCCCTACTGCGCCTCCAAAGGGTGCGACACCTTTCCGGACCATGTGCGGGATCGTTGGGCGTGAAAGGGTCCCCATCACCTACCCATCATGGAAGACGCTGACAGAGGAGCGTGATAACCTGGTGACTGAAATATTCGCGTTGTTCGAGCTTCCACAATACGCCTGGCTGCACTGCGACGATACACGTTGCTAGTGGCGGGAAAGGCGTGGAAGAACTTCAAGAGCATCCTCGTCAGTAATTACGTGAATAAGGAAATGACTCCGTTTAAAAAGTACGGGTTCATCTCCGAAGACGTCTGGGGACAATTTGTTGAGTTGAAGACAACTGAAGAATTTGCACATGCAAGTGCGGCGCACAAGACCTTCCAGTCAAAAAAACACCCACACACACAGACTCGGCTCAACAGGGTATGCGGGCAAGATCGCGCAATGGACGAGGGAGGACGACGAGGTAGTCCATAAGGAGGTCGCGCCGCCGTTTGCCTCGGTCGTGGACCCGCATGCCTGAAACTGGGTAAGAGCGAGGTCACGTCCCACATCTTCGAGTGGCATGTTCTTTGCAAACCCCACTGATGAGGAAGTGTCCCAATGCCTAATATCGTTGAGTACGGAATCTTTCCAGGGCTCTTTCACTTCAAATAGAGAGAAAGACATACTCTCCATGGCCTTGGGAAACAAGGAGCACCCGGGTCGCACCCGAGGTCTAGGTGTTTTCGTTCCCTGAAAAATGGAATTCCCACATGACTCCGACACATACCGGAGTAGGAAGAGAAGCAAAGCCGAGCGCGAGGAATGGCTAGTAGCCTTGATTGAGGAAAGGGTTGAGAAAAGGCTTAGAGTGCAGTTTAATAGTCAGCTACAAAGCCTTGAGGAATGAATGGAGCAAAGGGTAGCTGAGGAGAGGCAGGTACGGAACGTGCAAGCCCAAGAAGCACCGGTGCAGTTCAGCCCAACCAACCGTCCGAGCAGCTGCGCGTCTGCCCCTGAGACGGACGTGGATGAAGCCAGACTTCCTCCTGATGACACCCGGGTAAGATGCCTGCAATACTCCTTAGATAGACCTGTTGGATTGTTAGCTAATTACTTGTGTACCCTTATGTAGGTGCCCATGCCGTGCAATCTATAAGTGAGGCTTGTCAACGGCTCTGTTCCCATACAGGCTACTTGGGGACAAGTGTACTCATCCAGCGTAGGTGCGTTTATTCACGGTCGTTCTTTAGAGCCGGGCTACGCGAAAATCCAAGTCGACGGTGTATATGAAATTTTCAAGACCATCATGCTGCAGATGCCCCCAAACGATGAGATCATCACACTAAGGGATGCTATCGGCACATTTATCCAGTGACCCAAAAAGGATATCTCCTTCGACACCCACCTAGGAGCACCGATGCTACAAGCACTACCGGAGCCACATGATGCGCCAAAGCTACCAGTACTACCGGAGCCATGTGATCAACCGAAGGAGCCCACCAAATCAACTATCATGTCCCATCAGGTATAGACCATTACTGCAGTTCGAGTCCAGTCGTCTCCTATAAAGAATATATTTGGTAGAAGGGGAGGCGGAGACAAGGGCAAATCGAAAGGTACCAGATCAGCCTGTGACTGTCCGTTTGCCCCGTTGGTGCAGCATTTGAGATGGGGCAGCCGTTCGTAACGGATGAGCGCACGAAGACGCTTACATTAGACTGCAAACGATTGCAAGATTGGTGCATACAACAAGCCAACAAGCCGATGGCACAACAAACATCG
Source organism: Otatea glauca (assembly GCA_036346275.1). Lineage (NCBI taxonomy): Eukaryota > Viridiplantae > Streptophyta > Magnoliopsida > Poales > Poaceae > Otatea > Otatea glauca. The sequence continues at coordinate 51,792,789 of CM070721.1, forward strand.
AGTATCTCGGTAAACTTCAAGAAGGAGCATTTGTTACACCGGTTTTTAGATGGCATCTTCGTGGTCGGCTTCTACGACTTGTCCGATCCGTACAACCTCAGAGCGCTCGACGTCTCACTCATAAGATGCTGGACACTGTAAGTGTGTGCAATCACTGTCTACATTTCTACCTCAATGATAAATATTATATATATATATATATATGTAATCCTTGATTTTGTATATGTAGATATATGATCTTGCAAGCAATAGCAAGTAAAGAACCGGTGGTTATCGCCGACCCACACATGGTGTCCAAGCAAACCATGGAAGAAAATAAACGAGTCGTCCACGAGTACGTGGAAAAACTAATGCTGGCTCATTCTGATAAAAACTCATACTTTTACTCCACAACCTGGGGTAAGTGCTTCGTCCAAATGCTATACTTGTTTATTTGTCTATATATCGCATCTTGAAGTTAGGTTCAGTGACCATGACGACATATCTGTGTAGGTATCACTCTGTTCTACTCATAATTATATCAAGACAGAACCGGGTAATTTACCTTAATTCCAAAAAGATCGGCATCCACAACTTGAAGCCTATCATAGATTTACTCGATACGTCGTTCGGTGTCTACAAATACCGCGGAGGGCCACAAAAGAAGAACCCAGCCACTCTAAAGCATACTTTTAACTTTTCGGTATCTGATAGTACGCATTAATCCTTCACACTCCATAATAATACCTTCGGAACTAATTAACCTATTATGTTTTTGTAGTGCCACCAGAGCCAAAGGTCATTGACCAATGTGGATTCTATGTTTGCCATAACATGGCACTCCTCGTTGGTTCATAGAAGACCAATGATATACAGGTCTGTCGATCTTGCAACAATTGTCTCCACTTATGAATTTAAATTTATATACACGCAAGACTTTAGTCATCTCATTGACAGGCTTGGCAATACGCTGAATCTATGTTGGAACAAGCTGACCTCCTGAGTATTCGAGGAAACCTCTGTACCTTCTTCATATGTGGGGTGTTAGATCCAAAGGGCCGATGCCACTCAGGGCTAAACCAATGAGTTGTGAATTTGGTACTTACCATGCATTCAAAATTAATTAATTTGTGAACCTTATGCTGTGAATTTGTCATTTGTAGTTCTGAATCCAATTAGTTAATATATATGTGAGTTGATTTCTGAAATGGATGCACTGTACATATATTATAACGTGCGATCTGAGTTGATTTATGAAATGGATGTGCTGTATGTGGTGTAACATGTGATTGGAGTTCATTTTTTAAATGTATGTCATAATAATATGCTGCTGATGCCGTGTCCTGCCTTTTGTTTCAGAGGGCATGGCTAGCATTTCCTGAGGCTAGCCAATAAATTAAAATCTAATAAAAATACAAAATTAACATCACAGACGGTTCGAAGTAAGAACCGTCTGTGAAGCTCAACACAGACGGTTCCAAATTTGGAACTGTCTGTCATGTAATATCATCACAGACTATTCCATTTTGGAACCGTCAGTGATGTTAAATGGAACCGTTTGTGATGAGGTCACCTGTAATGATGGGATCTTCACAGACGGTTATTCCTTAGAACGGTCTGGGATGATGACCTTATCACAGACGGTTCCTAATGAGAACCGTCTGTGATAATTCTATATCACAGACGATTCCATTTTGGAACCATCTGTGATGAGTTTTGTCACTGACGGTTACAAAACCGTCTGTGGTAACTCTTTGTCATCACTTACACTTCGATAAAGACAACTCACAAAACTGTTTGTGATTTGGTTTGCGAACCGTCTGTGATAACATTTTCTGTAGTAATAGATGTTTCAATTTTCGCCTCCGTGGCCCCTGGAAAAACGAAAAAGAAAAGTCAAAAAGGATAGCGGTGATGAGGAGCTAACCACATACAGCGCCTCGTATTTATCAGAAAGGAAAGATACAAAATGTCTGTACGTAGGATAGAATTTCCACTTCCAAACTCCACATGCACCCTTATTCTATATCGTGTCACCATCTTCAATGGATGATATTTAAGATACCTCCTTCATTCTAAGGAAAAGAAAATCTCACAAAATTTCTAGAAAAATGAAAAATCCTAGAATTTCTCACATTAATCGAAAGAAAAAGGAAATGGTCGTCACCACTTATTTTAATAGGGCCAAATTAATAACGGTGCAGATTAATCATATATAAATATTATAGTTATATAACAGATACAATTATATTCTAATATAAAATAGAGTTTTATATTAAAGATAACTATATCATAATATCTAGGCATGCAAAATCTTCTAGTTACATTTAATATCTCACTCCAAATCGATAGGATGTTTCGATTGTCGCCTCGTACCAGTGGGAAAACGAGAGAGAAAAGTCCAAAGGAAAATGGTGATGAGGAGCTAAACACGGACAGCGCCTCATGTTTGTAAGAAAGGAAGGATACAAAATGTCTGTGCGTAGGATAAAACTTCCACTTTCAAACTCCAAATGCACCCTTATTCTATATTGTGTCACCATCTGTTGGCAATGAAAAAGAGTCAATCGGTCTCAACACATGCAAACAACGGATTCAAGGATTCAAACCGTGCCAGCTGATTTGATCCTGCAATCGGTAAGATAGACCAAAGCAGATATTAACTGATTTGATTGGTTTAAACCAAGATCGACCAAACAATAAATCTCACAGTCTATTAGATGTCGCAAACAGCTAGATAGATCTAAGCAGTTCTTATAGCCGATTAGATGACATGTAAAGATCTGTTTTTCCTTAAAAAGGCGATGCGCAACAAGATCAGTACAAAATAAACCTGGGATAACTGGTGTAAATCGAAGATGATCAAAATCGGTGATGCGCAACTTTATTGATCAAGAACGAATTACAAAAAGTATTGCTAGATCTAAAAAACTACTCCTAGTCGACAGAAAGGAAAATAAAAGTAGATACGAAGTTGATTGATTGTCGTGGTTGTTCTTTCCGGCTCGTTCATGTCCCCTTTTATAGCATGTAGGCCGATCGTATCCTTCTCCGATTCCTCACAAGCCATGAACCGTATCGGCCTTTATCTCTTGAAAATTCTTTATTTGAACCGATATCAGCTAAAAATCCAATTTTATCACAAGCCTTACAAATTGGTTATATATTGTCAAATTCGGGTACTAACGTATGCCCCCTATTTTTGGAAGATGATATTAATCTTCCAAAAATCTTCTTCATCAGCTTAACCATAAATTTTCATGTTATTCTCGCCGCTCTTTTCAGTAACCGCCCATTTGTCATGCCGTAAAACCATAACTACGCTTGAAACTTCGGGAAAATTTCCCACCTTTGTCAATGGTTTTACCCCCTATAAATATGGAGCTTACCCCCTACCATTTTCACGTGCTCAAACCATTCACCATCGGTTTGCAATCCTCTTTCTTCAAACTTAGCTCTCAGCTCTCAGGACTTTATCGGTTCAAAGGAGCATCAGCTTGACAGGTATGGACCCAAACCAGATATTCATCTCAGTGCCCGATTATGATAATAGATATTTCCTAGCTCCAGTAGAAAACCTGAATCCACCGGCTATTATTGAGCAAGATATTCATAGATTTCCTTTACATGCTCCTGAGTACAATATCTATGGATGGATCAAGAACTTTAGGGCCTGGTCGACAGCGCTAAAAGGTTGGAGAGATTGATACAATCGGATAGGTGGTAAAAATGGCTCAATGGGAGCAAATGGGTATAGTCGAGTGTCTCCCTCCCTCCTTAGCCGACCCAAAAGCTAATGAGCCCTTAGTGGCCACGGCATGCTATTTTTGGTCAAACACCTTGAATGCTTTCATGTTAGGACGGGTCCGATCGGCTCAACACTCTTGGATGTAGCACAGCTTTGTTGCCTTCAGCCTGACGGGGATCAAATATCGGCTTTCAGTACCAAACCCCAACATAATTTAGTTTCTACCAAAGGAGAAGGTTGGAGCCGATATCTTGCTGATAATATCAAGACCAGGCCAATATCGGATCGAGTGCACATTGCCTTTCTTAACATGTAGCTTGACAGATTCGTATTATGTGGTGCATCTCTGGGTCCGACCTAGACCTATCAAGTCATAGCTGAGCAGTTGGTTGAGGGACATTGTCTAGGCTTGGGAAAAATATTTTTAGGAGCTATCTACCAGATGATGCACATAATCTATAGTCGGCTATTTACTAGATTAATATAATATACCATCGGCAATGTAGGTGATCCTTTGTGGTTCATTCAAGTTTGGTTGTACTGCATGTTCAGCCGATCGTTTAAGATCAATGCAGCGGAAATGACTCCTTCCCTCGTGAAGAAATCCTAGAAGGCCAAGAGATTGAATACAGAAACAGCTGATCATTTGGCAAGAGGTTTATCCTTTGTTCTAGAAGTGAGGCCATGATTACTCCCATTGGAGCAAGAAAATAATTGGCCTTCTTTTTTCAGCTCGACCATGAAGATTTCTGTCAGTGTGACTTCTTTTGTTACAAAGTAGCCGATTGCTTACCTTGCCCATCTTTCGTCCACTTGAAAGCCGATAGTAATGATATGCTTGAGGAAATACTAAACTTGTTCAAGATATTTATTTCTCCAAGTTTTCTGTCTATCGGCTTGCACACTAGAGGTCAGACATTCCAATCATCTTATGAACTTTATCATCCATTAGTGTATATGCAAGACAGTTTGGGTTTGGACAAGTTCCTCCAAGTTTTCAACTCTTTGATCGGCTTAGGCCAAGAGACCGGGTGCGACATGCTTCAGCAGCTGAGATTGTTTTGCATATAGCCAACAACTTCCAAATTCAACACTTGCAACACTTCATCCTACAAACTTGGATAGCTAGAGGTTTTATCACCTGGTGGTTGGTTATTTCTACAACATTATTGTCGGGACCCGAATATGCAAATCCGGACCCTCTATATATAACGCACTAGTCCAGGATCACGCTAGTGCACACAGACTCAACATAGATGACTATCAAAATCATATACAGCGGATACATAATAAAAGACTTCATTTATTAATTAGTACCTGCTGAATGACCTTATGGTCAACTTACATGACTATGCCCCGCAAGGCTGAATAACAAATTAAACTGCAGCGGAATGAAGACGTAGATAAACCTCCCAGTATACCACAGTCAACTGATAAGGGTCGCACCCTAAACATTCGTCCCTTCTCGGTACTCCTTCTTCAGCACTGGTGTAGACTTCTCAACTGGTGATGTTGTTGTTGGTAAGAGTGAGTACTTAAAGCACTCAAGTTGTGCACAACATGCAACTCTAACATAACTATATGCATGGCTTATTCCAAAGGAATGGCTAACATGGCTATTTTGCAATAAAGTAGTATTTATGAACAAGTATGATAAATAAATTGTAAAGATAGTAAAACAAATAGCAATAATAGATAGATTCAGTATTTCTCAAGTAAACCAAGTTTCCAGTCCTAATCAAATTCCAAACCATCCAATGGCAACATGTCGTCCATCCCAAGCTTCCATTTAATTAAAAAATCTAACCCTTAACTGTAATTCCTGAGCATTGCTCAATACCGCGAGCACAGCTATCCGAATAGATTTACACTCTGCAAAGGTTATGCACTTTACCCACATGATATGATCGTCTCTTGTTGCCATGCAATTAACATACTTCTTTTGCTGTGTCGGCGGAGAGATCATGATAGAGCCTTTACAAAGCTCTGCCCTAACCCAATACTACCCGCTAAGGTTTTAACACTGGTAGAACTGGTTACCACACTCAGGGCCCCCCTCTTGCGCCATGTGAGTTGATCCATGAACCCGGGACTCACACCACCATTGGTAGTACCAAAACTAAAACATTGCTAATTAGTCTGTTAGACTATCCTATACCAGACATGTGGTTACATATTTAACTCAGGTCAAAGGCTTGCAAGGTTAAGTCTTTAAAATGACTAGGGCAAGATTTCCACATACCCTCTGCCCTTCGGGCCCTTACCACTTGTCCCAATCTAAGTGATTACCACCCCAGTTGATTACCAAGCACCACGTACCATCAATAATTCAACATTGTTGCGTGACATCCCTCGCCACAACAACTTAATCTCATCGTGTGACAACACCTGACACACCAATTCAATAACATGTTGCATATTCCATTAGTCAAGATTAAACATTGATGATTAAAGTACATGTGATGACGTGGCATGGGTAAGCATACTAACACGGTCTAACCATCCTATATTGATTTCAATATTAACCAGCTATTAACGACCAATCTAAGGTGACAAATAAATCATGGCGTACGAATGACAAGGTAGGGAATATTGCAATTGGCTAGATTAACTAGATCCCAAATTAATTAAAAGCAGTTATACCCATAAAATATCATGCATAAGATTGAAACAAAATAGCTATTTTATAAAGATGGGTTCAACATGATCAAAGCTCAACTTGCCTTATAAGAGCCCTTATTCTTGTTTCGAAACTTGGTCTTGAGTCGACGGATCTTCCTCGGATGTGTCGCACAACTCAACATCTATGAAAAACGAGAGAGAAAACCAAATAAACATCAAAAAAGAGAGCAAACAAATTCAAAATCAAATAAAATTAACAACTAAATAGATCTCAATTTAAAAAAATTAGAAATTTGAATCGCCTCAATCAGAGCTCGTATGAGGGAGAACAGGCTCGTAAAAGATTCAAAAATCTAAAAATAGGAAAATTGAGAAATTAATATAACAAACTGAATTGTTTTTATTTGAAAATCTGATTTAATGCATCATCATGATGTCATCAATGCCTCGGACCAATCCCGACGCGACATGTAGCGCAGTCTATGGGTTGAGTCCATGGAACCGATCTGGTTTATCGTGGACTTGGTCCACAACGCTTCGATCTTCGTGCGCCACGCATTGTTGTATAGTTGGTTCATCGATCGGCACGATCTGGATCGATCAAACAAAATCTGACGGCCCGCATCTACCGAACAGGCAACGGCCACACGACGCAACACAAATCTGACGCGCGGCGAGCATCCACAACGACCCACAGATCTAATGGCTAAAAGCTTACGCGACCCCGGCGATGGCCTACGGCAGAGTTGGCTTACCATCCGTGAAGATGAAGACACCAACTATGGCGAACGACGAGGAAAATCCCCGAAGAGTTCACGGATCTACACCAGCGTGAGACAACGACTTCAAAACTATCCTTGACCGCAGCGGAGAAGGATTGACAGTGGCGATATCAACCAAAAACCATGACGGATTTTGAATCCTACTCCGATGAGCTCCCATTCACAGACGACGACGACTAGGGCTAAACGGCTCCGACCAAAATCTGCGCAAGGGTCTGACGAACTCAAATCTCGAGCTAATGAGGCTTTTATAGCCTAGGCGAGCGTGCACGACCTGGAGTTCTTCGCCGACACAATGGAGGAATCCGCCTCTAAGACGGCTGTGGCTCGTGATGGGGACGACGCACAGTGACCACACGATCGGATACGAACAGCCACGATGCAATCCTACCCGCACACGTGTCGAATCCTAACGGTTCGGATCAGATGAATCCCAAACAGGTATGATTCTCCCTTGCGCGTTCGATCAAAAAACAACGGCTAAGATTAGATGATGGCGTTTCCTATTGTGACTAATCCCGAGCGTCCAAAGCGCATCCAACGGCAACAAACGCTAAGGTTTCATTAACCGCGTCCACAGTTGGATCTGAATCTAACGGCGAAAAACCAAACTTCTAGAAGGTGGGTCATGGGCTGCACAGCATTGGGCCACGCGTGAAACCATTTAATTGGATTTTTCGATTTTCCTTTTTAAAACAATTCCATTAATTCATTTAATTAGTTTTAGGCAATAAAGATATCAGGAAAATCCAAGAAAAATCTCAAAAATACTTTGAGACATTTTGAACTCAAATAAAATATTTTTATCCAATATTTATATTAATTTTATCTATAATTAATTAGTTTTCACAAAAGGCCAATTTGTTTAATTGAAAATAAATGTAAATAAATTCTAGAGAAATCAAATAAATTCAAAAAATCATTAAATACACAAATAACAATAAAATAATATTTAAGGCAAATTTTTGGGATGTTACAATTATATCCAGAACAGCGCACAATATCGGCTATCATTTTTTATTTCTTTCCGAACCTTGAGTCCGAGCCAACGCTTTAGACTAACTCCAATAGTAGTAACTCAAGCTCTAGCAATGATGCCAGTTCAGGCTATGTTAACTCAAGTGTTGTCAATGTACCTGGCGATATATCGGCTAAGGTAGCTATTTCTTGTTTGTAACTTCTAGATGTCCCAAAACTCCGATAATCGGCTTCCCTTATTTTTGGTAGGACAAGCAAGCTGGCAAAAAGATCGCGGGCGGTTCATTGGGCAATGGCACATCAAGCAAGTAGCCTCGTTCAGATGTCAGAGTGGGCATTGCCGGCTACTCATCGACTTCTTTGGGTATCCAGTCTCCTTCCCTTTTGGACTTAGACAAGCCACCAAGTTAGTATCTGTCGGCTATATTTCATATTGCTATCACCTTTCATAACTAACACTTCTAGCCAATTTCTCAATAGAAAAGAAGCATGGCCGACTGAACAAGAAGGTCTTCACATCCAAAGGTCTCCCCAAGAAGGTTCGATTGAAGTTTCGCCGCAAGGGTCGACTTCTGATAAGGTAAACATATGTTTTAGTTGTTTTAAATTCTTTTCCAACGACAATTTGCTAATAAGTTCCTTTTCCAACCTCCATTGCCCTCACCAACACCGGACGCTATAAAGCCACCCCAGCCGACGCAGCCTACTGAAAGTTCAAGCTCCATTAAGTTGGTTTTGGTGTTAATGACAAATCTAATGTTGAGACTAACTCTTTTGATAATCATAATATTGATTAGTCTAAATTGTTAATTAATGAAAAATCTTTTGTGAGACTAACTCTTTCGTTGAGCTTAACTCTTATTAGTCTCTTTTGAATAAAAAAGATGGAAATATCAAAGGTATGCATTCGAGTTCATATTATTATATTTTGTTGCATTCTTTGATGTCAAATATGTTATGATTTTATTGATAAATCTAAATATGAGACTAACTCTTTTATTGAGTATATATTTGATTAGTCTCATCTCATTGAAAAATGGAAAACCTAATGTATGCACTCGTATTCATTTTACGATATCTTAATGCATATTTTGGATCAGGTTAAAGGATGAAATCTACCATTATTTAGACCTCAAGATGTGCATTAATGTTTCAACTCCATATATACATGAACGCACACATTTAGGGGGAGTTCATGCTTAATCTTGAAGTTTCAAAGTATTGATCTAATTCATCTTTCTATATCAAGAATCATTACTTTGAAACAACCCCTTGAGTATATTTAACTTGTGTAGTTGTAGTATACTCATGGTAATATAGGATAAACTCAAAAGCAATCAAAAATTGAATATGTGCATATTGATTCAAGTTCAATTATTTGTATGCACACATCTAACGGAGTTTATTCTATAATTAATGGTCTTAAGAGTATTGATCCCTTTCCACCACTCCATATAAATTGGATCATTACTTTTAGATTCCATCGAATTGAGTATATGAAACTTGTGTAGTTAATATATACTCATGACAATTTAAATTGTGTTAGGTTGCCATTAAATCAACAAAGAACTAGTTATGTGTTGACGATTCACTTTGTTGATCCTAGGGCAATCGAAAGTTCTTGAGTATATGAAGCATTAGTTGCATTAGTATACTCAAGACACAATTAATCTTTCAATCAATTTGTCTTTGGGTTGTGGTCAATCATCAAAGGATCTTGGGAGCATCCATTATGTGTTAATGGAGTGCATTGATGATTGAGACAACACTTTCAATGAGTTTGAAATAGGTTAAGCGCAAGGTTGATATGGATGAACAGGACAAGGACGTCATCATGTGTCGATTAGCATCAAGAGAGGACGTCATCATGTGCAAATTGGTTTCATCATGTGTTGATCATCACATGGCTCAAAGATATGATCTTGATTGCTCTTGTTTGCAAGATTTATATTTGCAAATGTGTTTTGCAAAATATTGGTGTTCATGCATTTGATATTGGAGCATGTGATTAGAATTTACAAATGTGTTTTGCAAAATTATTTTGATCATGAGTTGATCATCACATGGCTCAATATTTGACCTTATTGACTCTCTCTAGCTTGTAGTCACGCTCTTGATCAAGTCTATGTGAGGGATTTCGAGAAATCAAATTTTGGACTTGAATGACTACATTAGAGTCTTTATTTTTGTGATATTTAAAAATATCTATGGTTGCTTAAATCTTATAAATGGATGGAGATTGTAGCCCTCATGATAAGCTTCGCATAAAATCAAAGATCACCTAAATCGGAGTTCGGAGTAAAAAGTTATGACCTTTTTAGTACCTGAATCAGTGGTAGCACCACCCCTAGTAGGGCTGTAGCACCGGCCCGGGCGATGCTACCGGTCCAAAGGGTGGTGTAAAAAGTCCAGAACGTGTGTTTTTAGCCTGAGAAAAAGAAAAAAGGCCCGGTGCTACCGCCCGAAGCCCGGTAGCACAGAATTTTCTGAGTAACGGCTAGTTTTTCTAGCCGTTGGCCTAAAGGCCGGTTCTACCAGCCCTAGTAGGGCAGTAGCACCGGGTTTTCTACCTTTTTACCAGTTTTGCCTCCCCCAACGACTAGTTTTATTTGGGAAGGCCATAAAAGGAGCCTTGGGGCTGGCATTTGGGTGTTCCTAACCTTAGGGAAAGTTTGTGGGAGTGTGTGCATGTGTTGCTCTCTTCTATTTAGTTTTTGAGCTAAGAGTGAGCCCTATTTGCATATGTTGCATTTAGGAGAGGATTGAGAGCCTCTTGTGCATGTGCTTCACTTGAGAAGCCTTGTGCATGTGTTGCACTCGGTGATCACCCTTGTGCTTGTGTTGCACTTGGTGAGGATTAAGCTAGAGGGCTTGACTTTACTCTTGGTGTTTGCCGACACCTAGACGACGTTTGGAGGCGTTGTGCGTGGTGACCTTCTCAAGGAGATTGTGAGAAGGCCCGGCAAATTTGTGAAGGTCGGAGCTCGCCTACCCGGAGGGGGGAAGAGCTACCACTAGTGAAATCGAGGCGGGTGCTCAATTCGTGGAGCTGGTCCAAAGTGGTTTGGGCTTGCCTCAATATGGATTAGGGGAGACCAGCAAGTCTTCTAACACCACGGTAAAAAGTATTATGTCTCCTTGTGTATGCTTGCAATTCCTTATTTATATTGTTGCAATTTACAATCCTAGAATTAAATTTCTTGCTTGTCTTTAGGATTGTAATTTATTTTTAGAGACATAATTAGCTAGTGCACTTAGTGAGCTTAGTTGATTTAGGCTTTAATTTGTCAAAACCTTAGTTTATCGCTTTCGCATTGATTGTTGTTTAGGTTTTGACATAGAGATCAACAGAGCGTGTATTTAGTGAGAAGAATTGTTAAAGCTGCCTATTCACCCCCCCTCTAGTCGGCATCCTCGATCTTACAAGTGGTATCAGAGCTTGGTCTCTCATTTGTTAGGCTTTACCGCCTAGAGAGTAAGGATGGCGACTAGTGGTTTAGTGCACTTTACCGATTCACATATTTTTTATGGCTCAAATTATGCTTCATGGAAATTATTTATGATTTCTCATTTTAAATTCATGAGCCCCAAATATGGTAGATCGTAGATGTTGGCTTTTCTCTTCGATTGAACGAATTTGCTCCAACTAAAGGAGAAGAAAAATGCCTACATCTCAACGCTCAAGCTACTAACGTTTTATTTAGTGTTGTGAGCGCAGATGTATTTAATAAAATATGCAATCTCAAGAGCGCTCATGAGATGTGGACAAAGCTTCAAGATTTATATGATGTGTCCACATCCCCAAGTGAGAATTTCATAAAAGAATGGATGTCGGGAGATGAAACCTCAAGTTCTATCTCAATTGATGAAGAACCAACAACACCATCGACCTCAACCTCTACCTTAAGCGATGATGATCTTACCATTCCATTCCTTCCATCGCATTGCTTCATGGCAAAAGGTAAAATTGAGGTAAGTGATGATGATAATGATGATGAGCCCTCATGCAATGACTTAATGGATATGTTAGAGGAGCTCAATGAATATCTTGGGAAGGAGAAAGTAAAGTATAAGATTTTGAAGCTTGAGCACAACTCACTTCAAAATGATTATAATGTGCTTAAAGAAAATCATGAATCTCTCCTCAAGGAAATCATTAAGCCTAAGGTGGATATAGGAATTTCATGTGATTTAATCAATGATATGCCATGCTCAATTTCCAATCCTAGCATTTCATCTAAAGTTGACATGTCCACCTCATGCCATTATTTAATTGATATGTCTAGTAGCTCAATTTCAAATGTTGCTACTTCCACTATGTGTTTAGAGACTAATCTTGTAGAGGAAAACAAAGAGCTCGAGGCTCAAGTCATAAAGTTGGAAAATGACTTGAAGAAATGCTACAAAGGGAAGGCCACCCTCGATGATATCTTAAGCAAGCAACGGGTCTTGCACGACAAGAGAGGGATTGGCTACATCTCCAAGAAGAAGGTGAATAGCAAGACAAGGCACAACGCAAGACACACAAAGAGCATCAAATGCCTTGGATGCCATGAGAAGGGTCACTACGCCTCGGTGTGCCCAAACCAAGAGAATGTCAAGTCAAGGACATCAACAAAGAGGCAAACCTGCATTGAGCAAGATAAGAAGATTAAGAGAGGTCTAAATAGCCAAACTTGCTTCAATTGCCGGGAAAAGGGACACATTGGTAAAAATTATCCCAATGGTAAATCTCCTAAGCCAACTCTTTATAATGATCATTATTTGCTTAGGAAAGACAAAAGTGGTAATGTGTTTGCCAAGTTTGTCAATTCTCCTAAGTCTATGCAAGATAATAATAATCTAGAAAATGTGTGTGCTAAAATTGTTAGAACTCCTAAGCCCAATCAAAGCAATGCAAATAAATTGCTTAGGAGAAATAACAATAGAAAACCATTTGCTAGATATGCTAGATCATCTAAGCTCATTTATTATAATGATCATCATGTGCTTAGAAATGATAAAACTAGAAATAGATTTGCTAAAATTGCTAAAACTCCTAAGCCTTCTCATTTCAATGCCAATTATTCGCTTAGCAGTAATAACAATTGCAAATCTTTTGCTAGTCATGTTAGTTCACCCAAAATTGCTATTCCTAGGGCCATTTAGGTCCCTAAATCTCTTGTGACTAACATTTTTGGACCCAACAAAAATTGGGTACCAACAAGTGCCTAAAGGATTTCTAGTTAGTTGGAGGGGCATTGGATGTTTGGCTTCTTCAAAAGGAAGAGGACTTCATCATTTGCAAAATGGAGCTAAGCATGAGGACGATCACTTCAATCATGAACCGATGCCATCTCGGGTAACAAGTATTTAAATTGATTCCTTATAGCTTCTAGCCTTGTGTAGGTTAAGTTGCATTATCATGAAAATCAATTTAAATAGCTTGTTCATGCTCTTGCTCTTGTATCTTAGTTATTCTTGATTGTATTCTTGAGCAAGTTTGGGGTGTAGCACATTAAGGGGGAGTGCTAAATCATAACCATATATATCACATCTCTATGTGTGCCCATATTTATATAAGTGGTAATATATTTTCAAAATCAAGCCATTTAGTCAAAAGTGAAAATTTTGTAACTATTAGTAATCTTGTGAAAACTAGTTGAAAAATGTATACAAAGGATTTTAAAAGGTTTTCCAAGAGTTTTGGCTTTATAAAAACTAATTTCAAAAGAAAATGATTTTCAAGTCCAAAATCTAGTTACTAGTATCTTGTTTTGGAATTAAACTTATAATTTTCATAGAATAAATTGTAAAAGGATTTTGAAAATAGCTCCAAAACGAAAAACTTAGAGTTGGTCATTATTAACAATTCTCGTATTAAAAAGATTTTCAAAATACCAATCTATCAAAAGTTGTTTGAATTTGAAAATCACCCAAAAACTATGCTTGACCTATATTGTCATATTTTAGCACTTTGTGAATTTCATCTTTTGGATCGGATCTTGTGTAGTATCTTGGTTCAAAATAGTATTTTAGACTCATACACAAAATTTAAATCTCTACATCTTATCTCTTGCTTCATTTGGATTTTGTGTTGAAGAATTTGACTTTGTTTTACAAATGGTTCTCTTTAAAAGGACTCTTTTGGTTAAAAGTCAAAAATAGTGTTTAAAAGGCCCATACTTGTGAAAATCTTTATAAAAATTCTCAAATATGTATTTCAAATGTTTTGCAATGCTTTTAGAGTAAAAATCCCTATTTTAGAAACATATTAGCAAAGTTGACCTCAAATGGATCTTATAGGATCTTGATTTTGGATTAAATGAAATATTTTCAGAAATCAAAATCTATTGAGTTTTTGAAAAAGTGGTCAATACAAAACTCGTAGGGTTGGTCATTTCAAGCATTTCTCTAGTTTAAAGTTTTTCCAAACGACCAACCGTTCAAAAGTTATAGCCATTTGAATTTGACCAAAATCCTTCATTTGACTCAAAATGATATATTCTTGCATATTGCGGTTTTTGCAATTTGAATTGGATTTATTTGTATATCTTAACTTGAAATAGTATTTTTAACTCATACAAATCCATGAAAGTTCAAATCTCCATGAAATCCAAATTGAATTCCATTTTGAGCATTTGGTGGAAATTCAATTTCTTTTCATGCCTAAAAAGCGTATTTTTTATATCTTTTGAAAGAAAATTATTTTTTAGGATATTATTTTTGGAAAACCTTCTAAATAGTCCATAGTTCATTTCTGGAAATTTTTGAATAATTTGGACTTAATTTGAAAAAGTTTTCACTTTTCTTCTCTTTGAGTAAAAATTATGCTCACAAAGCGCATTTTGCCATATCTTTTGAAATAAAATTTATTTTGAGGAAATTATTTTGTGAAACCTTCTAACTAGTCCAAAGTTCATTTTTAAAAAATTTCAAACCATTTAGACTTTATTTGAAAAAGTTTTGATTTTCTCCTATTTAAGTAAAATTCATGCCTTGAATGCAAATTTTGAAATATTTTTTGAATGGAGACTCCTTTTTCGAAAATTATTTTAGTAAAAGTTTATTAGGAGTCCAAGGTATGTTTCTAAAAATTTTCAAACATTTCAACTTCATTTGAAAAAGTTATGAGTTTTTCTCTCTTTGATCAAATGCTGAAAATCAGTTGATAATTTGAGGAGTTCATTATAATGAAATTTGATCCTCAATAGTTGGTCTATTGTACCAAATTTTATCAGATTTTTTAGAATTTATTTGTGCAGCTTGTCAGTCGTCTTTTGAAGCCTAAATGAAATGTCAAAATTTGAAATTCTAGTCCATTGAAATCTTTGTAGTTTTCATATCTTCAAATTGGCTTCAAGTTGGAAGAACCTCCCAAAACAAAACTTGAGCATGTTTAAATGTACTAGCTCCATGATTTATCTTAGAATCTTTTTGGAGCTTGTTTAATGAAGTTTTGTATGTTTTAAAGAGGCTCTCCTTTTGGTTATATCATAGTATCATGTTGATCTTGAATTGACATAAGTTTTGGTCTTTGAGAAAATGAGCTTGTTTTAAAACAAATTTTAATATTTTTCTCAAAAGTATTATCCTCGTGCAAAATGATTTTTACAAGAGGTATCCTTTTCAAATAATATTATTAACAATCTTTTCATATGGTATCAATTGAAAAATGAGCATTACAAGTGGTATTACTTTAAAATTGATATTTAAAAGCTTTATATTTTCTTCAAGTGGTATTACAAATGATGCTTCTTTAAAACTTTCTACAAGTGGTTTCATGAAAATTCGAAGCTCATTTAGATGTTTTTCTAGTTTAAGCGCTATTAGGCTCTCAAAGACTCTTTTTGTGAGTTTGTTTCCAAATTGAAAAACCTAATAAAATGAGGAGTTTATTTGAATGTGTTTCTAATTTGTTTTTCATGCTTAACTCAAAATATGGCCTCATTTCCTTTTTGTTTACTCTTTTGGGCCATATAAAGAAGAAGTTTGCAGAATTATTGAATTTTATTGAAAATTCTTAATATTACAAGTGTTATTTTATTTAAGAATTCTTGTGAACTTCAATAGGTCATATGTATTCATTTCAATCTTGTTATGACCTCATTTCAGAGAATTTCTTGCCAAGCTCTCTACTTCAAAGTGGTATTTTCTTGCCAAGCTCTTCACTCTAAAAGGTCTCCTTTTTGGATTCGTTTTTCATTTTTGGTGTTTAATGCCAAAAGGGGGAGAATTTGTGGGAGCTTAATACCTCATTTGTTTGGGGAGTTTGTGGGAGCTTAATTTGGTTAAGGGGGAGAATTATTTTAATTATTTGTCTGAAAATCTCTCATATGCATTATCACTTGTTAATGCTTAAATTGCTCAAAGACATGCTTACATGTTCAAATAGATTAAAATTATCTCAATATGATAATTTTCATCCAAATATGGATATTAAGCTTGGATTTTTCATCAATCACCAAAAAGGGGAGATTGAAAGTTCAGGCTCCATTAAGATGGTTTTGGTGTTTATGACAAATCTAATATTGAGACTAACTCTTTTTGATAATCATAATATTGATTAGTCTCAATTGTTAATTAATGAAAAATCTTTTATGAGACTAACTCTTTTGTTGAGCTTAACTCTTATTAGTCTCTTTTGGATAAAAAAGATGGAAATATCAAAGGTATGCATTCGAGTTCATATTATTATATTTTGTTGCATTCTTTGATGTCAAATATGTTATGATTTTATTAATAAATCTAAATATGAGACTAACTCTTTTATTGAGTATATATTTGATTAGTCTCATCTCATTGAAAAATGGAAAACCCAATGTATGCACTCGTATTCATTTTACGATATCTTAATGCATATTTTGGATTCAGGTTAAAGGATGAAATCTACCATTATTTAGACCTCAAGATGTGCATTAATGTTTCAACTCCATATATACATGAACACACACATTTAGGGGGAGTTCATGCTTAATCTTGAAGTTTCAAAGTATTGATCTAATTCATCTTTCTATATCAAGGATCATTACTTTGAAACAACCCCTTGAGTATATTTAACTTGTGTAGTTGTAGTATACTCATGGTAATATAGGATAAACTCAAAAGCAATCAAAAATTGAATATGTGCATATTGATTCAAGTTCAATTATTTGTATGCACACATCTAACGGAGTTTATTCTATAATTAATGGTCTTAAGAGTATTGATCCCTTTCCACCGCTCCATATAAATTGGATCATTACTTTTAGATTCCATCGAATTGAGTATATGAAACTTGTGTAGTTAATATATACTCATGACAATTTAAATTGTGTTAGGTTGCCATTAAATCAACAAAGAACTAGTTATGTGTTGACGATTCACTTTGTTGATCCTAGGGCAATCGAAAGTTCTTGAGTATATGAAGCATTAGTTGCATTAGTATACTCAAGACACAATTAATCTTTCAATCAATTTGTCTTTGGGTTGTGGTCAATCATCAAAGGATAAGATCAAAGGATCTTGGGAGCATCCATTATGTGTTAATGGAGTGCATTGATGATTGAGACAACCATGTGTTTTGGACTAACACTTTCAATGAGTTTGAAATAGGTTAAGTGCAAGGTTGAGATGGATGAATGGGACAAGGACGTCATCATGTGTCGATTAGCATCAAGAGAGGATTTCAAAGCTAAGACAAGGGGAGTTCATCATGTGTTGATGAACAAGACGAAGATCCCAACTTGGAGAGAAGATGATGAAAATCATAAAAGCTCCAAGTGGATGTCCTAGAGGCAAAGGTATAACTAGTCTTTTACCGGTCTCGGTGTTTGGATGGGAGACTGGGTTGCTAGTTAGGTGCCGTACTTTTAAGAGGGGTTAAATCTTTTAGCTTGAGCTTCATTATGTGTTGATGAACTCAATCTGGCTCACTCTAACTCACTCTCCTGGTTGGTTCTTGCATGAACTAAGTATTTGCATGTGTTGCAAATAAGGGAGCTCATGCTTGCTTCTTATTAAATCTTGATTTAGTTTTTGCATAGAGCTATGGATTTGCATGTGTTGCAAAAAGGGAGATAGCTCATGCAAGTTGGTTTAAGTGGTTGTTTGTATGGAGCTAGATATTTGCATGTGTTGCAAATAGAGAGCTCATGCATCGGAGTCTTAGTTTGTGACTTGATCATGTGTTGATCGTCATAAAGGCTAAGATAGGTTTATGCTTTGTGTTTGCAAAATGAGTTTTTGCAAAATATGGTTTAATTGAATCTTATCTTGGAGCATGTGAATAGAGTTTGCAAATATGTTTGCAAGTTGGTTTCATCATGTGTAGATCATCACATGGATCAAAGATATGATCTTGATTGCTCTTGTTTGCAAGATTTATATTTGCAAATGTGTTTTGCAAAATATTGGTGTTCATGCATTTGATATTGGAGCATGTGATTAGAATTTGTAAATGTGTTTTGCAAAATTATTTTGATCATGAGTTGATCATCAAATGGATCAATATTTGATCTTATTGACTCTCTCTAGCTTGTAGTTACGCTCTTGATAAAGTCTATGTGAGGGATTTCGAGAAATCAGACTTTGGACTTGAATGACTACATTAGAGTCTTTATTTTTGTGATATTTAAAAATATATATGGTTGCTTAAATCTTAAAAATAGGTGGAAATTGTAGCCCTCGTGATAAGCTTCTTATAGAATAAAAGATCACCTAAATCGGAGTTTGGAGTAAAAAGTTATGACCTTTTTAGTACCTGAATCAATAGTAGCACCGCCCTAGTAGGGCGGTAGCACCGCTCGGTGGTGCTACCGGCCCTAGATGGGCGGTAGAACCAGCCCGGGTAGTTCTACCGGCCAAAAGGGCGGTGTAAAAAGTCCAGAACGCGTGTTTTTAGCCCGATAAAAAGAAAGAAGGCCCGCTGCTATCGCCTGAAACCCGGTAGCACCAGATTTTCTGAGTAACGGCTAGTTTTTCTAACCGTTGGCCTAAAGGCCGGTGCTACCAGCCCTAGTAGGGCAGTAGCACCGAGTTTACTGCCTTTTTGCCCGTTTTGCCCCCCTAACGACTAGTTTTCTTTGGGGAGGCTATAAAAGGAGCTTGGGCTGGCATTTGGGTGTTCATAACCTTGGGAAAGGTTTGTGGGAGTTGTGTGCATGTGTTGCTCTCTTCCATTTGGTTTTTGAGCTAAGTGTGAGCCCTATTTGCATGTGTTGCATTTAGGAGAGGATTGAGAGCCTCTTGTGCATGTGGTTGCACTTGAGGGAAGCCTTGTGGATGTTTGCACTTGGTGATCACCCTTATACATGTGTTGCACTTGGTGAGGATCAAGCTAGAGGGCTTGACTTGTTACTCTTGGTGTTTGCCAATACCTAGACGGCGTATGGAGGCGTCGTGCATGGTGACCTTCTCAAGGAGATTGTGAGAAGGCCCGGCAAAGTTGTGAAGGTCGGAGCTCGCCTACCCGAAGGGGAAAAGAGCTGTCACTAGTGGAATCGAGGCGGGTGCTCAATTCGTGGAGCCAGTCCAAAGTGGTTTGGGCTTGCCTCAACGTGGATTAGGGGAGACCGGCAAGTCTTCGAACACCACGGTAAAAAGTATTGTGTATGATTGCAATTACTTATTTATATTGTTGCAATTTACATTCCTAGAATTAAATTGCTTGCTTATCTTTAGGATTGTAATTTATTTTTAGAGACATAATTAGCTAGTGCACTTAGTGAGCTTAGTTGATTTAGGCTTTAATTCGTCAAAACCTTAGTTTATCGTGTCCGCATTGATTATTGTTTAAGTTTTGACATAGAGATCAACAGACCGTGTATTTAGTGAGAAGAATTTTTAAACCCGCCTATTCACCCCCCTCTAGTCGGCATCCTCGATCTTACACCTACCCCGTCGACTCCGGTCGTCACCACCGACGCTCCATATGCGAAGCCTACCGACAAGCCGACTCAGTCCCTTACTCACATGTTAGGGTTTGACATGTCGAACTTGGAGGAGGACGAGATGGAGAGGGTGCCCAACGTGATCGAGGAAATTATCTCGGTTTCGACGGAGGCATCGACCCAAGTTACATCGGCCCGGTGAAGGAAAAAATCAAGTATTTCTTCAATCTACTCCACTCCCTGTCTACTTCACTGGTGGAAGATGCGTAGCCGATCCGTGACACAATAGACGCTGTTAAGGCAGAATTGAGCCAAGAGGCGACCACGGCGTTGCTGGACATCTGCTTTCTTGACGATCAGAAGGAAGAAGGACAAGCGGCAAGGGCAAGGATGGAACAACAGTTGGCACAGCGCGAAGACAAGAAACTCCTTGACATGCTGGTAGCCAACGCCAAGGCTCACAAAGCCAAGTACGATGAAGAGCTAAAACAGCTCAAGGCCAACAAAGCGGCATCGGCCAAGCTGCAAGCAACCAAACAACATCTCGAGGCAGAGTTGGCCAAAATCAACGGTCAATTAGCGCTGAGGAAAAAGTGGTCAACTCCTTGTCAGCTATCAAGGCACAAAAGGCTATGGTGGTTTCATCAGTTGCATCCGTCAAGGACCAATCAACCAAAGTCGTCCTGGTGCCAGGAAGCTAAGAAGCCGACGAGTGTTATCTTGGGGACATTGAGAGGATAATCACTAAGAAAATTGACTAAAAGTTAAGAGAATTTCAGGCAATTGTGCAATAGACGTCCCCATATGCAATATTTGTCTTCAGAAGGACTTCTTTGGTTTACTTCGTATTTTTTAGCTTTTTATGTCCCATGTTTGAAATAGTAGAGATGAAATACTAATTCGTGGACTAATTGCAAACTTAACTCATGGAAGTATGTTTTTAAATTGTAGGATTGTTCTTTCAATTTATCCCTTTTCTAGAAGAAAATTAAGATAGGGACAGACAGATAGAGCACAGGAGCTAGACCGCAGCATACTTCGCTATATATGCTGCCCTACAATACTTGGATATTGATGCAAAGTATGAAATATTCATGATCGGTTATACTCTCTTCGGTGACAGAAAATTGCATGGCTCACCTTGATCAGTTTGGCCTTGCGTGGTAGTAGTGTCGAGAGTAGCCGGAGGATGATTTCCTGCAGGATGGCTGCCAGAAACTGCCGAGTGATTTGCACCGAAAGCGTTGCTAAGAACCATTAACGGGTAAGTGGAGGGTGCTAAAGCCTCCATCAAATGGGAACATCCTCCTTGCGCAAGAAACGCAAATCTATGCATCATAAATAATACAACTTTATTTTCAAAATATATATCGTAGTATCTAGCCACGTTATTACATGGGATATTTGACTAGTTATATTCAGAACACAAGGATAAATAGGAAGCCACAAAACGTATAGTAACCGATCCATATCACTGCATGTGGTGTTGCATTCACATGGGTCATTTTTATACTTCAACATGTTCCCCTTTCGTTCGTCTTCTGGAAAACACAAAAATACTGCATAAAAGAAGCGAGAACGTAATTAATAAAGACCACGGAGTACATCCAATATCTCACTGTCATTTGAAAGGAACTCTCGGTTGTCGCCTCTAGACTCCCGGAGAAACGAAAGAAAGGATCCAAGATCACTAGTGAAAGAAGTCCTCTAGAAAATGGTAACAAGGAATTAAACACGGTGCTTCGTGTTTGTCAGAAACGAAAGATACAAGATGTCCGTAGAATAGCAGTTCCACTATCAAAATCCAAATGTACCATTATTCTATACCAGGTCACCAACGTTCAAGAAATAATGAAATAACTTTCAAGTCTTCTCCCTCGGTCAAGAAATACAAAATATGTACTAAGTAATAGGTATTAGAGATATATAATTATAACAAATTAATGCAGCTCTATTTTCTAATAAAAAACATATGTGGTACAGTATCTAGCCACAAAATTGCACGTAAAATTCGGCTAGTTATGACTAAAATAGAAAAGGATAAATATACGAAGCCAGAAACCAAAGTAACCATTCATATCGTTGAATGTGCTGTTGCTTTCACATGGATCAGTTTTATACTTCCTCTTTCATTCGTCTTCCGCAAGCACAAAAATAATGCATAAAGGTGGAGAGAACGCAATTATAACCGAATGTAAAAAAAACCACACATCTATATAAATAAAAACAACTAGTAATATTCAAGACACCTCCTTTGTTCTAAGGAAAAGAAAGTCCCATAAATACTATAATTTTTCACATTACCTTTAAGAAAAAGATAATGATCTCCGCTACTTATTTTAGTGAGGCCAAATTATAATGGTGCAGATTAATCATATATATATATTAAAGTTATATAGCAGATATAATTGTATTCTAATATAAGAAGTAGAGTAATATATTAAAAACAACTACATCATAATATCTAGCCACACATAATCTGTTAGTTACATTAAATATCTCACTCCAAATCGAAAGGACGTTTTGATTCTCGCCTCTGTACCCATGGGAAAAAAAAAAGAGAAGTCCAATGGTAAGTGGATGGCCGACGACAAGGCAGCATTGAGGGGCGGGGACCAGGTAAGTGGAGGCAAGGCATGGCAAGACTACAGCGACATTCGGGGCCTCGAGACCAAGCGTGTCATCGCCGTCGCCGCAGAGACCAAGGTAAGTTAGTCGATTGTTTATTGCAGACAAAGCAGACAAAGGTTTTTCTGGTTGTATCAAGTATTTTAAGATGTTGTTGACATTTTCTATGAATATTGCATACTTATGTATCTCGTCTAAAAAGGTCGTTTAGAGTTACTATTTGTTGTAAGTTTATTCTCCCTTTATTGCTAGTGGTTTTTTTGTTGCAATAGTTATGTCAATATGTCGCAACAGAATAATTATGTTATTGCATTCAGTATTTGTTGGTGTTGCATCATAGTTCCTATGTGCTACGTCATGGTCTTGGGTGGATTCTTGATTTAGTACCCTGTGCAAGCTTCGGTAACATGTGTCGTACCCTCTGCGAGCTCAAGCTCCACCTCTTCTAGTGCTACAGTGGCGAACCAAGCTTTGAGCCTCGAGTTCCTCGCTAGAATGGCCACAACCTCCTTCTCCAACAGGTTCTACTACTTACCATCATCCATACATCTCCTCATCCACCAGTAGGCATTCTGCGGAAAGAGATCAAAGGAAATGAAGAGAAGCGAGTGAGGATCGTTACCCATTTTGATTCAGCATCGAACGGTGATAGGGAGCATACAGAGCTAGCGCTCGGATCAGACGTTGATCGCTAGTCGCTCCCTTCAGATTGTGTCCCTTGTCAGGCACCACAAAAAAAAGTCGAATTAATGTTGCTTTACAAACCCTCTCTCCTATTTCCTTCAAATTGCTAATCACCATTAATCGGATCCAAATTCTTAAAAGTCCCATTCAATTGAATCTAGTCACCAGTCGTAAGTAAACCAAACCTGGCCGCTCGCCGCCGTTACCGGAGCGCCTTTTGCTCGCGCCGCCGCTCACACATCCTGACCGCCGCACCCCCCTTCAATCGCCGACCGCCGCCAATTCATCGCCCGTGCATAGGCATACCACCTCAACAACGCGTCACTTATCGAGTAGGCGCCGCCACGCCAGGTGGCTGCGCAAACCAAGACGCCGCCCAGGCGGCCACGTGCTACCGCATTAAACAGTGTTAAGAGAGGTTAGTGAGCTGTAACCATATATATATCTGAAGTATCATAGAACAGAGTAACCAGAACAAGAATTCAACATCAGTAGTAGATACTAGATAGGTTTAGTTGAGGCCAACTGATGAAGTGATGATGATCACGGATATGATGTACAGAAAAATCACCAAAATACTCGTCGGTATAAACATCGAATCAATAACAGATTCCTAATACTGTATATGATCTATTGCCTAATATGTTGGCTCTAAGATTACCAGAGTATGTCAAAAGAATTATTGATAACTGCGACAAATCAATAGAACCATATACATATATCTAAATGAATGAGAGACGATATGGTAATCTAACTAAGTTTGTGATGAGTATTTGATTAGGTTTGAGCTTGAGGTGCGCTGGTTTGAGTTGAAATTGAGTTTGTTTCAGTTTTGAAGCAACTTTAGGTGTTGTCAG
Organism: Otatea glauca; assembly: GCA_036346275.1. Classification (NCBI taxonomy): domain Eukaryota; kingdom Viridiplantae; phylum Streptophyta; class Magnoliopsida; order Poales; family Poaceae; genus Otatea; species Otatea glauca. Next base: position 51,816,916 of record CM070721.1, read on the forward strand.
TCAAGGGCGGTACTACCGACCACTCGGGGGTAGTACTACTGGCCCTACAGTGCTATCAGCCTAAGGATGGCGGTAGTTATTTTCCAGTGAGGTGTTTCTCTGGGTTGAGTCAAAGGCGGTATTACCGGCTTTCGAATTCTAGTTTGTGGTAGTTATTTTCCAGAGTGCGTATTTCGGTTCAGCCAAGACGGTACTACCGGTCTCAGTGTGGCGGTAGTACCGGAGTGGTACTACCAGCCCTAGGGGGTGGTTGTACCAATTTTTCCGGTGAATGTTTGCTTAATTGTTGTGATTATGTAATGGTTATTGCATATCTTGGTGGATAGTGCTACGTGACAGTTTGCATGTCTATATTGGTTGCAGGACTTCGGAGTTAGGTAATGGTGAGGCGGAGGAGACCGAGACTAGGCTAGGAAAACCGAGGTCCAGACGATCAAGGAGACACCGAAAGATGACTGAGGCCGCAGAGTTGCTGCGAGCCAGGAAGACAAGGAGCTGAAGTGTGAGCCACTGGTGATAGACATGGCAGGCAACAGAGGAAAACGGAGCCGTTATGATCAAGCGGACAAGAACATGTGGTTCGCCAAATGACTTGGGCCTGTTTGCAAGCGAGGATGGTTCAAGGGAGTCTGGACACGTGAGAGGCTTGGCGGTAAGTCAATATGGCCATATGGAAGGTGACGAAGCCTGGATGATGTTTCAAGTCGAAAGAAAAGATCGGTCCTGGAGCAAATTAGTAATTTATCTATTACCAAAGATGAAGGTGATTTGAAAAACCGCGACACTAGCCTAAGTGGTTTAGGTCAAACCAAAGAGGGCATTGACGCAAATTCGGGCTCGTGAAACTGTTTGGAGCGTCAGAGAGAAGGCCGCTTTGAGAAGTATACGTGTTAGCGCATATTGAGTGTGGATGGTATCCACTTAGAGTTCAGGTTATGATGCCTCCTCTATATAAGTGACTTAGATATAGAGGGAGAGAACATTATGGATTTAGGGTTTTGAGATGAGTAACCTCCTATAGAAGAGTCCTTGGGTGTGTGTAAGTACTCTTTGGTCCTGTTTGTTTCGGCTTTTTCATCGGTTTAAAAGCAAAAAAGTCAAAGCCGAAACAAACGACTAACTTTTAAGCCGAGCTTAAAAAAAGCCTAAAGCCTCTATATAACTATAAGCCAAAAGCCAGTGAGAGTTGCTTTTTTAGGTTTTTCTGGGATGAAATAATCATTTGCCACTGGAAGTCTCTAAAATTACCCATCAAATGCCATCGAATATAAACTTAAGAATCCTTCTCCCATCTCTCCTCATTTCTCCTCCTCTTCTCTCTTTCCCATGTGCAACATGCCTTCTCTCTCTGCCGCTCTGGTCTCTGCCGTCCCCGACCTCCTCTCTCCTCCGCTGTCCCCAGCCTCCTTCCTCCTCTACCGACCCGGATCCGGCACAACCCGGGTTGAGGCGGCCAGACCCGAGCTTGGAGCGACAAGAGGCTACAGGGTCCGAGCGTGGCATAGGTGGAGCCGAACGGATCAGGTCGTAGCGCGGTGGGAGGCGATCAGATCCAGCGTGGCGCGAGTAGAGGCGACCGGACCTGAGGGTGGAACGATGGGAGGCGGCCGAATCAAAAAGCTATACTATCCAACCCATCAAAAAACCAAGATGCCAAACAGCATGTTTTGGCTTAAAAGCAGACGGCTTAAAAACTCGTTAAGCCAAAAAACTAGCTTTAAGCCAAAAGCCTAAACCGAAATAAACAAGACCTTTGAGAGCTTTATTCACTTTGAAGAGGCTTTGTAATCATCCCTCTGGGTCTGAAAAAGAAATCAAATTCGTGCTCAAGATCTTGCTCTTGTTTTGATCTCTTTCCTTTTTGAATTTTGATCTCTATTTAGTTTCCTTCTTTCTTGATCTTGTGTTGCTAAGGATAAATGATTAATAGGTGAATCCTCTAGAAATCATCTCAATCATCTAGATAAACTTTCAACTTGATCATTAAAGTTTTCTCAAGAAACCGGTTTTTGATTTGAAAAAGAATGTAGTAGATCTTGTTCTTGACATTTGAGGGCTATTTCTTTAGTATTCTTACTTACTGTAACATGTAGAATACCATTTTAATCATCAAATCCCCACGAGCAAACTCAGAGTAAGGTTTTTGGATTTGACTCGGTTTTAATGCAACCTTCACTAAATTTTACATATGTCTTTGAAATTAATGGTTGGAATAGATTCCTAACATTCATAGGGATGTGCATGCAAAGTTTCACAGGATTTAGATCATGGTTTTAAAATCGTGATGATTTTCTTGTTCATCTCAAACTATCGGACTTTTTTTCCTACGGTAGTACTGGATTACTGTTCATCCGGTAGTACCAAGGTAGTACCAACCTAACCGAGTTTTTCTGAAAAGTTTGACAGGAAAATATTATTGTTGATCATTCACTCCTCCGGTACTGCCAGACTTTTTCATGTAGTAGTACTAGGTACTGTTCATCTAGTAGTACCGGCTTGACTTGAGTTTTTCTCAAAAGTTTTTGAGAGAAAAATATTATTATTGATCATTCACCCTCTCTGATCGTCATTTTCGGTGCTTCGATGAAACTGCCTGCGGATATGAGAACAGATCAGTCCAAATCAAGAAAACACATGCACCAGTTCACCAAAAAGGGAAATTAAACAGTACAGCATATCACCGTACAATCCAAACCATTCAGGCCTCCCGTTGAGCTTCCTACATAATTAGCTGTTTAGGTAGAAACAGCAAGCTTCCGATCAGCTTCCTATTTTTTTTTTTTTAACCAGAGAAGGTTGAAGAACCACAGGAAAAAAGTAACCTCGGAAGAATTCAACCTAGATTTAAACCAAAGTTAAATGATCATATTAAACGGGGTCTCTTGCTTTCTTCCCTGGATCCGAAAATAGACCAAGACACGTTTTTCTCTGAAAAGAATTTGCAAAACTTTGCAGTTTGCATGCTTTTATCTTCAGACAGACAAGGTTTTTAATGAAAAGTGAATTTTGAGGGATTGAAATGCCACGTGCAAGATTTAGTTGATGCTATCAGTAATCAAATGTCAGAAAACATAAGCATAATAGCAAATATATCTTCTCTGGCTTATGTTGCTGCATGTGTTGGAACGCTTGTTATCCTTGTGACCTGGTGAGGATTTCTTGAATGAAGTTGGGGCTCCCACTGCCCTATTGTAAAGGGGAAAAACACAAGATTCATCAAAATAACACATATATCTCAAGAGTTACAAAATCAATGTAGGATACCTGAACTCAATCTACGTTGTCTTGTTAGGCTTGACAGATTAAAAATAATAATACATGAACAATTGCAACCCTTTTGTTTCTTGATCTGATTCCCTTCAAGAATCTCAGGTAGCTGGAAGCTGCAGCCAAAAAGAGCACAGATACATACAGAATTTCAGAAAAAGTCCATAAACTAACCACATGAATTAAGAAGCTAAGCCAATAGTGGTAGATTTGTACCATGGCCAGATAAATGTGCTGTTTCATTTGCCAAAACACTAAATCCAAAAGGCCCCTTGACAGCAACACGTTTTGCTCCCAACCTACATGGCTGTAATACCAATACACCATTAAATGGCATCAGACTGCTAGAATGTCCACACTTAATGTTGTGTTCAGTAATCTCAGAGGTATTTGAACAACAGACTGGAATTTGCAACTGTACAGATACAGCACTAAAGGATTCATTAAACATACAGGATTATATTACAGGCAAGTTATTGGACAGGTGCAATAGAAACATGAAGAAACACGTGTATAAACAGATTGGAGCAGGGAAAAGATCAACATTTAGAAATGGAGCTGCTTGCACTGAGAAGCAACAGCCTCCGAGGGGCAGTATGGGCATTTGAAAGGTCTGGAGCTGCTCTTTGATAGCTTCATTACCGATTGCTTTGATACAACATGTCCGCAAGGCATCAGCATTGGAGGGTTCTCATCACTTGCCTGCTCTCTGAGCACCGGGCATACAAAGACAGAGTGGTACTGGAACTCTGGTCCGATATCTATGGGGACTGGAAGCTGCTTCATTGCCTGCCACTCCTGCTTTTTGGCAGCCATTACTGTAGTTAGCTTCAGCAATGTTGGAAGTCCTTGAAAACCAGCTGATATTGCTACCCCAAGTGGGCTCTCACTAGCCTGTCCCAAAAGGCTGCAGAATTGATGAGTGAGCTCCTCAGCTAGCTTCTCCCAATGTGTCGATGACATGAACTCAGCGTATGGGGACTGATCAAGCCGGCCAGCCCAGAGAAGGCAGGCCATTAGCTTCTGGATCTCTGTCGTGTGCAAGTCTGCAAAGGGCTTGAAGTGAGTCCTAGCATACTTGAAAGCCTCATCTCTACTTCCATTAGTGAGTATCTCGACAAACTGAAGCTGATGAAGCTTCAACTCAAGCATTGAGCCATTCTGCAACAGCTGATCATGGTTCTTGGCAGCCCAACTGAGTGCAGGCTCAAGGTTTCTAGCTTGCATCGCTTCAAGTATTCCATACATCTCCTGGAATGGTAATTTCAAGTAAGTCCCATCTGATTCACCACACTCACGGACAAAGGAGTCCCCAAGATCGAAGAGGCCTTGGCGGTAAAAATGATTTGCTATTATGCTGTTTATTGTATGGACCTCAAAATCTACATTTCTGTATGCCTTCGATATGTCTGGATTGAAAGACTTCTCAAGGAGCTTGAGGTATTTGCTTAGGGCAACATTCAATTCCTTTTGACAGACTTCAAGTTGGTTTGATGGCGCCATTTCGTTCAGCTTGGCTTTCAGCTCTGCAAGTATGGATGAATAGTCAGCACTGCCCATTGAATCTGTATTCACCATCTGCACCTTCGCAATTGCCTGCTCAACTTCATTCACTATCTGATCGATAGCTTCCTGAGCTTTAGCAGAAGATAATGAACGTTTTTCAACAACTCGGTCAAACGCCTCTCTTAGACTGTCAATTTCCATTGTATGATTGTAATGTACCCAACTATGTAGCAAAGCTTCGCCACTACCCTGTGCATGTCAAAAACCACATGTACATAAGTAATTCATTGAGGGGGAAAAAACTGCCACAAAGAAAAATATTTGAAAGATGTACTATAAAGTCCACATGCTATTAAATCAGTCTGTGTTGGATGCAGCAATCATAACATAGGTTGAACTGTTGTGATTGAATAAACACTGTATAAACCTACAGTGATCAAGAAGCCACAAGGAAGAGTACAATACTACAAGACTAAGGTATTTTTCATTTCCTTTTTTCAGCCTAGTCATTCATGCTGTACAGGGCTACACCAAAAGAGTCAAATGTTGGCTAAATTCTAGGAGTAATTGGAGTATGTTGGGAGCATGGTAATGCTTATAGGAAAGTTGCACACTTCTATTCTGCAATTGCACTTTCAGAACATGTTAAAAATGACCGCACATTCTCCTAAAGCAGAAGCACTAAAAACAAATCTCACAATTCAACGCCACCCACAGTGCCCTGTGTTCCCACTCCAGAGCAGCATGTATCTCATCACTAATAGTCCATTCAAAATGTTCCATCCATGTTGCTCACAAAAAGTCAGTGGTTCCCTGTGACCAATTTGTTAAGATGCCACATGCATCCGAAATGTATATCTTGAGGGCATGATTGCACATACACTTGGACCTTCCAAGTTCAAACCCCTACACATAAATATACATATCAGTTCTCTCTATAAATATATCAGTGGCTTTGAATCGGGAAATACTATCAAATTCATTTTTGGGCTGTTTGGTTTGAGGAATGGGATGATGAATGGATCATCCGATCCTAGCTCCGAACCTAACTCTCTTGTTTGGTTTGAGGAATGGAATGGGTTAGTCCAATCACCACCTCATCCCTCATAAGCATAAGGCTAGTATAAAATGAGGGATGGTTCCGTCCAACCAAATTTCATGGATGGTCTCATGATTGACCAACTCATCCTTATATGAGGTCATCCCTCAAACCAAACACCCCGTTTATGTGTCATCATCTAAAAGTAATCACAGTAGCTTATATCGATGTACACTTGTAGGAGATGCATGTGCAGCCCAAAACTTAGTCCAATGAAGAAACAATCTACTTAAATAGTAGCATATAATACAACACAGGACTTTATCTGTAAGATCCCATCAAGCATACAAACCTTATTTATAGTTGAGAAAGCGGATTTACATCTCAAGTGCTCTGAATTGGGACAGAAGCCAACATCCCATCGAAGGCCCAACCCAGGCCCCTCCGGTACTCCATCCACGAAGAGAACATACATGCAAGACATACACATAGGATAGCACAGTGGCAGGCAGCACTGCTCACTCTACAGATTTCTGCTCCATGAGTTCATTCATTCATTCACAGAACGCAGACAGTACAGCGCTTGTGTGCGCGGCTGCGAGTTCGATCTAGAACGAGGGCCTGCTCTCTACCCAGCCCAGCCCGTACAGACAGACAGAAGAACCCTAGGGTCTCTACAGTCAGCAGCGAGGAATCGACCTTGGGCAAGCAAGCAACGATCCTATCTAACCATGGACGCATCCAACAATCGGATCGAGAACCTCGCGGTGAGATCAGACCGGTCGCGAATGAGATTGGGCGAAAAGCGAGAGTGAAGGAAGGAATCGATCGAGGCTCACCGAGAAGAATCAACCGGGGTCCTCGATTGGAGGAGGGGCTCGCGCGCGGCGGCTCTTGGCGGAGATCGAGCTCGTCTCCGGCGCCTCGGTAGGTGGCGACGACGAGAGGTGGAGGAAGCGGTGGTTGGCTGGTTGGGGAGGAGAAGCAGCGGAGAGAGAGAGATGGGTTTGGGGTAATTGGGTAATTTGGGCGTGTTGGGCTGCTACGGAAAGAGGAGAGGGGCGGAGCGTGACGCGTGTGCCCTAGGAAAGCTAGGTGGCCTCTGCACACTTTTTTTAAAATCTTTAGTTTTTTTTCCAACGAAATTGTAAACATGTATCTTCTCAACTTTAGAAACACTGGCAGATGATCCATATCACTTATCGTACTCTTCTACTGCAGTTCAGCACCATAGTGGCTCCATTCATCACGGTAGCTCCTCGATAAGCGCAACAAGTGGTAGGCTCTACCTTCCTGCAAAACTTGGGTACTATAGTAGGTACCTTCCAAGCTCTGGTACCACAGTATCCGTTATGCCAAACTCGAGTACCACAGTAGCTCGTCTAACGCGGTAGATATGGTGCTAGCGATGTGCTATGGTAGGGGAGCCAGTAGGTGATACGTATCGCATACCGGTGCTTCTGTGATCGAAAAGGATACTAGATAACTTAAGGGGTCAAAAAAGGATTAAAGATAAAAACAAAAGTGTAAAGGGGTCAAATAGGCCAAAGCTTAAGGGGTCAGCCCGAGGAGAAGACGAATGAATGGAGCAATCGGTTTCCAACGGGTCGAGTTCCCGTTGGATTTGATCAAATCAACATTGCCTCCGCCCTCCACTCCAGTCACTCTTGGACGTGTTTTTTTCTTCCCGTTGCAATTGCTAACTGGTTATCATAGCCATCATTTAGGTTCAACGACCGAGATATCACGGGTAGGGTTAACAATATCGTTTTCGTGCTGAAAATCAAACTCTGGTCGATATCGAAAATCATCAATTATCACTCCATAATCGAAGAAAATCGAAGGGTTTTCGAGGTCAAACTGATTTGAAAGCGGCGGTCAAACCGAGCCAAAATTTTGCGATTACTGGCCGATATCGCTTGATAATCGATCGATATGCAGCGATTATCGAGCGGTAAGAACGAAAATTTTGTGTTGATTAAAAAATAGGAAAAGGAGCAAAAAAATAGTGGAATTTGTAAAAAGCCGATAAAGACAAAATTGGTAAAAAGCTAGTTGTCTGTTTGGCTTTTCCTTTATTCTTGCTCTTCGCCCTACCAGATTTGCCATCCACAAAATTGGCATTAGAGGTTCCTTCCTGTGAGGGACGAGGGGCATCCTTCGCCCTTGCCTTCTCCTCAACATCAAGAGTTGCGATCAATTCCTCAACGGTCATGATCTCCCTCCTGTGCTTTAAGTTTGTGGCAAAGTTCCTCCACGAGGAAGGCAACTTGGCAATTATGCCACCGGCCACAAACTTATTTGGAAGAGCGCAATCAAAGTGCCCGAGTTCCCCCACCAGAAGCTAGAGCTCATGAGCTTGTTCCACTACAGAACGGTTATCCACCATTCTGAAGTCATGGTACTGCTCATTCACATAAAGCTCACGTCCAGCATCCGACACGGCATATTTGCGGTCTAGGGCCTCCCACAGATCAGCAGCACTGGTGAGGTGCATATACACATCACACAATTGATCCGAGAGGAAAGACAAGAGGCAGCCGAGACAAGTGTCATTACTCATCTTATAATCACGCTACTGTTCAGCAGTGAGGGGCCTCATGGGGGCTATCACCCACCATAGGTTCATCGATATGAGCCAAAATTTGGCTCGTGTCTGCCACCTCTTGAAGTGCTCTCCTCCAAACCTCTCAGGTTTCATTGCATCAGATGATTGAGCCATATCAGGTTTCTGGATTGTTGGAAAATTAACATGGCATAACATTAATTTAATTCCAAAGATACGCAATAAGAACATGAAGATAAATATTGCATCTACAACATGGTTACTAGCATCTAGTAAATTGACAAAACATACTAGTAAAGAAAACATGCCTACAGATGCTAGATAGCCCAAAAGATACATAGATGTAAACAAAACTATCATAGCAGCATGCATTCTCAATAGATCTAATCACAAAAGGGATCACTTGGACCAAAAACAACTTAGTCCAGAGCACTCACTGAGGGCTTGATGAAGAACAGGAATCAGTGCAGAAGCGACTCGATGCGATGATGAAGAGGAGTAGTCGCGCGGTGAAGCGCTTCCCAGAAACCTGATCGCCGGTCTCCCGTGCAGGGCGTCAAATGGCCGGCATCGGATCGGAGACACTGCTCTCCATCACGCCCGTTGCACGACGGACGAAGGGATGGAATGGCTCCGAAGGCTACAAGCACCGAGGAAGCAGAAATCGCCAAAGAGAACGAGATGGATTTCTGTCACGTATCTTCTCACGAATAGGGACGTCTCCTTTAAGAAACTGCGAACCGAAAACTACCTTGCAAAAAAATAGTCTAACTGCCACGATTTCAGGAACCGCCCCCTGGAATCTCGCAATGTGGGCGAACGGACTAACCGCACGAAAACGTGCATCTCCCTGAGTCCGCAGCACCACGTCAGCAGTCGAGGTGTAAGGTGATGTGGTATAGCCGGTACACGTGGTAAAAAGGTTAAGTACACTTAGCACGTCTCAGTCACGTCACGCGCCGTCGCAAGTCACAAGCCACACGATAAACACGCGAAATACGCGATATACGCGCGCGCGCATGTGTGTACATAGCCTAGCAAAGCCAACCATGTGTACCTCTAGCCTTGCCACCAACTCATACTAGAGTCCATGCATGAACTCCCCTTATAAGTTGGTTGCACTCCACCTAGCTATGCAATATGGTGCTAAAGACCATACACTCAACTCAACACCCCTTTGACTTCTTCCATTGAATTAATTCAGCATTAATTCCAACAGATATCACGGGTAGGGTTAACAATATCATTTTCGTGCTAAAAATCAAACTTTGGTCGATATCGAAAAGCATCAATTATCGCTCGATAATCGGAGAAAATCGAAGGGTTTTCGAGGTCAAACCGATTTGAAAGCGGCGGTCAAACCGAGCCAAAATTTTGAGATTACCGACCGATATCACTTGATAATCGGTCGATATGCAGCGATTATCGAGCGGTAAGAATGGAAAATTAGTGCTGATTAAAAATGGGAAAAGGAGCAAAAAAAATGGTGGAATTTGTAAAAAGCTGATAAAGACCCAAAAATTAGGAAAACGTTAAAAATGTATATAAAAATATGAAAAAATAGGACAAAATTCTGGCATGACCTTTCCTACATTTTAAGACAACGTCAAGTTGAGAAGTACACATTTTGCAATAATAGGACAAGTATGGAAAAATATGAAAAAATATAGAAAATTTTCGACATGACCTTTGCTATATTTTAGATAATGTGAAGTTGTGAAGTAGACATTTAGCAATAATATCTCAACAAATAAAATTTTATTTCAATATCATTTGCAAATCAATCTGACAAGTCCACATTTCAATAACATTAATTTCAATAGCATGGCATATGGCATGTGCAAGCAACATTTCTCTCTGAAAATGAATGTTCGCAGTTGGCATAGCTTCGCCGTCCTTCCATTGTCACATATTCCATATTGAACCTATATGAAGTTATGTTAGTAAAAAATCGAGTTGCAATAAAATGAAATATTACCTTTGGAGCTATGGGTAGTATTGTTGGTTGTATACTTAGATGGTCATGTTGTACTCCTCTGTGGATATCATCAACAATCCTCATATAGCTAGCAACTCTACCTTGTATTCGTGCCAGCTTTACCCCGTCTATGGACTAGTCGTTTGCCACTGTTGGTACAACATAGCATAAAAATTGGGGTCTTACCACTCATAGACCCATTATATCAGAGGTTGTGCACGAGCATCCGGGATGGCGTAGTCGTATTAGCCATATGAGTCATAACTCCCTTATGTCTCGAAGACGCTGAACGAGCTAGAGCTATACTGCGGTGCGTCATGGCTATGTCGATGATCCCTTTCCTTGCCTGCACTAGTCGTTCTTTGTAACTGTGGAGCCCTATGGTCTATATCCTATGTCGCATAAGTGAACTAGGACTCCCGTATAAATTCTATGGGACGCTATCCTTCTGAGTGGGAAGTGAGAGAGATGGAGGTGTCGTCACCGAACTCACCACCATCAACAACACACAGCTGCCCCCCTCCTCTAGCTCCTTAGAGGTGTCACTACCACCACCGTGCTTATACCTGCCATCTGCCCGACTGATAAATTCTACCTCCGTCCTGGAGGCAGCCATGGCATGCTGGAGTTGCTCCTCCTCCTCATCAGCATCACTCATGTAGTTGCTCCTCCTCATCAGCATCACTCATGTAGTTCGCACATGAACTTCTTCTCGATGGGGAATCTACAGCTGCAGCTTTCTTTCTTAGCCTCTCGTCCCTCATTCCCTTCCTATTATCCTTAATCCTTTCTAGGTTGCGTTGAAAGTATTCGCGAACCTCCTTAGGAACTTGCCTACAATGGACGACATTCGTACCTCGCCCTGCCAAGTGGTGCTTCATTCGGGTTGAATCACCTCCTTTCTTTTTTTGGTTACAGTACTTGCATCAAAATCCGGCCCCTATCTTCTCGCCATGCTCCCACACAACGTCGCCCTAGTCTGCTATCTGCTATTACAAAATAACAAGAAGTCAGCATGCATCCAATACAAAAGCACCTAACAAGCATGATCTCCAATGCAAAAAAAATGCTAGAGAATCATATGTTTACTTCAAGTGAATCATCTCTAGGAGCAAGGTCCAAGCAAAGCATACATCATGAGTACATATTCTGTGAATCATCCTAATGACTGTTTACTTATCCTAGTAACTAGCAAAAGAAGTGAAAAATCATCCTAGTGAATCATCTGTACACTCATCATCCTAGTGACAAATCATCCTACCAAGTCATCTACAAAATTAGGGTCAAACATCCAAGTCCATATGACCATATCCAATGCAAAAAAATAACTTATGATGTAAACAGTACACCCCAAAATGGAAGAGCACTTTTGAAGTTCACAAATCACATTAGATCCCTATAGAACCAACAAAACAAGTTCATATATGATGTTCTAATCGAAAATCGTTCACTTCGATAATCGCTTGGCTCACCTCGATAATCGCTCGGTTTCTTCAAAAATCAACATAGCTCCAACGAATATCGCTAGGGTTTTTCAAAATCGAACTGCACTCGGTCTAGTCGATAATTGCTAAGGGGATGTCGATTTTTGAGGCTTACCGGTTGATAATCACTCCTCAGGTGCGGATCTAGCGTCGGCTGCAGTGAGCTGGAGCACAGGGTGAAGAGGATGTCGGGAGAGAAGTTATGCTGTCGGAAGGGAGCCAGAAACCCTTAAGACAGCCATTTTTTCTTCGTGGGCCGGACCGGGCTTCTTGGCCCAAATTCTTAAACATTGCAGCCATCACTGTTTTGTTTTTTTCCCTTTTCAATTATGTACACTTGTAATGTCGTACTGCCTTGATATGTGTGATAATCGCGAAAATCATTCGATTATCGTCGATAATTTCAACCTTGATCATGGGATTTCAAATTGGATTGGGTTAAAGATTGGTGGGTTATTAGATGATACAGATGAATTTCATCCACTTCAGATTGCATATTTGCATTCTTAAGCATCAATTTGTTAAGTATCTTTAGTTTGGAAAAAGAATGGTAGCTAATGTGTTAGCATCAAATATGCAAGAAATTCTTGTCCCTAGAGTGCCTACATGGAACCAACTATTAGTTATCTAATGATTGGACCAAGAAGCATACACAAGTGTTTCAACTGCTCCAGGCCGCTCAACAAAAGCATATGCTGCACCTTGTTGAATGAAGTAAACCTGAAAGCGACAGCACCACAAGAGGGAAACTGATGCCAAAAAAAGGGGGGGAAATAACCATCTAGTTACATAAATAACACGAGCAGTTGTAAAGGTGTTAAGAAAACATTTTCTGATTGTACACACGCATATGCATCAATAGCGTAACCAATATACACAATTACACATACACCACACAGACAAAAGAATGAGCGAAAACATAGAAGTTGACCTTCCTTACGGATGGAGTGAGCAAACCATGAACTTGACAAAAGAATTTTCTACTTAAGTGTACAAGAAAACTTCAGAAGCAGGACCTTGCGCAAGGTTATGAGAGTTCTTCGCTGGACAGCGCCCCTTTGGCGACTTTGACGAACACATCTTCCATGGTGGTGTCCGCGAGGCCCCATGCTTGCACTTCCACTCTCTTCTTGAAATTCTCCACGGCCATGAAGACATCCGCGATCCTCACCTCTTGCTTCGACAGCTCGTATTTCTGCGTTCCTGACAAATGATATACCTTCCTTGCGCTTGGTGAGAGCTTGAGCACCAGATTCTCAACCTCTCGTTCGAACTCCAACGATGTCGTCATTGTCAGCACATAGTACCCTCCGTATCTAGCTATGAGCTGCCATATGAATTTTCGCGTACTTCATGTAAACAACACTGTAATAGTTGATCTTAGATGATGAAGTAGATTGTAACATGCTAGTACCTCTTTAGGCCTTCCTATGCACTGGAGCCTGCCATCTACCATAATACACAATCGATCACAGAGAACTTCAGCTTCTTCCATGGAATGGGCTGCAAAGATGCCAAGAAGAATCAGTGGATTGAGAATACCATGGAAGAGGAAATTATGGCCAAGCACAAGTGAACAAAAGGTTCTAGTTTGAAGATTACTGGTAAGGATGATTGCTCTGTCTTGCTTTGCTTGCTTCACAGCACTCCAGAGACTCTTCCTTGAAGCTGGATCTAATCCAGTGCTGGGCTCATCCATGTACACAACCTGAGGTGCATTTGTGAAAGTATAAGCAGGGATTATTTGATGACCTAACAAAATGGAAAATGATGAAGAAAGTTATACTTTAGCATCTCCAATCAGCGAGATGGCGACACTAAGCCGCCTCTTCATGCCACCACTGTACTTCCTGACTTGCTTATCAGCAGCACCACCATAAAGTAAATTTACACTTCTTAAAGATTCTTCAACAGCCTACAAATCATTGTCATTTCAGTAAAAAAAAAATCAGATTTTTTTTTCATACCCTACTAGATGAATTCAAAGAAAGTACAGAGATTTTAAGAAATGCAAGTAAGAACATATATTTGCTTCACCTTAAAGATTATGGTACTGCACTATGAAATTAGTGAACTGGTATACATGATATAACTTACAAGGTCCAAAGCAGCCCCATTGAGGCTCTTCAGTCGGCCATAAAATTGGAGATGTTCTCTGCCAGTCAGCATCTCCCAAAGCATACTGCATTCCAACATAGAGACAACAGATGGTGAAAATAAGACGACGTTTTTCATGAACAATTTTTGTTCCAGACCAAAATTACCGAGAACAAATCTGTAACAAAGAGGTGCATATCCTACTCATTCTGTGGGCAAACCCCCATGCTGTTGTATATCTTTTCCATGTCAGTTTGTATGCTCAAATCCCGTACAAATGCATTTCCTGATGTTGGCTTTGCAAGCCCAATCATCTGTCAGGCACCATCAGGAAGGATGAATACCAAAATAGAATATTCACAACTCACAGGTCATACTATACAATTGGGAACTTTGAAAAAGGAGGTCATTTAGTGATTTAGTAGTCTGATCATCAAGAAACCATGGTTAAATTGCCCAGTAATATATAATAAATAAATAAAAGAGAAGATTGCAAAGAAAAGATTAATCAGCATGGACGAAATTCTAATTACTGTGTTTAAGCAAAAAAATGAAGATCGGATAGGAAAGATTTTAGTGTCTATAATAGAGTTTGGATAAAGCATGCCAAGTAAGGGGATTCAATGACAAACCATGCTAATAAAAGAGCTCTTGCCAGCTCCATTAGGACCAAGAATGCCCAAACACTCTCCGTAAGACAAAGCAAGTGATAGACCTCGAACAGCAAACTTATCAGGGTTACCGTCCTTTCCATGATATACTTTCTTGAGATCATCACAGACAACAGCATAGCCACTATTCTGTTGTTGTAGTACTTGATCAACAGTCTCCCTCTGTAATTCGACCATACCAGAGTAATTTGTCAGCAAATAATCAAGTAGTAAGTGACATCGATGTGCATACTTATTTATACATCAAAAGTAATCTGATACCCAAAGAAACGAATGAAAATCGTGGTAAAATTTACTTCACAAGGACAATGTAGGTTATTATAGAGCAGTCTGGTAGGAAAAACATTGCGGCCTTAGAGATATTTCCAAAAATTCAAAGTACACATTAAAAAATGCTGGGTGAGAAATTGAATTGTGTGGAAGAGTGATGAACTGGAACTTACTTCTTTGATAATGTCTAGCTTCTCCATTTCTACATGAACATCATTATCGACTACTTCGTTAACAGTTATCCTTCTCCAGGTGGGGTTCTTCTTAAGGACTCGTTTGATTATAGATAGGGGACTAGATCTGTGTCCAACTGAAGCAGCTTGGTCGAAGTAATATGCAACAGGAAGCAAAACCATCCATTCTAGAACAATGATAATCAGCACATCTCTCATTCCATTTGAGTGGTCATTTAAATCACTCCATCGCATGCCAGGATTTCCTGTTTCTGAAGCCCTCAAAGCATATTGGCTAAGATCATATAGTCCTCGATACAAAGAAAATGCAGGTATTATCTCCAGAACTGTAATCCAGTGTCCTGTAGTAACACAAGAATTATGCAATGATTTTAGCCTGATTTATCAAAAGAACTGCCCCTAAAAGAATATAAGTGAAGCACTAGAAGTAGGAAATGCAGCTCTCCACATGGATGGTTTATTTTCATTAAAAAATGGTTTGACTTGCTACACATGGTTAAAACTGTAATTAATATTGTGTAGATAAAAATAATGATACTGTGATGTGAATTTTGAACTAATACAAATTAAAATATTTGTTTAAAATGAACGGTAAACTTACTTGGGAATTTTCCACCTTCAATAAAATTGCGAATAAGAGATCCTGCCATTAAACCTGATCCAAATATGTACAGGTATGCAATTGCTGGTAGAAAAAAACACAACAACCAAGAAACATCACATATCTTGCAGCACTGAACAATAAGTCATCAATGCAGAGAGATACAATGGCATGGTTTTGTTATACCTTGAGCAGTGTTAACTTTCGAAAAGAATGTTGCAGCTAGCAAGGATAATACAATCTGCAGATTAATGAAACTGAAAAGGAAAACAAACTGGATACTGTAGTCGTTTATCTTGAATAAGTTTAGACCTGCAAAGTAACAACTGGATTAGATAAACGGCTTGAATAAAAATATTATTTTGTTAAGATAACCATTATTGGATAGCTTTCTACCTAGAAGGGATCCAAAAATGACAAATAGAACCAGATACACCGTGGACAAAATAAGGAAGTATGCATAGTAGATAGTCCAGTAAGGGCCATCCCCAAGCCCGTGCATTTTCATCATTGTTCGGAGCTTGTGTTGCTTCTCATACACAAGGTATGTCAGCATAACCTGCATTACAACTTAAGAGGTTCAAAATCTGTAATCATGCATTACAGAAAATTGGCTATCACTTGATCAAACAGTTCTCTCCTCCCTCCACTTCAGTAAGATTTTAATTATTCTTAAGCTACACTGAGAGGGCCTAGTTAACAATGATTTATTCTGCATAGCATTTCACTGAATATTCGATGTACTAATCGTGTTGTATACTTGTATATTCTTACATTGAACCGAATTCCTAGCTACAACAAAAGAAAAAAAAATCATTGTCAACCCTGTTACCACTTACCGGGAAAAGCAACTCAACAACCCATACGAAAAAGAGAGGACCAATGACAGAAGAAACATCAAACGTCAAACGAGTCGCTTGCTTAGGCATTTCTTTTGTGAACTCGAGCAACATTTTTACACCTGAACCTCGTAGAAATTGGAGATAGGCATTTGAGACCTACACAAATGTCAAGTAATATGTTATTGGGAGGAAATGAGCTACCAAGATAGAGTAATATTTTTGAAAAAGATGATCTTTTAGGTGGGTTGACAGACAAGAAAATTAATAATAAAACTTCAATGCTATATCAGTGAAGTAAATGACACCCACCGCATTCAATGAGTGTGAAATACGCAGAAGTCCAAATGGAATTGGGACATAAGAGACATTCTGATAAGTCGAGTTGTATAAAGCAAGCACATTGAAACGCTTCTCATATGAGTCTTGGAAATCATAGGCTGTAAAAAAATTACTTAAGAGTTACTCACGTCTTTAATACCCGCCTGTAATGAAACAATAGCATTATCGGCATATATAGGAAAAGTGGCATACCCATTGCAATTTCATTTATCCCTTTCACTGTTTTCCCTTTGCGGTAACCCTTGAAGGTTTCCTCATTTATTTTTGTTGAACTATTCCGCCACATGGGTAAACCTTGAACACATTTTATCTCTGCTAAAACAAAATTTGAAGTTCAGATATGAAATCCTTTTCAACCAAACACTTCGGATAAGAGAAGAGGCACACAAATGATAATACACGGAATATCATTGTGGTAATGCACAAAAGTTAATTATTCTTATGAGAGAACAAATCGCGAAAATTTCTTGGCTGCCAGGACATCAGATAACAATCTCATAAGTTTACCCGTATTACTGTTTCATACTATTCTCTCAGAAACAGAAGAAGCAATACATGACACAAATTTACCTTCCTGAACATTAATAGCACCAATGGTAATGGGGACTGTAACTGAATCACCGGATTTGCATTGAGGTTGAAGAACATATATGGGTCGATCTGAGACAAAAGCAGGCTCAATGAAGTCTGTAGAAGTACCCGGCACATCTGTCCCCTGGAATTTACATGATAAGAAAGCAAGTTCCATCTGCTTTTTATCCATGAAAAAACATACATAGAAGTAGAAGTCTGGTTATTTCGACTTACAAGGAGAAGACTAGATATGCTTGCAAAATCAGAAATATTTGAAAGTGGTGAGCTTGTGAACAAGTTCTGCATGACAGCTGTCAAACAAACGAGCAAAGTTAATGGTTTAACGAATATGGTGAGTACACTAAAGCTTAACAGAGTTCTCTATGACCCTTATTTCCATTGTTACCGGAGATGAAGAAAATTCTGGTACAAAAAGCACACCTAACTTCTAGGCACACAAAAAATAGAAGATACAGAATACTTACTACTAGATAGAGTTTCGTTTGCTCCCGTGAAGGGTATACTGGCCGGGCAGGATTGCGATTTTCTGCATGAAGCATCTGGGAGGCCTGTGAACAAATTGGAAGAATCCTGCACGGCACGATACTCAGGGCGCGGTACTTGCAAGAGAGCAGGCCATCCAGGAGGATTTGGTATGGGGCAACTGCCAGCCTGATCCAATGTAGAGTACTGAATTCCGCACACATTTTGGCAAGAACCAGTGCCGTTGACATCAATACACTTGCAACCACATCTGAACTTTGGCTTATCTAGAAGATTGTTAATGACTCTTTGAAGAACACTGATTATGATACATAGGTATATCGGAACTATGATTAGCCGAAAGGTTGCCTTCTTGTTACGTCTCTGCATGGATAGGAAACATGGATGGACACCTCTTAGTTTGAATGAAACTACCGGTTGTATATAATTAAAGATACTACGAGCAATAGTGCAATGAAAAATTCCCTCATTGCCATAAAGAAACCTCAAAAAGTAACCTCCACTCGACATGTATAGGATACAGATTGAAAACAGTCGGCGGACTGAAATTTGAAGCACAGATGAGATCATAGAGAATGTTTTGGTGTTTAAACATCTATATTACACTCCACCAAGAAACTTCCCCTATCCTGATGGTTGTGTGCTTCGGTCCCCGAATTATTTCCATTTTGACATATAACAAATCCCAATCTATACTCATCTGACCAAGAATACAAGACAACTGACGAAAATCATACCCGAAAGTCAACAACAACAGAAAATTGGCAGAATTAGTCATTCGAACCCACGACTTTCTGACAATAGGCCAAATTTGGTCACAGTAGCAGTTCATGGTGGCAACAACACTAGAAGAAACATGGTATTTATAAAACCGAATTTCTGTGTCCATGTTGCAGCTGTACAAGAAAATAGACCCTCCCTCTGATTCTCTTTAGCCTGCGGCATTGGTTCAGAAGACACGCACCTAACCCAATTATACTCTAATTAAAAACAAACGAACAAGGAAAAAACTCATCCGAGAACTCCGCACTACTAACCCCAAAACGAATCAGAAAAACCTGAAGAAAATGGCAGAATGGCCATGGATTAGGGGGAAATGTTAGAAGTAATCTTGTAATAAGAAAATTTTAGTTTGGAAAGTTTGTATTAAGAAAGTCTAGGATGAGGAGTTGAATTAGGACAAAGAAGTAGAATCCTATTCCGTTTCATAGGGCTGTAGTTTTGGGTATAAGTACAAGGGTATGACAGAGTTTTGTAAACAAACAGAGCGAGAAGTAATAAAAAAAAATATCCCAAAAGATTTTTTGACGTTCTATTCCAACAATTGGTATCAGAACTTAGCGTTTTTGACCAAGCCGTCCCCCGGGAGGAGGAGACTCCCGGGGGTGGCCAACCGGGAGAAGACGTGCGGTTGGAACGATTGCACGAGAAAAGAGAAAAAAGAAGTACGGCGGCGGCGCCGCAGGAAAAGAAGGAAGAAATCGGAGCATGTCCGTGGGCGGCAGCGGCCGGGTGAAGTCCGTGGCGGTGGTGCGTGTCTCGACCGAGGGCAAAAAAAAAGAGAGGAGGTAACGGTTGTTGCCGCGACAAAAAAAAATCTGCACACGAAGCAAAGGAATATCGCAGCGATAGCAGGAGAGGAAAGCGAGCGTGTGGCACAGAGCACGTTTGGCACAATAGTGAAGATTTCCTTCATGTGTACGTATAGCAGCATCAAGAAAAAGAGATGTCTCTCCAGCGGGTGTACGCAAGCAAGAACGGGAGAAGCACCAGCTCCTGGCGGTGGGGGTTGTGCAAGCAAGAAGAGGCTCGGCTACAGAGAAGGACGATACGCGCAAGAAAAAGAGGCAACGCGAAGCGCACACGAAGAAAAAGAAAAGAATACGGAGGGCGGCTGTAGAAAAGAAATCCTGGCGGCGGCATCATGTACCAGAAAAGAAGAAACTCAAGTAAGATCAAAACAACAAGACTCTGTTGATAAGGCAAGCTCCAGATTGATTAGCAAAAAAGCAGGAAGCAAGCAGTGCACAATCAAAAAAAAAGAGACCGCGGCAGGTTTCGTTGTGGCCTACCGAAGCAACAGGGAAGCGTGATGTGCAGTAGCTGGATTCCTCAGCAGGGCGCGTAAAGACGAGGCGGCGGCCGACCTCGGAGGTGGCTTCGGAGGAAGGTCGTGCCGTCGGAGATTCGTGAGGGTGATACAAGAAGTAAAGCAAAGGCTTTCGAAAACAACAATAGTTCAACGCTCGGCGTATTTTGTTTCGCGTCATGTCTTTTCCGCAGTACCATAGCACAGGCGTCGAAAGAACGCAGAGGCACCAAGTGGGTGCAACACAGGAGTCAGGAGGGCGCAGAGGCACTAGGTGGGTGCGGGTGTAGGCGACTCGGAAGAGGACGACGTTGTTTCATGTACGCAGGCGAGATAGCACAAAGGAGTTCGTGCACACACGGAACAAATTGAACAAGTTCTTGGAGATGAGAGAGAAGATCGGCGTGATCAAAGGTATTACAAGATTAGAGGGGAAAATGTTAGAAGTAATCTTGTAATAGGATAAGTTTTAGCTTGAAAGTTTGTATTAAGAAAGTTTAGAATGAGAAGTTGAATTAGGACAAGAAAGTAGAATCCTATTCCGTTTCATAGGGCTATAGTTTTGGGTATAAATACAAAGGTATGATTGACTTTTGTAAGCAAACAGAGCGAGAAGTAACAAAAAGAAAATTATCCCAAAAGATTTTTTGGCGTTCTGTTCCAACGTAAACCTGGAAGATGAGATTTTTGCGCAGGAGGGCATTGGTCTGCGAGGCGAAGCTCGACGGCCTCGATGCACCACCACCACCAGCCGCCGCCGCCGCTGAGGGCTCCATCACGCGGGGGCAGTTCTTGGGTTTGCAGTGTCCTCTCCCTCCCTCCCTCCCTCCCCTTGGACTGGATTGGAACTTTGGAAGGTGGAAGAGAAAAAGGCCGGAGTGTTCAGCCGTTGACATCTAAAGAGGTGAATTTATAGAGGCAACTGGAGAAGAGATCCTTCCCGCCACATGGAATATTTACAGTTTTTTTGGGTCAACTCTTTTGGTATTTCTTTTTCTCCCTCTCCTGCTGTAGAATGTTTGGTCATCCAGTGCTTATTTTAAACATCGAAAATTTTTGTAAGGAGTACTAACAATTGTACAGAAAGCGGTGTATTTTCCGCGGGAGTCATACACGTTTTGGATGGTCATTCAAAGCTAAATATAAAAAAGTATGCGTTCAAACGCGATTTACGTAAGTCTCCATCAATTATCACATGAGCTGTCGGTCATTCTCAGGAATCGCAGCTATACAAATAACGAATTCACAGATGTTCTTATCCGGTCCTCAAATTTGGGTGTGTTTGGTTGTCTGCACCACCCTAGCCTGTCCTGTATGAGTCATTCAGGCTAGTCTTGATCTGCATGAGTGGATGCAGGTTAAGTTGTTTGGTTACTTGTTTATGCATCTCATGGGTCTGCATTAGAGATAAGCCCAATTTTTGTGTTTCTTTCATCCTGCATGAGTGGATGCAATTGCATCCACCTGGCCTGGATGAACAGAAAATCAAACATTTGTCTAACAGATACAGTTGCATCTACTCATACGATTCAGACACCCATGCAGGCAACCAAACACACCCAAAGTAAACGATAGAAAAGATTTGTGATTTGTATGATTGAGTTTGACTTCGATACTGTTCTTGAGTTGAAACTCCGTGTTGGACGCCTCGTTTGGAAAATTCCAATATCTTGATTCACGCGGTTAGTTGATTTTTCAGGTAGCATGTAGGCAGGCGTTGCTACTTGCTCGTGCACACGTACTGCTAATTGCCAAGAAATACCACAGTGCGTTTTTTATTATACATGATTACGGATTAGTAATTTCTTGAAGCAATGCACACGACTAGTACTTCTTCGTGCGTTCACATGCAATTCTCAAGAACCAATATAAAGATGGAATTAGATTTGAGCGAGATGAAAATGAAGTATGGGTTGTTACACATTCATTTTTGTAATAATATAAACATGCGCGGCAAGATTAGAGTGCTGTCAGTGTAAGCTATCTAAAGAACAAATTCTGTCCTGGTCTACTATATCAAGGATGAGACATAATGCGATGGACAACACAATGTCGATTTACTTGTCGCTCTGTTCCCTTTGCACTTATCGTCGTAGAACGCTTCAGTCAAACATTCGAAGTTTTTGCCACAAATAGACGTAAAGTGTTTAAATTTGTCAGATAAAAATTATACAATTTGTGGAGAAGTATACTTCAATACTATTACACTTTATATAATGCTTGCTATCGTATAATCAGAAATACTTCAAACCAAAATGTGTGCTGAAGACCGTGTTAATATCCAACAAAACAACTGAAAAAAAAAAGACATCGCTCCAATTTGCAAACGATTAAACACTAACATGTACTTAGGGATGACAACGGCTACTCCCATCTTGATCCTCGCCAACCTTCCCTGCCCCGCCCTGCCTTCTGTGGGGATTGAAAATTTGTTCAAATATATGAAAATAGAATACACGTTTAATATTCAAAATTCACATTATACAAAATAAAAAATATAGTTTTAACTGTTGACAGTTACCCGCAAGGACACGTGAGGGAGTTTGTACGCCGCCCGACTGTTCACCAAAATTGTCCCAAAGACTTTATATTTTGCAAATCTGACCCTTGTATGATAAAAATTACAAAAATAACCTCTCATTGAACGTGAAAGAGCCAGCAAGGGACACTGTCCCCTACCACGCTAGGACATACCACAGCGGGAGATAGGAGCTGACAACCGGTAACAGCACGCTACCGCTATGCCAGAGAACAGGTGTTCCCTACCGACTTTTTTACACTGAATTAAAGGCTATTTTTATAATTTTTATTGTACCGGAACCAAACGCCCCACGACCACACGGTCGGGGAAACTTGCCCCGTCCCCGCCCTCGTGACGATTATCACCCGCAGGACAAATTGTCAAACCTACTCCCGATTAGCTGCTAGTTAATTAGCGTGAGATTTGCTTTGCAACGAAGCAACCGAGTAAGGTTTATTATAAGTAATCGATCAACTCTTTTGACTTCACCGGTCGTCGCGTTGCCCCAGATGAGATCTGCACTGTTTCTTCTCGTCGGAGTGGGAACTGGTTTCTGCGTTAAGTCGCAATGATTAAAATTGATCCGAGCATGATCGAATGACCGATACGTATGTCCACTCTGGCCCGCGGGTTATCTCTTTGACCAGGAAAATGCATGCAGTTCAGCTGCCTTCACGATCAAGATTAAAACCGTGATGCATGCAGACAATTTAAGAGGAATCCGTGTCTTATTCAGCCACTTGCGCCCATAAATAGGGACTAGTATATTGCTTGTGCTAACGCTACGACGACAGTACACCCGCTTATCAATTAAATGAGAAGATAAGTATGAATACAACACTTAATAATAAAAGAGAAATTTAGAATTTTAAATGAATTTAGAAAGAAAAACGGAACTAAATGGAGGTCGAATGGGCGAAAACGGGCTCCCAAAAGATTTTAAATCAAGAAAGAGAAAGAAAAAAGAATTTTCTGGTTTTAGATTATTTTTTTTACAGCTTTCACAGAGAGCACAGCGTGCTCTCTGGGCTTGGCCAGCGCAAGGGGCAGGGAAGGCCAGGGGTGACCGGCCGGTCGCAGTAGGTCAGCACTGGTGTGGCGAGATCGCCGGCACCGGCGCCTGCGGGGGAGGAGTCACGGTTGCAGTGAATTTCGCCGGGAAAGATGACGGTGATGGCTTGGGTTACCTCCAAAATCCGACGATCTTTACAAGAGGGAGCACTTGGGGATTTACGCAATGCGATGGGGTGGAGGAGAGCTCGTCGGCTTTTATACCCCCGAAACAAGCATATTTATGGAAACCATAATTTGGGATCAAATCAGATTGGGAGGAAATTTTGGCAATAAAGCACGAAATTTGGGGAATTAACACCATAGATGGAAAGAGGAGATTTGGTGCGGGATTGATGGAGCTTTGGAGCTTCTTTCTTGCTTTAATGGAGGGAGGAAGAGAAGAAGCTTCTGCAGTCTGGTCATGACTAGAAGAAGCTACAAGTGAGTTGCCTTCATTTTTTTAAATATAGAAGGATTTTTTAAAAGATAGCACATTAGGTTAAAAAAATCTCAAAAAAACTTTCGATTATTTTGTACTTAATAAAATTATTTAAAAAAAATAAATTATAAATTTGCCGAGTCACGACGGCCACGAGGTCGCTGACCAGCAACCTCGCCACGTCGGAAAGCCACCGATGACGACCGTGGAGCCATTGCAGACCTGCGTTCTCCCGGCCGCGCTGCCCCATCTTCCGGTTTCCTTTTCCCAGCACGTAATGTATGGTCATTTCCTTTTCTAGAACGTGTGTTTCCTTTTCCTTGTTGATGTTGGAGGTGAGGGAAGGTCTGTTGTGGGCCACAGGGAAGATTTCAAAAAAATTTGGAAAATAAATGCGCTCATGACCATTGGATCCGTAAGGAAAAAGATAAAATTAAATAAAGTGCTCACGTGCATTGGTTCCGAGAGAAAAAATTGAAAAAAATTAAGCAGCACTCGCAGACCGTTGGTTCCTTAGATAAAAAATAAAAACAAAAATTCAGCGCTCTTCGTGCGCTGAAATTAGACTCTATGGGACTAGATTCGTAAAAAAGTCTCGAGAAGGGTCATATTCGGAAAAAAATACGACCACAATGCCAGGACAATAAAAAATTCAAGTCTTATTTTCATGCATGCGGATCCTCCCTGTTTATTTCCTTGTTTGATTCATCCTCCTTCTAAATATGTAGTACGTACAATTTTGACCAGTAAAAAATTTAAGTCTGGTTTCCTTGCATGCAGATCCTCCTTATTTATTTCTTTGTTTGATTCGCTCTCCTTCCAAATATGTAGGTGGGGGAGGTCTGTTGTGGGCCACAGGGATGATTAGACACACAAAATAATGGTCATCGGATGTGGGTGAGTAAAACTGAGGAAAGATCTGAGACGTTCATTTTGATGAATGCAAGTTTCTGGGGACGTTTTGCTGGGTGCACGAACATTGGACCATCTCTAATGAGGTGCATTATTTAGGGTGGACGTAGGAAAAATTGCTTAGGTGCATTATAAAGGGGTATAGATATAATTGTAGCCGATGATTTCTATCCGTCCGATCGATTAAAGATTTACAGAGCGAATATGGAAGAAAATATGAGTCTATAGCAGTGCTCGATTCCGACTCCAAGAAAAAAAAAAGTACGGAATAGGATACCAGACGGATGATATATGTCTGTATCACTCTGATTACACGTATGCTAGATAATGTCCTGTGTAAGGGTGCCAAAGGAGCAGATAATTTCTATTCATTGGGATCTTGTGAGTGACTCAATGACTTCGGTATAATCAAAGATAACACTATATATGCAGGAGGTGACATTAATTTCTCAAGTGAGATTAGCACACGGTGACACCGGTGACCAATTTTTTGGATCACCTCTTGTTTCCGTCCGATTGATCCAAAGTCTTACAGAAGGAATACAGAAAGTGAAAAATAGGTGTTCGACATTATCCGTCAGAATAAGAAACAGGATAAATAATATCCTTTCCTATCTGCTCCGATTACATCACTAGGCGATAACTACTTAGTGGGAAGGCTCGCTGTCACGAAGCCAAATTACAGTGCTGATAATCCGCGATGAAATAAAACAACGCAAGATAAATCAAGTAGCCGGGCCCATTTTGATCTAGGTATACTCAAAAGGTAGTAAAACGGTTAATCGATATGTGGCTTGCGTGTCTGACTTTGCTACTGGCTTGAATTAATTAGGTTTTGTTCTTTCAAGAAAGTTCCGTTGGAATGATTTACTAAACGATTGACAGTCTTTTAAGTTGAAGGTATGTGTTTGGAAATTTCCGGAATCTTGATCCACCGGTATAACTTAACTGTTGAAGCGGAAAGAACAGCCGGTCCGAGGCTAATTCTAAAATTACGTCGAGACCCTTCGCCAGCTCTTTTACAAAAAAAACTCTAATGGTTCTAGATAGTTGCATCTATACCTAGACCAAACTCTTTTGTCAAAAAAAAACTCGTGGTTCCGGCAATTCTTCTTAGGTCCTAAATCCTCGTTTTCGTGAAAAAGACTATAAATTTTTTCGAAATCTTGTTCTCATTCATCGTATCTTTGAAAAGACCCCTGATGATTCTAAAATTATGATTATTTCAATTCAATCCCAGCTTTCGCAAACAAGACCATAAATTCTCCAAAATCTTGTTTTCATTCACCGTTTCTGCGAAAAGGCCCCGCGGATTCTAAAATTATGATTATTTCAGTTTTTATTAGATTTTTTAGGTTTCGCCGAAGGAAACATTACATTCACTATGGAGGTTGGTTTTGCCATCTGAGTACTCTAGCAAAGTTCACCTAGTGTGGCCACAATCAGCGATTTTGTGAAAAGGCGCCGCGCGATTTTGTGAAAAGGCGCCGCGCGAATTGTAAAATTGCTTCGAGACCCTCATGTCGGCTCTTTTGCAAAAAAAAAACGTGATTCCGAAAAATTGCATCCAGACCTAGACTAGGCCTTTTTGCAAAAAAAAAACTCGTGGTTCTAGAAATTCATAAATCCCTGTTTTTGCGAGAAAAGTCCATAAATTTTCTGAAAACTTATTCTCATTTACCGTTTCTGTGAAAAGGGACCCCGTGAATTCTAAAATTATGATTATTTCGATTTCTGTGAAAAGGGACCCCGTGAATTCTAAAATTATGATTATTTCGATTTTTCTTTTTTTTTTTAGATTTTGCCAAAAGGAAAATGATATTCACCGTGAAAGTTGGTTTTACGGTTGAGTACTCTATCAAAATTCATGTGGTAAAGCGTAGTACATAGCTCTACCTAGTTAATTCTGAACTTCCGATTCTTCAGCTAGCATATGCCACATGCACGTTTGCCCTTACCCAGAATTCCATAACTCGAAAGTGCGACGGTGCAGTTTACTCTACATGGTCAACACCTTTTCTTCAAACAATTTACACGATTGCCATATACACGTGTGTATATATATACACACATACACATATACAGATATATATATATATATACACATACACATATACATATACAGATATACATATATACACACACATACACATATACATATACATATATACATATATATACACATATATATATATATACACATATACATATACATATACATATACATATACATATACATATATATGTGTGTGTTAATCTTCATCGTGAATAGAATAGTTATTCCACGTGTCAGTCAGATGAGCATGTCCAAATCACCCCACGTACGTTTACTTCGTGTATTGACTAAGTCAATAAGTTATGTAGCCAATTAACTAATAAATAATGTTCTTTATTTGTACCTGAATCTTTTTTTTATTTGATTTAACCATAACTTTATTGGCAGCTCTGATGCATAAATAGTTTTTACCAGTAGCTTACTGATGACGAGAGGAATAAAATAATATAAGTCTTATAAGTCTCACTAATGAATGCCAGATGAATGAGATTTTACTTTCAAATACACTCTAATTTACTGACTTGTTGTTAGATTTCATTGCTGCACAGGCTGTTGAACCCTTCTGGAATATCACCAGAGAACGAGTTGCCGGCATGATAGTAAAATCTAAGAATACGTCCAGTAAATTGGAATGCATTTGGCAGCAACTTTAGTCTATTTTGTATTGCTGCTATCATATGGTCATAATGCACCATGGTGAGGTTCGGCGGTAGAATCTAAATACGTGACCAGTAAATTGAAGTGCATTTGGCAGTAAATTTGGTTTATTTCATATTTCCACTATCACACGGCCATCAAGCGCCACTGCGAGGTTCGGTAGTAAAATATAGAGAAAATTCCTTATTTGCCACTGAAAGTTGATCATATCCCTAAAAACCATCATGAAATTGTCCTTCTCTTTATTGTCATCAGATCTCAACTTTGATCCCATTTTTTTCACTCCCGTTAGTGGCCCGTTAGTTGACCATTAACTTGTATGTGAAAAAACGATTCTATCCATCTTTATCCTCATTTAAATCTATCGATTATGCTTTGAATTTTATGAAACTTTTTAGAGATGATCCCGAGATAGTGCTAATATTTATAAAAAAATTAGAGCATGATCAGCTCTGTGAATTTTTGGAAAAATCTTTTAGTGATTATGTCTTAATGAAAGAATCTAGACTTTAATTTTTCAGAAGCATTAAATGAATTCAAAATTTTATGAAATTTTTTGGAGGAGTTCCTTGGTCTTTGGAGAGACTTTGTAATCACTCCTCTTGATCTGAAATAGAAAACAAATTCTTGCTCAAGTTTTTATCTCCCTTCTTTCTTAAGTTTTTTCCATCTCTCTTGGTATCTTTCTCTCTTAATCTTGGTTTGTCAAAGATGAATGATTGAAGGATGAATTTCCTGTGGATCATATCTCAATTATCTAGGCAACCTTTAATAAGATCTCCTAAGTTCTTCTCACGAAACCAGTTTTTGACTTGAGAAGGAAGGATTCGTGGTAGATCATGTTCTTGAGTAATTGAGGGATATTTCTTTGATGTTCTAGCTTGCTGTGACATGTGGAAGATTATTTAAAATTATTTTGTCTATCAAATCCCCACGAGCAAGCTCAGGATGAAATTTGTTTTATTGACCAAGTTTTGGTGCAATCTTCACTAAATTTAAAAAAGTTCAGAACTTTGATGTCAATCCTTATGATTGAAGGTTGGAATAGGTTTCTAACATCCATAGGAAGGTGCATGCAAAGTTTCACAGGATTTGAATGAACCGATCAAAAGTTACACCGATTCTTGGATTTGAAGTCGTGCTGATTTTACTGTTCATCCAGTAGTACCGGGATTTGCACTACGGTAGTGCTGGATTTACTATTCATTCTAGTACTACTGGTCATTTAACTACGGTAGAGCCGCCCTAGGTTAATTTACTCTAAAAATTTATTCCTTAGTTGTTCTTTGATTAAGTGAGGTTTTGGGTGGCTCTTTTTGGGGAAATATTAGTTGGTGATCATTCACCCCCTCCCCCCTCTCTAATCGTCATTTTCAGTCCTTCAGTATAGTAGAGGCATACTTTTATGTCTCTATATGATTTTAAAGATATCTTTCAAAATATCATAATGGTGCCTCTACGTGCAATGTCACTACGTCCGAAAAGGCCTGACTAACCATCTTATCCTCGCATAACAACGTGCTTATAGTCATATTGTAATTGTTGTGAGTTGTAAACAATATGTCTTGAATATTTAAAAGAATGTCTCTAGAGAATAAAAAAATGCATCAAATAATATCTCTATAGGTCAATTTAAGAAATTTCTCAAAAAATGTGTCTATATGATTTTTGTTTTGATAATTTAAAAATACCTCAAAATGCCTCAAGCATCCACATTCCATGTTATGTATCTAAAATATCTCAAAATAGTGTCTCTACATTTAAGACACATTCTAAAATGCTATAAAAAAAGTGTTTTTATAATATATTATAGCAATTTATAGAGGCAAAATAAAACAATGCCTATAGGAAAGTGCCTCTACATGTAGTTTTTGTTGTAGTTAGTTCGGCCCTGTTTGGGATGTTTTAAGCTAGCTTTAGCTTTCGAAAAGCTAGTAAGCCCCAAACAACTAAGCTTTTAAGCAGCTTTTGGTATAAGCTAGAAGCCACATACACTACTACAGAAAAGCTTATCACAGACGGTTCGGAACCGTCATCACAGACGGTTTCCCGGACCGTCTGTAACCATGTGTCAGTGATGTTACGGCATATCACAGACGGTTTCTAAACCGTCTGTGATATTATCATATCACAGACTGTTTTATTTAAAAACCGTCTGTGATGTTATGATATCACAGACGGTTTTTGTTTGAAACCGTCTATTACATCATTACATCACAGACGGTTTGAGTTGAAAACCGTCTGTGATGTGATGATATCACAGACGGTTTTTGTTTGAAATCGTCTGTTACATCTTTATATCACAGACTGGTTTTAATTAAAAATCGTCTGTGATAAGACTTCCAACAGGCAACCATTAATCTATTTATTGGCTAGCCTCAAGAAATGCTAGCCACGCCCTCTGGAAAAAAGCAGATTACAGAATAACTAAACTCATGTTACAAAAACATTACAACCATTTCAGAAATGAACTCAGATATATTAACCAAATGTAACTCAATATCATTAACCAATTAATCGAATACACAACTACAATTTACAAATCCACAACACAAGTTTGATAATTAACCCAAATGGTAATTTAGAAAAAATACGACTCATCAAGTTATACGGCAGCGTGGAACTCGCCTTTTTTGTGTAAAACTTGACTGAGCAAGAAGGCACAAAGCTGACCTCGAATTCGCTCCAGATCGGCCTCTTCCAACGCAGTTGTTACCCGATTGGGCGTTTTCTTAGTGACAAGGAGTTCCATGTTGTGGCAAACGTAAAATCCACAACGGTTATTTCCCTTTCCCTGCTGGTGACACTGCAAATATAGATTTGGTTAGTTCCATCATTATTACATAGTTTACATAGGATTATTGTGTACAGCGGTTACCGGAAACTTAAAATCGTGATTTAGCTTCGCCCTGTCCTTGCCAGAAGGCCCTCCATAATATTTGTACACTTTGAACGCGCTACGTGATTGCAATAGGTTAGCCTCGGCTATTCCAGGAGAAACATACACGTTTGAACAACCTACATGACCATGTTATCTTTGAAGGAAATGTGATTAATTACCTGGT
Source organism: Otatea glauca (assembly GCA_036346275.1). NCBI lineage: Eukaryota > Viridiplantae > Streptophyta > Magnoliopsida > Poales > Poaceae > Otatea > Otatea glauca. The sequence goes on from CM070721.1 coordinate 51,847,639, forward strand.
GATTAATTTTGCGATAGGTTGTAAGTCGTGGCTGCCACTCTGTAAGGAATCAAGGTAAATAACACGATTCGTCGATGGATGAATTACAATGAGAACCCAATGAAACCTACACAGGTATGTCGGCATGGTCAATTAACACAACAGAGTTGCGAGCATAGTGCAAATCAAACTAGCACTTACCCTGGGTTGTTGGGTAAAAGTATGAACTCTTTATCTTTTTGAGCCGCCAAGGCCTCTCCGACGTATTTATCGACAAATCCATAATCTTTGTCCATTGTTTGCTTGGAGACTATGTGTGGGTCCAGAAAACCCACCGGTTGTTCGTTTTTCCTCGCTTCCTGGATCATGTATCTAAATATACGAAAGCATTGAGTCATATATATATATATGACTTTTATCGATATTATACGAATGTAGAATGTGAATGCACACACTTACAATGTCCAGCATCTCAAGAGCGCGGCGTCGAGGGCGTCGAGGTTGAAGACGTCAAAAAGGTCATTGAAGTCGGCTGTGAAGAATTCCCCCGATGACTCATTGAATAGATGCTCATACTTGAAACTGACCGATATACTCGTTATGCGGTCTTGCACTGGCTTTTTAGCGTGTTGCATGCACCAATTCTGCAATCTGACGCAAGCAATAGAAAGGTTCTTCATGCGCTCTCCTGTTACAAAAGGCTCTCCTAGCTGGTATACTCGGGCCAGGGGGGCAATTGGATAGTCCAATTTCTTCGTGATCTGCTTCGCTTTGCCCTTGACTTTTTTTCTGCCATAAGGAGTCTGCACGGGCGATGAGTGGGCACCATCCAACTGAATGTCCTTTGATGCAGGGGGCACGGGAGCCGATTTGGTGCTCTACGAGGTGCATCATCCGCTCAGCGGTTGGGAAGCTCCGTGATGGAGGACGGGCGTCAGGAGATGTCATTCTTTGGCATCGGATAAAGCGTGAATGGCATCCCCAAAGTGTCACAATCTCGCTCGCTTGGGGCATCGGAAGTGGGACGGTCTTGAAATTATCGTTTACACCGCCCACACTAACCTTCGTGAATCCCTGTGCCACAAGGGTGCCGTGCACCAGCGCCCCTTCAATAAACGGATACGCGACCTCCAAAGCAGCCAGAATAACAGTGGCACCATGGACAAGTCTCACTAGGAGAGTGCACCGCGTGGCCACCTACATAACGGTATACGATTAGCTATCAAGGCCCAATGACTATTTGTATGGAGCATTCAAGACATATATATACGTACCTTGATGTCACAGACAGGAGATTTCCCATGTTGGCAGACGCACAGCTGCTCTTTTTGGTAGTGGGGCTGATTTGCCCACATACATCTGGGACTTGCGCAGGCTGATTATTGAGCCTTTCCTCGAGGCTTTTTATCTTATTGTTGAATTCTTCTCTTAGTCTTTCCTCAATCCTTTGTACTACTTCCTCTCGCTCTGCTTTGGTTCTCTTCCTACTGCGGTATTTGTCTGAGTCGCCTGGAAATCCTGACTTCCAGGGAACAAAAACCCCAACGCCTCGCGTGCGACCAGGGTGTTCCTTGTTTCTCAAGGTTGTGGAGAGTACATCTTTCTCCCTGTTTGGCAAAAAAGTGTCCTCAGAAGATTGTGTACTCAACGCTACTGCAAGATCTCGAAAAGTTAATTCACTTACGAAATTACGAACTAATTACGTACAAAATTGGAAGTCCGATATCTTACCAGTCGTTGGCAGACTTCCTTGTCCGCGGGGTTTGTAAAGGAGACGGTGCCGGAAGACGTTGCACTTGACCTTGCTCTTAGCCGCCTCCGCGCGCTCGGTCAACGATACATGCAAATGGCACACGTGCCTCCTCGCCCTCCCTCTCCCATTGGTCCCTCTTCCCGCGCACCAGCCGTGCCAAGTCCGTGGGGTGGGTGCTCCTTGCTGCAGGGCCTTGTGGGCTTCACTTTGACGCACGATTCATCCGTCGTGCCTTCGCCTCAACAAAATTTTGCCATATATCCTCGATGAATGACCCGTACTTAGAGAAGGAGTCCTGTCCTTATTGACATATTCCTTGACAAGGGTGCTCTTGAAATTCTTCCACGCCTTTCCGCCACTAGCAAGGCATACCGTCGCACTAAGATCACAAAGTCTTCGGGATATCGAACGAAGACATAATTTCGTCACCAAGTCGTTGCGGCTCTCATCATCAATGACTTCGGGATGGACATGTGATGGGGACTGTTCCGCGCGACTATCCCGCACAATGTCCTAAATGCATTCACCGCCTTTCTTGGTTGGTGGGGACCCCATCCTTTCAATCAACCGTGATGGTATATCGTTCCGTGGGCCTTTTATTTGCTCCTCTTGGACCTCGAGGAGTTTTTCTTTTGGTGACTCATCACATCCTTCGACGACGAATGAGGGGACACCATCTTGCAATCTAGGTGGTTGTCGTGGCACAACAGAAAGAAAAGTAAACAAACATGAAAGGCTACCAATTGATAGCCGCTTTTATTTAATGGGTATAAAGGTAGTTCAGAGAAGGTAAGTTGAGAGAAGCAATTCATGATATTTTAGTTATAAGTTCTCATAAGTAATGTCTAACTTGGTCTCTGACACTAGTCTGGATCACACCATGCACAGTTGGCTTGAGCAATCTTGTTGTAGTTGCTAAATCGAATATGCCCAAAAATGAACAATGAGATCTTGTTGTAGTTGCTAAATTGAAGTGAATTTCTCTCATAAATAAACACAACCACTTAATGGACAGTCATACACCTCACCAGGGATGGATTGAGGAATAGCAAAAGGGCCATTAATGCACACCAACGGAGAAAGCATGGTCAAGGTGTGCCACAAGCAATCGGTGGAGAGAATGACGGTACACCGCCATAGGAAATGAGGACAATGTGGTGACGAAATGTGGAGATCGTCAGCGGAGATAAAGTGCACATTGGCACTTTGGCAGTGATAGGGAGGTGCACCGTGCATGTGGTTGGATCTAGATGTCATTGGCAGCGAGTTGTACAACACCAAAGGCTGGAATGACGATCAAACTGTTGGTTTTAGCTCAGATCAGCGAACATGTATGATGACAAAAAACATAAGCATAAGAATTCATAATACAAGTATAAGTATTTCGGTGGTGCGGCATAACAAGTATCTTTTCTTATTTTCATGTTTGCTTTCTTACCAACCTCAGAACTACCTAGAAATTTATACCCTTAATCTATAGATCTAAGAATCCATCCCTTATCGGCACTTACCGAGCGAAAATCGATGGGGAGGCGTCGGCGAGGGTGCGGCGTCGGCGATGGGGAGGCGTCGGTGATGGGGCGGCGTCGTCGATGGGGAGGGGTCGACAAGGGGGCGCCATCGGTGAAGGGGAGGCGTCGACGAGCTGGGGCGGAGACGAATACTTAGGGTTTTGAGCGCGTGAGTGGAAGAGTAGAGAATGAATGATCTGCCAAAGTGGCCTTTTTATAGGTCTCCCATATCATAGACGGTTCTATACTAGAACCGTCTGGGATAGTTTTATCACAGACAGTTCTATTATAGAACCGTCTATGATATAAACTATACTGCATTTGTTCTATTATAGAACCGTCTGTGATGAAGATTGACACAGACCTTCATTGCTAAGGTAAATCCAAAGTTTGGCCTTCTTGACATAATGTATACTTCAGTTTGTGCGAGCAATATCAGTAAAGGAAAGGAAACTATATTAAATAAATTAGATGCATATATACACAAAGTTGTTTTTAATTTCGAGCATCTCATTACAAACAACTCTATTATCTTCTAGAGTACACTTAAAATCATAACTCCACTTGCTTATTCTTTTGTATAAAAATTAGCCCTTCATGATGATCGACGCGTGTGTAGCTAGCTTCTTCGGGTTGTTCTTCCCGGACTGTGATGCTCTTCCGATAGGAGGCAACTCTTGAATTGATTGTATTCTTCCTCATCTACTACATTCTCTACTCGACAATCCTCCTTTTCCCAAGAACTACATGTCTCTTCTTGTTGGATGTGTCGATTACATAGAATACTTGAACGACTTGGTTAGCGAGTACGAATGGTTCATCTTGGTATCCGACGCGTGCGAGGTCGATGAGTGACACCGTGATTTGTCAACCTTACATGCCGGAGGTGGACCCAACGACACCGAAATAAGGGGATCTTGAATAGTATATAGTCGAGCTCCCAAATCTCCTCTATGAACCCATAGTAGGAGCTCCTCGTTGACCAACGGTGTTGAACGATCTATGCGCATACCACCGCTCGTTTGTGCTCTTCATATCCCGATCTCTCGTAAAATATGTACCCATTTAAGTCGTATCCTTTCCATGTTACAATCAGAACGTTGTCCCTTTTGCCAACCATGTGAGCGTATCACCGACGAGGTCCCAGTGATGGGTCGCTCCTTTAGCCATCCGTTAAATCAAGGTTATCTTTGTCTCGTGATCCAAGACTCTTGCCGCGTCGATTCTCTTGCCGTAGAGGTGCTTATGCTCGTCGATGTACTGGGACACTACACCATGTGTTGCAAAACCGTGAAATTAGCTTGAGCATAGGAAGTCGGATCAAGCGTGATTGCTTCCTTCCGATGGTCCCGATGCCCTGGAGTCTCCCCTCATGGCGAGATTGAGGCACACCTATTGGTTCGACCTGAGCCATATAATCGACGCAGAACTCTACAACTTCTTCGGTTGCATAACCTTCGACAATGTTACCCTCCTACGAGATCGATTCCGACGTAGGACTTGAGAATTCCATATACCTCTCGAATGGGTACATGCTACGAGGAACACGGGCCCGCATATCTTTATCTCTATCACAAGGTGAACAACGAGATGGACCATGATATCAAAAAACGACGGAGGGAAATACATCTCAAGATTACATAGAGTCATCACCACCTCAGCCTGCAGTGCATCTAGTGCTTCGGGATCGATGACCTTCTGAGCAATTGTGTTAAAGAAATAACACAGCCTCGTGATTGTCTCCTGACCTTGGTGGCAAAATACTTCTAATTGCCACAGGGAGCATTTGTGTCATCAGCACATGACAATCATGAGACTTCATGCCAACTAATTTCAAATCTTGCATCGAAACAAGTCTCTTGATGTTAGAGGAGTAACCGGACGAAACTTTCACACCATGCAAGCACCGCACGATTCAGCCTTCTCGGCCTTAGACAAAGTGTAACAAGCGTGTTCGCAGATGTTCGGCATGTATCCGTCTCTTTCGGTGCTAACTCGTGTCTTATGCCCATATTGACCAAGTCAAGGCGTGCATTGATATCGCCCTTTGATTTGCCTTTAATATTCACTAAGAGACCAATCAAGCTATCACGGACATTCTTCTCCACGTGCATCACGTCGATGCAAAGGTCGAACTTCTAGGTGCTCCCAATAAGGTAGGTCCCAAAATATTGATCTCTTCTTCCACGTGCTCTTCTCACGGACCTCGATTTACGCCCTTTCCAAACGCAACATCCAAGTTCTTAACCATATCATGGATATCTATCCCACTTAAAGGCTTTGGAGCTAAACCGTCTTCGCTCGCTCCATCGAATTGTTTTTTCATTTTGCGGTATGGGTGATTCCTCCAAGGAACCTACGGATGATGCATGTAAACAGCTTTATGCGAGTGATTCAAACCACACACTCTCGGTATTGTCTAAGCGGTGAGTGCAGCTTTGGTTCCTTTTGTACTCGGCCCGATAGGTTACCAAGGGCGTGGTAATCATTTATGGTGCGTAACAAAAGGTGCAAAGTGAAGTTCTCTCGCTTGTACGCATCCCATACCTGCACCAGGAACCCATAGTGTTTTCGGATCTTCCACCAATGGTGCTAGGTACACATCAATATCGCTCCCTGTGTTGTTTCGGTCCTTGGATAAGTACTGCATAACAAAATGTACTTGCGCTTCATACACAACCAAGGAGGAAGGTTGTAGATACAGAGATTCACGGGCCAAGTGCTATGCCGGCTACTCATGTTACCGAAGGGATTCATTCCATCTGTACTCAATCCAAACCTTATATTCCTCGGATCCTCACCGAATTCTTGAAACCTCCTATCGATGTTTCTCCATTGGATGGAATCAGCAGGGTGCCTTAGCATTCCATCGTTCTTACGCTCCTCCGAGTGCCAACGCAACAGTTTTGCCTCATTTGGGTTCGCAAACAAACGCTTCAAATGAGGAATTATAGGCAGAAACCATGCCACCTTAGCAGGAGGTCCTTTTATCACCTGGATGCCCTCACTTTCATCATTCGAATGACTCTTACGCTTGTACCGGGATGCATTGCACACAGGACATATGTGCAAGTTCGCGTACTCTTGGCGGTACAGGATACAGTCGTTCGGACATGCATGTATTCTTTCTACATCCATTCCCAAGGGACAAAGAACCTTCTTTGTTTCCCTCGGGAAGCATGTCCACCAATAAACATAACAGCGCTGTGAAACTCTTATCGGACCAACCGTTGCTTGCTTTCAATTTCAGCAGTTCAAGCACGGATGACAACCTTGTGTATTTCGACTTGCAGCCTGGGAACAAAGGTTTCTCCGAGTCCTCCATCAAGCCCCAGAATTTACCATATTCTCTATCATCACGGTTCCCTTCTACATCGCGTAGCATCTGATTCAGATTATCTTCCTGCAACCTATCCTCATCGGAACCACAATCGATATGACCATTCGACATATCATTGACTTCGTCGACCATGTTAGTACCTGCTTCCTGTATCTCCTGCTCTTCACCGTGACTGGTCCAACATGTATACCCCGTTTTGAAACTCCTCGTAATCAAGTGTGCTTCGATCTGCGCAAAGTTTCGAAACATCTTCAGATTCTCACAGTCAATGCACGGACAAGACATAAACTGCCCCCCTTATTAAACATATCCTCTTCTGCAGTTCTTCTAAAAGCGGAGATGCCATTAATGTACTCAGCACTCACACGGTTCTTAGTGTACATCCATCTTCGGTCCATCTACGCCAAGCATATAGCATTAATTAGTGTTAATGCAAGTAAAACCCATTACTACCCTTACATAGAAAGAACACATGAATCTACAAGCTAAATCTAAAAAATCATCAAATTCTATCCTTACCAAGCAAGATCTTGAATATACTACAATTAGACACCGTTACTAACCTTAGATCACCAAAATCAAATGGATCCACAATCACCCTTCAAAATCAACGGTCTTCTTTTACCAAATCGCCTCACAGTCGTAGCCAAATGAAAATAGATCCCGAAACCCTAAAATGCACCAAGTGGCTCGGGCCTCTGTATTTTATATTGCTGATAGAAATCTCAGACGGTTTTATAAAAAACCGTCAATGATAAACATAGCATTCTAGACGGTTTTATCATAAAACCGTCTGTGATATATCACAGATGGATTTATTACAAAACCGTCTGGGATAATACGTGATATTACAGACGGTTTTATAAAATAACCGTCTGTGATATCTTCACAGACGGTTTTTAACTAAAACCGTCTGTGATATTGATGTATATCACTGACGGTTTTTGTAGAGTATCGTCTGTGATAATGTCACTGACGGTTTCAATATAAAACTATCAGTGATATTATTCGTCACAGGCGGTTTTGAGGAACCGTCTGTAATGAGGCGTCTAATATAAGCCTTTCTGTAGTAGTGATATAACTAGCAAAAGCCAAAAGCTAGGCGGGACATGCTTTTATAGTTTATTATTGAGGGAAATCAGCTATTTGTTAAATGATCTCTTATAAAAAGCTACAAGTGCTTTTCAGCCTAGAAAGCAAAAAAACAGCTTTCCAGAAAAGCAACAGCTCCTCCAAACAAACCCTTCATCTCTTTAGCACGACCCATAGGACCATAAGTAAAAGCATCGAAGAAAACCAATAAAATTGAATCAAATCGAGTGATATATACATTGAATACAAGCGAACTAGTTTTTTAAATCCCCAAGAAACTCTAGACCTGGTCCTTGATGGGGCCGATGAACTCCTCCAAGAAGATTCAGCGGGAATGTCGTAGGGCGACAAACTGAACAAGTACTTGGTGGGGTGACGCCGAAGAACTTGGTGATGTTGTGGATTGGGGGCGAAGCGACATTAACGGCGCCCTCCTAGAGACCGGTGAGCAAGTTGAGAGTGATGGTGTGGTTTATGGTAGGCTGGGCGAGGGTGGGTCAAGGGGAACTGGCATGGACACATGAGAGCGAGAGGGGGTGAGGGCAGTAATGGGAGAAACGGCTTGTAGGTGGCACGACCGATGGCAAGCACGCAAGGTGGGTGAGCCGAGGAGCCAGGTGCGTATGTGAGGGCAAGGGGCTCGAGGCTATGGCGGCTAGGGTTTTTCATGCGGACCTTGTGGCACGCTCAAGTGCACGGCGGGATTGGTATCCTACGCTAGATCGAATGGCCATAAGCGCATAGGATCATAACACAAATTCCAAAACTGAGGGGTTTTCTACAAAAAGAGATGACGTAAGAGCCTGGGAACCAGTCACCTGCTGGTTTATGTTGTGAAACGTAGTCGTTCACCCACGATCAATCAATCACACGCCGACGAAATCACAAGAACAAGAACAAGTAGCACACACAAAGTAGGGGGCATATCTCTCTCGCTTTATTAGATTGATCTCTTGTACAAGGGGGTGCCCAATATATAGTAGAAGACAGAAGAGATAGATTCAGATTCGCCACCAATAGATAAAGTCCTCCCAAACTTGGACTGGGATTCTATCTATATCATAACACTCCCCCTTGGGCGAATACCGTGTAATGCACATGTCTCGTTAAAAACTCCTCCCAAAAACCCAGTGAGAAAAAAGGGATGGAGAAAAGAGTACACTGCACTCGCACTCTGTGTTACACTAGTTGCCTCATTAAAAACCTTCATGTGAAAAAACTTCAGGAAAACTCACTAAGGGAAAAATAATACAACTTATAATCTTCAGGATTTAAAATATGACCTTCTGGATTATGCAAATGGTCATGGTTCAAGGATTTACTCCCCCTGAACTTTGCATAACTCAAAGTCGTCTCATTCCAATGCTATTAAAACATCTTTGGAATATAGATTTAGGCAAGAACTTAGTGAATAAATCTACAAGATTTTCACATGACTTAGTTTGAACAATCTTTACCTCACTATTCCTCTGGAGTTCGTGAGGATAGAAAAGTTTAGGAGTAATATGCTTCGTGATATTGCTTTTCACATAACACATTGCATTTGTGCAACACAAGCAGCATTATCTTCATGATAATTGTAGGGGTATCGACGGCGTTAAGGCCACATGACTTCTGGATATGGTTAATCACACGTCTCAGCCAAACACATTCACGTGAGGCTTCATATAAAACTATAATCTCTGAGTGGTTGGTAGAAATAGCTACCAGGTCTTCTTACAAGACCGCCAAGAAACGGATGAACCACCGCAGAGAAACACAAAAACCGGTCTTAGATTTGGTATTGTGGGGATCAACCAGATAGCCAACATCCATATATCCCACTATGGTTAAGTCTTGGTTCTTCTGGAAAAACAATCCAAGATCTTGAGTACCTTAGAGGTATCTAAGTAAAGTCTTGATACCAGCCCAATGTCTTCTGGTTGGAGCTGCACTGTGTCTTGCTAGCAAATTTATTGCGAATGCAATATCAGGCTTTATGCAATTCGCAAGATACATCAGTATGGGACTTCAGGTCCTAAGACTTTCTCATTTTCCATCCTTGGTCTGAAAGGGTCTTTATCCACTTCAAGGGATCTTATGACCATGGGGGTTTTTAACGGATACGATTTATCCATATTAAACCTTTCCAATACCTTCTTGGTATAGAAAGACTGGTGCACAAGGATTCCTTCTGGGAAATACTCTAGCTGCAGGCCTAAGCAAATTTGGTTTTACCCAAATCTTTCATCTCAAAACTCCGTCATGAGGTAAGCACTTGCTTCCTCTATCTCCTCTGTGGTTCCGATGATATTCAGATCATCGACATATAACTGAGATGATATAGAATCCATTCTGAGATTTCTTTATGAACACACAGGAGCAATATTCCTTCTTTAGGAGGAACTCATTAAGTCAGTTATACCACATTCTCCCCGACTGTTTTAATCCATATAGCGATCTCTTCAGTTTGACGCTATACATGTTGTGATTATTAGGATTCGGAATTATAACTCCTTCAGGGATTCTTATGTAAATATCCATATCCAGTGACTTATATAAATATGCAGTCACTACATCCATCAACTGCATTGATAAGTTTAAGCTTGCTGCCATTAATATTAAATTTCGGAATGTTATTCCACTCTTTACAGGGGAATATGTTTCATCGTAATCGATGTCGGGTCTCTGCATGAACCCTTGTGCTACAAGCCTCACTTTATATCTCACCACCTGGATATTTTCATTTCTCTTCTGGATGAAAAATCCATTTGATCCTACAGGGAACACTTTTAGGAGATGTTTGGTCAACGGGACCAAAAACTTTCCTCTTATAAGCGAGCGCTGCCTCAATTGCTTCTTTTCATTTGACCCTATCTGAGCGCTTCTGGCACTCTGCCATGGACTTTGGTTCTGGATCCAGCTTTAGCAATTTTAGAGGCAATTATATATCGACAATTGTAGTCTTTCTTTTATACAATTCTCCTGCATCACTTCAGGGATATCTCTTTATTAATTTCTTCCAGCTCCTCATGATTTCCCACAACGATAAAGTCTGGGTGTTCCGATTTCCCAGCGTCAGATTGTGCGTGCAAATATACGCTGGGGTTATCATTTTCAGGATACCATCTCCAGGATGGCTCACTTCAGGGATTTTCTCAACATTAGGTTGAGCTTCTTCCACTGTCATGGGTAGTGTTCTCATTTGTTCGGTTCTTTACTTCTGCGAACTTCTCCGCGGAATTGAGTCCCGTGCACCTGGAGGCCTCCCCCTCTTTTTATCATGAGGGTCAAGAGTGGGTTCAATATCCTTCTAGGGTATTTTCACTCCTTCAGGTGCATATACTGCAGGTGTATGAGATCTTTTCACTCCCTTATGATCAGTGAAGGCATTTGGCAGATGTTAAGCTTATTTGTTGCAGATTTATCATCATCCGAACTTCAAGTTTGGTCTCTGTAGTGCGTGGATCTAAGGACTTGGCATTCTCTAATGTGGTATTTATCTCCCCCTAATGCCGAAAAATGTCCTTAGTACAATCAGCGTACCGAGCCATATACAGATCCCCTGTCATAGGCTCTAGGTATTTTAATACATGACAGAGATTCATAACTTACATAGATCCTCAACTTCTGGTGAGGTCTTATGGTGGTACGCTGTGGTGGAGAGTTTGGCATGTATACGGTACAACCAAATTTTCGCAGATGGGAAATACTTAATTCTTTTCCACGCACTATCTGCAACGGGAAAATTTCATGATGTGCAGTTGGTCTGAGTTGAATTAATAACGCAGTATGCAGCACTGCGTGGCCCCAACAATTGGTGGGAAGCCTACTATTCTGCAAGAGCAGCCAAACAATAAGTTTTTATTTTTTTAATATAATGACTCTGCAAGGCCATTTTAAGTGTGGACATTAGGTACGAGATGCTCTACATTAACTCCCAGAGCCATATAACAATCATTAAATGCTTTTGAGGTAAACTCGCTAGCATTGTCTATTTGAATAGACTTGATCCTTTCTTCTGGAAAGTAGGCTCTTAACTTAATAATTTGGGCAGAAGCATGGCTCCTAGTAGATAAGAGATATACATGGGACCATCTAGTAGAAGCATCTATCAGTACCATAAAATTTCTTAAAAGGAGTCCGACAGGGGCTGAACAGGTCCATAGATATCACCTTGAATTTTCTCCAGAAAATTCAGTGATTCTTCCCTAACTTTTTAAGTAAGAAGATCTAAGAATAAGCTTTCCTTTAGCACAACCAAGGCATAAGAAAAACTTCAGGTCTAGGAAAGACTTTATGCTATAGCCAGCAGAAATATTAATTATTCTTCTTATACTATTCAACTCAGGGTAACCCAGTCGATCTGCCAGATCTTAAATATATCTAGGTTTTTTTTCAATTGCAACACAAACTTCAGGTTTTATATGTGTATAGTATAATCAGGAGGAGAATAAATGAAGCTTTTAATCACAAGTTTATTACACCCTTTAAACTTGGTCATGAGTAGGTCTTCTGTACCATCCTCATTCTTTGTCTCTATATGGAAACGATTCAGACCAATGTCTTTAAAACTTAAGGGAGTTATGGTATTTTTCCAGTGCCAACTATGAGAGTATCGCTTCTGGCAATAGTCATAATATTTTTAATTCACTTAGTGTGGTACAACTGTCTTCTAGACGGATTTTCTCATCCGCCATCAGATTATACTTTATTCTATATTGGAAGAATGATTTAACAATCAAACAACTGTTGCATTAGGAACAAATTGTAGAATATAGAACAAGCATAGCACAATAAATCAAATATATGGGAAATATCAATTTATTCAATTTTTGAATGATAATCGCTCAACAGGAGCGTAGACCAAATGTTCATTCAGGAACTAGGGCTAAACTGATAAGGAGACTTATAAGGAATATGTGACATCGACATAGCAAAGTGAAGGGATATTTAGGAGACTAATCGAGTTCTCCATATGAGACGTAGGTGCCCTCCTGAGACTCTTCGACATTATATCATCACACTTCTCAACATCCATATCAACAACAGGTTGAACGGTGAAGGGTGACTCAATATTATTTCACCATGTCTTATTTAGTTTTCGAATGGATTGCATGTAAAGGTCTACCACATGCTTTGGGATGCGATAGTTGCATGACCAATGGCCAGTGCATCTATACTTAAATAGGGTTATTCAGGATTTGCGGCCTTACTTCTGGAAGCCCCTGGCCTTTTGCCTTTACTTTTCCACTATGAATTGCCTCTTCCCCTATCTGATATGTCATTCTTCCACTTATCCCCTTTATTCCATTGGCTTTTTCTGCAACCATGGCTATTGCTAGCCTGTTGAGTATTTGCATGTGCTTCAGGCATTGCAAAACCCCCATTAGGAAGTACATGATGATTCTTCACCAGGAGTTCATCTGTTTTTCTGCTTCTAGCAAAATGCATGTGAGCTCGAAATACTTCTGGTACTGGGCATGTCGATACTATTACAGCAGTATCCTCATATTGGGGTGGAATTTGCACAATATCTTATCGATCTGTTTAGCATTAGTAACTTTCTGGTTACATAATGTTAGATCAATGACAAGCTTGTGTATAACAAAAATTATATGTTGCCACAGCCTTTAAAATCCTGAAAGCACAGGGGGATCCATTCGCGTTGTACTTCTGGCAACCTAACGGATCTTTGCTGGATATATATTTTTTCTTCAGGGAATCCAAAGTACCAGCTAGTCATCTTCCATCAACTATTCGGCCTTCAGGTCCGTATATAGATGGTGCCTTAGGAGGTGCAAAGTCGTACATCGAGTGGCTTCGGGAAGAGCAGGGGTACCAGCTTCAGGTTGAAAAAATAGTAGCTCCAAAAGATCGAACTATCAGATTAATCTTATTATTCATTGACCGGGTAAGGTAATTGTTGCCATTCAGGGCAAGCTTGATAAATTTCTTCTTTGCGATGTCCAACATATCCTATTTCTATTTATGCAAAATGACTTTTACTACTGGTAAAATCATTATATTGTATGCTCACTATTCAATCAGTAAAGCTTGGTCTATATCTATTCAGTAGATAATTATCTAAAATTTCCTAGAATTTTTCTAGCAATTTCCATAGCTTTTCTGCTAATTATCCAGCAATATTCAAAATTACCATGTAACAGAATAAATTTCAACATATATCGATATGGAATTATTCTAGGACAATAAATCCAGAGATATGGAGCTTTCAATATGCTATATAAAATTTTTCTAGCATTTTTTCATGTTTTCTGTTAATTACCAAGTAATTTTCAGAATTACAGAATAACAGGAAAATAATGTGTTCAGCACACATAAACATGGAATCATGATAATGAAATTAATACACAGCATCATAATGCACATCAATGGGTCATGCCTAATTCTCCATAATTTTCTAGCATTTTCTGCTAATTATTCAGCAATTTTCAGAATTACTTAAATAACATAAAATAAATTCAGCACATAATAAATATGGCATAAAGTTAGAAAATAAACCGAGAGCATGGAACTTCCAATATGTGAGCTAAATATCAATTTTCCAAAATTTTCATAAACCCATATATTCATAAATCTAATTTCTAGAATTTCTCATCAAGTTTCCAGAATTTATATGTCAATCTCTGAAATCTAATCGGCCGCCTGGCCAAATGGCCCGCTCGGACGCCGAGCCCAAAGGCCCACTCAAGCGCCCAGCCCAAAGGCCCACTCGGGCGCCTGGCCAAATGGCCTACTCGATAGGCTTCGGTGCTTCATGCCTCCTGGGAAAACCCTAGTCGCCACAAAACCAATTTTCGCACAGCCGCCATGGGCGCCAGCTCCTCCGCGTGGCCGCGCGGGCTGGCCGGCTCGGAGGGCGCCGCCGCCATCGCTGGCTCGCATAAGGGGCCAAGGAGATGCAGCGGTGGGCGGCATGGCCGAGATGGCGTAGCGACGGGTAGCGCGGACGTCGAGGAGTCCAAGGGCGCGTTCTTCTGGACATAGCGCGAGCCGAGGTCCCGGTCGACGCGGTCGGGCCGAGAAGCCGCGGCGGCGAAAGCGGTACGACGGCAGCGGGCGCAATGAGCGGTGGTAAGCCGGTCGGCCTCGACAGTGGGAGAAACAGGCGACGGCAATCTGCGCAGCAGGCGCGAAGCCGAATGGTTGCACAACGCTTCTCGCGAGGAGTCGGTGTGACGAGCAAGACGACGGCGTTGACGCGAGCTCGCTTCGGGCGAGGGCACGACGAGCAAGGCGACGGCGTCGGCGCGAGCTCGCTTCGGGCGACGACACGACGAGCAAGGCGATGGCGTCGGCGCGAGCTCGCTTCGGGCGATGACACGACGAGCAAGGCGATGCGCGAGCTCGCTTCGGGCGAGGTCGCGACGAGCATGGCAACGGCGTCAACGCGAGCTCGCTTCAGGCGAGGGCGCGACGAGCAAGGTGAGCGGCGGGCGCGGATTTGGGCCAAGGCGCAGCCGGCGGCGAGGAAGCCGAGGTGACGTCAGCGCTCGGAGGCCAAAGCAACGGGTATGGAAGCCGAAAAATCTTTCGCGCTGCGGGCGCGGAGGCCAAAGCGGCGAGCGTATCGATGGAAACTAAGGTGACTGCGAGCGCACGGGGGCGGAGACGACAGCGGCGTGCGCTAGCTGAAGCAAGGGTGGCGCACGCGGACCGAGGCAACGACGGCACAATCCGTTGGCGACGGTGGTGCAGAACTGCACCATGCAGTCTTCGGGACCAAAAGATTTTTTTTTATGAACAGAAAATCTCTATTGATGTTTAGATTAATCTACCATTAACTTACGTAGGGGATAATCTGCTGGATTACACATGCATCGTTGCGATTAACTTACGTAGGGCTTGACGTAGGTCGATCGCGTGTAGTAGGATGTATTTCGATGCCGTGTAGACTGTCGCAGGTAGACGTTCACGATTTCGATCTCGGTAGAGCGTTGTGCTGATAACGGGTTGTAAAACGTAGTCGTTCACCCGCGATCAATCAATCACACGTCGACGAAATCACAAGAACAAGTAGCACACACAAAGTAGGGGGCATATCTCTCTCGCTTTATTAGATTGATCTCTTGTACAAGGGGGTGCCCAGTATATAGTAGAAGACAAAAGAGATAGATTCGGATTCGCCCAACAATAGATAAAGTCCTCCCAAACTTGGACTGGGATTCTATCTATATCATAACAGTTTAGTCGTGATTTTGGAAATCATGGTGGGGGCCTTTTCACAAAACCGATGAAGTGGAATTTCTGGGCGCTCGGCTATTCTTCCTGCTATAAAAGTAGTATAATATACCCATCCAGGTACCAAAAATCGGTCAAAAATGATGATTTTCGACCGTATCGAGCTGGCTCGAGATTTGAAATCGGTCGGTAAACCGGCCCAATTCAAACTCTAACAGTGTTTTTGTTTCTTTTCATTAATTGTTAATTTTTATTTTCTAGAAGTAATAAATAATTAAATTCTTTTTAAATTTATCTGAGGTGTTTTATAGATCAATTAGGATTTATTAAGATTTAGGCAAATTTTTCTATTTTTTTCTTGAATTTTTACCAATTTTCTTTGAGTGTGCCGAAAATAGAATTAAACCGATCGAAAATTAGTGAGGAAAGTGACGTCACTGGTTTGCCAATTTTTTGAAGAAAAAGGTCAAAAATTGGTTCGTTTTTGCTATTTTTCACCACTTTTTGATCGCTGATTTAAATTTTTTGACTTTGAATCAGTTCGGTTTATTCCAATTTTTTTATCGGTTTTTACCAATTTTTGACGGTGGAAAATCAATCGAAAATCGAAATTCAATATTGTGAACCTGTACCCATCTATAACACTTCAAATGAAACACATACAATTAAAAAAAATACTCAAAATCAAATATATTGAACGAATTAAGATCACATACTTTTTGATTATATATATATATATATATATATATATATATATATATATATATATATATATATATATATATATACCTACAATCGTACTGCCATTAAAAAAATAACTCTAGTATGAACTGGTTAGTAAACTAGTTACATCTAGATCGTAAAAATGTAGGATCATATCATTAGAATCGAGATTCTAACGACCTTTGTTCGTAGCGATCTCCTTTTGAACTTCGTGAACAACCTGTTGTGGCCGAAGCGAGGTATTTTGAAACGTTCTCACGTTTCTCTCCTTCCTTAGGGTCCACAACACGCAGATCATAATTCCATCTCTGGTTTTCCAAATACCTCAGGTTATCACTTTGAGCCGGGGGACTACTGTTCAGCTTGACCAACGGTGGCCCCTACCATACATCGCTGGGCTACTATCTTCTTTTTTGGGAATAGCTAGGACGGTTACTACGATTGACTGTAATGCATATATCAAAACAAACAAGAAAAAAACGCTTTTAAAAAGCAACCGTGATGCCAAACGTAGCCTAGCTTTGCACTACTTTCAGTGGTTCAGCAGCTACAAAGCCAAATATCAACGCAAAAAAAAAAACAAAACATGCCATCCAAGTAAACTGGATTCGCTCAGCCACTTCGCAAAGTTTGCATACCACCGATCCATAGGGGCGGAGCCAGGCCTCGGGCCACCCGAGTCTGGGCCCAAGGCTTGGCCCAAAAACTCTATACAAAGCCTGTTAAAAATCTATAGAAATTCAGAAATTGATTCAATAGTCTTTGGGTCAGCCCAGGCCGGTCCGAGGCTTGGGCCTAGGCTGGCTCCGCCCCTGCCAATCCAGCATAAACCATCTTAAAAAAAGAAGAAGAAAAGAAACTAGGCATGTTACCACTAGTCCTGAAAACATATTGGGCCGAAATGGCTCGACAAAATAGCCCAACTCTTTTGGACCAATTGGGCTTGGACTACACAAGGCATGGGCCGCCGTGCCCATCGGGTGAGAACAACAGAGACACGTAATAAAAGTCATAAATAATCCCATTCAAATAAAAGTCATAAATCCTCCCGTGATGAGCAAGTGGGCCCAAATCATGGACCATCAGTACCATACCAGGCCGTCAGGTACTTAAACGGGGCCACTGACACTTAAACCCGCGCCAACAACCTCCCTGCATCGCATTAATAACAACGCCGTCTAAGAATAATGTGCTTATTTAGTCATGTGGGATGTGGCTCGTTTTTTTTTTTAAACTCATCTCTCATGAATAAATTTGTAAAAATAGTTCTCTTCTTATCGTGACAGACGACATCTGACTCCTGTCGTCTAGTGGGCGCACGTGCATGTGGGAGGCTGAGAGTGGAAGCACGTCCTTTCGCACTCACTCACGTTGCCACGGCATCGACCTCCTCCTGTGCTCCCTAAGCGCGGTTGGCGATAAGTATCGTCTGTCACGCTTTCCACGTTAGGAGAGGGGGTTATTTTTATAAATTCATTCACAATGGGTAGTTTTGCAAAAAAAAGAGCCACGGGGATTAGATAAGCACAATGTTCGCAACCTAAGGCTTGTTTATCTAGGTTCTATTTGTTTAGGTTTAGGTATTTTTGACTTATAGATCAAAGCTATTTTTTTACTTAAACAGTTTAAAAGCATATTGCTTTTATACATGGTAAATGTGGTTAATTTACCCTAACTTCAGTGAGATTCGTCTAAAACTAACTCTCAATAAGCCAAAAAAAATCTTTTCGGTGGCTTTTATCTTTTAATTATACAGAGGATTATGAATTTTAAAAAGTTCAATTAAACAGGGCCCGACCTAGGCTTTTTAGCTTATAGCTTTAAATCTAGCCTTTTGGTTTAAATAGCTTAAAATCAATTTATTTTTATATGCGGTAGAGTTAGGTAATTTTATCCTAACTTCAGTGACTTGGTCTGAAACTAATCCTCAATAAAGTAAAAAGTAGGAGTTATCCACCGATGAGCTGAAACCTCAATTACTTTTTTGAGCCATAGAATTTGTTTCCGATAACTACTATGTTTTACTCACCCTTCATCTCTACAAAATACAGAAACACAAATAAAAAATTTCTAACTTAGACAAAAATTAAGTAAATATAGGTGAATCTCTACAAAATACAAAAACAAATAATTCTAATCCATGTAAACCTAGGTGAATCTCTACAAAATACAAAATACAAAAACAAAAAAATTCTATCTGAGACAAAAATAAAATATACCTGGGTGAATTATATAAATACAAAAATAAATAGAGCTCAAAATTGAAGTAGAGTGGTACTAACATTGCACATTACTTAGCACTGTTATTTTAGACTTAGTCTTATGCAATTTTAAGTGACCGAGAAATAAGAAAATTTCTAGCAATCGAGAATTAGCAAACACGAAAAAAATATTTCTTAAGTAGTTTTTGGCTTTAAGTTATATAAAAAATTTATGACTTTTTTTTTCAAAACTTAGCTAAAAAAACCATGCGTTTTGATTTTCAAGTTGAAAAAAACCAATCAAACATTTACCCTAGGTTTACATGGATTAGATGTAAACCTAGGGAAAATTAACAATAGAAGCACTGGTCCTATCTTACATCCTAATCAAGCATGTCAACCTTTAGAGCCACCTCAATAATAATAATGAAACTACTAAAAAGAGCACAGGTAGATTGAGCGATTGGCCGCCACGTCATCTTTGTTCACCTTGATGGCCTTCCCAGAATGCAACCGCCACACGTGCCTCATCCCAGCACCTCCTCCGTCGCCGCCTCCCCTCGCGGCAGCACGTTGCAGTTGCAGCTACTTCTCGTACTGCTACAGGAGAGCGGAGGTGGAGCCCCACGTCGGCGAGCATGGCTCAAGAACCCCTCCTTCCTCGGCGATGCCATCCTCGTCAGCCACTCTCCTCCTAAACTACCACCTGCAACAATCACACCACCAAACCAAATCAACACCGCATAATCATCAGCCACACTGAAATGGAGAGCGATTTGGCCGCGAGGGATCCGAGGTCACAATGGGAGAGGCGCCGTCGCGTGAGCGTAACGCGGGCGGAGACGACAACACGAGAGTAGGCGATGCGAGCGGAGGCAACTCTCACGAGAGGAGGCGATGGGGAAACCTAGCCCGACCTAAGGAGACGAGGAATTTTCCCATGCGAAAATGGCGTGGACTAGATCAAGAATTCCTTTTTCATGAGCATCCAAATGTATTCTTTACCAGACCGGAGAAAACTAGTCCAGTCGGTTTTTACCCCCGGGAATGGCCCAAGATCCTGGCCGGCTTTGGGGTTGCCAACAAAAGCCCTAATTTAGGAAACGCCGATTCAAATTTCCCCCGATTCCGCCGACGCGAAGCCAGCGGCCGCGTGCACCTTTTTCCCGCCCCCGCGATTCAAACGGCACCCGCGGGCCCCGACCCCCCGCTCCCCCCATCCCGTCGATCCTTAACGCACGTAACATCATTCAACTCTCTCTCACTGACACGGCGACCGTGAAACCAACGGGGCCCGCAAGCCGGTGTGACAACCCGCCCGCGCGGGGCGCGTGGGTACGCCTCACAAGTCACAGACAGCGGTGCTGCAAGCCTGTATTATTTATACGCTCTCTTCCCCCCACGGAGAAACGAGAAATCGATTCAATCGCATTCTAAAACCGAATCAAAACCCTTCTCTCGGAGGCTACAATTCGCGGCGCCGATTTCTTCGGTTTGTGGTGAAGTGATGGCGACTTCGGCGGATCAAGCGGCCGGCTGCGGTAAGTGGGATTTTCCCCCCCTTGGTTTTGATGAGGTTTTTTGTAGGTGAAATGAGTACGGTGTTGATCTGGGTTTTGGTTGTGCAGGGTCTGAGGCGAGGGCGTCCAAGCTGCGGTACCCGCTGCGGTCGGCGAGCCGGGGGAAGGCTGCCGCGCCTGCGGCGGCGGATGCTCCTCCTAGCGCCTCCGCTCCCAGGAGGTCTGTTTTCTTGAGCTGTTGTTGTCAACTAATCCCGTTGGTAACGAGTGAAGCACGCCCGCTATAAGCACTTTGTTACAAGGAACCAACGCCTTGCGTTATATGCGACTGTTTAGACGATAGATTTCGAAATCTTACTTATAATTATTTTTACATGTACTTAATAAATTTCTATGCAATCATATACAGTTACCAGGCGGCTATCAAAGAGCTGACATATGTTTATCTTGTGAAATAGCTGATAGATCTGCAAATGGTTCACCAAACCTGACCTACTTATTCAAAAAGCAACAGTGTAAAAAGGAGCTTACATGAATCCTATACTCCCTAGATACAAAAATGTAGGGTACCCACCAAATTTCGACATTCATAGTTTGTAAATTTTGACCAACAATTGGTAACACAATACACACACACATACGATACAAAAGTGATACCATTGGATTCATATTTAAAAGCACTTTTGTATGATTATGATTTTGTAGCTATGAACAAAGTTTTGTAAAAGAAATTAACGATCAAACTAAATTTTGGAGATTGCACCAAGTTAAAGCGTGTCTAGTTGACACGTGAAAGTTGCTTGGTACCATTCCTACTAAAAAAATGTTATGCACAGAATCAGCTTAGTTCTCTGAAATCAGAAATAGCTTTACTAATATCCAAGTTGGGTCCTTTAAGTTTATAATTGGCGGTTATGCCTATTGTTGAAGAACTAAAAACAGCTAAAGGAGATAAAAAAAATGCACATATAGTAACTAAGAAGGCCCTATATGTCAGCCCACTTGTCATAATGTAATTTTGTTTGTTGGGTGAGAGGCTGAGCCCCATGGTCCATATTAAAAGTGCATCTAAACTGTCTAATTTAGAAACATTAATCATTTGGTTGTTGTTATGGGGCTTGGTTAACACATTCTTTATGGTGATTTTGATGATCAGTACATTTGGTATAACAGCATTGTATGTTCTAACAAACAAAGTTAACATCTGGAAGTATATTTGTATATGTGATTTTTATGTATAGTATTGCTGCCTGAAATAAATTTAAAGCGACAAAGTTACATCTAAAGTTGAATGAAACGTTTGCATGTTCATTTTTTTTATTTAATATCTATATGCATTGCTGGCTAAGTGCAAGGCAGTATTTATGTCATCTTTGTCCTCACATGGATCTGGGTTTCCTTTGCAAAAGTGATACTATGACTAACTGACTACTATGACTTTTACTCTTTAAGTAGTGTCTTCCCCGGTAGCCCCACATTAGTTTGTTCTGGAGGTTTAGCCATCACAAGGCTGAGTTACCAATATTTCAACAAGTTTCTGTGGGAAAACAATAGGCCAGCGTACCAATGTGCAGATGTCCAGCTTATTGCTTCAAAATTAAGCATATGACTGTTTGGTGCCATGTCAATGCAAAATTGACTAGCAACTTACATTGGAAGCCTCTCAGATTCCAACTTTAAAATTGCTGTGAACTAACTTTTTTTCACCTCCAATTGTGTTCCTCATACAGGACAAGACCATCTTCAGATGTCAGCAAGAGTATGTGTGTTCTCGATCTTTCTTCAGTGAAGGATAAATCAGCCAAACCTCCACGGAGGCACTCAATACAAACCAAGCCAGGTGCTAGCCCGAGGCCAACTCCTGCTGGAACTATCACTCCGGTGTCAGGGGTTAGGTTAAGGACGTCTGACAGCCTGTGGAAGTTTGATACTCCGACATCAGAAGTGTCCATGTCCACAGCAAGGCGCAAGTTCAGCACATTGTCCTCAATCTCATATTGGATGACACAGATCAGGCTTGCAGAGGCTGCTTCCAAGCACTCTGTCTCTCTGGGCTTCTTCAAGCTTGCCCTTGAATCAGAATGTGAGGTGAGTATCAATTGATTGCATGTCATTTCTAATTAGTTCAGTGTCTTTCATTGGTCGTACTATTGTGATGTGTACTTTTTTTCCCACAGCCAGTGGATCGGATGAGGGAAGAACTCAAATCTTATCTAGTTCGGCATGGCCTTGCAACAGAACTAGAGGAACCAGTGAAGGACATTCTTCAGGTTTATGATATCGTTGAAGATTTTGACAAGCTGAAGATCTCTGTAGACTCCTCGCAGCAACCAAAAAAGTCCGACAAGGCTGCTCGTGGTACCACCAATGTGTCGCCAAAGGGTAATCTGAAGCCAAGGTCACTGAATTCTGATGCAACTCAAAATAAGGAAGCAGTCAAGAAAGAGAACATTCAGAAGGAGAAGTCTGATGCAAGGGTCAGAGGTTCCAATAAACGGAATCTAGCCAAAAATGTTCCTGCAAAGGAAGTAGTTGCGAAAAATACTGGTAAGAAAACGAGGAAGCAGGCCAAGGGGCAGCAGGAAGATTGCAATGCAGGTAGTGATGCTTTGCCAGTTGGTCTGGACCAAGAATCTGGTAAGTGCCGTCGTGTATTCCTGAATTTATAATATAAATAACAGCCCTCTGTGCAAGAGTATGGGCTGGCTAATGCAAATTTCTTTTTCAGTTGATGTGGTGAAGGAGATTACACATGAAGATAAGGAGAACATGGTAAGAATGTATACTGTGTAATAGCAATTGAGACTTGAGAGCATTACTACATTAAATAGGTGCCAGGGTAATTATTTCGTTCTTGCTGATGGAAAAATTTATGCTTGTAGGGGGATACTGAAATGACAATGGATGCTGACATAGCCCAAGAAGCCTAGAACAGCCGGACCTACTTCAGATTCAAACCTTTTGTATTGCTGAATATGAAGTGTGTGGTGCTTGTTTTCTTTTGCCATTGTCGATATGTTACTGGAGCTTGTCTTTCCGATTGTCAAACCGTAAAGAGGTCTTTAAGAGTGTATTATGGTTTTCTGGGTGATTGATTGCTTGCATTCGCTTTGTTAAGTCAGCTTTGCATGTATGAGTCGAGCATCTGAATATAGTTGGATTCCTTATTTGTGTGATCAAATCCTTCCTGATCTTTGTGTTCTCATGTATTATACTGGAACCAGGGTTTACAAAACCGAATTTTGAAATTTGCGTTACGAAAACCCCAAAAATCGCTCGAAAACCGTTAAAAACTGAAGTGTTAAGAAATCAATTTTTTTTTGAAAAATTGCAAAAAAAAATAGAAAAACCGTTGCCAATTGAATGTTTATCATAAAACGGTTTATGTGAGCGGTTTTCGACGAAAAACCGAATATGTAAATTTTTTCAAAATTTTTAAATTTTAATTTTTTTTTAATGGACCAGTTTATCGAACGGTTTTTTATTTCGAACCACAGCAGTGCGCACGAAAACCACGGATTTCGCTGGTTTTGTGAATCTTGACTGGAACAACATGATATAATTCTTCAATTGCGTGCTTAATAAATTGTGATCAGGGCTTGCGTTCTATGCACGTGTGTGCACGTTCTATGCTGCATGGCCGTAGAGGTTTGTACTGTGTGGTCATGTGGTTTTCCTTGTATTATTGGATCTCACTGAATCCAGACTACACGCGATGTCGGTTTTGATTAATGCAACTTGTAAGCCACATTTTTCTGCAGTCTAGTTATTTTGCCTGAGATCTAGATTTTCATGCTCGAGTTGTTTCCTTTATCTGTATCTCTTCACTTGTGTCCAGTATTTTTTTTTGTGTAATTATTTATATTTGAATTTACGGCTTAAAGGTTCTGATGTGATTAAGGTGTTTCAACAGCAGAAAATGCTGAAAAGATGCCCATCACCTCATGCAAGGCCAAACGTACATTGCGATTAGCTGTAACGTCACACCCGCAGAGAGACCTACACCTAGTAGAGAATAGACTTGTGAAAGGCATGATAAGTACATATAGAGGTAAGGAAGAGAAATCACAAAATGTACAGGTAGTATAAGATTCTGACAATTGTACAAGACAGGCAATGACAAGGAGAATAGTAGCTTGCTACACAAAATGGCACATCTGATAATAGAGGGGCGCATAGAAGCAGGTGCAGGAGTGCAATGCTGAAGAAGAGAACAAATTTAGGGTCTGTGTGGGGAGTTTTAGTTTTTTTTTTAAAAGCTGTTTTTTTTTGTTTTTAGGCTGAGAAGTAACTGTAGTTTTTTTTATAAGAGATCGTTTAACAAATAGCTAATTTTTCTCATTAATAAGTTGTAAAAGTAGGTCCAACCCAATTTTCAGCTTTTGTCTTTTAGCTTTTATATATGACTTCTAGATTATACCAAAAGCTGCTTAAAAGTTGAGTTGTTTGAGGGGTTTGCTAGCTTTTCTTAACCGCCATTAGTTAGACAATGATGAAAGCAAAGAGAAAGCAACCGGTGATATCTTGCGCAAGTTTAATCATAACTAGCTAGGGCCACGCGCTACGCTGTGTCGTGCGAAATTTGAGAAATTCGGTCGCGCGACGCTGCGCAGAGCGAAATTTGGTCCGACGGATATTTTCTGAAAAAAATTGCGTAATTTCGGTTTTCTTGGTTTTTTTTAAATGGCCTGTGTTTTTTTGGGAGAAAAACGCGGAGGGACCTAAACATATTTTCTTTTTTTGCGTAATTCCGGTTTTCTTGTTTTTTTTTAAAAAAGACCGCTAGGACCTGTCGGCGAATCTATAGACTGCTATAAATCGTCGGCGAATTTGTGGTTTTTGTTTTTGGAAGAAAATAAACGTATTTTCGTTTTTTTTTTGCATAATTCCGGTTTTCTTGTTTTTTTTAAAACAGGTCGCTAGGACCCGTTGACAAATCTGTGGATCGCTATAAACCGTCAGCAAATCTGTGGTATTTTTTTTAGAAGAATACCGCGGAGGAACCTAAATGCAATTTCATTTTTCTTCGGGTCTAGTCTGCTAAAAGCCGATTTCTTGAGACCTAAATGTAATTTCGGTTTTTTTCGGATCCATTTTGTTAAAAACCGCCGGAGGATCTAAACGTAATTTTGAATTTTTTTGGGTCTATTTTGTTAAAAACCTACCGGAGGATCTAAACGTAATTTCGAATTCGGAGGACCCTTTCGCGAGGAAGGTGACGTGGCGCAGCTGGTTTGCCTCCATTCCTCTCCGGTATAATAGTAAGTATACATTTGCAGGTGGCTCTAGCTGTGCAAAATTCAGGCTATTAATGCTATTATTTCTTTGCTTTTTTCCCTCCATAATGTTCAGTTGTTCATATATGGCTGCTTCTGATTTGTTCTGCACCTCGGAGCCCACCATGTTGACACAAAGAGACGACATGTCACATTGATGGCATGTAGAGAGCTTTTGCTAACGGGTCCAAAATGGCATGTGTACTAAAATCATCACTGATTTACTCTAGCGAGTCCCAAGCTTTTGCCACTTCTGTGGTCAGGTAAAGTGGTAGCAGTCATAATGCAGTCCATTTTTACTGCTCAGTTTAGTCTAAATTATCTATATTTCAAAGGCATTGATAGATGAACACATCAGAGAAGGGCATTACATAGATAATTAAACAAAGGATTACCACGGCAAATAGGATTGGGTTGAACATCAACATCGCCAGTTCGCCACTATCTCAACCCATCTCCTGAACTTCCTGTAGCATAGCCAAGAGGGAATTAAGGGCATTGCTAATTAATTAATTTAGCACAGTTGTTTTGGAGAGTGGCATGCATGGCATCCAGTGCATCACTGAATTATGAGCTTGGAGACGAGAGGAAGAATCAATCCATCAATATAATCCCCGTCATCGTACCAACTAAAGCCTTGGCATGATGATATATGTATATCAGTATATATCTCCCCTATGAGATGGATGAGTGTCACTGTAGGCGCGGGCTGCACTAGACGAGGATCCAACGTCCACATCATCACCGACACAAAAACGAAGCACTTTCCTGCATGATCAGAAATGGACCACAATTCCACGAACAATGATCTCGATCGCCACTAGCCATTTTGGGTTTCAGTGCACAAGGGTGTCATTAATTTTTCGACGTTCAAAGACTTATTTTGTGTTGATCAAGGGTGTTCGGTTTAGTTTCGGCTGCAACACATCCTTTATACGACTGAAGTGATGTGCAAAATTATACTATCCTTTATGCAGAAATGGAGGCCGCTGGCGAAAAGTAGCTTACATTCTAAGGTAGACATGGTAGCAAAGTTCACAAAACAGGGCGAAAACCGTGATTTTCGAGCGTACCGCTACGATTCGAGATTCAGAACCGCTTGGTAAACCGCTTTAATTTAAAAAAATGGAAAAAATTATGCATTGAAAACCGCTTGAAAACCGTTTTTTAAGAACATTCAATTGGTCATTGGTTTTTGGTGAAAAACCGAGCGGTTTCTCGCGAAAAACCGAACGGTTTTCGATTTTATTGAATTTTTTTCAAACTTTTTTGATTTCTTAACCCTTCGGTTTCTAACGGTTTTCGAGCGATTTTTCGAGCGGTTTTTGCGGTTTTCGAATTTCGAACGGTTTTTCAAAATTCGATTTTGTGAACCCTGCATGGTAGTAACGCAAGGAAGACAATGGATGCGCGAGTTTCGGAGTGAAGACGTCGGACGCTGATTTTATTTTCTTCTGTTTTGGTGTTAGTTCTTGTTTGTGCTTGTTCTGAACCTGTAACGAAACTAGTGTCCTTGGTCGTAGTTACTGTACTAAAATTCCGGATATTCTTTTTTTCCATCCTAATTCGCTCCGGAAGCCTTCAGTCAATCAGACCAAAATTATCCACTCTGTTTACATCTCTTAATTGGAAGGCATCTAACAGCAAAACAATGGACTTTCTAGTTGTACTCTTGGTTTCAATAACCATCCTGGTGCCAAAAGCTGGAACCTGGTGCGCTCTGTTTTTCGCCTGGGAATGAACTTGAAAATCTTGAAAACCTGATCTTTGGAAGTTGCAAAATGAAGTCCAACGTACACATTTGAAATGGAAGACTAAACAATAAACCGCGAGACGGGAGGTCTATAGGGGTGAACCGGTCGATGGTTCGGTTCTCCCTGTTTTGGGAGCACTGGTCGTCGAAGAACGACTGTACGAGAGTGTTATGCGCTGGTAACAAATGGAAATTTGCTCATCCTGGTGAAAAACTAAGCACATCTAAACCAGAATACTTGTAGTGCGTTAAGTTAAGCTGTAATCCTTGACACAGACTGAGAAGTTTTTTATGGTAGGTTCAGAAGTATTCTAAAGCAGAGATTCACAGGCTCAAAACGCCGACCAGACGTACAGGTGCTAATTAATTAAGAGTAAAACACAGCGATGGTTTGACGGCTGATGTCCCGTCTGTATTTGTAACGCCCTATTTTTTTTGCTCTAACTTAAATTTTGGAGTATTTTTATTTTTGTGAATTTTTTTGAGAATTTATTTAAATTTATTTGGATTTATTCAAATAGGACTTTTTTTGAAAATAATTGAATAATGGAAAAGTTTTTGTAAAGTTTTATTGCAAATATTTTAATTGAGTTCCAAATATCTCAAAGTAATTTCTGAAATTTTTCTAGAATTTTTCTGCTATTTTAAAAGCTCCAAATGATTTAATTGAATTTCTAGAATTATTTTAAATGTGAAATGATTTTAAAATCAGTTGACGTGTCGCCGGCCCAACCGCGCCGAAACCCTAGCGTCGCCCGATCCGAGCCGTTCGATCCTGATCGGATGCCTATGAGTGAGCCACGTCGTCCGCGTGCATGCGCCTTCGGATCATCGCCGCACGAACGGCTGGGAGAGGGTCACGTCGGTCGCCTTCGCGAGATCACCGGAGCTAATGCCGCCGACCGTTTCCGCTCGTTTCGCCGCCTGTAGCGCGCACGTCGAGGCCCCTTATAGTGCACCGAGTAGCGCGTCTGACAGAGCTCCTTTCACGCGTCTTTTGACTCTCGCACGCAGCGCCGAGGCGCTTTAGAGACCACGGAGAGCTCGCCGTAGTTGTTCCTCTGCGCGCCATCGTTCTCCGCCGCTTGCTTCGCCGTCGCCGAGGTCACCAGCAGCATCGCCCGAGTCAAGCCGCGTCGAACGCGCTAGATCTTCTCGCCGGAACCACCGAACGCCGTCGACTACGTCGTCTTCCTCATCTCCGGCAAGCTTGCACCGCCGACGCCATCGCCGGACTCGAGCATCGCTGACCGCTCGGACCGCAAGGAGGGTAAGGATTGTGCCACGTCGCCCTTCTCTCGTTACATTTAGTTTGTGTATGCGTGCCGTTAGATCATTATGAGCGGTCCGGATTAACCCTAAGGTTTACACGTTAGTTGATCTTGATCGTTAGATCTAGAGCGAACGGCTTGGATTAGATCTAGTTTCGCGATATGTTTTTGTCTTAGCCGTTGGATCGTTAGTGAACGCGTGAGATTGTGCGCGAAGCGGTTGAATAGTAAACGGCTCGGTACCGTGGGCGTTGGATTTAGATCCGAACGGCGGTGTGAGTAGATCGGTGGCGCGGATCCGTGTCGTTCAAATTTGAACGTACGGCGGAGATGACGCCGCACCCCCATCGAATCACGTGCGGACGCGTGTGAGCGTTGACTGAGGGTGAGACCAGATCCGACCGTTGAATTCGGGCGCACCGTTGGATGCGTGACGCGTGGGGCGTGGAGCGGCGTCGCCGAATCAGCGGGGTGAGATCCGACCGATTGGATGAGCGAGCGGTCTGGATCTTGCCGCGTGTCGCGTCGGGATTGGCTGCGCATCGTCGCTGACGCCACGGCCTGCGTCACCCGGTGCATGAGCTCAGTGCTGCCGGTCCACGGTGGACCAGAGCCGAATCGTGGACCCAGCCCATGAACCGAAGCAACGTGGCGGCACTAGAGGCTGCCACGTGTCGTGCTGACGTCATAAATATGTTATATATAAAAATATTTTGGCCGAAATTCTTTTATGTGCTGACGTCATCATGATGCAATGCTGATGTCATAAATGCGAATTTTCAGTATAAAAATAATTGGGAAAAATCGGATTTCTTAATTTCTGTATTTTCAGATTTTATTCAAACTTCAAATGACTATAACTTTTGCATTTTAACTCGGATTTGGGTGATTCAAATTTCTAAAAATTCATAAAATTATGACCTATTTAATGATGAATTTTATTTGAATTTTTGAGGCCATTTAGTCCTCTGTATTAGATTTTTATTGTATATTTTGTTTGTCCGCGTAGACGCAAATTTGCCGGAAAGTTTCGAGGAAGAATTCGTCGCTCAAGACCAAGCTTCGGAACACGACCAGCAACTCTTTAAAGGCAAGTGATGCTTTGATCATTTTGATCCCAGGTTTTTAAAATGTAGTTTATGCTTTGAAACTATGCATGCTTATTTATTTAAAATGAATTTAAATTGATTTGGGATAATGTAGTTAATCAACCCATTTTGTTATGCCACCTTGAATTATTAATTGTATGCCCTAAATCATTGTCACCCTAAGTTTGATTATATTAGTTGGATGTTAATATTGTGCCAACACGGGAGGCTAGACCGTGAGTAGATGCTTAGCCTTGCAACGAGTCATGAATGATCTTTCAGAAAAATGCTACAAAATTGACTAATAGAATATTGAATGTATTTTGAAAGTGGTGTGATGATGCCACATAATGATATGGAAGTATGGTGACCTGTGTGGTTCCATATTGATGTTGAGTTATTGCTGGCATGTGTTGCACAATAATCAACTGGGTGGGAAATGATTTAGACTGGGGCAAGTGGCAAGAGGCTGTGTGCCAGGTGGGCCTGTGTGGCATTGGGTTGATGAGTGTTGTGAGTCTGTGTGCCACAATGGGCTGTGTGCCACTGTTGAGTGTTGGAAGTCTTGCCTTGGTCAGTTAAGGACTTCACCTTGCAAGCCTTTGATCTGAGTCACCCGTACAACCACATGTCTGATATGGGATGGACCTAGTTGACTAGGGTTCGATATCTTTCCTCCGATACCTCGGGGTGACAAGACACGTGGGTGTATCTGATGGGGAGCGCACGTGCTACGGCTTGGTGCCCATCCAACGGTGATTGGCCGGTCCTATACTTGGCTCTGTGTGAGGGAAGTGATAGTGAAGGCAATCTGGAGAGGTTCTTTGGTTAAGGTAGAGGTTCCTGAAAAGCTTTGTTGCGGACAATCACCTGTGTGGTGAGCGGCTGTATCTTGTGGGTAAAGTGTACAACCTCTGCAGAGTGTCAAAACTATTCGAATAGCCGCGCTCGCGGTATTGAGCATTGCTCGGGATTACTGATCAAGGGTAGATTTTCATAAACAAAATGTGGGAAGGGTGGGTGTGTGCCAAGTGTTAAAATGGCTATTAAGGTGTGTGCGAGAATCTTCGATGAAAAACCATTTGAAGAAATTAGTATTACTTATAACTGTTCCTTTGCTTTAATTTAAATAAGATATGGTTTAAAAATGTTTGTTGATGCAAAAGAACCATTTAAGCCCAACCTTTGGAATAAGCTTTGCATATAGTAATAGCGTTGCATCCTGTGCATTACTTGTTGAGTGCCTTGTGTACTCATCCCACCTTGCTTATCAACCCCAACATCGTGGAGGAGACTACACGGTTTGGGGAGGAGTACATTGAGGACCCGAGCAACTAGGGGGCAAGCCCAGTCGGTTGCCTGTGGCAAGATGAAGGCTTCCTCGACATTTGTTTATGTTCCGCTGCTATTTTCTTTTTCTCTTAATAATGTAAGCCCCGTGTGGCTGTCTTATCTGTAAGGAGACCATAAGGTCGTACAACTCGGTTTATATACATGTTTGCACTAATTATTCTTATATCTTCGTGAATGTCTGTGATGTGCAACCCTGTATGTCTGTGTATGCTAGCGTGATCCTGGACTGGCACAGAATACACAGAGGGTCCGGATCTGCAGGTTCGAGTCCCGACAGTAATCTTCAACGTGCAACGAGGATTTGGAGTATTCACGCCAGTTTGTACGGCCTCAAACTGCAGGAGTATATTCATCCGTATGATCACAGCGGCTCAATATTCATTAGAACAGCTCTTAATTTAGTTGAGGTACATTTAGTACAACTATAATGCATGTATTTCATATAGAGAAAATTGATGATTTGCTCCAAATTTGAGAGGCCACTGCCAAAATCCTCTCCATTACATTAGCACAGTTAAAATGCCCAAAAGTTGAGAGGCCCCCTTTTCCATTTTAAATCAATTTCTGAATAGTTTTCTTCACAAATGACCGACATGCCCCTCCCCTTCCCTTCCACTCCTCTCCTCCCAATGGCCACCACCGCCTCCCTCCTCGCCCCCCAAGCCAGAGCGACTGCGAGGGCTCCCTAGACATCACCTCTCTGCCGACGAGCTTGTTCACCGCGCCGCATGCCACTAGAGTGGCCTCGACGACAGCCCTTTCTGGCAGATCTCACGTGTCACCGGCGTTGATTGGTGACTTGGCGAGATTGAGTGTGAGTGGTTGCACCAGTGTGGGAGTGAGTCTAGATGGCCACCCACGACCGTGATGAGGACAACCCTCTTCCTGTTGGAGATATTCCATAGAGGTAATCATAGAGATGATTATATTTCCTTATGTTCACGATTTATTATCTTGTTCCTCGAATAATATCATTATTATTTATTAGCATGTATGTGACTTTGAAAGACCATATGAATGTTTATCCATATTTGTGATGAGTTATTGACAGTGTTTGAGCATGTGGTGCTCAAGTCTAAGTTTGTTTGAATTTCATTTCAAATTTGATGTAATTTGAGGTGCTGTCAGGTCAGAGCAGCACTACTGGCCTGGGATGGCGGTAGTGCCGGTCCTGTGGAGCTACCGGCCTGGGTGCAGTAGTCTTTTTCTAGAGAGGGGTCTCTTGGGTGTTTCTAGGGCAAGCGGTACTACCGGCCATCTGGGAGTGGTAGTGTTGGGGGTACGGTACTACCGGCCCTGGGTGACGATAGTGCCGACTTTACTACGACTTGAGCTTAACGTGTGCATTAATTATTGATTAATACATAATATTGTGAACAATGCTATGCGATGTGTTTCTTGTCTGTGTTGGTTGCAGGACTCTGGGGCACGTCATGCTGTGGAGAAGGCGAGATCGGGACTAGGCTAGGAGAGCTAAGGTCTAGAACAGTCAAGGGACGCCGAAAGATGATTGAGACCAGGAAGTAGTTGCAAGCCGGGAAGACAAGGAACCGGAGCGTGATGCACTGGTGATGGACATGGCGGGAAACGGCATGGACCGAGACTAGGCTCAGGGAGGAGTTGAGGTCCAGAACGGTCAAGGAAACCAATGCCGCCATGGTGAAGCGGAAAAGGACACACGGCAGTCAAGTGACTCGGGCCCGTTTGCAAGCGAGGATGGTTCGAGGGAGTCTGGACACGTGAGAGGCTTGGCAGCAAGTCATTGAGGCCACATGAAAAGCGTGAAGTATTGGCGATGCTTCAAGAAAAAGGAAGATCGATCATTAGGGCAAATTGATAATTTGTCCAATACCAACGGTCGAGGCGGTTTAGAAAGTCGCAGTGGTGACCTAAGTGGTTTAGATCACGTCAAAGTGGAGTTGGACGCAAATTCAGGCTCGTGGAGCGGATTTGGCGTCAACGCAATGACTGCTTTGAGAAGCGTGCTTATGTGAGTGGAAAACCCGTTAAGAGTGTTGGGTTTCGGGTTAGCCCATGTAAATATAGATGGTATCCATTTGTAGTGTCCAGATTTAGGGTTAGGGTTGTCTTCACTATCTAAGGATATATGGTGGGAGGAGAGACTTGAGATCTTAGAATTAGACTTGGTCACTAGGAGTTTTAGGTTTCTCACAAGATTTTGTATTCTTGTGTTGTTTGTGTGTGTTCCTTGAGAGCTTTGCCTTCAGGCGAGAGGATTTGTAAAACTCTCTTCTTGATCTGAATGCAAATCATTTCTTTGCTCAAGTGTTTGCCTCAAGTTTTGATCTTCTTTGCTCTTGATCTTTTCTTGTGGTTTTTTCTTGCTTGATCTCATGCTGCTAAGGATGTATCCTCTGTAGATCATCTTCTCAATCATCTAGGCAAGCTTCTTCTTGATCAACCAAGTTTCTACAAGAAACCAGTTTTTGAGTTGAGAAGGAAATTCTTGAGGTAGATCTTGATCATGTTGGTTTGGGGGATCTTTCTTGAGTGTTCTTACTTGCTATGACATGAGAGAGACCATCTAAGATCATCTTGACCATTAAATCCCCACGAGCAAGCACAGTGTGAAGATTTGAGTTTTGACCCGATTTTTGTGCACTCTTCCTTGATCTGGAAAAAGGTCAGAACTTTAGCATCAATCCTTGCGATTGAAGGTTGGAATAGGTTCCTAACATCTATAGGAAGGTGTCTACAAAGTTTCACTGAGTTTGGATCAACCGATCAAAAGTTACACGAATTTTTGACCTTGAACTCGTGCTGATTTCTATTGTTCATCCGTCACTACCGCTACAGTACCTGGTAGTACCGGGGGTATTGTTCATCTCGGCACTACCGGCCTCTATAGCGTGGTATGCCGCCCTAGAGCTAATTTTTCAGGAGATCTTCCACTCTTCTGATGTTTTGGGAGGTTTTGGTTGGATCCTTTAGGGTAAAATTTGTTTGTGATCATTCACCCCCCCCCCTCTGATCGCCATTTTCGGTCATTCATACTTGTTTGTGAAACTCTATATATGACCTTGTGATGATTATTCTAAAAGTGACCCCTAGTCGATAGACATACGAGGAGAGACATGAATAGACTAGCATATATATTGGTTGATGACCATGTTTCACAGGTCATGAATATGGAGATATAAAACCAATAATATGGACATATGTTAGAGAACATAGAGTTGGATCAACCCATGACATTGCAAGAGCGTTGTAATCTTACTTATTATCAATTGGTCTCATATACAATGTGCATGCTATATCCTTAGACTTGAGGTTGACGCATGTACTTGAGATGTGTAATGACTTACTTAGAGGTTGTCAAACGCTACTCTGTAACTAAGTAGTTATAAAGGTGGCTTTCGGGTTTTTCGTAAAGCATGCTGCGAGTCATGATCAATCAAGATAGGATTTACCCCACCATACAACAGGAGAGATATCTCTTGACCTATCGTGTGGTCGGATTCTGGAAATACATGGCCATGCTACTCGCAGTTAAAGAGTTAACCGTTGTCGAAAATTCCGAGTCACGTAATCGAGAAAGAGTGGTCGAGCTAACAAAATAAGGATGACATATACTCGTTTTGAGTTTGACCGATATCATGAGGCAAAGGAAAACGCATATAACTAAGCATTGTTAAGATTCGTCCGATGTGATCTTTACAAATACTCGGGAGTCGACACGTCCTGCTAGGGATCGCTACCGATTAATGGTCGAGTAAGAGTACGCGGACCATGTCCAAGTATACATGAACCTATAGGGTCGCACGTTTGAAGGGTTGTGACTTAATTCGGATAGTGATCCAAATTCTGATAGACTTTGAGTTCCTAAGGGGCCTTCAATATAGAGATTCATTGTGGGGTGTCTATATAAAGGGAGGGGGTGGTGTCTTTAGGGTTAGAGTAACATAGGAATTCGGAATTCCTGAAACCCTAGCCGTCACACCTCCTTCACCCAAAATCACGCAGCCGACGCTAGTACTCTGGTGTGTGGCGTTTCTATCCCGTATGTGTGGATACCTTGGAGGCGTTG
Source organism: Otatea glauca (assembly GCA_036346275.1). Classification (NCBI taxonomy): domain Eukaryota; kingdom Viridiplantae; phylum Streptophyta; class Magnoliopsida; order Poales; family Poaceae; genus Otatea; species Otatea glauca. The sequence goes on from CM070721.1 coordinate 51,882,731, forward strand.
TTACGAGACTTCAATGCTAGAACGATCCGCAACCTGTGACGGTCACGATGAGCTATTAGAGGAGTCACGAGGCTAGTACGATTACAATAGACTAACATGCTACATCGACTCTACTTACGCTATGGGTCTGCGCGTCTAGTGGTAATTCTGTGATCTATAACTTGCAGTGCTTCCTTGCTTAAGCGGTAGAAAATTTTGATTTATGCTAGAGTAGCCTACCTTTTCCCCTTCACTTCCTCCCCCCTTCGGCACCCTCCTCTTGCTCTCCCTCCCTAGCAACAACCTCTCCGGCCCTTGATGTGTAATATCTCGACCCGTTAATGTGAAGACCAATGTAGACCGGTGGTGGAATTAGTCCCATATTGCTTGTATAAAGTGAGTTATAGTAGTATATCATACCTGTTGGGTCCAAACATAACACCTCCGGATTAACCCTTTTACACGAAGCTAGAACGAAAGTGTAAGTGAGGTACTATGCATACGTGAGCCCGCCCTGAGGTGGCTTGGTTTTTGAGCGAATTTGGGCCAGGGTATCACATGATATCTTCGCCAACACAGTGGTGGGCGGGCCAGCGATGAGGAAGAAGCTAGACCACCTTGGCATCCATGCCAACTCCCTTCGCCTCCTTCGTCGTCAATGGGGGGGGGGGCTGTGAAGCCCGATCGATGAGCCCACCTAAGGTGACGACAGTGTGCAGAGGGTGCGGTGGCGATTGGTATGGCTTGAGTGGGCCAGAGTAGGGCTGGACGCCGATGGCACGACGGCAGGCCAATCAGGCTGATTTGGAGAAGAAAGAGGAGAGGGAGATGAGAAGAAAGAAGGAAGGGGTAGTTTGGTCATTTCAAGTCAGATTTAGAGCCCAAGGAATAAAAACGGTTAACAATTTAGAAAAGGCAAATCGTTAATAGCCACTCCAACTTTGGGATAGGGCATTTTGACAATAGTTCATCAACTTTGAGGCAAATGATCAATTTCTATTTTAGAATACGTACAAACACGTTTCATTCAACATTTACGTATAACTCTAAGGAGATAAGAACAATGATAATGCATTTTACCGATAAACACGAAAAAGACAAAAGAAATGTGCACATTACTTAATAAATTTTACTTCTATCTCAATGCATCAGCTGATATACCATTCAAAACTTACATCATTTCGCCGTATAAGCTAAACATGCATGGTGGATCCTTTGCATTGGAGGTCAAAATGCAGGGGTGTTACGGTGTCGTGCGTCGGTGGTGTGTCCTGTCATCCAATGAAAATCTAATTATCTGAATCTACTGCCACAGAACCATCTCACTACATGCTTGAAATGAAGCTGCATTGCTAAAACAATGCCCTTTCAGAGACGGTCTTAACCTTCAAATTTAAATTTTGGTTTCGTTTGCTTGCGAGAGAAATGTGTTAGAAATCGACAAGACAAATAATGGACATAATCAAAGGACAAGAAACAGTGAAATTTAACGTGAAAAACTCTCGCGGCAAAATCATGAGCGCACGATTGACGATATCACTATATAAGGAGAGTTACAAAGCTGGAGATCTTACAATAAGTCGTCTACGCAATCTCATAAAGCTACAAGGGTATATAAGAGGTACAAAAATGACTCAGGATCGATAAGAAAACAAATTCGAAGGGATAAGACCGATTTCCAATAGCTGATTTCAATGGCCGAGCCTATCTGCTTTCCGCCACAAACAGCCTAATTTCCTTCGACAACCAGAATTCAGATCACATAATCAACAAAATACAGGGCTTTCACCGTAAACTTTTGCTTGCAACCGTGGAGAATGGATGGTTCGGTCCCTAAACAAGATGCGTTACCAGCCGTAAAAACGGGTCTTCTTCTCTACTGGTGTACGAGACGACCCAAGAGTCTTTAACATGCAAAGAGATCTCATTGGCATATAATCTTTCGAAATAAGATCCTTGCCAAATCAGCCTAATCCGTTGCCTGTTACTCTAATGATATCTGGCATTCCCCGATGCAAGACGAACACATGCGTTCTCACCAAATCCACTCAAAGCTTTCAGTTGTCTTTACGCGCCAATGGCCGGTTTGCCGGTAACGTTTGGATTGGATCGATCCAGAACTACTCAAACCAGTTTTGACCCCAGCACCGATCGCGCATGCGTTGTAGTACTCCACTAGCCTACCTTTTTTCTTGTAAAAGGTGGCAATTGAGACTTGAGAGTTGAGAGAGCCCAACTCCAAGCTGATCTACTCGATTGACTCGTAGCATGGAAGTTTGGTACACTCCAAGTTAGACCAATCATGGGTTGTGGAATCTTTTGTAATCTTTTGTAAGATCAATCTGCTATTGCAATCTTTTGTAAGAGAAAGCCCGGAAGATTAATTTCCCAACTTGGCTAGCAAAATCTCTTCCTACCACCTCGCGCTTTTATTTTTGAAATAATTCTATTGTGTCCTTTTTAATTCTTGTCCGAGTCGAGAAATCAACCCCAGCTCCAAAGCTTAACATCTGATACCCTTTAACTATCAAAACTGGGCAAATCACCCTTCGCCCAAAACCACTGTAGGTTTTTGGTTGGTTTTTGGTGATGTGGTATCCTAATAAGCTTGGAAACGCTGACATGACATACAATCAGCTCAATGAGATTAAGTTAGCAAATCATCTCACCTACTTTTCGCCCAAAAAAAAAATATCATGTGCCATGTATATGTTTCCTTTTCAGTAAGATGTATGTATAGCCGATTAGGAGGTGATTCAATGTTGATGTAGCCGCCTAGCTACACAGAAAAAACTAGTGAAACCACCGGCGAAACCAGCCTAGAAGTGAAAAGTTTAGAGAGTCCAAGAATACCAAATACCCGATTATGTAGCTGGCGGTTGATTTCCGAACTCGGTAAAGTCTTGAGGGTTTTGCTCCATTCGCTACTGTGGCAGCCAAGGTATAAGCGTCCGAGTGCATTTTATGGGGGAGAACCAAATTGCTCTCTGTCAGTAGGTGAGCAGGAGCAGGGCAATGGCATATATTACCCGGCCCGATACGCGGCGGCGTCGTCCTGCCCTGCCTTGTCTTCCGCACCGCCCCTGGCGCCTACTACGGCTCGCGCATCGCCATCGGCATAACTACGCGAGCATCGCTCCAATTCCTTCCCAACCGCTACCCACCTCCATCCCTGTGCAGCACCAATTCCGCCGCTTTCTCCTGCCATTATAATGGCACTTTTAATATTGTCTCTTAGAATTCTAACTCACTTAGATTTTAAAGACAACACTAAAAGACAATCTTCAGTAGTTCGTCTTTAAAATCATTCCTCTTCATCATATTTTTCCTCTCACACTCCATCACTTTTTGCCTTGGTTTGTGTGATTAGTTTGTCTCTTGCATAAGAGATAGTATATTCTCTTTCCTCACCTCCTCTCTCCTCTATATAGGATTTTGCTGACATGGTATAACTAAGAAACAGATGAAGTGACACTATTGAAGATGCTCTAAGAGAGATTCGTATTCGCCTACAACGAGATAGGGTCCAAACGTATTTGAACAAGTAGGACGAGGAGTCCTGTTATATCTCAATACTTCCCCTTTGATGAATATTGCGTAATCCACATGTCTCATTAAAACTCCTAAAAACTCAGTGGAAAAAAGAGAAAGAGAAAAGAGTACATTGCACTCGCACACTACGTTACACTAGTTGCCTCATTAAAAATCTTCATGTGAGAAAAATTTAGAAAAACTCACTAAGCGAAAACGAGTGCAATTTATAGTCTTCTAGATTAATGTAATATCTTTAGGATCAAGCAAAGGGTCACAGTTCAGGGATTTACTCTCCTGAACTCTACATATCTCTAAGTCGTCTCATTTCAATGCCATGAACGCGTATTTGGAAACTGGATGTTGAAAAAACTTAGTGAATAAATGAGCTAGATTTTTATATGACTTAGTTTGCAAGATCTTTACCTCACCATTCTTCTGGAGTTCGTGCGGATAGAAAAGTTTAAGGGTAATATGCTTTGTAATATTGCTTTTTACATAACCCATTTGTATTTATGCAACACAAGCGGCATTATCTTTATAGATAATTGTGGAGTTATCGAGACAGTGTTACTGTCATATGACTTCTTGATATGGTTAACCACACGTTTTAGCCAAACACATTCACATGAGGTTTCATATAATGATATAATCTTTGAGTGGTTGGTAGAGATAGCTACCAAGGTCTGTTTAAAGACCGTTAAGAAATGGTTGTACTATCATAGAGAAATACAAACCTAGTGTGGGATTTGACACTATGGGATCAGACAGATAGCCCGCATCTGTATATCCTACTATGGTCGAGTCTTGGTCCTTTCGATAAAATAAGCCAAGATCATGTGTACCTTAGAGGTATCTGAATAAAGTCTTGATACTAGCCCAATGCTTTCTGGTTAAAGCTGTACTATGTCTAGCTAGCAAATTGACTGCGAATGCAACATCAGGCCTGGTGCAATTTGCAAGATACATAAGTGCCCTTATGACGCTTAAGTATGGAACTTCAGATTCTAAGACTTTCTCATTTTTCATCATCGGTCTGAATAGGTCTTTATCTATTTTAAGGGATCTTACTATCATGGGGTCTTTAAATGATGAGATTTATCTAAATTGAATTTTTTCAATACCTTCTTGGTATAGGTAGACCGGTGTACAAATATTCTTTCTGAGAAATGCTCTAACTGCAGGTCTAAGCAATATTTGTTTTTATCCAAATCCTTCATCTCAAACTCCGTCATATGGTAAGAATTTGCTTCCTTTATATCATTTGTGGTCCGATGATATTTAGATCATTGACATAGGTTGAGATGATACAGAATTCATTCTAGGACTTCTTTATGAATACACAGGGATAATCATTATTGGAGTATCCTTCCTTCAGGAGGAGCTCATTAAGTCGGTTGTATCACATTCTCCTCGGTTGTATCACATTCTCCCTGATTGTTTTGATCTGTATAGCGACATTTGTAGTTTGACACTATACATTTTGCGATTACTTTTATTAGGATATAGAATTTTAACTCTTTCAGGGACTCTCATATAAATATCTGTATCTAGTGACCCGTATAAATATACGATCACTAAATCCATCAATTGTGTTGATAAGTTAAAGCTAATTACCATTGATATCAAATATCATAACAATATTCCACTCGTTACAGGAGAGTAAGTTTCATCGTAATCGACACCAAGTCTCTGTATGAACCCATGTGCTACACGACTCGCTTTATATCTCACCACTACTTGTTTTCATTTATCTTACGTATGAAAACCCATTTGGATCGTGAAGGAAATACTTTAGAAGGTGTTCAGTCAACGGAACTGAATACTTTCCTTTTGTTAAATGAGGGTAATTCTACCTCAACTGCTTCTTTCCATTTAACCCAATCTGAGCGCTTCTGACACTCTGCCATTTACTTCAGTTCTGGATTCACATAAAGAATTTTAGCAATTTTTTAGGCAAAACATATATTGACAACTGTAGTCTTTCTTTTACACAACTTTCCTAAATCCACATAATTAGGGTATATTTCTTCATTAATTTCTTCCAACTCCTCGTGATTTTCCACAACGATAGAGTCTGGGTATTTCAACTTCCCAGTGTTAGATTGTGCGTGCAAATATTCTATGGGGTTACCACCTTTAGGATGACTCATTTCAGGGATTTTCTCAACATCAGGTTAAGCTTCTTTCACTATTTTGGAGAGTATTCTCACTTGTTCGGTTCTTTGTTTCTGTGGACGCCTCTGTGGAATTGAGTTCCCGTGCCTAGAGATCTCCCCTTATTATGAGGGGTAAGAGTAGGTTTAATATCCTTCTAGGGTATTTCCACTATTTTCAATTGTTTACTGCATGTATATGAGATTTTATCACTCCTTTATGATCAGTGAAGGTATCTGCCAAATTATTAGCTATTGGTTACAGATTTATTATTCTTCAAACTTTAAGTCCAGATTATTTAGTGCGTGAGTTTAAGGACTGAATGATTGAGATATTCTATTCAATTTCATGGTATTTTTAGTGTGGTACTTATCTCCCCTAATACCGAGAAATTGTCCTTAATAAAGATATAGTCAATGTATTGAGCTGTATATAGATCTCCTGTCATAGACTATAGGTATTTAATAATTAATAGAGATTCATTACCTACATAGATCTCCAACTTCCATTGAGGGCCCATGGATGTGCGTTGTGGTGGTGATATTGGCACGTATAAAGTACAACAAAATTTTCACGGATTACAAGTACTTGGTTATTTCCCACGCACTATCTATAAAGGAAAATTTTCATAGTATACGATTAGTCTGAGTTGAATTAATACAGTAGCGTACAACACTGCATAGCCCCAACAATTAGTGGGTAGCCTACAATCCTTCAAGAGTGGCCCAGCAATAATTTTTTCTTTTAATTAATGATTCTGCAAGGCTATTATATTAGTGGACATAAGGTATTAAATATTCTACATTAATACCTAGAGCCATACAATAATCATTAAATATTTTTGAGGTAAACTTGTCAGCATTATCCATTTGGATGAACTCGATCATTTCTTCTGTAAAGGAGGCTCTTAATATAATAATTTTGGTAATTAATTTAGCAAAAATATGGCTCCGAGTAGATAATAGACATACATAGGATCATCTTGTAAAAGCATCTATAAGTATCATAAAGTATTTGAAGGGGCCGACAGGGTCTCTATATATCCACAAATATCACCTTAAATTCTCTCCAGTAATTTCGGTGATTCTTCCCTAACTTTTAGATAATAAGGTCTAATTATGAGTTTTCCTTTAGCACAAGCAGGGCATAAGATTTTTTCGATCTAGGAAAGTTAATACTTTTAATGCTATGGTTAGCAGAATTATTGATTATTTTTCTCATAATGTTCAACCTAGGATGACTCAGTCGATTATACCAAATCTTAAATATTTGTAGGTTTTTAAGTATAACTTTCATCGCAATATTTAAGATCCTACTATTAAAAAAATCTATTTTAAGTGTGGATATGGACATATATGTCTTTTAAGATATATTGCAGTGTAAATATTTAAGATCCTACCATTAAAAAAAACGAGTTTGAATAGACTTCTACGCAACTTGCATTGGACTTAGGAAAAATTGAGGCCGAGCGAACCAGTTAAGACTATTACCGATGAGCCCATAGGGGCAGTATAGTATATAGGATATAATCATATAACATACTTAGCGTTGCTTTACCATCTTGTGTATTACTCCCTTCCTCCAAATTTACAAGGTGTATTTTTTGAATAATCTTATCTATAAATAAATAGTATATTTCATATTTGAATGCACAATTAATGTAAAATTCCCTCTATACCCTTAATAAATATCCATCTTTAATTTATATTCTTTATATGTATGTATTGAATATATTGCTTAGTGATAATAATTAGGGGTAATCTAGTTATTTTTAATATCTCATTGGTCTATATATATCAGGAAGGAATATGTCTTATAATATTGGACAGAGGGAGTAGCATATTTATTTTCAATATATTCATGAAATAAACCTAATGTAATTCAAATTTAAGTCTTTATTAGAGCCACGTTCCCACAAATCCCCATTGGCGATGGGGACGATGTCGACCATTAATCGTCGATATTACAAGGAAAAGAGGAAGCGACAAACTCGAGATTACTACTCTATGCATATTAATTGCTAGAAAGCATTATAGAGGATGTTCAATGATCATGAAGAACAATTAATGTGCATCATAATACGAGCATAATGGCGAGGTAATAGGTGGCAGGGCACGTACGCTCGATTTTGTATAATTAACCATGCAACTAAAAGAGTTGGCGATACATGTCATGCATTTTCAGGGACACTTTCCTTGGAAGGTGAAATTTCCATTAGTAATTCTAGACACATCGTTATCGTCTTGTGCATACATGTGGAAGACAAAATCACGTGAGTGATCTCATGATCATAAGAAACTTTATCAGAAAAAAAAAGAAATAAATAAATAATTGCACTGATTAAGATCAATAGCCAGCTTGTTTAGTTGCATTAAAAGAGAATATTTCAGATGCGTGCTTGCACCAGCCTTATGCTTGGACAACATGCATGTTCAAATCAAGATGCGTATATAGCTACGCCGTGGAATAGTACCGGCAACTAAGCTAGCAATTGTTACCAAGAGACATAAACTACATGGTAACAACCAACAACATTAGCAACTAGCAAGTATGCTGACTGGATTATTTGGCGCCCAGCTTCGGCACGTCAGTGCAATTATGGCTGGCGCTGACCACCTGACGCCACGGGTAAGATGGCACTTAGCTCAGCTGCAATTGAGCAAAGAGTTATCGCTGGAATTAGTTTTTTATTAGGCTATTTCTGAAAAATAGAATAGAATAAGAGCCAAAATAAAAAAAAAAATCGGTGGGCCCACGATGCCACGTCGGTTTCACTCGCCGGTGGCACACGAGCCTCGCGGAGTCGCGGGTACCGCTTCGATCGAGCCTTGTCCACGGTCAGGATGCAACAGATCGACGCCGCCGTATCACCGCCCCGCCACGTGCGCCGGGGTCCAGACCAGCACGTCACACGTCTGTCCTACTGGCACGGCCCGCTTCGGTGGGACCGCCTCGTCAGCGAAAAAGAACTCAACCACGAAATGGTTGTAGACTAATTTTTTTTGGTAAATTTGGTCTCGTATGACAAAAATTACATCTTATTAAGTGTATAAGAACGGGCTGTCTCCTGTCGTGCTATGGAACAAAAACTCATTGTAAGAGGCTAGTTTTGGAGAGAGAAAAAAATAAATGAATGGCTACTTGAGTACTCATTCTGATTCTAAATAATTATAATTTTGAACATCGACTCGATCTTTAAAATTCAACTGTGATCACTAATTTCTATTGCAATATATTTTAAAATTCAATAAAAATATAATATTATGAAAGTACATTTCCAGATAAATCTACACATATAATTCATAAATCCAATTTAAATATTTAGAAAAATTATAGATAGCTAAAATTTAAAAGTTTAACTGCATATATTTTTAAAATAACTTTTTTTTTACCGGAGGGAGTAAAAACTTCAGCGAAAAACTAGGTCCAAGTGTCCAACCCAGGGAAAAACAGTAGTGGCACTGGCCCTGTAGTACACTAATAACTCCTTTTTTGACTGCCAAGTGCCAACTAAGAGTATAGTACTAGTAGTAGTGTCCACCCCTACAAGTTTGGCTGGCAAGCACCCGCACTCGTTCCTCGATCGTCCATGGCAACTTGCCTCCCTCTCACGCTGACGCCTTCCTTCTTCTACCTCCCAATGACCCACTAATCTCTCTCTCTCTCTCTCTCTCAAGCATCGTCATTGCGCCATTCTACCTCGCTTCTCGGCCATTGGCGCTACAGTACAATGGCTTCCTCCTCATCCTTGCACAGAACCGGCACTCTGCTTCTCCTGCTCCTCCTATGCATTTCTTCCACCTTGGTGAACTCCCAGCCGCTAGCGTCCTCGCAGGCCAAGACGCTCCTCCAGGTGCGCCGCGTGCTCTGCTACCCACCCGCGCTCGCGGCCCTCCCTGCGGCGCCCGACCCCTGCGCGCTGCCGCCCACACCGGCGCTCACCGTAGCCTGCGCCGGCGGCCAGGTCACGGCGCTCTCCGTGCGGGGCGACCGCGAGCCCGACCCGGCGTGGCGCACCGCGCTGCCCTCCAACTTCTCCGCCGACGCGCTTTTCACCACGCTCACCAGGCTCCCGGCGCTCTCGCGCCTCGAGCTCGTCGCGCTCGGCGTCTGGGGCCCGCTCCCGGGGCACAAGCTCCGCCGCCTCCAGGCGCTGCAGGTGCTCAACCTCAGCTCCAACTACCTCTACGGCGCCGTCCCCGAGCAGGTCTCGCGCATGTACTCACTCCAGAGCCTCGTGCTGTCCGGGAACCACCTCAACGGCACCGTACCGTCCCTGTCCGGGCTCGCGTTCCTCGAGGAGCTCGACATGGCGCGCAACAGGCTCGGCCCGGCGTTCCCGCAGGTGGGGAATGCGATGGTGAGGCTGGTCCTGGCCGACAACAACTTCACCGGGGCGATTCCGGCGCAGGTGAACTCTCTGGGGCTGCTCCAGTTCTTGGACGTGTCCGGGAACCGTCTCCAGGGGTGGATCCCTTCCTCCATCTTCGCTCTCCCCGCGCTGCGGTACATCAACCTGTCGCGCAACCAGCTCGCCGGGCAGCTTCCGGCGACCACGGCATGCGCGGAGGCGCTGGAGTTCATCGACGTCTCGGCCAACCTGCTCACCGGGGCGCGACCCGCGTGCATGAGGGCCAACTCGTCGGCGCGCACGGTTCTCGACGCGGGCAATTGCTTCGCCGACGCGAAGCTGCAGCGGCCGAGCACGTTTTGCAATCCCGGGGCGCTGGCCGCCGTGCTCCCACCGCCGTTGGTGAACGGAGACGAGCAGGGCAGGGGAAAGGGCGGCGAGGTGGGTATGGTTCTTGGCTTTGTGGGCGGCGTTGTGGGAGGCGCATTGCTGGTTGCACTGGTGATGGTGATGGTGCTGAGGAGGGCGAGGAGGCAGCATCCGGAGGTGAGCGTCTTGCCCAAGTCGCCGGTGGTGACGCCGGCGAAGAAGGCGGGCGATGGCAAGGCTCTGGCTAAAGTGACCCAGAGGATTATTACTCCCGCCGATAAGAGTAAGAGGACAAATGCATTTGCATAATTTCATTGCTTGCTTCATTTCATTTTTTTTTTGTTTATGTGCTTAAATTGGCAAGCATGTTTGTAGTCTCAGTTCATCCTTGGACACAAGATTTTGGGCAACTAATTAGAAATAAAAGAGTAATCTATGATTGGTAGTACAAAGGGGCCATTAGAGAATTGAAGCATTACTAGTTTTGAAGAACTGTTGCTTTAATTTTCTTCTGCATTTTTCTTCTTTTGTGAATAAAGTCTACTGACTTTGATCAAATAAGTAGGAAGCTTTGCGTATGGTGGCTAGTGTAGATCTTACTCAGACGAGTTTTGAACATGGGATGGATCTTTATTCCTTACTTCAAAGAAGACTTGGAGAAAGTAAAAGCTGAAAAGTCAATCAACCGAATGGGAAAAATAAAAACAGTGAGCAGAATTGCCTAGTGATCTGTAAACAATTAGCAAGGTATCCTTTTGAGATGTTGTGTCTCTTGCGTAACATGATCTCCATTTTCACAGGGCATGCGTCACAAGCTGCAAGGGTGAATACACTGGAAGTACCAGCGTACCGTGTGTATACGCTGGAGGAGCTTCAAGAAGCAACAAACAACTTTGACTCGTCCAGCTTGATCAAGAATACTCCTCTTGCACAGGTATACATTAATGGAACCCTTTTAGCTTCAATGGGGAAAAGGAAAACAACGAATGTGCAAATAAATGTTCCACTGTTCATAGTAAAGGGTTTACTTCCTTCGAAAATGGTTGTGCACTTCAGAAGTTCATCATACAGACCATATGGTCCGTCTCAAAAAACAAAATGAAGATAATATGGTCATGCACATGTCTCTTCCTTCAATTCCTCGTAGTAAAGTTTACCTTAAACATATTGAGCTCCGCTAGTATTCAGATGGGATCTTGTCAAATGGTCACTGAAGCATCTCCACTCATAGTTAGAGTAGAACTGTGGGCTGCCAAATGTCAATTGTTGTCCTGTTATGTTAGTCGCATTTGGTTCACCACTTTATATATTTGATAAACAAAGACTTTCCATCTCAAAAGAAAAAAAAAGACTTTGTGTTATAAAAATGCACAACAAAAATAGATGACAAAAGGAATAGGAGACATGGATTTAATGTGGAAAACCCTTCTGAAAAAAACCACGGACACACAAAGGTGAAAATCACTATATAAGGAGAGATATTACAAGCACGGGGAACTTCGGTGCTCCTAAATTGTGCAACTACAGGGTTACATATAGGCTAGGGAACAAGAGTCCAGATTGGAGAAGGAAACCTAATCAGAGTTGGATACGTCGGCTGTTGCCTCGTCTGACACGGCTTGGCGCATGTGCCGCTCGGTGCCACGTCTAGTACAATATCTGACACGGACATGACGATGGATTCAGATCACATTTTAACAATCTCCACCTTGAGATGAATTCACTCTTGTAGCCGAAATATCAAAATCTCCTCCAAATGTCTTTATCAACAAACTTTGTGCCTCAAAAGTACATCGGACTAATCTTCAACAAAAAAGCCTGCAAGTCTCTTATCCAAACGCTTTTTGTGAAGCCAAATTGAGCAAACCACCAACAGGTCTAAACACACAGCTATCAACAAAGCAGACAAAAAAATTTAGGTCTTTTAACAATTCATAACCCTAGCAAAAGTCTAAGTTTGTGTAACTGACCTCTTGAAACAAATAATCATTGTCGAACGGCATAAGCCAACACATCACCTGTGGTGCTGGATGGATAGTGAAGAACCCATACATGGAATCTGACATGCTCCACATGGAACACGAAACTTGGCAAATAACACTCACTTTAAAAGCAACTTGCATGTGTGGCCATTATGCACATCAAACTGCCGACTTCAAAGGTAACTAAATTCCATAACATGGTTGAAATTGCCGCTGTAAAATTGTTTAGATGAAAGGGACTCTTGTACTGTCAATGGAGTATAAACTGCTTTAGACGCCTCATATTGAGCTATGACGACTGGACAAACGTTGTAGTATCCATGAAAACAAACTCCTTCCACTTAAATCCTTCATCTCAAATTGAGATTGGAGCAAACCTTCACTTTCAAACAGCAAAACTCCGAAGAGTGTTTTGCTAGCTACCACTAGGGTGTCATTGAATCTTTTGAAGAATTTTTTTTAAAAAAAAATTGACCAAGAGCTCTAACATTCATTATAGAAGAAAGAATAATAGACGAGCTACACACGCACACCCGTGCAGCACTCGCCTCCTCGCGTGCGCCTGGGTCGAGCTACGCTTGAACGCGGGTGGGTGGATTGAGCTTCGCTCACTCCAGCCAATCGGGCCCAAAAGGGATCGAATTTGCAACATATCCAAATGGTGATTGAAACACCAACTTCAGTTGTCCCCACAACCGACATTGATTTTTTTTCAAAGCCACCTCGATCAAACATAGCTCAAATTAACTCAATTGCAGTGTTGTGCTGAAGGTTGGCAACTCCAATTTAAACTCCACATGTGCGGCAGTGGATCTTGCCGCACAACTCGTAGGAGACAATAGATCGTTGAAATCACAATGATTAATCCTACATGGATGCTATCAATAATAGGCACAATAACCTGAATTGCAATGAACTCCACCTCTATCAAAAAAACATGCGGAGCTGACGAACAGCCTCTTGATGGAAGGCGTCGATCGACTGAGGTGGAATGTTGTCAACAGAGGTAGCTTAGGATGACCCCAGTGTATGCTGCTGGGCAGCATGGGCAATGGTGTTGCAGAACCAACGCTGGAACAGTTGCCAGGGTAGAGCGCAGGTTGACGCTCAAGATGACACGAGTAGGCACCGAGTCGGAGTTCAGTCATGGGAAGAAGTTGAGGTGAGTCGAAATCGCCGAGTTAATGCTGCTAAAAGTGTGAGGAAATTGATGGCTGCAACAAATCTTTGGTACACTTCGCATGTGCGTGTAGCATTCTAGGCCAAAAATTGGCTTTTGCCTTCACTGACGCCTAGGTTTGATGTGACCTTAGAAGCTTCATGGTAGGCTTCATCAAGTCCGTGTAGCAATTGAAGCCGAAATCGAGTTTTTCTTGCCGAGGTCTGCTCATCATCGGATTCAACGCTATAGCCAACTTCATCCTTTCTCTGACACGGATGCACACATCAATTATTTTTGTTTTTTCTCTCTGCATCGGACGTAGGCCCTAGAAACAAATTGATGTCTGCATTTTTTTTTCCCGATTCTAGTGCTTGGAAGTGCCATGCGTCTCCTCTTTTTGTGCAGTGGAACAACAAATATGGAAGTGTCTTACAGGAAATTAATTTGCTGCTTCAATTTGTTCCGACTTCAGGACGTGGCTTCAACTCAGATTGAATCCATTGCCCTGGCTGATTCGATGTTGCTTAGTTCCTTGATTCGACGAGTCGCCTTCGCCTAGGACGCGAGTTGTCGAGCCGGATGTCAACTAAGGAACGCCATGTGATGACCGCCCACCGGAATGCACAACAAAAATAGATGATCGAAAAAAGGGAGATACGGATTTAACATGGAAAACCCTTGCGGGGAAAAACACGGACGCATAAAGGTGAAAATCACTGTATAAGGAGAGATATTACAAGCACAGTGAGCTTCGGCACTTCTAAACCGTGCAACTACAAGGGTACATATAAGCTAGGCAACAAGAGTCCCGAACGGAGAAGGAAACTGAATCGGAGTTGGATATGCCTGCCATTGTCACATCTGACACGGCTTGGCACATGCACCGCTCAGCGCCACGTCTAGCGCAGTGTCCGACATGGTCTCGATGATGAATTCGGATGTATTATTGGGGACTTTACAACATTGCAATTGGGGACTTCATATCCCTAATTACTTTCCATAATGGAGCAAATGTGTTCCTTTTTTAACTAACAATATAAGATAAGTATTCAAATCGAAGCAATTTGACTCATTATAGTTGGGATTAACAAGATTCTTTTCTTGGTTTATTGTGAATCAGACATCTGCTGTCATCTTAGGCATCTTTTTCAATCAAGTGAGATTGCAAATCTAGTGATTTATGGCTGTTTTGTTCATTCTCTTTTGAGTATTATACCAATTTTCTTTCTAGCACTTTTCAATCAAGTGACATTGCAAAGTTAGCAATTTTATAGCTTTCTGCTGGAAAATTTTGTCGAGACTAATTTTGTCATTTATCTGTGCCCTATTCTCCTTCCTGCTTATAGCATTACAGCGCCCAGCTTCAAGATGGTTCTAGTGTCTTGGTGAGATGTCTCAAACTAAAGCCCAAGTATTCTCCTCTGAGCTTGACCCAATACATGGAGATAATTTCTAAACTTCGCCACCGCCATTTGGTTAGCATCATTGGTCATTGCATTGTCAATGACCAGGAGAATCCTACTGTTGCTAACTTGGTATACCTTGTTTCTGAGTGCGTAACAAATGGATCTCTAAGAAGCCATCTTACCGGTAATTATAGTTGAGGACATATCATGCATACCATTCTATACCTAAATATCTGCAAGATATCTGAATTTACTCTTTGACTGGATTCACAGAGTGGAGGAAACGTGAAATGCTGAAATGGCCGCAACGGGTTTCTGCTGCTATTGGTGTCGCAAGAGGGATTCAGTTCTTGCACAATGTGACTGCTCCGGGCATTGTACAGAACGATCTCAAAATTGAAAATATTCTGCTGGACAGGACACTCACTTCGAAAATCAACGACTTTAATCTTCCAATGATATCGACTAGCAAGAATGGCAAGGTGAGTTCAAATGTTTAGTGAAAGTTCATCACTTGCCTCCCAGACAGTTAAGTTGTAACCGTTCTTACCTTTCAGATATTCTCAGAAACCCCTTTCGCTGTCAACGAAGAAAACAATATCGGAAGGTATGGTGTACTTGCAGAAAGAAAGTGACATTTCCACTCAATAAATTAGAACTAGATGTATTTTATGATCATCTAAACAGATATGAATCTAATGACTGGGTGTTGGAACTCGGAGATACCAACCAACCATCCTTTCAGAATGAATGAAATCTGATTAATCTTCTTACCTTGTAAACTAAAATAATTATGATTCTTTCTGCCCCAAGTGTTCAAAGTGCAGAACAAGGGCACAAGGATGACATATACCAGTTCGGCCTAATTCTTCTGGAAGTGATGACGGGCAAACCAACAGAATCACAGAGAGAACTGGACTCCCTTAAAGCTCAGGTAAATCTCAAGCTTCATATTCACATCACCACAGTGAGTTACACCAGCAAAAACTTGAAACTTTCAATATCTCTTAACAAAACTGTGATTCTAAATTTGCACCCTTGTGTCGGTTCGCAGCTAAGTGAGGCCCTGGCTGAAGACCCAGAGATGCTGAAAGACATGGCTGACCCGATGATCCGCGGCACGTTTGCGGTGGACTCTCTAAGCACGGTGACCGAGATTGCCCTCAACTGCACGGCCGGCGACCCGAACAACCGGCCTTCCATTGACGACGTCCTCTGGAACCTGCAGTATTCCATGCAGGTGCAGGACGGGTGGGCGAGCAGCGAGAGCTTAAGCTTGAGCATCAAATCGCAGGCCTGAACAGAGGGATGCAATGCTTTTGTATTGATGCATCTTCACCCTGTGTCTGTTCTAGCTTGTTTGGCTTTTGTTGTGGAATAGAGGTAAATGTTGTTCGTTCCCAGTTTATAGAAGTGGATTTTCTTCTTTTTTGCGGTTGAAAGCTGTAATCCTTCAGCGCTATTAAGACGAAATTTATCATCAAACCAAACGAAAGAGGCTGCTGAGCCAAAGTGCTAAAGGACTGGAAGAGGAGGCTGTCTGAGTTCTGTCTAATCGACCTTTTGCCAATTGATTCTAACTGTTTTATATAATAAATAGGAAGAAGTAAATTTGACACAGAATATTCTGAAAAATCATGGATCCATTTAAACACATCCTTACCATCAACAGATAATAGTGCATCGTCACAGAAAAAGTAAAAAAAAAAAGAGTCCACAGCCTTAAAACTGAAATTCAACAAATCTGCAGAGGCAGCCAGGCAGGTATCAGAGAGGGATGCTAGGCATGTCCAAGGCAGCACAAAAGCTCGCCACTCCGAAAGTCTCATGACGAAGACTCCATTCACCCCTCGCTCATGCACCCGAGGACGATGGCGCAGCAATGTCTGCATCGCCAGAGCCTCCTGCTTTCCTCTGCCGCAGAACATCCATGGCTTCACCAACCTTGTCCCGGAGATCTTCTGCACACTATCAGGTGAAGGACCTCGGTCTTGTCTAGCTCAAGCAACATTCCCGTTACCTTGCCAGCGTTTTCCCGCTCAAAGTCGTTCAACCAGCGGGTACAGCCTGTTGCCCAGAATCTGCAAACCAGAAAAAAAAAATCCAGAGATGGAAATTTTATTACCTAATGACTTGTGATCGGGCGTTCGATTTTTTCGAACGCCTGCAACATTTTTTCCTATGCATGAAACATTTTTTTCCTACGTGTGAAACATTTTTCCTTTGATAACAGTAGAAATGTACGTGCGAAAAAAAATGTTGCAGATGTTGAAACAAAATGTTGCAGCAAACGTCCGACGAAATGAACAGTAATTGGACGTCCGGACGCTAGTATCACCCATTTTATTAAGGCTCTACTTGGTATCATGGTGAATTTTGGAAATCACTTACTTATTTATACATTGTATAGAGCAGTTAGCTAAAAGCATTATTTTGGAACTGTAGAAGAAAAAACTTGATATAATTAGCAACAGTTCCCCTAATTGGCTAGATTCCACAGCACATCATAGCACAACAACTGCAAAATGGCCCTAAGATGGCAATAATATAATGTACAACTATCTACAGGTGCAAATACGTAATTGTGACATTAGCACGTAGCAATTTGCGAACATCTTCAAGCACGAAAAATAGAGTAGATCATCCTTACTTCTTGTTGCTGGGCTGGCTCAGCAGAAGCTAAAGCAGTAGGAAGGGGTGCCTTGATCTCAGCATGTTGTACGGCATCAACACAAAAATATTGAAACAATGTAGACATTTCTAACAAATAGCATTTGAAGAAAATGATTATTCAATGCCATTTGAACATCAACATCTGAGAACATATAGCTAGACTCAGTAGCAGATGAAATGATGACACCAAGAAAATTTATTTTATCATTACTCATTTAACTTAATGTGCAATATTAAATATAAGTATTATGTCATCACTCATCAACATTGACCCACACTTTAAAGGCTCACTGATTTTAGCACAAGATATACACAACCACACAACAAAATCAATTGTTATATCTCATCCGTTGTTGATTTATACAAAAAAAAGGTACCAATATCAAAGCTTTAGAATCTTCAAGGACCCATGGCAATGTTAAAGCCACACAGTTCACTAAATGTAGAAGTGACTCGGTTAGAGCTAAGGAAGTGACTACCTATCAGCAAAAACAACCAATCCTACAAAAACCAAATCCCTTACAAAAGCAGCGTTAGCACTTCATTAGCATTGCTCTTCTTTTCTCCTTGCGTTGAGCTGAAGCAACATATATACAATGGTTTTCTGCCAACCATCTTCCCATTCATTCCATTAATCTGCCACATATTTTTTTTAAAACATATTTGAATAATCAGAACTATGAAAGCGGAAGCAAAGGGCACCGTTGCAACAGATGATCAATCAAAATAATGTTTCTTTAACTTACAGCATTGTGGGCAGCTTCAACAGTAGTAAATGGCGCAAATCCTGAACCCTTGCTCCTTCCTTGTGAATCAAGCATGACCTGAAGAATTGTCAGCAGGATGAATAACAATACTAGGCACATAGACTGGGCTGTTCTTTTTTTGGGATTCCCTACCAATAGTAGCACGTTAGCACTAAGCATATAGAGAGGCGAAGTACCTTGCATGATCCTATCTCACCAAAGACTTCAAACAACTTCCTAAGATGTCCATCATTTATATTATCATCCAAATTCTTCAAGTACAGATTGAGCCCTTGAAGCTTCTCAAGATTCCCATTTCTCTCATGCTCAAATTTTGCTTTCAACTCGGCTAATCTTTCCACTCTTTTCTGAGCTCTTCCAACGAACAGGACCATACCGTTGATCGACTTTCCATTGATATTTTCAAATGCTTCTGCCATGGGCGGGAGGAACGCCAAAATTTTACCCCTTCAATAGGCTAAATTTGTTGATTGAATTGGTTTCGATTTTAGTAGTTTGGGATTTTCAAGACTTTAGAACTATTTGTATTATACTTTTAGCAAATTTCAAATATATATGTTAGATTTATGATGGTGCGAAATCATTGTACAAGATTATAGAGTTATAAGTGTGAAGTGTGCATCCCCATAAAAAAATTTCTAGTTCCGCCGCTGGCCTTCTGCAGCGCATTCTGGTTTCTCAAAGTTCACATAGCCAAAACACCTAGATTTGCCATCAGCGTCTCTCATGACTATATCACTAGTAATTTGACCAAAAGTTGCAAACTCACGATGCAGGTCATCATCATTGAACTCTTCAGGCAAGTTCTTTATATACACATTTGTAAATTTGCTTGCTGTTTGCAACTCATGAAGAGACCAACGAAGATTGAGGTGGTTGATGGCATCCTTAGCAGATTCCTGAAGAGACCAACGAAGATTGAAGTTGTTGATGGCATCCTTAGAAGATTCCTGAAGAGACTCATGAAGAGACCAACGAAGATTGAGGCTGTTGATGGCATCCTTAGCAGATTCCTCGCTTTCAAACTGTACAAAACCATATCCTTTCAATTGGCCATTGAAATCAGTGGCAGGGCAGGGCGGCAGACTACCGGCCGATCAGTCTAATCCATTCCATGTCCAAGGTTTTGGCCCTGCGACTCTCATCACACATTGACTCGCTCATCTCCCCCTCCCAGAGTGCTTTCATCAAAGGGCGAAGCATCCACGAAAATTTCTTGGCCATTCGTAATCGAGCGCGACTTTATCATCGAACGCTCACGTCGGTCCTAATGCTCAAATTAGACATTGAAAAAGCATTTAACTTTGTATCTTGGGAATACCTATTGCACCTGCTGCAAGCACGTGGCTTTGGGCCTAGATGGCGCCAGTGGCTTTCTGCCTCCTTTGCGACGTCTTCCTCATCTGCACTGCTCAACGGGGTTTCAGGGACCAATATCAGACATCAGCGCGGGCTGCGACAGGGTGACCCACTATTACCGTACCTTTTTATATTGGCTATAGACCCGCTGCACTACATACCCAAAAAGACCACTAACGACGGGGTCCTATCACCCTTGAAAGGCTGTGCGAAAATGCTCCGGCTTTCCCTCTATACAGATGATGCCGTAATTTTCCTGAGCCTAGTTAGGGAGGAACCGCAGGCCGTCGTTGACATCCTGCACCACTTCGGCCAAGCCTCTGGCCTACAGGTAGGGGTGAAAACGGATCAGATACGAACGGATAATAGCTCTACCATATTTGTTTTCATATTTTTTCTCGGATACGAATACGGATAATGTCGAATACAGATACGGATCGAATACGAATCAAATCGGATACGGTTTCGAATATTTATCGGAACATGATAACCCCTTAGATTGTACATAAAAAATCAACGAAAACACATAACTAATTGATTTGATCAAAACATTATTGAAAATTAAACAAATATAAGCATTTTCATTCACTTAGACAATAGTTAGATACCATGTCGCAAACAAAATTATATAAGACTTAATTTATCAACACACATACGATTAGTTCATCATACACGAGATTAAAATACAAAATGAAGATAATCCTTGCTCAGAGATACAAATAGAAGCAAACACATAACACACTAAAAGTTTGATAATACTTAGATATCATGTCTCTAGGAAAAGTATATAACACTTACATGTAATGACCCAAGATTTATATTCTTTGTTGAATTATGTTTAAAATAATAAATTATGTATTTATGAGTTTTTATGTATTTTTAGCTATTTACTTAAAATATTTTCCTATTAAGAATAGGAGTTTTTTAATTTTTGAGAAAATTTAAAATCTGAAAAAATATTAAAAAGAATTTTTTAAATGTTATATTGTTTCTTTAACTTTCTCAAAAAAGAATCGTAATTTTTGGAGTTGGTTTGCTAATTTTAATAATTGAAACTTGCTTTAGGGATTAATTAAATTAGAAAACAATTTTGAAATTAAGAAACCTTTTTGGGCTAAAAGAGTAGTCTTAGCCCAACCCACATGTATATCCGGATATCCGACCCATCAATATCTAGATTATCCGAATCCGTATCCGTATCCGACAAAAAAAATCCGTATCCGTATCCGATCCGATACTATCCGACAAATATCCGATCCAACAAAATCTGTATCCGAAAATATCTTGATCGGTCGGAAAATATCCGATCCATTTTCATCCCTACCTGCAGGTCAACATGCAGAAGAGCTCCATAACCACAATACAATGTCAGGAACTAGACCTCCGTACCATCCTGCAGCCGTTCGTAGGCATTATTTCGCATTTCCCCACCAAATACCTGGGAATGCCGCTCACGCTGGGTCGCCTACGGCGTGTCCACCTTTAGCCCATCTAGGATAAAGTGGCAAGACGCCTTGCGCCATGGCAAATGAACCATCTCACACTGGGAGGACGCCTCACCTTGGTCAAATCTGTCCTCACCTCAATCCCGATTTACATGTTGACAGCGCTCAAGGTGCCCAAGAAATTTATAGCAGACATTGACAAGATAAGGAGAAATTTCCTATGGACAGGGAACGCTGAAATGCACGGTGGTAACTGCAAGGTGCGGTGGGCAACTGTTTGCCAGCCCCTTAAATTGGGAGGCATAGGAGTAATGGAATTGGACAGGTTCGCATTAGCTCTTAAACTACGCTGGCTGTGGCTCAGGCACATGAATCCGGAAAGGCCATGAATCGGTTTGCCAACAACGTGCGACCAAGTCGACCAACAACTCTTCATGGCGGCCACCAAAATAACAAGTGGAAATGGGCGATTGGCAACCTTCTGGACTTCCAGATGGCTACAAGGTGTAGCGCCTTGCCAGATTGCACTACACCTCTACAAACACTCCAGGAGGAAGATGAGATCGGTGGTGAATGCATTGCAAAATAACAATTGCATTCGAGACATCCGCCATCACCTGACCCCGCAACTCCTAAGGGAATACGTCAACCTATGGTCCAAAGTACAATATGTGCCTCTTTGTCCGGAATTGGATGACACCATCATATGGACGCAAGTCTCTAATGGCGTCTACTCAGCCACCTCGGCGTACCGCTTGCAGTTCCATGGATGCACCCAAAAAACATTCATCGCTACAATCTGGTCCGCATGGGGACCACTCCAATGCAAGAACTTTTTCTGGCTTGAACTGCAAAACCGCCTATGGACAGCACAGCGTCTACAGCTTAGGGGTTTGCCTAACCAATATTTCTTTCAGATGTACTGCCGAAAACTAGAAATGGTTTTCCACCTTTTTGTAGACTGCACCCAAGTTCAACGGATATGGACCTCCATTGCACAGTGGGCTTGCATACCATCCCTTCAACCGGACTGATGGGAGCCATCTGCGCACCTTGAGCAATGGAATCTTCAGCACATTGCCTGCCGGTCGACCTTTTGGAAGGGCGTAAAACCCTCATAATCCTAACATGCTGGCAATGGTGGAAAGAGAGCAACAACAGAATCTTCCAAAGGAACTGAGCAACTCACGAACAAATCCTTCAATCGGTCAAAGATGAGGCTTGAGGCTGCAAGCTGGGTTTCCCCGGGAGCAACACACCTCGGAAAAATTTTACAGTGACAACTTTAAGGGCTCTGCTCTTCTTCTTTTCTTTCTTAACCCCCCCCCCCCCCCCCGGTCTTAGGTGCAGTCTCCGCATCTTTGTATTTTGAGAGGTGCTTCAATGCTTTTCTTTTTTACAGTTGCACAAATATTAAAGCATGAATGAAGGGTAGATGGAGATTACTTACCCCCTCGCTTGCTTCAAGATTTGTGTAACTTGTATTGGGAGGGAAAGCATTGAAGCATTGCTCTTGTATTTTATACTCTTGTACCTTTTCCTCCTAATCAAATCACAGCTTGCCGTTTCCAAAAAAAAATCAGTGGCCACTTTGCAAGAAAGGATTGCTCCAAAGGATGAAAACATATCGTGTAGAGTTTTGCTGTCAATGTTTGGCTCAAGATTTTAAATAAACACGTTAGCACGTCCACTCTTCCGAAGGGTTGGATCCCTATTTGAGAACATAACCCGGATGGACTTTCCAATGAAAGGGGTAAAATTCAAGGCTTCCAATGCACGGTTGGCTGCAAGCAATCACATACCACCAAGTTATAACAATTAATAACAATGTCAATCTCAAAATGAAGTGAGGCAAGAAAGCATGCATTTTTATTTTTCGAAAAGGCGAGCATGGAAAAAAAATAGATTGATTGTTGCGTGTAACATCAATCAAATTAAACAGTACACAAACGTATATTAATTGACGAAAAACGAGATATATTATCTGTCAGAATTCCGGTATTATACAGCTAGTCTATCTCTTAACCTGTTGCATGCTTGGATAATGGACACATGCTCAAAAATTCGGTAAGCTTACACACAAGACCAGGGGCGGAGCTGGGCCTCGAGCTAGTGGGTCCTAGGCCCGAGGCCTAGTCTAAATAACAGTGGATAAATATTGTTTATATCTATTTGGGCCTGAGGCGCCCAACCGGCCCAGACTCGGTTTGCTTGATTAGGGCATCGAGCGTTCTCAGCCAGGATCGCAGCTCACGCCGCTGCTCTCCGCGATCCCGGTGCCGATTCGAGCTCGCTCGCCACCGCCGCCGCCGCCCGGCCCGTGAGGCCGCAGATCCTCGAGATCGGCAGATCCCACGAGTCCACGACCGTCGCCAGCGCCACTGGCACCGCCCGCCCCGCCCCGGCACCGTGGCCGCCGACCCCCCATTGCTTTCATTGCTCGGGCTCGCCCTCTGGTCCTCGGCCCGCCCGTCGACCTTAACTCCGCAAGCTCTGCTGCTCTGGTGTGGTGATTGGTTTGAAGTTCTGGAAGTCTAAAGTTGAACTGTTTAAGCTCTGGTAGTCTCTGGTGATTGGTGAAAACTGAAAAGCAACATGTCAAGATCTGGTGATTGGTGAAACCGTGTAAAGCAACATGTCTAGACTCTAAACTCTTTCAAGTTTTCAACCTCTGTTGAGTAGTATAGCCATGTCTAAACTTCATCAGTTCATTGTTCTTAGTTCTCACTGTGAGTAGATTAGTACCATTAGGTAGAAATTTTTCCCTGGAAAGGTTCTTGCCAGTGCTATTATATATGAATTTTGTTCCTTTCATCCTTTGTGATTTGTGAATGGTGTAGGCTAAATGATACCATTGATCACAACGAAGATTATTATCATATCAATCACCCTTACAAGTTGGCTATTGTTCTGAAAAGCTGCAGTTTTCAGTCATCAGCTCTGGTTGATTCCTCTCCAAATATTAAGGCTTCTTCATGTTCTTCTGCTCACAAGGAACCTAATTAGTTATTATTTCCTCTAAGAAATTCATGGTATCTCTTGAGCTTTTGAACATTGATGTTTATCATGCAAAATAATGTCATTAGAATTTAAGCAGTAATGCAGCATGTTTGCTGTCAGCTCAGCAATGCATAAGTAACCAAAACTTGTTTCTATTTGAAGCATCTTCAAGGTAGAGTAATTTTGCATGTTGCCCACTGCCCAAGATGAGTAGATATGTAGATTAGTTATGTAATGTATCGATTCCTACAAAAGTGTGACGTTGCTAAATATTGGAGCTGTGTTTTTAAAATAATTGTGAATTGCGGAGCAATCTTGTATCAATGTTGCTATGACATGTGCTACCACTTTTGTCATTTGATTTCAATTGCAACAATGCTAGAAGTTATCATGGACTATTATGGTATTAAGTATTAATCATTGCTTTCTCTGCAAAGAAGCAAAATTGCTTTCTGCAGGAATGCTAAATTGATTAGCAAGTACGAAAGGTCAATGAAGCAACAAAATCATTCAAACAATGCTCCACAATTTCTAATCCCAAAGGTAATTTTCTTTGATATTAAGACTGATCTCAGTGATAGTAAGTTTATTAACCAAAGTGGATGATTTGAACAACATATACATTTCATGATTAATTGATTGGACTCAATTTGATGTAATAGAAATACATGATGAAGATGTTGAAGACATTGTCATTTTATTTTGCGTCTGGTGGATCCAATGGACGCAGGACCTGCACAAGCGGTTCGTCGACTGTGTGAATCAGCTCGGCGGCACAGATAGTGAGAGTTCTTGATCCAAAAACCTTTATTCTTGATACTGACATATTAGTTTGATTTTGGTTCCATTAGTTAAGCACAATGTTCTTGATCCAAGAACCCTGAATAGAATAGTTAGTTTGTTCAGTAACTGGCAATAATTAGCTAGTTGATTTCAAGTTTTTCCAACATTGATAGTAAGAGATAAGCATTGATTCTAGGTTACTGAATTCAGGAGGATCTCGATTCTTTTGTTCGATGTCTTGCTTTTTGTTGTACTTCGGTGTGGATAGTATTTTACGTTAGTTATTGTCGCTTATTTTTCGGTCCGAGGCTTAGCAGAATCCTGGCTCCGCCACTGCACAAGACAAATAGGGTCGTATGTGGTATCATACAGGGTAACTACTAACTAGTACAAAACAGCACGTTTCAACACCATGGTTCAATCTTCATAAGAAAACTCTGAACAAAACTAAGGCAAAAGCCAAATTCTCGTGTTCAAAATTTTCCTAATCGGTAGACACAATATAATCGTCTCAAATCCTAAATCTGACGCCATAAACCAGATAGACAAAACCGAAAATAGGAACAATCGCCACCTACTACAACTGATCGATCATCACATTACCCATAACCGCAAATCACAAATTAACAAAAAACCCTCACGTCGATCTGTGAGAATAGCGAAAAACTTTCACAACCGATCAAAACCTAGTGATCGATGACAAACACCCCAATCCAGCACTAAACATCCACTAAATTAAACAAGAAAACCGCGATCGAACCCGAACCCCGAGGCACGAGAGGCAACGAGACGCTCACCGTCCTCCCTCGTGTGGAAGTTGACGTCGCCGTAGCCGAGCGACTTGCGGCCGGGGACGTTGCGGCAGACGCGGACGGACGCGACGGGCAAGACCTGGCAGAAGACCGCGAAGAGCTGCTCCTCCGCCACGGTCGCCTCGAGGTCGGCGACGTACAGGGACGAGCCCAAACCGACCGCCGGCTCAACCGCAGGGAGGGCCGCTCCTGGCTGAGGAGCGGGAGGCGGCGGCGCGATCGGGGTTGAGGACGTCGCGGGGTTCGCCATTGCCACGGACGCGAACCAGAGGAGGCGGCGGCGGCGAGACGGGCTGGCTAGGGTTTGCTGTTGCGCTCGCCTCTCTCGATCGCTCGATCGCCTTTTCAACTCCCGTTGGCCACTCTGTATTTGCCTTCCTATTATCCTATATAGCGGCGTGGTAGAGAAGAGCGGCAGGTGGGCCCACATATCAGTGGCGTTTGTTCCAACCAAGCCTTCTTCCGCCCATGCTTCCGCGCACGTGTCAGCTTTCTATTGGTTTAACACCTAGTGGTAGGGCCACGTGCTTCCGTCTTCTCTGAAGCATTAGCTAATTCCTTTCCCTAGTGAGCAGTGAATAACTTGGGAAATGAAGAAGAAAAAGGATACAAACAATGGCGACGACTCTCGCTCGCTCATCCGGACTGCCTGCCGCTTGCCGTCGGCGGCGATTCTTCTGTCTTCATTAAGGCACTCACCATTATTCAAATATAGATATGAACTGATCAAGAGATTAATCTAGCAAGTTCTCGTCAGCACTCATGATCGACTGAGTAATTTTGCCATCGTTCCTGCGTTTATCAAAATCATCACTTTTCTAGTCTATAGATAAACTTTTTTTTTCTAAATTTAACCTTATTTTGAACGTATTTATAAAAATAGCTCTATACCTGACCACTGAAGCGTCGAAAGATGACACGTGTAATCTCTCGTGTTCCCCTACCACAGAAGTGGCTACTACGGCAAGCCATCGAAGCTACCACGGTAGAGGACAACGGTAGCCCATTTCACAGTATGGGAATACAGAAGATGACACATGTCACCTTCCAGCGCTTTTCACAGTCGAAGATAAGTTTTTTTTACAATTGTATTCGAGATAAGGCTAAATTTGTAAAAAAAGAAAAAAAAATGCACACCATGCTAGGGATGATTTTGTTTTTCTATTTTGAGGAGAGTGGCGCCACCACCAGGACCAAAGCCAATAACTTAACACCACGTGGCGCGGGAGCGGAGCAGCCAGCCCGTCCTCCTGTTCCATTACTCTCAAACCGGAAGACGTGCATTTCTAATACCCTAATGTACTTTTTTTTTCTTCAAATTTTACTCTGTTTCACATAAAATTGTAAAAATTATCTCTTTCTCGACTGCAAAAGACAGGGTAAATGACATGTATCACTATCATGCTCGTACATCATAGTAAAATTCCTGCCGAGGTCCCCATCATCAGCACATTCTAACAGATCAAAATCCACTAAATAATCAATTAATTAATCACATAATTAACCACCTAATTAATTAATTAACTCACTTACCTAACACCAACCAATGTATGGGAGCTTGGCAAGTCCTGTTGCCGAGGTTAGGCTGCGCAATAGTTCTGTAGCATGGCAAGTGCTGTCAAGGTATGGCAGCGCGATAGGTTGATGCTTCAGCGATTGGAGAGAGGGGTTATTTTTATAATTACGTTCGTATAGGGTTAGATTTGCAAAAAAAATGTGTCACATGAATATAAAAGAGTTGCCCTCCTCCGATTTTGGGTTGTACAAGGAGACATGCTAAGACACGAAATTAGGTCCGTTTGGAATGCAAAAACTTTTAGTGATTTTCGTGAGGATTTTATGGAAAGTAGTTAGAATTCTCCATTTTTCGGAAAAGTAGTACAAGCCTCGTTCAATTTTCGTAGAGATTAAAAAAAATCCCCGCTTCAAATTAGGGATGGTATTCGGGTGCGGCGGGCACGAGTAATTCTCGTCTATACTCATACCCGCTAATCAAAATCTCCCTTACAAGTATACCCACGAAAGGTGACGGGCAAAGAATCTCGTTTATACCTATAGCCCGTGGGTACTCGATATCCATAGTCGTACCAATTTACCTGTCATCATCAACAATCCTTCCAACCAAAGGGCACTAAGAGCTAATTAGCTATAGTACTGATACAATTATTTTGATGAAATTGTCGGAATCAGGTACATTACGTGGATTGAAGAATGATTATCAATGACTCAGAAATTTAAATGCATATAGAAATAAGAATTAAAATAACACATTCAAACAAAGGACTCATAGATGCTCAATTTCTACAATTAAAATAGAATAGTTCATTAGTTATCACACATGCTCAAGTTCAACAATTAAAATAGAAACAATTTATCAGTCAGCACACACATCACAAATCGCCCATCATAGCACACCAATCACAAATTGCTAATATGAGATACCATAAATTAGGAATCAAGGGGCCGATTGGGTGTCTGTTGTGACCCACATGTCAGAAGAAGGTGGTGGGTAATCAGATGTAACGAGTACAAATAGAGCTCCCCCATATCCATACTCGTTTACCCATCAAGCAAAGTTTAGCTCACATAAACATACCCATGGGCAACCAGAGAAAAACACATCTATCTCTATTAGAATTTTTACCCGCGGGTATACGGTTAAGATTGCCATCCCTATTCCGAACGGACTTTACAGGTGACGGAAAAACAATTCATCAGTCATCACACACATCCTTTTCCCGCTTCGCACGTGTCGGGAAACAGGAGCGCGGTTACGCGGCGGCGCTGGCGGTTGCGCTCTCCGATCCGGCGAAGTTTCGACGGGGAGGCAATGGACGGCGTAGAAACGAGAAACGGGCTCTTTGGTGGTAGTAGAACAGTTGCAAGTGAAGGACCGACTGTACGGGACTCTGTCAACCCATAAACATGCTAGTACAAATCATCTTGTGCAACCCCCGGACGCTGCATGCTGTACGTAGCATAGCAGTAACTGATCACCGCATCAAAATTCAGACCGTACAGTCTATCCTTCTTTGGCAATCAGCATGCAGGAACTGATCACCCACCCAAAACATCGATCACATGCATACATTTCCGTAGTCGGCTGGCTATTCGATCGGTGAGTGACAGATCGAGTGACCGACAGCAAAGTAACCCGGTCGGAACGACTACGGATCGAGTGGGGACGGCGTCTTTTGTCTGCGAACGCGACGGCGCGCATGATCACTTCCGTTCCATGCATGCTCGTGAAGGAGGGATAGGGAGCCGGGGCAGCACGGGGAAGGATGGAGAGCTGGGGAAGGCATGGGCAATTAATGGGCCTGTCTGAACTCTGTCTGCTACCGCGTCTTTCTTCTTCTCTTCCCATCCCAGACAGGCACAGCAGAGCAGAACGGTGAATCCAGTGGTCGTTCCAGTTACATGCAGGGCAGCTAGCGTGCAGGTGCTGGCTTCCAATGCCCCGTGGGCCCTGGTACAACTGGGATGGTAATCTTGTCTAATTACTTGCAAACCAGTCATCAAAAACTCTAATATAGGTAGATATGTTCTTCCTTTATTGTTTGCGGGTATGTTCGTAAGGATAAATCTTTTCGTAACAGGCAAATTGAAAGACCGAAATGGCGATCAGAGGGGGGTGAATGGTCGCAACTCAAAAATTAACTCCCCCAAATACTCCAGATAACCTCACAAAGAAAACACTCAAAAAGAGTTGATTGAAACAAGACACTTTGCCAAGAGCCATGAAAGAGTGATATGTTCCAAGTTGGACCAGATCTGTATCCTACAGCAGTCGGATATAAATATCACTCGACCAAGAGCTGAGATTTGGACCGGCGCAAAAACAACTCCAACTTGAAATCAAATTTAAATCCAAACTCAAATGTAAGCTATCCTAAATCACATAAAGTCAAATACTCATCATAAACAAGAATGGACCTCCACATGATCCTTCACAAATAAGTATGGATATTGGAGAATTTCACCCGTGCTCATTCTACCCGATTACTTAATAATAAGCACCGACAAGTAGACCATGTTTGAAAAACCCTAGAGGCACCCCACGGTTTTACCCCTCCCGGCTCACGATTTTCGGCCACCAAATTTGTTTTTCTTCCATTCACTATCTTAAATCCCGATCTGTTGCTTGTGATTTGTGTTGAGCTCTCAGATCTGTGAGCTATATTACATATTTCTCAGATACCAACTCTAGAAAGTGGTAGCTAACCTAGGTTGAACTACTTTAGAAAGTGGTAGCTAACCTAGGTTGAACGATGAGATGTTGGTTGCATGAAGTGGCAGTGGGCACATGGGTATACCCGTAGGTATCGTGTACCTGCGAGTGACAGGTATGGAGAGGTTTTTTGCCCGCCACCCTTCGTGGGTATGTCCGTGGGGAAGATTTTGGCTAGCGAACATGGGTATAGACGAGCACTACCCGTACCTGCCGCACCTGATTGCCATCCCTAGGTACAACTACTGTTGCTTCTGAAATCTGAATGTTACGAACGAGGGCAGTATAAAAGAAGCTTTTGAATGACCTACCACGCCCTCCTACCTCAGCAAATCACCAGTATTGTAGCTTATCTAAGAAGTGTGGTAGGTGACACGTGTCATCTGTTGATACTTTTACGGTTAAGAAGAGAGTTAGATTTACAATTTCATTTGAAAACGGCCAAAAATGATTTTTTTTGCAAAAGGGCCGAATACACCGTGGCTTCTGTGTACAAGTCTACGCTGTCCCATTTTACCTGAGTCTGTTGATGCTTTTACTGTTAAAAAAAGAGTTAGATTTACAATTTCATTTGAAAACAGTCAAAAATGAATTTTTTTTTTGCAAAAGGGCCGAATACACCGTGGCTTCCGTGTACAAGTCTATGCTGTCCCATTTTACCTGAGAATGCCATGTGAGGGCGATGCACCAGCAAACAGACAAATGCACTTGAGCACTTCGCCTATTCGGAAATAGGCATGTAGGGATGAACAACCTAAGCCGGTACAGCCCTGGTCCAAAAGAGCTAAGACCAGCCTTTGCGTATCAGCAACTGTGCATACCGACAGTATCTGGCTTGTGTAAAATGTTCACGGCGGTGCTGGTTGCAGTTCCAGCTTCTGATCACGGTTTACAAATCGATTTCAATTTAAAAATCGCTACTAACTCGGTATCGAAAATCATCATCCTGGCGAGCGATTTTCATCGATTTTCCACCTATTTTAGTCGCATAAAATTTTTGAATTTTTTTAAAAATAAATTGAACCGATTTATAGACCGATTTTGGATATAGTACTGCATAGATAAGGACGAAAATCCTTCGACGATTTTTGGAACACCGCTCCTGATCGTTACTGATCTGATGTGGATGAATGCCGTCCGTACAGCTACTTGCAGTTGCAGCATTTTTCATGCCACATTTCAGGTACACATGTTGAAAGAATTTGCAAACTGAAAACACACAGGTGGCTGGTGATGTATATTGCAAGAGCGATGATTAACTGAGAAATTTTCCATTCAGGTTCGCCGAAATGAGTTGCAACGCACCATTTGGGACTGTACAAGAATTACCTAACCAAAGCTAGCTAGGCACTTTTTTTTTTATCAAAATCCTACTCTTCCTTCCCCCACTCATCCATCTCATCTCCCTCCGTTTCTTCTAGCTGCACCACTGAATTAATCCACCACAGCAATGCCCTGCCTCTGCTCCAACGAAGTGAAATCCAAGATGAAGCTACCGCAATGTCCATGTTCATGTCACCCTTGCTGGCTCCCGGGCTTGATGAGCGGCTGCTGCGAGGTCTTGCCCCACTCCTCCGGCGGACTCTTCACCTCCCTGAGGAAGGCCACCACCTCCTTCATGGTGGGCCGCTCCGCCGGCGACGGGTTCACGCAGAAGATGGCGATGCCAAGAGTCTGCAGCATCTCCTGGACCAGCTGGTCCGGCATGCCGCGCAGCTTCGGGTCCAGGATGTTCACCGCCGGCTCGTAGCTCCCCATCTTCTTCTTCGCCCACTCCACGATGTGGAGGCTCTCGCCGACCATCGGCTCGATGGCGCTCCGGCCGCTCAGGATCTCCAGGAGCACCACGCCGTAGCTGTACACGTCGCTCTTCTCGGTGATGTTGCTCGTGTAGCCGTACTCTGAAACGAGAAAATTGTCAAACCGTTGTGCCCTGACATTAATCATCCGTAGTTGAAAATGCATGCCTTGAGTATTGCTACTTCTGCCAAATTAAGTAAGCCAAAATAATTTTGTACTAAGCATTGGAATTTGGAAGCAACAGTATCAAGTCAACATACTTCAATGGACAAGAATGCTTGTGATGTGAGAAACTAGCAGCTGTGTAAGCACAAGGTCAGTTAATATATACTTAGCCACTAGTCAGTGATCGGTTTCACCTGCTTAAACTACAAGCAATCAACAAGTCATGGACATGGATGCAGAACAAGGTCAAGTTTACTAGAAGCAACTACAGGTCAAAGATTCTTGCTTAGGTAACAGCATGACCCAAATAATCATTGAGCTGTGGCATTAACTGATGTTGCTGGTCTTGTACACTGCATGTCTAAATGCTCTAGAAACTAGGACAGCTAGATGTGGTTTAGTAGTAGAAATCACTTGCCTGGAGCAATGTATCCATAAGAACCGGCGATGCGCGACATGGCATGATGATAGTTGGGGGAGTTCATCAGCTTGGCCAGCCCAAAGTCAGCCAAGTAGGCCTCATACTTCGAATCAAGCAGTATGTTGTTGCACTTGACATCCCTGTGGAGTATCGCCGGGACGCAATCATGGTGCAGATAGGCCAGCCCCTCCGCCGCACCGACAGCGATCTTGTAGCGGGTATCCCAGTCCAGGCTCCTGTTCTCCTTCAGGAGCTGCTGCAGATTGCCATTTGGGATGTAATTGTATAGCAATAGCTTTACAGACTTGTTTGAGCAGTAACCAAGCAGCTTAACGATGTTCCGGTGCCTGATGTGACCCAATATCTGAATCTCAGCAGCGAAAGCGTCGATCGGCTCCTCCTTTGTTGATTTCCATAGCTTCTTCACCGCGATGGTATCCCCATTTGGCATTTCAGCTCTGTACACAACACCTGAGCAACCTTTGCCGATCACATTCTCGTCCCTTAAGCATTCCAAGATGTTATCAACGCAGAAGCTCAGCTTCTGGAATGGCGTGAACGTCCACGGGTACGAGAAGTCATCACCACCCGCGGCCGACAAGCTCATCGCCTTATCGCCGGCGAGCCTCCTGCTTCTGTTGATCAGAATCCAGACCACGACAAGCAGCAGCGTGATCGAGCCCAAAATGGCGCAGACGAGGATCACGGTCTTGACCGTCTTCAGCGCCGTCCTGCGAACCATGTCCGACGAGCAGGTGTGCCCATCGAAGGACTCGCACAAGTTGGGGTTGTCGATGTAGGAGTTCGACGACAATGTCTTGAAGAATGGCGTCACTGGGATCGCGCCGGAGAAGTTGTTGTACGAAATGTTGAGCAACGTCAGGCTGGTGAGCGCGCCGAGCACTGAGATGCTACCGTACAGGCCATTGCTGGAGAGGTCAAGGGACTGCAGCTGCGTTAAGCCGGACATCTCGTCCGGTAGCTCGCCAGTGAACCTGTTCGAGCTCAGGTTTAGGCTGATGCTCAGGCTCGACAGCGCGCCAATCTCCGGCGGTATCGGGCCGGAGAAGCTGTTCTTGCTCAAGTCCAGCATGGTCAGCTTCTGCAGGTTCCGAATGGACTTCGGCAATGGGCCGGAGAGCCTGTTCCTGCTGAGGATGAGCTTGTTGAGGTAGCTGAAGTTGCCGAAGCTCGCCGGTATCTCGCCGGTGAGGTCATTCATGCTCAGGTCGAGCTGCTCCAGATTCATGAGCTCCCCGAACTGTGGCGGGATGACCCCCGTGAAGCTGTTGTTGTGGACGTCGAGCAGCTCCAGCACCGTGATGTTGGCTAGCTCGGCGGGGAGTGCGCCAGTGAACCTGTTCGAGTACAGGTCCAGGAACACCAGGTTCTGTAGCTTGCCTATCTCCCTCGGTATATCGCCGACGAGCTGGTTCTCGCCGAGGCGGAGCCGGACCAATGACACGCAGTCGGCGACGCTAGGCGGGAGCGGACCCGAGAGCGCGTTGCCGAGGAGGAGCAGCTTGCTGAGCTTCTGCAGCCCGAACACCTCGTCGGGGATGCCGCCGGCGAGCCGGTTCTTGGACAGGTCCAGCGCGTACAGCTCGGTGCAGTTGCCCAGCGACGGCGGGATCGAACCGGACAGCGCGTTGCCCCAGAGGAACAGCACCTGCAGCGCCTTGAGCTCCCCGAGCTGCGGCGGTATCGGCCCCGAAAGGCCGTTCTTGTCGAGCTGCAGGGCGGTGAGGCTGCTGCAGTTGCTGAGCTCTAGCGGCATGCGCCCCGTGAGCTGGTTGTCCGATAGGTGCAACTGCTCGAGCGCACCGAGTCGCCCCAGCGACCCGGGCACCTCGCCGGTGAGCCGGTTGCCCGACAGGTCGAGCACCACCAATGCGGAGCAGTTGGACAGCTCCGGCGGGATCTTCCCGGACAGGGCATTGCCCCAGAGCAGCAGGCTGGTGAGCTTCTGCAGCCTCCCGAGCTCCGAAGGTATCGGTCCGATGAGCTTGTTCATGTGGAGGTAGAGGTTGCGCAGCTCGACACACCCGCCGAGCGCGGCTGGCACGGGGCCGGACAGGCTGGTGTCGTACAATGCTAGCGTCTGGAGGTTGACGAGGTTGCCGAACTCCTCCGGGATGGGGCCGGACAGGGAGGTGGCCGCGCCGCCGAAGACGGTGAGGTTGGAGAGCGCGCCAAGGGAGGCCGGGATGGGCCCCGAGAGCGCCGGGTTGCCGCCGATGCGGAACTGCTGGAGCGCGGTGAGCGCGCCCAGGGACGCCGGGATGGTGCCGTTGAGGAGATTGTCCTGGACGCAGAGCACCTGGAGCGCGGAGAGGTTGGCGAGGGAGCGCGGGATGGCGCCGGTGAGCCGGTTCGAGTTGAGGAGCAGGTACTGGAGCCCCGACAGCGCGCCGACCTCCCCGGGGATCGCGCCGGAGAGCGCGTTCGACGAGAGGTCCAGCACGCGGAGCGCGGCGAGCGACGCGTAAGACGGCGGGATGGGCCCAGAGATGTTGCAGGTGGAGAGGTTGAGCAACTGCAGCGACGAGAGCGTGGCGAGCGGCGGCGGCAGGGAGGAGAGGTTGAGGAAGGTGTTGGGCAGCGACAGCGACACCACCCGGCTCTGCGGCGAGCACGTCACCCCCTGCCACGAGCACGGCGTTGCGGCGGAGGGGTCCCACGAAGGCAACACCGGAGACGGCGCCGCCGGGAGCAGCGACAACAGCGCCTTCCCGTCCAGGGACAGCGCCGCGCCCGGCTGGACGACGAGCACGGCCACCAAAAACACCACCGCAGCTGCCACCAACAAGAAAGACCTGGCGCGCCGGTGCGCCATTCTTATTCCAGCGATCAAGGAACCGTGCGAAAACGGCAAACAAACGTCTTTTTTCTCCAATCAGAAGCGGCACGGCGGGCTCACGGCATGGGGGAAGCTTGCTTGCTAGTGGGAAGAGGCGAGGCGAGGAACAGCAGCACGACGAGGAGGGTGGCGAGGCATGTGGGAGTGTAGTGTGAGGAGGGAGGAGCAGGAGGCGAGACAGTGAGGTGAAGACGAAGCTTGCTTCGAGCTGGCGTTGCTTGAGCCGCACCCAAGACGCATATGGAGGAAGCGGAGGCGCTGCTCCCTCTCTCTTCTTCAGTTATGCTTTTGATTTAACCCTTGCTTTGTGTTAGTAAAACCTCGGTTCTTTTGGTCTTATCTGCGGTTCTTGGGAGCGGAAGAGAGTATATAATGGTGGCTAGCTATATTTAATACACGTTACGTTGAGAATATATATAGTACATATGTATATTTATTAGAGATATAAAGGAAACAACACGCTAATTTGTATTGAAACAAAATATGTTTTTTCTTTTCCTAATAACCAACCAAATCATATCTTTCACCCTCTATTTTCTCGTGCGATAAGTGTGTTTTGGGACGATAATGTTCAGTTACTGGTAGAAAAAATAAAGCTGAAATTATCGTTTTTCTTGTAATAGTAAGTGGTAACTCTCTTGAAACCCGTTTTTTTTCCTTCTTTTTTTAGTTGGTCTTCAAAAGAAACCCTTTTTAGCAGACGTTATATGGCCAGTGTAACATCTTTCCTGAAGTAAGTCTGTTTCATCATGTAAGACCCTTGCGAGAAAGCATGACACAAAACACATGAAAACGCAGCTTACTTCTAATACTAGTATAATGCCTGTGCTAACGCTACAACAATAGTATATCCGCTTATCAATTAAATGAGAAGATAAGTATGAATACAACACTTAATACTAAAAGAGAAATTTAGAATTTTAAATGAATTTAGAAAGAAAAACGGAATTAAATGGAGGTCGAATGTGCGAAAACGGGCTCCCAAAAGATTTTAAATCAAGAAAGAGAAAGAAAAAAGAATTTTCTGATTTTGGATTTTTTTTTTGCAGTTTCCACAGAGTGCTCTCTGGGCTTGACCAGTATAAGGGGAGGAAGGCGGGGTGGTGGCGGTCGCGTGGGCTCAAGACCGCAGTGCGGCGAGATCGTCGGCACCGGCGCCTGCGGGGGAGGAGTCACGGTTGCGGTGGTGGCTTGGGTTACCTCCAAAATCCGGCGATCTTTACAAGAGTGAGCACTTGGGGATTTACGCAATGCGATGGGGTGGAGGAGAGCTCGTCGGCTTTTATAGCCCCGAAACAAGCATATTTATGAAAACCATAATTTAGGATCAAATCAGATTGGGAGGACGTTATATGTTGACCAGTGTAACATCTTTCCTAAAGTAAGTCCGTTTCATCACGTAAGACCCTTGCGAGAAAGCATGACAAACACATGAAAACGCAGCTTACTTCTGACTAGTATAGTGTCCTGTCTTCCGATTTCTTTTTCACAGTATGTAATATATGGTCTTTTTCTTTTGTAGAACGTTTGTTTCCTTTTCCTTAATTCTAGGATATTTGTTTCCTTTTCCTTGAGATGATGCTGGAGGTGGGGGGAGATCTGTTGTGGGCCACAGGGATAGGTTAGACATATTGAACAATAGTTATCGGATGTGGGTGAGTAAAGCTGAGGAAAGATTTGAGAGGTTAATTTTGATGGAGGCAAGTTTCTGAGGACGTTTCGCTGGGTAAATGAATGTTGGACCATCTATAATAGGGGTGTATTATTTAGGGTGGATGTAGAAAAGAATGTTTAGGTACATTATAAAAGAGTATAGATATACTGACGATGACTTGCATTGACTCCTTGCTTGCGATACTAGCGATGACTTGCACTGACTCTTCTTGCCTGCAAAGA
Source organism: Otatea glauca (assembly GCA_036346275.1). NCBI lineage: Eukaryota > Viridiplantae > Streptophyta > Magnoliopsida > Poales > Poaceae > Otatea > Otatea glauca. Next base: position 51,919,880 of record CM070721.1, read on the forward strand.
GAAATTCAGCCGGATCAAAAAAAAAAAGCAAAAAGAAAAGGTAGAGGAAGTGTTTGATATAGTAGTTACTCCGTTAACCAGAGTTTACGGGAGAGAAAGGCCGAGATTACGGGACAAACATGTGAGAACCGCGCTAGTGACAAAAGCCTTGTGGGATTGTGTCAACTCGTGCGTACCTAGGCTACGAGCCGTGCTATGTGACGTAGGTTTTGTTTGGAATGGTTTCGCCTTTGGTTTCTCTTCTCCGTAAGCTATAAACTGTTTTAAACGACGGACTTATCTATAGTCAGGAGTTAAAAACCAACGGTTTATTTGTATTAAGAGGAGCTAAAAGTCAAAAACTGATATGAGTAGCTTCTTACGATTTTGGTGGGTTGGAGTTCTGACTTTATCACTAGAGTTGAAGAAAATTAGCTCTCCCTACCAAGTATAAAATCGTAAACTCCACCTCTCTCACCCCTATCTTCAACCCGCACCTCTCACACCTAAAAATCAAGTTGTCAAACACTAAATCACTTTAGCCCCAGCTGTGCAGCTCTTCAGTCATGTAGTCTAATCGAAAGCTATTTTTTAGAAAAGCTACAGCCATACCAAATAGGGCCACGGGGCTGCATTCCCTCATCTGTTTTACAATCCAATAGTAGGCCCCACCTGTCAGCCCCCTCTCTTCTGCTTTCTTGAGTCCTTTTTTTATAGCCCCTTGCTTTAATTTTGTTCTCAGGTTTGGCCTTCATTGGAACAAAATTGTAAATTTGGTCAATCTCGACCACAACATGCATTTACCGTACTCTCATACCATGATAGATGGACCTGTCGTGCTTCAGTACCGTGGCAGATGACATGTGTCGCCTCTCAATCCTTCCGGAGTCAAAAAAAGAGAGCCAGATTTACAATTTTATTCCGACGGAGAGTAAACTTGCAAAAAAAAAACCTTGGAAAAAAAACAAAAAACACTCCTTTCTCTTGTATGACCTGTTTCTCTTAGGGCGTAATAATGGGATTTTTTTTGGTGATGACCACTTGAGAGCCCTTCCCATCACGACCGATCACTAGTACAGGTCAAAAATGCCTTGCTTGATTGTCTCGAGTAATTATTGACCATAGTTAGATCACACAAAACATGGGAGTACTAGTGGAGTTTTTAGTAGCAGTGTAATATGATTGATGATTTTTTTTGGACAACATTCTAGTACAAGGAGATCCCCGGAAAATAGGTGTCGTATCGGTTAAGCAGCATACAGAAAGTATTTGATGCTCGCCAGCAGTGCAAATGTACAGAATGCCATTGATTCTAAACAAAAGATGAGTAGCATGCTAACCAAAAGGAAAACGGCAATTTGGTACTCGAGTTCTTTGATCTTTCCGGTTTTAAGAACAATCTAAAAGGCAGCTTTGATAGCAAGAAAAAACATCCTCATTCGATTTATACGCATGATAGTAGTAGTACAATATAAAAACGAGAGATTTTCCCGGACATGGTTTTCTTACACGTGCATGGGTGTTCATGCATATTCCCTACCGTTCATTTGTTCCGAGATTTGAGCCAGCACTTCCAGAGGTGATCAAACACATCTGTACGTACGTATTGTGTAACGTCCATCTCTCTCTTTGCTCTCGTCCATCTCACCTCTCCCAGCTCTAGGGACGTAACCACCTTAGATTCGATGATATCGCTCTTTTCGTATTATAAATTATATTTTTTATTAGATTTTAAGTTGGATACGGTAGTGTTGGATATGAATACGGCGCGAATAGTATCTATCACGAATTCAAAGCGAATATAGAGCAAAATTGATACGATACAGAATATTGTTGTTGGATATCGTGCGAAAACAGATACTGCGTATAGCACACATATGGTAATTATTAATCAACTGTATGAGTTCAATGTGCAATGGGATTATCACAATTTTATAAGTCATTTTATCAAGTAGTTCAATAAAGCTGTAAAAGTATCAAATATTCCTTTATATTTTCCAAAAGAATAACAGTCATTCATGTAGACAAGTGGAAATATATTCTTGTATATCAAGCTCTGTTGATAGCCAACACCGGCCAGTAGGATGGCTGATAGGAAGGCGGTAGGAGGGTGAAGCAATGGAGGAAGGGTCTAGTTTGGGGCTATTTGGTTGGGCCTAATTGAAGCTACTATAATACAAACTGTAAATATCCGAATCCGAATAGAGTTATCAGAACTATCCAAGAATATAATTGGAACATCTCGATATGACAGATAGTGATCTCCTAAATCCGATGCTGAATCCAAAATCAACTATTCGAATCCGACAAGTATCCAACACGATTATCCGAATTTGATTCGAATAGATCCGATCGGATGGTCGGTCGGCATTTATCCGATCTGATTGCATCCCTACGCAACTCTCTTCCTCCCGGCCAGGGTTAACAAAACTGTTTTTGAAAAACCGCTCGAAATTTAAAAATCGGATATACCGAGTCGAAAATCGTCAGAAACCGTAGGGTTAAGAAATAAAAAAAATCAAAAAAATCGAAAACCGATCCGACCAATTGAATGTTACTTGAAGCGGTTTTTAAGCGATTTTCACTCGGTTTCTTCTAAAATCAAGCGGTTTTTACCGATTTTTGACTGGTTTACTTCGCATAATTTTTTCAAATATTTTGATTTTTTTTAACTAGATCAGTTTAACGATCAATTTTAAATCTTGAACCATGGTGGTTTTAGTTGGTTTTTGAAACCCTGCTCCGGCCACCGTTCCGTTCGTTCCTTCTACTGTCTCTTCCTTCTGTCTACCATGGCGGGGTTCCTCCCTCTCGTTTGCCATTCCATCCGCTGTCACCGTCCCATCTACTCTTCGCGTCTCTCTTTTCTTCACCATGGCAACGATGGAGCTCGGGAAGAACGAGGACGTGGCGGCAGCGCGAGGTAGAGAGGGAACGGATTCGGTGGATCCAGTTTGTTAGCTTCCTCGGTTTCTTGGTCTCACCAGCTTTTTCGACGAATATCGTCGCCGCGGTAATCTTCTCTGTTGCCGACCAGGAGGTGGTGGAGAGGGACCAAATCCGGTGAATCCCCTTGCTGACAAAGAGGAAGGGAAGTGGTCTGGATTTGGCGGATCCAGTTCTTCTTGAATCCGATTCTTGCAATATCAATCCTGTTCATGCAATTTCGTGAATCTGAAAAAATCTTGAGGGAAATTTCTTGGTTCACGTAATTTGTTTTGTTCCTTGAAAATTCTTGAAGATGAAATCCAAAGCATGCAATTTCTTGAATCCAAATTATGTAAAACGAGATGAATCTCGGTTCCAAAATCTGATTTCTTGAGTCTGAAAATCTTGAACAAATTTCTTGATTCGTGCAAGAGAGAGAAGTTGAATGATTGGACCTCAAATTTTTTTTAGAATTAACTCTTGTCAGTTTTTCTTTTTGCAAATTTAGCCCTGGGTCCGCAAACACGGGGCACGGAGAGCGCTGCATTTTGGTTTGCAGCGGACGGGGAGCGCGGCAATGCCACGACAAGACATGTGGCATTGCCGCGCCTCCACTTAGCGAATGCGAAAAAATAGCAATGCAGCGGTACTGTAGCGCTGCATTACTCCAGTATCATTATATGGTATTGTAGTGTGATGTTTTCTTTTTTTTTAATGCGCTGAGTAAGGCTAGTTCTGAAAAAAAAATACATTATAATTTTATTATGTTTTATAAATATATTATAATAGAAAAAAAATTGCACGGTAGCTAGTTCTGAAATAATATTTTGGGGCTACAACAGTGAAGAGTTCTACCCTATATAGAAAGGCATGAAATAACCTCATTAAATATGAAACCAGAAAACAACTTTGACCATTAATTTCTATTATAATGTATTTATAAAATCTAATAAAAAATATTGTCCACAAAAAAATAGTATGACGGCTCGTAGAATATGAATCCTTAAATATATTGTGTTATATTCTGTCCTCCGGCAGAATATGGGTTCTCAAAATATTTGTGATAGGACGTATGATTTTTAGAATTAACCGTCGTACAATTTTTTTCAAAACTACCCTAGAACTATTTTTTTAGCACTAGCCATCGTGCCATTTTTTCTGTTATAATGTATTTATAAATCCTAATAAAATTGTAATGTATTTTTTTCCAGAACTAATCTCCACTCAGCGCATTAAAAAAATGTCGCGCTATAGTACCATGCAGGCATTGCTATTTTTTTCGCATTTCGCTGAGTGGAGAAACGACAATGCCACGTGTCGCGTCGTGGTATTTTACCGTGCTCCCTGTCCGCTGCAAACCAAAAGGCCGCTCTCTCCGTGCGCGACGTTTGCGGGCCGGTCAAATTTGTAAAAGAATCCGACAGAGCCTAATTCTAAAAATATATTTTTTAGGGGCTATAACAGGAAAAAGTTTCACACTGTAGGCGAGAAATATATATTTAACCCATCACGAATTATTTTGGACGGTGCTTCTCCCTTCCATTGCACCTCAAAGCGAAATGTTTGGTGAGGATGATACATGTACATCCTTGCAGTTGCAGGTTTCATTTTTCATCGAAAATAGTTCGAAATTTGCTTGTACCACTTCGGTTCCGAAAAGAATTTCGTTCAGTTTACCGCTCAAATTCAAATTTAAAAAATTTGAAAAAATTTATCTAAAAATTCCCTAAAATAAGTATTAATAGCTTTATAACCTCTTGTGTGAATATTTGTTTTGAAAAAAAACGAAGTTTGGAATTTTACAACATTTTTTGTAATTTTTCCAAATTTGTTTCCCAATTTTTCAACCTGTTGTCAATTTTCGCTAAAGCCGCTCAAAATTCGCCTTTTTGATCGGTTTTCGATCGAATTTCGCTCCGCGGTTTGATCAGATTTTCAATTCATTTGACTTTCGAAACCGTTCGGTTTTTGACGAATTTTGGTACCGCCAATTCGTCGAAATCCGAGATCGAAACGGTATTGTTAACCTTGCAACCTTGTACATGTGGTTTCGATTTTTTTCTTTTTTTTCCCTTCACATTTTTTCTTTAAATATTCCAAAAGCTAATAACTAGCCCGTTGGGCCTGCATGTGTATGGGCCGAAAACCAATAGGATTGGCAACACCAAACCCATACCCTCCACCCAATCTATACCCCTTTATAATGCATGTAAGCATTCTTTTCTACGTCTACCCCAAATAATGCACCCCACTAAAGATGGTCCAACCTTCATGCACCCAGCGAAACTTGTCTTCATCAAAATTAACCTCTCAGATCTTTCCTCAGTTTTACTCATCCACATCCGATGGTCATTATTTAATGTGTTTAACTCATCTCTGTGGCCCACAACAGATCTCCCTCCACCTCTAGCATCATCTCAAGGAAAAGGAAACAAATATCCTGGAATTAAGGAAAATGAAACAAACGTTGTAAAAAAGTAAAACACTATATATTACATGCTGGGAAAAGAAAACCTATACTAATAACTAAAAGTTCGCTTATCCTCATCGCTAATCCCAACCGTGCAAATCCCTAAACACACTCCCCTAACGCCCACACTTACCCCCAAACCCTAGGCCATCGTCACCAACCCCTCCCAAAGCCCCAGGGGCGTTGTCGCCAATTCACAACACCCAGGTTCAGATTCCTTGGGAAGGGCAAACATTTGATGATATTGGGAGCTAGGCAAGCAGGCAGGCAGGCTGCTGCTTGCTCATCTCATGGGGGAGTGTGTTTAAAGTAGAAGCGCTTAATGAGAGAGAGAGAGAGGAGAGGCAAGCAAGCGCTCATTTCTAAGTTTTGGGATTCTTAATCGGTGCTTAAAATTTTAAGGCCCCCCTCTCTCTCATGACCCCATTGGATTGGTCTAAAGTGTCACATTAGGCATGGTGGTGTGGTGGATGCCTTTGTTTTTATTTACAGTGCCTTCTTTTTTTAATCTCACTCTGTTCTTTTCTTGCTTCTTTTTTTACCATGGTGTGTGAAAAGAGAAGAGGGTCATATTTGTGCAATTGTGCACAGGAGACTTGTGTGTGTGGGGGCTGTGGTCAGGTGGTGGGTATTCCAAGGGGGTGGAGGTGGGTGGGTTTGGGGAATTGGGTTAAAGAAAGAAAAATGCAGCAATTTGTACTTGCAAGTTGCTGCTCTGTGTTGAGATGTCTCAGCTTTGTGTGAAACAGGCCATAATTACCGGGGAAAACTTGCTCTGTAAAATACTTAATCACAAGTTTAAAATTGACCAAGTGGTAGGTGCTCAAATACGAGTCCAATGGCTGAGAAATCCGTGGCCAAACGAAAAGGCAGCCAAGAAAATTTTAACTTGAAATATTATGTACATAACGTACATAAAATTATTTTTTTACAGGGCCTGGCTCGTAGACCGGTGTGTCTGGCATCTGAGGTAAATATTTTAGTTCGAAATGACTTTTTATATGGTTGTTTTTATCCTTTTTTGACTGCACTCGCACGAGACATCATCTCGGGGCACGGGATCAATATTGGGCCGTCCGATTAGTGGGCCGGATTACTGCCTCATATTGACGCCACCATATCCGACCCGTCTAGAGCTATCGGAGCAAACATTTCTCATTCAGAGGTTCAGACCATGCCGTCTCAAAGAAAAGAAAAAAAAAAGCTTCAAACCACGACTCCAACATTGGCAACACAGAAATCATTCTCGTGTTTTTGTGAAATTTGTAAAACTCATGTGAAACTGAACATTCGACTGACGCACGAGAGAGACCCTATTGATAATGGAATTTCGAAAGGAGAAATTTGTTAGTAAGCCAGCACCTTTGGAGAATACCATGCGTGTTAATTTGTCTGTACGTATGGCCAGCATTGGAGGATCCGAACCCGGAGGAGTTTGGGTTCTACTTGGACCAGGCTGCGGTCGGTGGTCAGGTTATGCTCGGACTGACCCGTCCGGAAAGAGCATAAACATTGGGGCGTAGTCGTACGGTAAAAATCATTGGAAATCCCGAGGCGCACGTGAGGGGTGCGTGCGTAGTATACAGTGCAAGCTAGAAGGTCGGCCGCGGCGGCGTGTGTGCTCAGGGTTCACAAAACCGCGAAAAATCCTCGAAAACCGCGGTTTTTAAGTGTACCGCTGCGGCTCGAGATCTAAAATCGCACGTTAAACAGCTCTAATTATTTTTTTTTGAAAATTTAAAAAATTTTATGCGTTAAAAACCACGGTTTTCGCTGAAAACCGTTTTGTAGGAACATTTCAATTGGTCGGCTGGTTTTTCGTTGAAAACCGAACGATTTTCGATTTTTTTTGTCAAATTTTTTGATTTCTTATCCTTCAGTTTTTTACGGTTTTTAGCGGTTTTCACAGTTTCGATTTTGTGAACCCTGTGCGTGCTCAGATTTACTTGTTCACTCGTCTAAAATTATAAAGCATATTTTCTCTTAATAGGTAGACTAATAAAATATTAAATATAACTAAACTATCAATTATTATATTTAAGTATTAAATTCAGTTCATATATGTAGAGTAAAACTCGATATTTATTATGGATATAGAGGGGACATCATACTAATTTTGTATTGAAATTGAAATAAAATTTTATATTTGTGGATAAGAACAGAAAATATGTCATGTATTTTTGGACGGTGGAGTAATAGTAAGTAGTAGTAGGCTTACCGTAATCACCTCTTAAGTCACTGCCAGTTAATTACTGTGCTCCTGCCCGAGGAGGGTGGGACAATGACGCCTCGCCCCCATCCCCCTCCCCTGTCGGCTTGACTCTGGCGTCGCCGCTGTGCTAGCACGAGATTTGATGCAAAAATTTTACCGCAGCAGCTAGCGTGTAGTCAAACGATCAAAGTAATTATTGCAAAGCAATTAGAGTGATGATTCGTTCATTGCCATGTGAAAGATGTAAACTACTCAAGGACAAGGAGTAGTAAGGTTGAACGCAGGGTTAACAAAATCTGTCAAAAATCGATTGTATGCTGGTTTGAAATCTTAAACCGATCGGTAAACTAATACTTTTTAAAAAAAAAAATCAAAAAATTCGAATCGAAAAAATCGCTCAAAAAATCGTCTGCAAGAAAATTCAATTTCACCGAAAATCGACCGATTTTTGATTTTTTTTAAAAAATCTAAACTGTTTGATTTCGAAACCCTTCGATTTTTGGCGATTTTCGCGATAAATCGATGCCGTCGGATCTTCAATTTTCAACCTCGATTCGGTTTTGTAAACTCTGTCAGAACGGTTATGAAGTAGAAGAAGTGATGATGCAAGCGTGTCAGCCAGCGTTAGCGATCGCAACGGTTTGTAGGAGTGATCAATTGGCACTGGTTTCTTCTTAGAGTGCTTACTATCCAACACTATACCGTTGGAATAATTTCCAACGATATAGGTATGTTTCACTAGGTTTCATGATGTTCCATCCACGTTTCGCAGGTTTCATTAGGTTTCATAAGAGTTTCAAACAGGTTTTATAAAAGTTTCAGTATGTCTCAATAAATTTCAATGAGCTTCTAATATGAAATTACAAGTTTCGTTTAGTTTCAAATCTGAAACTTGATTTAAAACAAAATTTAAAATAATTTGAACTGAGTTTCAAGAGACTAACTTCAAAGTTTGAGAGCACATTCTGTAGGTTTCAAAAAAGTTTTAAAATAGTTTCACAAGGTTTTAGCATGTTTAAACAAGTTTCGATGACTTTCAAATGATTTGAAGCTTCATTAAAAAACAAGTTTCAGAATAATTTTAACTAACTTTCAAAAAGGCATACTCTAAAGTTTCAAAGCATGTTTCACATGTTTTATATGGTTTCAACATATTTTAAAAAATTCAATGAGTTTCAATCTAAAAAAATATAAGTTATGTCAAATTTCAAATCTGAAACTTGATTAAAGATGAGTTTAAGAAGAATCTCAAGTGAGTTTTAAAAAACCAACTTGAAAAGTTTCAGAGAGATCCAACGAGTTTAAAAACTTAATGAAATCTATTGAAACTTAGTTGTGAGAACTATTAAGAGCTGAGGAAACTAAATTATGTTGATGGAACACTATGAAACTTATCTGTGAAACATCATGAAACATATCTGTGCACCTCCTAGATGTCAAGAAACCCGATGAAACTTAATCATGAAACCTTTCTAAGAGTGTCATGTAACTTAGCCATAACCTCCTTAAACTCACGAAACCAGGTGAAACTTTACTGCGAAACCTAGTAAAAACATAATGAAATATATTGAAACTTAGTCGTAAAAGCTATTAAGAGCTAAGGAAACTAAATTATATTGATGGAACACTATGAAACCTAATGAAACTTATCTGTGAAACATCATGAAATTTATCTGTGAAACAACATGAAATACTATGAAACCTAATGAAATTTAGCCACGAACCTCGTGAAACTTTTGAAAACATGATGAAACTTAGCTAAGAAAACTTATTGAAATCTTTTTAACATAGATGTGAAAACTCATGCTGCTTTCTCATCTCAAGATAAGCCTAGCTTCTTCTACTAACCCTTCTTCTTCCAACCATGAAACTACAACAATCCAAGAATTAGAGAAACAAGAACAGAGAGAGAGAGAGAGAGAGCGCAAGTAAGCAAGTTAAGAAGAGTGGCCATGGCTCTAGCTCCCACATCTCTCCGGTGCTTCCTTATAGGAAGGCCCCTGTGCACGGTCACAGTCCCACAGCTCATGAGGACAAGACCGTCGAGGCTCTCGTGCAAGGCCACGAATGAGAAAGACACGCCTCCGTCGCAGGGAAATCTTGAGGTGAAGCTTGAGAAACTGGCGATGGTCACACTCGTCGCCAGCGTCCTCGCGCTTGGGTCAGAGTGAACCACCTGTTCAACGAAGCAGGTGTTGATGTAAAACGTTGTGGTTACTTGCTTAAGAGTGAACCTGTCAAAGGTGCAAAAGGGGGAAGTGTTGATATGTTGCAGAGCTGCAGTACGTGAAAACACAAATACAGAGTAGAGTCGCTTACACGTACTGCAAGCTTAGGTTGTCAGATGGTCCATCTGGGTTGGGGTCACACTCACTCGACTGGCCCTTGATCGAAGTCGTTAGACCATCGACAGACTTAATGGAAGCAACGCAACAAACGGGAAAAGCCAAACGAAGTATACCGTTGTATTTGTTATCTACGGTATACCATAGAGTAGTTTTTCTGTTCTTCTTAGGTAGTTGTCGTACGCACTCCGGCTAGACGTTCGACTGTAACAGCGATAACCAGGGACCTTTCGTGGACACAATTCGTGATCACTTGACCATCATGGACGATGGAATTGCACCCTACACCCATATTTCAAAATAGAGGATTTTGGAGTAAAAGATTAATGAAATCATCACTTTTCTAGTCCTGATAATTTTTTTACAAATTTGAACCCCTTATAGATATAATTGTAAAAATAACCCTATTTCCACCGCAAAAGCCCCAATAGGCAACACGTGTCACCTGTCGTGCTCCCGCGCTGCGGAAGGACCAACCGAGCTCCCAGCTTCAGTGGCCCGACAAGCTCTAGGAGCTTAGGTAGGTCCTTCTACAGTGCGAGAGCGTAGAAGGCGACACTATTTGCCTGTCGACACTTCCGTTGTTGAGGATGGAGTTATTTTTGCAATTGCGTTTGAAAGAGAACCAGATTTGTAAAAAAATTATCAAGAGGCTAGAAAAGTGTTGACTTCAAAATTTTGCTACTCACTTTGTCCAAGTTTGTAGGGATTATTTTTAAGTAACATATTTCATGTTTCAACACAAAATTGTTGTGATGCTCCTTTTACACCCTTAATAAAATACTTGTATCCATCTTTACTTACACACTAATTGTAAGCTAAAAGCCAGCTTATACAATAACTGTCTCTAAAAGTTATCTCTAAATGTTGTGCAATAACTATCTTTTCTCTCTTGTACATAAATAATCAACCTATACTACTAAATAAGAGCCAGATTTCTTCTCTCTCTTCTTTTCTCACTCTTCCACATAGATCAAAACTGATGTGTACAGGTTAAGAGTCAGCTGAGGTGACTTTATTGTACATGCCCTAAATATAATCCTTGTATCTAAGTACTCCCTCCGTTGATAAATATAAGGCCTATAGTTTGAATGGTTTTGTTGAAAAATATAAGACGTGCATGTAGATTTAATGAGTCTTTCCACATATACCCTTATTTATTCTCTCTCAACTATATGCATTTATCCATTACTCCCTCCGTCCTTGAAAGTAAGGGAGAGAAGCGTTCAAACTGTGTCCTCTAATATTAGGGATTGAGAGTTCTCCCCTTTAAATTGTGTCCTCAAATTGTGCCTATGCATGCAGATGAACACAAATACATGCGACCACACATATTCCAAAACAAAAACGCGGCAGATCATTCTCTATAATTGTGATTAATTAATGCATGCATGTTGCCAATTAATAGAGACACAGTATTAAATAGGGGCATTAGAGTCTTTTGGCAGAAACCATAATCTGTGCTAAAATTTCTTCTGTCCTTTACTTTCCAGGACGGAGGGAGTACCATCTACACATAGTATTATCTCTCATCTTCCAAGACAATTAAGAGGGATATGTAAGTCATTTCCTCTCATGTCTTCCTCAATTTCACCACAACCTTAATCATTGTGCCAAATCAAAATACGTCTTATATTTATCAACGGAGGGAGTATTATCTAAAGCATGTATGGAATATAATACCTAGAGATAATAATTAGAAGTAATCTAGTTATTTACAATATCTTTTTAATCTATGTATCAAGAGAATTTGCACCCTATAAATTTAGACGGATAGAGTAGCTATGAAATTTCCCGAGATTCAAATAGGCATCAAGCACCAAGACCTACCAGTAGGGATGGCAACGGGGAAAATCCCCGCGGGGAGCGCCCTCCTATCCCCGATCCCCGATAAGCAAAATTTCCCCGCCCCCGTCCCCGTCCCCGTACACGGGGCTTAAATCTCCCCCGTCCCCGATCCCCGACGGGTTTGCGGGGCCCCGACGGGGAATAATCCCCGAAAATGCTATATAAAAGATCACATGCTACATGAATGAATCACTAGAGTAATGGTGCATGTGTGGTTGAAGTGTGAGTGAATCACTAGAGTAATTCATATTTAGCATATTTATTAATAATAACCTCACATATATATTCTTTCTTTTGAGAATGATCATTTACTTCCACCTATTAGTGATAACACGGGGACGGGGACGGGGATCAGGGATGGGGAACGGTGGAACGTCCCCGTCCCCGCGATCCCCGACGGAGGCAATATTTTTCCCGATAAGCTCCCCGCGGGGAGAGATTTCCCCCCGTCCCCGTCCCCTAATAGGGGAATTCCCCGCGGGGAAACGGAGATCGGGTCCCCATTACCATCCCTACCTACCAGTGAGGAAATTGGCCATTTTGGGACTGACCGCAGCTTGAACGTAGAATTACGAACCAGTTCTGTTAATGCACAAGCACGGCATGCAGCAGACTGGGGGTGTAATTTCCCTTTCATCTAATCCTCAAAACAGCTGCTACTTCAAATCTCGATGCAATAAAGTTCGTCGTTGATACCTCGATCCCTTGTGTACCGGACAACGCAAGTGGTCAGGATTCAGGAATAGCCAAGTGTTACCACAGCAACACATCGCTACTTTTCTACGGCAGGAGTACCAAACCAAGTCCACAAAATGTACGAGTGCTCTAGTACAAGTAGCTTCAGGCACACGAAGCCCTCATCAAGTCAGTACGAGTCACTGCTGGGAAAGCCGGCAGACTCGACCGAAACGTAACGAATAATATAATCAAAATACAATTAACGTAGTTTAACCGTTAATTTATCGAATAATCCGATTAATCATTTATCTTCTAACTAATCATATCTTTTCCCTTTAATAATGAAAACAGCTTATTTTTATTCACTAAATACATAAATTAGTTTATAATATTGTGTCATAGCGTTTATAGCATGTACCTTTTGGATGGAGTATAAATAATGAAATGTAAAACATGGTTTGTCGAGGGATGATTTACGATAAATTTAGATAAATAAAATGCTTCCAGTTAATTCTAAATATAAAAAATATATTAATAAGAGTGTATAATTGTCCATCAAAACTTGATTAATAAAACATATTGCGATTAATCGCTCGGTTGTACCATGTACTTCCGCGGAGTGCGTACCATTCTCGACAACACTAATAACTGTAACTTGGCACTACGCTAAAACGACTAAATTATTTGGCAACTTAAGAAACACACTAACCATAGTACTGCTAGAGTGACAGGATCAGTAGGAGACACAGTACAGCGCGTCGCGGCTAGCACCCGGCTGCGGGCGGCTCGAACGGCGCTAACAATAATTATACGGCCCTAATCGCAAAGCAACAAGCATAATTAATTCCCCTTTTCCTCCTCGCCTCCCTACCGATATGATCGTTACTGTACCGACGTGGCAAATCCGATTTGTTTTTTCAAGGAGGCCGGGAAGAAACCAATGACGGCTTTCTTAGTAATCTCTCGTACTCGAGTACATATAGTTTTAGCTTTCAAATTTCATTTTAGAAATTTAAAGTAACTTTGGACGACTCTTTTCTTTTATATTATTCTTTTTAGCTATTTCTAATATTATTTACTATTATAAATTAAGTAAGATACATTATTTAAAGATAAAATAAAAAAGCGTAACACAGTGTTTTATAGATGTTCTTTTATAAAAATACAATAACTTAACATGACATGACATGACATCTATTTAGGAGCGGATTGAGTATATATTCTTAGGACAGCAGAATATAAAAGGATTAATGCGAGTACCCGAGGCATCTGTGAGAGCAAACCGAGAACCTAACCCTACTACTATACGAGTACAAGATAGTACTACTACTAGTAGTATAATGTGTGTGAGGGGCAGATGCTTAGTCATATTCCCTAATTAAGCTAGGTTAATTAAGCTATACAGGCATCTGCATGTATCCGCCTGGCTTTATGTGTAGTAGTAGCTACCTTACCTAGCTTTGGTTTGCAAAATAAGAAATGGCCTTACATTGGACAAAAGCTATCATTTCGCCATGGCCAGCATGGAGCCCCAAACCCTACTGCATGCATGTTTAAGTTTCTTGCCTGTAATTATGTCGTCAGTTTGAAACCAGTTAATTAACGCACGTTAAGGCTTTCTTTACCTGAAGTTTATGTATCGAAGTCACAAACAACGACACATTGATCGGAGCGTTCAGCGAGCGAGTACACTGCACACACTATGTTAAGGCATGCAGGAAGTACTAGTGGTACTACCTTGCAAATGTAATTAAAGGTGTGAACTCGTTAAGTTTTTAAACCGCTCGTCTGCTAATTAGTCTGAAAGTCGTAATTAAGCTCTCACAGATGAGACAAGCTTAGGCAAGAACTAGAAAGGGCCATTAGTATGCAAGTGATAGAAGAACTATGCAAGCAAGGGACAATCATTTGAAGCCTATTAAAAAAAATTAAATTTAGAACATGTCCTTTTAAGTTGGTTTGATTCACCCATGTGCTATAAAATCGGTTATCTACCACCTTTACATGCAATACCAGATCAAATCCCCTAGCAAATTAGATGTGTCATTCAAGTAGGGCCGGCTTGTTAGTGGTTCAGAGCATGGGAGCCATAGTGGTGGCTTGAGACGGCTTCACTAGAGGCGAACGTGACGTTGACGAGGGTGGTTGTTCTTGGGATGGCTTAGGGCGAAGCTACGGGTGGCAGTGGTGATGACGAGCTGGGTGGCAGCCATAGCGACGCTGGTGCTAGGGTTTAGGGCACGCTCACTCGGATCTCTCTCTCAAGTGAGTTTCTCACAAAACCATTCAGGTCAAAAAGTGTTCTATCCATCCCTCGTTCACCCTAACGAGTTAATTTAATTTTCTTGCTCCTAGTCAACGGCAATCAAGGTTCTTTTCCTTCATCTTCGATTGGAATAATCGCGGCCATATGCCTTCCTTGGTAAATATCCACCCAATTAGTTCACACCAGAGACTAAACTCCTCGCATTCTACATTTTGACATGGTCACATCTCTTCCCTGGCCACCCCACCGCAGTTGCCGCATGCGTCCTAACCATTGTTGCTACCTCGAGCGTTGCCAATGTGCCCTATGCCTGAGCTACCACCACCATCATGTTTGTCTCGTCACCTTCATTCCGATTTGCGAATTCCTTGGACCTGTCGCCAGCGGTTGATGATCGGGACCCAGGGTCCCTATCGAACTTATAGGAAAATAAAATATGAGGGCACATTCAAGTAGGTATTTTATTGCTACGGACAAAAAGAGTATTACATGAATAAATTTAGATTAGAAAATAGGTTTCTCACTAAAGGAGATAAAGCTTTCTTTCGAATCGTGGTTGTAGTATGTTAAGTGGGCCCTTTAATACGTGGATCTACCCTTTAGAGAGACTTTAATCATAAAATGTTGATTTTATCAATTATAATCCTTATCACCAGCCTTGCTCTACCCGCTGTCTCTGCTAGAGATAGCGGGGAAGAAGATGCCCCCTTCTTTCTCTCACTCTCTTTTACAAGCGGCCCCACCTGTTGAGTTACCCCCTTTCTTTGGCCCATTGGAGGAGTTGGACACTATGTTATGTCTAAAACTACCTTTCAGGTCGTTAGGGAGGATTTGATACGGTATTACAAGTATAGGATGTTACGTAACCGTTTTTATAGTGCACGGGATGAGTCGTACCAACTTGAAAATACATGTACTAATTATGGGCATTTTTCTTAAAAAAACCAAACTTACTATTTTTTTTCTATGGATTACACAACACAATTGCCGGGGGTGCCATGGTCTATGTTGGCCTTCGTAAAGCTTTACCCCTGGGTAAGTGGAGTAGTGAACAATAACACTGATAAAGATACTCCCTACACGTATACTCCGTATATTAAGAGCGGAAGGATTCGTCGGCCGCGTCGACGCCTGCGCGACGTGGCCGTGCGCTCTCTCGCCGCGTCGCCCGTGCAAGCAGTAAACCGCCCCGCCGTTCGTACGACGCACGATTCGTTGAACCACGTCACCCACGTGGTTAGCTTGGTTGCGAAGCTTAATTAATTGGTCGCGGTGGTTAGAGTTAAGCGGTAGCGGCAATGCAATAGCGTAACGCTCCACGTCGTGAACGAGCGGTCGCGTGTTCGATCGAGCGAGCGCGCTTGCCTTCGATTTTTCCTACGACGCGTGGCACCAACGCGTCAAGCGAGCTCGGCGCTGACGCGCAGCAGCCGTCGCGTTTTTTTGCAAAAAGGCCCTACGAAAAGTTCAAAATTACATACAAACCCTTTTTTTTACAGAAAACCCTAGATTTTGCGAAAAGATCCAGAAAACCCAGATTTTGCGAAAAGATCCTTGAAACTTATGTATTTTGTCGGAACTGTCCCTGAACTTTTAGGGGATTACATATTAGTCTACTTTTCCCTGTTTCATGCCTTCTTTTACGGGATGTGAAAAATATGTCTATGGACTATTTTTTCGCCGTGGTGTGTTTTTTTTTTCAAAAAGGCGCTACAAAATTTTTGAAATTACATGGAAGCTCCGGATTTTTCGAAAAAACCCTATTTTTTTTTCCGAAAAGGCCCTTGGAACTCCTGTATTTTATCGAAACAGTAACCGATCTTTTAGGAAATTGCGTATTAATCTATTTTTATCTGTTTTGGGTCCAATGACCTACAAAATTGCTTTTTTTGGTCCCCCAATATTTCTTAGAATTACATATATATCTGTTTCTTCACGGGAAGGCCCAGATTTCGCGTTTCAGCTGACGCGTCACGGCGCGGCGTGCGCCACGCCCTCTCATCTAGTAGTATGTATTACACAAATTTTCTCAGTGTATCTTCCCATTATGGTATGCTTCAGCGTACCTCTTTTAGAAGAGTTTACGAACCCTAAAGTAAAGTAATAAAAAATTTAGTGAAGGAAAATATGCATTAACCTAAAAATTAAATCAAAATAAAAGACTTGCCCCATTTAATACTCAAATATATATCTATATCTAATCTTCAATTTAGTTTATTTTTTGTGCTAGTACAAATTCCCCCTATCTATTACTCCATCCGTTGATAAATATAAGGCGTATTTTGACTTTGCACAAAGATTAATGTTGCGATGAAATTGAGAAAGACATGAGAGGAAATGACTTACAGATCCCTCTTAATTGTCTTGAAAGATGAGAGATAATGAATAAATGCATATGGTTGAGAGAGAATAAATAGGGGTATAAGTGGAAAGGCTCATTAAATCTACATGCACGCCATATATTTTTCAACAAAATCATTCAAACTATAGGCCTTATATTTATCAACGGAGGGTATTAATGATTTTGTTTTAAGCTTTGTAAACTTTCTATAAGAGGTGTACTGAAGCAAGGTCCTCCCGTTATACAGTATGGTCATAAGGTTTACAGAAAAGTCACAGTAATTTGCACTAGTTCTCCAAGTACTATAGTACTTCGTTCCTTGCTGTAACAAGGTCATCGGACAATTAATTAGGTCAATAGCTACTGGGCTCAAAAGCCCACAACACACGGCACAGGTGCCTATATTTTGCCGCATCTGGCCCAACCAAAGGCCACATGATCAAACACGGCATGGGTAAGGTGTGTTTGATTGGTGACCTATGACTAAAAATTGCTCTCCTGAAACTTGCAAAAAATTGGTACTACGTAAGTTTGGTCGTCAAATTGGTTGCCTATGAATTTGGTGAATCTTTCTTTGTCATAGAGGGAACTATAAAGCCGAAGAAAAGGAAATCTTACCATTTTTTTTTGTCAGAAAGGGAACTACAAATAGGGGTGAAAACGGAAACGGAATTTCCGACCGTTCTGGAGAAAACGGAAACGGAAGTCTTTTTTCGGAAACGGAAAATGTCGGTACGGAAACGGAAACGGAAATTTTTTGTCGGAAACGGAAACGGAAACGGGAGAGCCATTTCTGTCGGAAACGGAAACGGAATCGGAAATTCCGTATAAGCGAAACCGGAAATTCCGTCGGAAACCTGGCCCATTTGGCCCAAAAAGGAGAATAGAGAATTTACATTTATTTTCGAATTAAAATAATTTCAAAAATACAAATGGCTTTATAGAAAATACCAAATAGAGTTCAAAGATTCAAAAAAATTCTCAAAAATACTTTGGAACATTGTGAATCTAGGAAAATTATTTCTAGCATTTCTTTGGCTTTATTTTTCATGAATAAATTAATTATATAAATCTAAAAATAGTAAAATGGCATTTATAAACTCCAGAAAATCTAGGATAAATCTCAGAAAATCATAAATGAACGTTGAACAATAATATGCAAATTTTAGGGCATTACATTTTTATAGTTGGAGGAGCAAGAGAATGTCAACGATAATGATACGGTGGAGGATATGATGGTTTGATCTAGGGGACAAATAGTGAGCTTTCAACTAACAAATTTGAGAAAAAACTTTCTAGTGATACCGGTGAACATAACATTGTTCTTGTATCCACCTTTATGATGGAATGAGTTACATTGTTTTTGTGGTCATATATATTGTGATCATGTATTACGTTCTTATGGAATTTTCTACTTTCGTTTCCGTATCCGTTCCGTTCCGTATCCGTTTCGATCATTATTCGTTTTCGTATCCGTTTCCGGGGTTTCCGATTCCGTTTCCGTTACCGGTAAAAGATGTGGAAACGGAAACGAAACAACCATTTACCGACCGTTTCCGTTCCGTTTTCATCTCTAACTACAAAGCGGAAGAATGGGAAATCTTATCAAATTTTGGGAGCCAAACAAGTGGATGCCAAATCTGGTCAAAATTACCATCCTTTAGCTTGTTGGTTGGAGCCAAGATTCAAAATCCTGCTGAAATTTTGGATTTTGATGGGGTTGGGATTCTAAATCTCGGTGGAATAAAAAAAAAATCAAAAATTTCGGAATTGATACAGTATTTTCGGTAAATTTAACTGAGATTTCGATTATTTTGACCGGATTTCAAATATTTTGGACCAGTTTGTATTGTTTTTGGACCAGATTTAGCACCAATTTTTTTGTGGAGAATTATAATGCCTTTTATGAGAAATGCATGTGAAAAATTTGCAATATATATACACACACACCCCCAAATTTTTTTATGAGAAATACATGTGAAAATTGTAATGCCTGCTCTCATCTCTTTCGATCGTTGAGCTATCGCCATGATTCTTGGTGCTCGATCATGTTCATGTCAGTTTTGCGTATGTTCTTTTAGCAAGAAGATGTTAGATACCAATCTGAAAATAATTAGTATGTGTACTATGTGTAGGTTGCTCTCAGTTCATTTTTTGCATCGTTGAGTACATTCCCTTACCATGGTTCTTATCCTTGGGTACTATGTATATCTATTGCTTAGATGTACATTCCCTTACCATGGTTCTTATCAGATAGATACAAGTACCTAAGTAGGAAAGTAACTAGCATGGATAAGATAGAGTTATAACTGTTTTCAGTTTTCATCAGTAAAAGATCATGTGAAGAAATTTGAAGCATAAAACCAGGCCAAGACTAAAATCTTGAGTAAAGTTATCACAAGGCTCGGATCTAGTATTATCTCCTCATTGCCATGCTACAAGAAAGTAGATCATGCAGTTCTTGCTTAATCAGGTCATGTCTTATGGGGTGCTATTAAGGATCTTCTCATTGCCAAATTTAGGGTCTTTTATATATAAATACTTAGTATTTTGCATTTAAACAGATAGGAAATGTACATAAATGCTTGAATGATTTTTTCATACTTTTCTCAATTTTTTCTAGCTTCAGGAGACCATTTTACAATTGGTTGAAAATTCCTAAAATTTCGGATATTTTGGCCTCGAAATTTTTGGATTTCAAATTTTCTTTTTGAATTTCGTCCAAAATTAAAAAATCTTGCCGAAATTTTGGATTTTGGCCACCTCCAAGATATGATCCGAAACAAAATTTGAAACTTGATTGAAGCTACAGTTCATCTCGTCTACTACTTTTCTCTGTCATTTGTTTGCTATCTTAAAGTTCGTCTTCAAGTTGTCTTGTATTCAATGTCGTGTATGTACTTATAATACAATCGCTAACATGTCATGAACGTTGAATTCAAACGCGGATTTCACCAGTACAATTGATGTGCTCACTCGTAAACACACGTGCTGTGCTTTCATGCTTTTCCTTTCTGTACAAATTATATAAATCTTGAATCAAGTGAAGTAGTAAGTAATTATCATCTACCATTCATTCATACTTTAATATTTATGCAATTTTAAAAAATAAAACATGGAAGCACCTCTTAAAAAATAATCAAACGAGCTAGAAAGCGTAAACTGAAATATTTTGTACAGAATTCGGAGCACAAAATCAGTTCTCTTACGTCAATAAATCTTCTTAGACAAAAAGATAGAAAGATTGCAGACAATAGGTTTTCAAATGCTACAGTCAGAACTGGAGAGTCGAATTAATAAGTACCCAAGGATACAATCTTTATGTGATCAAGGCTATTCACTTGAAATATTTCATTTATTCCTTTTAGGGATTTGATGGACAAATTGAATTAAAATGTTAGGACCTGCTACTCCATTTGCAAGGAAAATTTAAGAGCTAACAGCTTCGTGCTATGGCATCCCCACCAAGCAAGCGCCAACAGACATACCACCTTACACTTGTACTTTCATGGTTGAATGATCTGCTTAGAACTCATACCTTCAAAGCATGGAACACTTTTGAAGCCATGAGATCTCTGTATGAATATAATAATATGCCCATTAGCCACCAAGCATGTAAGGAATGGAAAATAAAGTGGCTTGGCATGCATGCAACGATTTACGAGCAAGGCAATAATCGCCTGCTATACCGACCTGATTAACAGACATGATGTGTCGCATTGTGTTGCAGTGTTGAACCATGCAGTTGGCTCTGTATCTGTAGCACATCGCACGTCACTGCTGAGGATGCAGTCGTTGGTTCAGTGAGATCCCCATTGAAATGCTGCCGTGGAAGCTTCTTTTCCGGTTCCTCTCAACCCTAGAATGCGCTGGTTTTGCCGAGGAATGTATGGATGAACATGGATGGTCACGACAAAATGGTGTTGACAACGAGTTGAGGCGATTTGTTGCGAGTCCTCTGATATGGTGGGCATGGCATAGATGTTTTTCACCGTGGCTGATATACTGATATTAGCTTCTTCTCTCGTGAGTTGTGACGCTTTAATTTGGTACCACTACTGTAAGAAAGTACATCATAATCGGTTCTTTTTCGTCATTATGGTCAGTTTTTGTGGCTATATAAAGTCATTAGACAATGATGAGTAGACGCTATCACAGTCAATTTTCGCCTGATAGTGCTAAATAGTCATCACAATCGGTTCTACCTTAGAACCGATTGTGATGTGGTACCCTTCACAATCGGTTCTACCAAAAACAACACAGATTACACACATAATGCATATCAAATTCACAATATATATAGAAGATAAACACTTTATAATACACATCACATTCGTTCATAATATAAAACACAAACATACTTAACAATCAGTACATATATCACATTCACATGATATAATATTGTTTACATATTGACTAGTTGGAGCCTGTCGGATCTCTAAACCTATCGTCCTCCACTATAACTTCTGTTCAGTATCGTTGGCATATGTGGTCTCGTAATTTATTAAAAACTTTATTTTGTAAGCTGTAACATCCCAATTTTTGGCTCATTTAGATTTAACATGACTTTTATAGATTTTCTGAATTTTTAAGATTTTTTTAGAATTTATTTATTACTAATGAATATGGCGTATTATGAAAATTATTTAATTAATGAGAAAGTTTAAATAAAGTTTTGCCAAAAATAAGTTTAAATAAAGTTTTAACAAAAATATCTTATTTGAGTTTCAAATGTCTCAAAATATTTTTTAAATTTTTTTGATATTTTTACTATTTTATTTGAATTAGTCTAATGTCTGGAATTATTTTAATTGAGAAGTATTTTAAAAAATTAGTGAATAGTGCTTGGGCCGAAACCCGCTAGGACTCGGCCGGTTTTCTTCCCGCATCGTAGCCCAGGTTATACGGTTCAATTCATATGGCGCAAAAGGGGGCTCTGTTGTGGTGGTCATAACCCTTCAGTGTTGAAACCTTAGCGGGTAGTACTAAGTTAAGACATAGTTTTGTAAAGGTTTTATCATGATCTCTCTGCGACACACCAAAGGAAGTGTGCTAATACCGATTGCATAAAGAGATGATCATATCGTGTGGGTAAAGCCCATAACCTCTACAGAGTGTAAAATCTATTCGGATAGCCATGATCACGGTATTGAGCAGTGCTCGAGAATTACAATCAAGGGTTATATTTTATAAAATAAAAACTTAGATGGGAGGCGGTGTGCCGTTGGAAAGTTTGGAATATGTTAGAGCGGAATGCCATGTTACTTGAGAAATAATTGCAAATTACTTATTATTGTTATTTATTTTACTATCATTTTAATCTATTTATTGTATTCATTTGTAAATGCTGCTTTATTGAAAAATAGCCATATCAACCATTCATTTGGAATAAGCCTTGCATATAGTTCTGTTATGCTTGCACTCTGTGCACAACTTGTTGAGTGCTTTATATACTCACCTTTGCCAACAACAAAATCACCAGTTGAGTAAGAGTCTACGCTAGCTTTGGAGTACTAGGAAGGGACAAATGTTTAGGGTGCGAGCCTTGTTAGTTGCCTGTGTATACTGAGGGGTTTATCCATATTTTCATTCCGATGCATTTTAATTTGTTCTCTAAAGTTTAGCCCTACGTGGTGTATTCATGTAAGGTCGATCTAAAATCAGTCAACAGGTTATAATTAATATATAAAATATTTTATTATGAATCCGCTGTGTATGATTGTGATATTCATCTATGTTGAGCTTCTATGCATTAGCGTGATCCTTGACTAATGCGATATACACAGAGGGTCCGATTTGTATATTCGGGTCTCGACATTAGCTCTTGAGGGGATATCGATCTTCTACAAAATATAAATGAGTGCAATAATTTAAGTTTTTAAATTTGTATGTAAAAGGCTGAGTGTATTATGCATGTACATATACATTAGGGAAAAAGTGTGAGCCGTCGACTAGGATCAGCATGTGATGCATGACGTTGATGCCGAACAGGTCGTCGCACCCCTGTTGATGACATTATGAATAAAGAAAATCAAATTAAGAGACGAAGAATAGATGTTAGAAAAAATTAATTCTATGCTAGGCACTTGTACTTTGAAGTGCTTCCACTATAGCTGGTCGCATCGTTTATCATCGTGTCGCCCTCCTTCAGCAACCTAAGACAAGAAAACCCTACATACATTGGAGAGATACCATTGAGGCAAAAAAAATGAATATAGTTAAATACAGAAAGTGTTAGGTTAGAGGAATATACTTACTTGTGCAAAACAGGCTTAATCGCGTAGGTCATCGGTCTCTTCTCAATCGAGTTAAAAGTGTAGACATTGTTTTCACTCGGAGCGACTACGAGTAGAACCCAATAATTTCTTATTAAATGGTATGCAGTGCAAGAAAATAAGTTTATATACGGTTTAAGTGCGTATAAGTAATTAAAGGGTAAAGTAGTACTTACTTCTCGTGGTAAGGGAATAGAATGAAATCCTTTTTCATCTCAGCCTGCAATGTCTGCTTGATATAGTTGACAAGGAACTCAGATTGAAGTCTAGCCATGATCGCAGACACCATCTTGGGGTTGACGAACCCAACTAGGTGTTGACCCGTCACGGCTCGCTATCTCATTATCCTGTATCTCGTGTCAAATGTTAAAATATAATACAAAATCCTATAACAGTCATAGACTCATGCTGTATGATACAATACTCACAGCATCCAGGATCGTACAGTAGAAATATCGATGGCTTTTAGGCTATACAAATGGAACATACCCTTGAAACTCACTGGGAATGTCCCATACTCATCGCGGTGGAAATGTCCCCCTTGATACCTCACATTGAAATCGACGTAATGCTCGGCTTCATTCGCCTTGTCAATGTACCATCCATGGAGGAAGCGTGTGCACATGCCTAGAGTATTCAATTCATTGCTAGGTACAAGGGGCTTTCCATGTACGTACCTTTATAATCTCGAGGGAGCTCTGTGGCCTCTGTCAACTTTGCCTTCTTGACAGAAGGAGTCTCCGAGATCCCCTGTAGTTCTTTGGCTGTCCCACTAGTCCTTTTGCCCACCAGCTCTGCACTCTGTGTAGGAGTCGACTTGGACGGAGGACTCGTCATGATGGTGTGAGCAGGAGCAGGTGCAGGTACGATAGGAACCTACAAAGTACATGCATATGTAACGTGTTGCAGTGCTGGAATAATTGAGAAGACGCGAGGATTTTTACCTTGAGTAGTATGACACCCATTGTAGGCCATTTGATGAACGACATCCGTACTTGCTCGAGAGTGGTGATATCTTCGTTCGGGGGGAACTTCAGCACATAAGATGGGAAGTCTTCGTGGATATAGTCCATCTGCACCGTTATGTAGCCATTACCCAAAGGTTTACCATACACCACGTCAGTCTCCTTGCATAGAAATGCAACCCCACGTCCAGCCTCAACAGGAAATCCGTCATCCATCACGACAAGCTTGCACTTGGCAGTCACCTGCAAGAAGTGCGCAACTTGATTGGAAACATTGTTTAACTTACTCTCGTATCTTTAAGTCAGAAACAATTATTACCTTTAAGTAGATAAGTGGATGTATGTTTATCAAATAAAAGGTGTGAAATCTGATAGGATAAACACAATTCCAGTGCAACCTAAACTCTCTTTGCGACATATCGAATTACCTAGTGCAAAATTGAAGGGATTTAAAGGAATGCTCACATTTTGAAGAAAATCATAAATGAGGGAAAATTGTGGGGAAATCTCCTCATGCTAGGGTTTCAACTTTACCTTCTTAACACCCATCCTCGATGATTTCATAATTTCTCACCCAAGTATTGGTCAAACCAGAATATGTTGTGTTTTTTGCGGCGACGGTGGTTTTTTGTGCATCTAAAATAACAACAGAGGAGATTTCAGCCCGAGAGTTTATATAACCTAGCAAGGCATGTCATAATCCATTTTAACATAAGAACCGATTATGATATACCATGCACATCACAATCAGTTCTTAGGTGGAAACCGATTGTGATGTGCATGCAATCGGTTCTTAGGTGAGAACCGATTGTGATATGCCCTATGCTACATTACAATTGTTTCTAACCTGAGAACCAATTGTGATGATTCCCTACCAATTATTACATCCTCGCCGAATCATCTATCATAATTGATTTTTTTTCCTGAAAAGTTAAGAACCAATTCAGATAAAACGATAGTGTTGTACTATTATGTAGTAGTGTACCTAATTTGGGTTTCCTACATTTACTGTCATAGTACAGTACTAGTACCTTTGATTTCAATTCTGGCATCTTGTTGCACGTTACTCACTGATACAACTTAAGGGTTTTACATATAGCTACTGTACTTACTGACACATGGAGAGTAATTATCCATGAGAGGTACGAGTAACTCCCTATTAAATTATCTCTAAACTTTTAGTACCTTTGAGTACTTTTACCCTCTCAATTTTTGGTCTAAATATATAAGGTTTATTTTTTAAATGGTCTTAACCATAAATATAAGGATTACATGTGGATTTAATGAGGTATTTCCATCTATACTCCTATTTATTCTCTTCCAACCATATGCATTTATTCATTACCACACATACAAAGTATTATCTCTCATCTTTCAAGAGAATTAAATAGAGGCATTTAAGTCATTTTCTCTCGTACTTTTCTCAATTTCAACACAAACTTAATTCTGATGCAAAATCAAAATACGTCTTATATTTTTAGACGGAGGGAGTACCTCCTAAAGATATTTTGTCAGATTGCTCAAGTTTTTTCCTTACTAAACAAGACATCTCGAAGAAACCTATTGCAAATTAAAGAGAGCTTGAACTTACCAGTGAATCCAACTGAGAATTCGGACTTCACCATCTCTGTGACCGCTTAATCGTTCAAGATGATTTTTTTTGGTGTGTGTGTGTTAAGATATGCGAGTTTTCCAAAGAGGTTTTGTTCTTTACATCGTCCACTTCTTATTAACATAGAAAATAAGAGTCTATTAGTTCATAACACGGAACTTTCCTGTGATCTTCACGTGACAAGATTGAAGGCTATTCACTCCAGGAAAAAAAAACTGTAAATGTAAAATCTTTGAGGATTTGAGGGACAAAAGAAGATTGCAGAGCATTGCGCAACACCAGTTAGCAGTCAGAGCAATGCTGTATCAATTGGGAGGCTATGGTACACTGCACACACCTTTAAGAAATCATCTGCCTCCTTCAATGATTGATGATGAATGAAGCTTCATGGAAAGTTTCGACTAAAATGCTTGCACTTGCAATCTTCGAGGGAAGGTTTGAACATTGCTTGCTTGTGCAGTTGTGCAGCAAGGAAATACAAGAAACAAAGACGTGCTACAAATTTGCCAACCATGGAAAACGCTGGATGACATGGGATTTCAGCATGAGCATATATAATGATCTCTATTAGCCACCAAGGAGGAAATAAATAAATCTAGCTGCAAGAGCAAAAGAATCGGCTCGTAGTGATATCCCCTGCAGTTGCTAGTTCAGAAGAGTTTGTTTTAATCCCGTCATTATTGATAGTATCTCCTGTGGTTGCGACTCTTGCAAACATGAACTACGGAATTGGCTCCGCATCTCCAAATCCACCAACACAATGCAAACAGTCTGTCTGGTCCTATGTTATGGTGGAAGCTTCATTCCTGATGCCTCCTAACCCTAGCTACCATGCACTGGTTTCGCGCGGGATCTCTGCATGAGCATATAGAGATGATCGCCATATATAGAAAGGTGTTGAACATGAACATAACGTTGTGAGGTTTAATATGGTGGCCATGTATATGTATGTGGAGGTTATTCATGTAGAGATAGGACCAGACTGTTGATCCTGATTGTTGAGATACATTCGGACTCTTGGTTTTGGTGGACGAATTCCAAAACTATCACTGAAGGGTTATAGGTATAAATATAACACCTCTTTGTCAAGAGAAACAATCTATCAATCAATAAAGAGAAAATAGTTGATCTCCATATATGTGATGTTCATCTATGACTATTGTTCTTGTCTATTCTTTGATATTGGAATTGATCTACGGCAATCATCATCGTTTTATAACACTCCGCTGCCTTTTATGTGCTCTCCAGGTGGGCGATAGTATGGCTTCATGTCTTCTGGCGCTTTAAATTGCATTGGTACCTACTTCAGAATTCCGATCTGTTAACTGCTATACGGTACCGGTACAATTTTTTTAAAAGAAAAAAAAACATGCTATGTAAATTGTGCAAGGCGCAAACCAAGAAAAAAAAGAGGAACATGGCTATGTAAATTCGTGTGCAAGGCGCAAATCAGCATGACTGTAAGTGCTAGAATTGAGCGGACAAAGGAAGAAGAAGAGTAGGACGTTTGCTCTGCCTTCTCATCTACCACCGTTCTGTAGTGTGCTTGCTCTCCTTCCAGGCTTCTAGCTAGCTATGAGGAGAGTGGGAAAAGTATGTTTGGTTCCAAATAGACCTCAAGAACCAGGGGCAGAGCCAGCTCAGACCTAAGCCTCGAGCCGGCCTGAGCTGGCCCAAAGATTATTGGCTGCCATTTGAAGTTAGCAGTAAAGGTGTTGCATGATCTTTTGGACCAGGCCTCGGATCCAGACCCGGGTGGCCCGAGGCTTCTCCGCCCATGTCCAGAACTAGAGGAAGTCGTCAGAGAACCAGCACGGGAACTGGGAAGACAATAGAGTACCAAAGGCACTTTTAGTAATGTAAACCTGTAGTATGTATGAATACAGATGCCAGGATGACAACCGGATCAAAAATGTAAATTGCTGGGGCTGGCACGTATGGGAGCGTATTGTATGTTCTAAAATCAGATTATTTTTTTCTCCTTTTTGGCACTATTAACGTCTAATGAATTTGAACTTGAAATTTTATATATAGGTAGAGTAAACCATGAAGTAAATCTATAATATTTTTGAGATTTTTCGTGAGTGATGATGTTTATTTGAATTACACCTCCAAACTAGATTGTAGTATACAACACGTCATTATTTCGCTGACAGCTACTGAAACCAAGTTTGGTGAAGCTCGACGTAGATAACTAGAGATATATATTTAGACCTGCATGAATGCATCCAGATTCCAGAGCCACTGTGGTGCTCAGCGGTGTCCTTTGAGGTGCTTTTCAGCGCGCTGGAAGAAACGGGCACAATGCATGCGTATGAATCTACTATACCTTATGCCGCATGGATTTGAGGCTCAACCGTGCCACGTCACCTCCTTCGCGGTGAGGTCCTTGAAAAATTTAAAATTATATTTAGGTCCTTCGGTCGGTTTTTAGTAAAATAAACTAAAAAAAATCCGAAATTACGTTTAGATCTTTTCGTGGTTTAAGTTCAGATCCTCCTGACGGTTTTTACCAAAATGGACCCTTTTTTAAAAAAACAAGAAAACCGAAATTACGCAAAAAAAAATAAATCAATTGCGTTTAGTTCCCTCTGCGGTTTTCTACAAAAAACCCACGGATTCGTCGACGGTTTATAGCGATCCATAGATTCACTGACGGCTCCTAGCAACCCATTTTTCTTAAAAAAACAAAAAAACCAAAATTGCGCCAAAAAAAGCGATTAGGTCCCTCCACGTTTTTCTAAAAAAATTCGCAGATTCGCCGATGTCTCCTAGCAATCTGCATATTCGCCGACATCTCCTAGGAACCGTTTTTTTTATAAAAAAAGAAAAACGAAGTTACGCAGTTTTTCTAGGAATATTCGTCGGACCAAATTTCGTGTAGTGAGAAAACCGAAATTACGGATTTTTTTTTCTTCAGAAATATCCGTCGAACCAAATTTTGCACTGCGCAGAGTCGCACGACCAAATTTCGTATGACGCAGCGTAGTGCGCGGCCCTGGCTAGTTATATATATTCTCTTAAAGATCAAATGGTAAGTTAATTGTGTAGTATGTGCTTCTATCTAGCCTCTTAAACTTTGCTATGAGATCAGGTAAATCCTACCCAAGGAACACCGATCACGCTATCTCGTTGGGTTTTACTATGTTATACTGTGATGCATCTTCTTATGGGCAATAGTTCTCCAATCCGATGAGAGTTTGTGAGATACTCTCTCCGTTGATAAATATAAGGCCTATAGTTTGAATGGTCTTTTGAAAAATATAATGTGTGTATGTAGATTTAATGAGCCTTTCCACTTATACTCCTATTTATTCTCTCAACCATACGCATTTATCTATTATCTCTCATCTTCCAAGACAATTAAGAGGGATATGTAAGTCATTTTCTCTTATGCCTTTCTCAATTTCATCACAATCTTAATCTTTGTGCAAAGTCAAAATACGCCTTATATTTATCAATGGAGGGAGTATTGTACAAGCATGCATGGTATCACGAATGAAGTAAATGAATCTCGTAGTCTTAAAAGAGTACAAGTGAAATAACGGCGATTAAGCAACCACAATGAGAAAGAAAAGAATTGGTGAAACCGACCACAAATTCTTTAAGCGTAGTCTTAAAAGAGTACAAGTGATTACCGCTCCCTTACAACCCTCACAAACTTTTCAGGACACTCGGATCTTTACTCTATATAAGAATCTATTGCTAAAGAATAATTTAGCATCTAATTCTCTCATCTATCTCTATTTTGGATGAGCTCCTTTTGCCTGGCTTGCTACTTTCCTTAGGTTGGTTCTTTATAGCCATCTCTCATGGATTTATAAAGTCCTTGTTCTCCTCTAAAGAGAAACGAAAATCCTACTCTAAAAGAAAGTAGGAATCATAATCCTACTAAAACTCTTTGTAGACCCCAATCCTAATCCTATTAGGATTCATCTAGAACTTGTAGGACTTCTCCTTTAATTCTAACATACGAATCACTTTATTCTCAACAATCTCCACCCTGACTCTTATTTGTTGAAGATGATGTACTCATCCAAGAACTCGCTCCAAGTTGGTTTCACTTTTCTTTCCTCCCAGCTTTGGAAGTACACCTGCAGCAAGGGGCTCACATATATCACCACAATATGTGTGTTGGTGTCTAGGCTTAGCCACCTAGACCTTCCACCTGAGAGCTCTTTCCTTATGTAGTTTAATTAACTACACTTCTTGTTCCCAGGGCCCGCCATGCTATAGGTTTTTACCACCTCCGAGCTCTACCTGCTCGTTGATACAATGTGACTGGTTTCATCACGTCTTTCTTCTTTCAATAGCTTGCACTTCCACCTTTGCGTCTATTAGATTTTGCAACTGTATTTATAGTCTGCACATAACTACATATTAGATCCGAGTACCCACAGCTGACAACATAGTTTTCTTCTTCTAATTAGGATATCTGTTAGACCTCCTATAGATTTCTCTTCCTTCAGGTTTACTCATCAATCGGTATCATCTATTGCTCCAGATATTTTTATGATACTTGCCCTTTGCAAGTAACTTGCATGACTCCACCTCGAAGTGATACCACACAATTTTTGAGTTCAAGCAACCTCACATATGTTAGATTATTCTTTAAGTTGGGAACATACCGAACGCCCACCAATGTACGATGTACTCTATCATACATCTCCCATGTAATCGTGTACACCTTTATGGTGGTATACTTCTTGTAATCTGCCAAGTGAACAGTTTCATGGGCTGGGCATAGAGATCCTTCGTCAAACATCTCCCTCTCCAAACATACATGAAAGCAACAATCTAAATCAAATATCCATCATGAAAAGTACCTGATTGACTGATGACATGTTTGATTCATCTTCTACTACCGCCACTAAGCACGCACCATACGTTTTGTTCAAACTCAGATAATCTCTCGTTACATAGATAGTATACACATGTGTCCTTGCTCTTGTCCTTCTTCTTCCTGTGAATATTCCTTTTGCTTTCAACATCTACAAAAGCCAACGCCTTCAATAGATAAACAACTTACTTGTTAAAGTTGAGAGTGCTTTTCTTGGTGAGAATATTCATCACCAATTGCTCCTATGATCGATGGTGGTAAAGATGATGCTAATATGAAGACTTTGTCATGCTCCTCAATTTTCTCATTCACACAAGTTAGCTATGTGATAAGTTTGTTCAAGATACTGAGATGGTTAACAAACCATATGCCTTCCTCCATGCAAAACCTGTATCGTTGCCGCTTCAACACCTACTAGTTTGCTAGCGACTTCAAAATATACAATTATTCTAAGTCCTTCCATAATTTCTTTGTCAAATTTTTCTTAATCATGAAGAACTTTAGCTTATTGAAGAGATATAGATGGATTGTAATGACAACCTTCTACTCCATCGCCTTCCAGTCTTCTTCAGATGTCTTTTCTGGTTTGTTCCCTTCAAGAGCATCGATTAGCCTTTACTAAACATAAATATCCTTCACCACACATTGCCACACACTGAAATTTCTTTCGCGATTAAATTTTTCTACTTGATTCCATATCGTTGACATCAATCTTGATTTTATGCCACCAGACGCTTTGCCAATCTTCTCACAAATTAGAGTAATATGACCTTGGCTCTGATACTACTTGTTATACTCCGATACCCCTTCTTATGTGCATTGACTCTCAGATCGGACCAGAGTTTGTGAGATATGGTATGAGTGTACACGATATCAAGAACAAGTAGATGAGTCTCATAGAGAACCAAAATAATAGCGATGAAGCAACCACAGTAAGAGAGAAGATTTGATGAAGCAAACAACAAATTACAAGAGATTGTTCTTCTCTCACAACCCTCTCAAACCTTTTAAAAAACTTAGATCCTTGCCTATGTAAGAATCTACTCAAACCTTTTAAGATACTCAGAACCTTGCCGTACGTAAGAATCTAATGCTAAAGTATAACCTAAACTCTAATTCTCTCTTGCACCCGTACGTTAGATGAGCTCTTTTTTACTTGGCTTGCTTTTTTTCGTGGGTTGATTCTCTGTGGCACCCTTTATGAGTTTATATAGTCCCTTTAATTTTGCTCCAAAGAGAATAAAAAATCCTACTCTGAAAAAAGTACTAATCCTAATCTAGGACTTTTTGTAGTACACCCCTTTAAGTCCTAAAGAAATAGGATACGTGCCACCTTATTCTCAACATAACCATTTATACGCCTAGTATTACATATGTATGGCCGATGATTCTACTCATACTCCAGTACACTTTCTGCCAAAAAAAAAAGGTTGAAAGGAAAGAAGATGGTTGTGCCAATTTTACCAATTCAGACAAGGCAAAGTGGAAGGGCATGCCAAGAGTACCTCCTCCATGCACTGTGGTGGTGTGCAACGCACAAACCAATATGGCTATGAGTACAAGAACCGAGCAGATGAAGGAAGCAGAACCGTAGTGCGTTTGCTTTGCTATCTCTGTTGATCTCCACTAGACTACTGCCTTTTCTCCTGCTTCAATGCGTTTGCACGCTCCCGCTCCCAACTTGTTTCGACTTGTAATCTTTTGTATATGTAGCGTTCCACACTATTGTTCTACGATGAAATTGGCAAATAGTGCACTGTAGGGCTGGGTATTTGGTTTTTTCGGTTTTTGGAAATAGTTAACCGAAATTCTCAAACCCAAACGAAAAACTGAACCGAATTGACCGGAAATATTTGGTTCGGTTAATTCGTGTTTTGGTTAACCAAAATTTGATATGTTAGAAAGCAGCACAACATAACCTACAGCATAAACTAGAGATAAACCCACAACATTCAAATGTTATAAGATAACAAGGGTGTCAATAAGCGACATCTGAGATGCATATACAACAAGAATGTTAATAAGCATCTAGTCCTTCTCATTTTCTCATCATACGGTCTGGATTCTTTCCCCAAAATGATAACGGCTAGCTGCCCAGCTGAATGAAGGAAAAGAAAATCAATTAGCTAAAATTCTAAACAGAAGTATCTTGAAGTCTTAACAAAGTTTGCTCAGATAAATAATTTTTCAAAGTATGTTCAGATAATCAAACAATCATACCACAAGTGTTCTATTTCATCTACACAGGATATAAGGATCCTTACATAAAAAATGCAAGACCTATTGATACCAACCACTGCTGCCATCTTAGCCTAACTGTAACTAGGTAAACATGAGAAACAGATCAAAGTCTTTCCTTCTTATTGTGTAAGTAGTAGCACTCATTGAATGGCATTAATATGTATAGCCCAATTGCTACCAACACCCAACAGAACACATCAGAGTTAAGTATTTATACTCAAACTCTCCCCTTTACTACAACACCGAGGTCATCATCAAGCTAACCAGAATCAGAATACATGCAACCAAGAAAGGAAGCTAGCATGAGCAAATTTCAGTACATAATTTTAGTGCAACTTTCAGTATAGAATACATCTAGAATATCATCAAGCTATCCCGAAATAATTTTAGTACAAATTTCAGTACAACTTGATGGTTACAGGAAAGAAGACATGAAAAGTGCAATGAACCTTCCCCATTCAATCCATACAACTGATATATAGTGATCTTAGCAAAATAAATGGATCAAAACTGATACATACCCCATTCAGTCCATAAATTGATCTATACAGTGATGAAGAGGAAATGTAAAACTGTCTAATCTTGTTTTAGAAGTAATGTGAAAGAAACCAAGAGTCAAGTTATTTACCTTTTATGGTACTTTTCGCTAATACAGATTGACAAGTTCAGCAACAAGATTGACGCTAAAGTAGAGCCTATCATCAAGGAGCTTGAAAAGGAACTCAAACAAAATCCAACATCCTATGGTGGAGTAAACGCACAGATATGATCACTGGCCATGTACAGGGGGAAGTATTCCCATTTTATAAATGAATAGACACATTCTTGGCATGTGGATTTCAGCTATGAAACTAGAAATCCCTGAGTTGTCACTTTCTTGCCAAGAACTCGTTGAGCTATCTAATTGAGTTGATACTTGTTTCTCTGTATGTTTGTTGCTGATGATGTAGGCTGTGTCCTGTCATACGAAGTGCTACTAACCCCACGAATTTTCTAATTGGCATACTTGTGATATGTGAAGGAAGGAGGATACAACCATGCTGTGACATTAACTTGCAGTGCTATCTAACAATTTGAAGGCTTGAACTCTTACGAGTCAGGATGAGCCCACGTCTTACAGAACCAAGCTTAGCTCACTGCTCACCTGTCTATCGTGAACGCAAGATCCACTAATCAACACTGTAATACCCCAATCCGTTAATATGAAGGCCTATGTGGCCTATGTGGAGCGGTGGTGGGATTTGTCCCACATTGCTTGCACAAAGTGAGTTGTAATAATATATAATGCCTGTTGAATCCAAATATAGCACCTCCAGGTTAACCCTTTTACACCAAACGAGGACGAAAGTGTAAGTGGGGTGTTATGTATGCGTGGGCCAGCACCACGGTGGGCTGAGCTTTGAGCGAATTTGGGCCAGAGTGTCACTAATAGTATCAAAGCATCAACCTTCGCTGCACGGACGCGTGTGGGACAGGGGCGCGGGCATATGGCGTATAGCGCTTGGGCCCAACATAGCACCTCCGTGTTAACCCTTTTACACGAAGTGAGGATGAAAGTGTAAGTGGGTTGTTATACATACGTGGGGAAAGGGAGGACGAAAGTGTAAGTGGGTTGTTATGCATGCGTAGGCCTACTGCATGATGGGCTGGACTTTGAGCGAATTTGGGCCAGCGTGTTACACACACAATAACCAACGATTCTACCCAAGAGCATGCAGAGATCAAGTCGGAGGCCCAAAGGGCAGAGATCCAAGTGGAGGTCTGGAGGGTGGATCTCAAAGGCGACGCTGATGGGGAATGGCCGAATGGAATGGGGCAATTCAAGTTCAACCTAGGGGGTGGAGAATTTTGTTGTGTAACCTAACCTGCGACTGCAACTGCGAGCTCATTCGCGTTTTTGGTTCTTTCAGTTTCAGAAAAAGAGAATTGAACTGTAAACCGAACATTGCCGAAAAAACTGAATCAAAAATCAAACACCGAAAAAACCAAATTTCGCTGTTAATTCAGTTCAATTTTTCGATTTCGGTGAAATAATGCCCACTCCTAGGCACCGAATTAAGCAGAGCCTAACCACAAACTGGATCAAAGTTGCTAGTCCAAGTAAAAGCTTTGTATCCATTTGCGATGGTCTATACACGTGCGAGACTACGAGGGCCCTCCAGTCCCGACTCCCGACTAGGGGTGAAAACGGATCGGATAGTTTCCGACCGATCCGGATAATTTTCGGATACGGATAGTTTCGGATCGGATACGGATACGGATATTTTTTATCGGATACGGATACGGATTCGGTAGCAAACTATCCGACGGATACGGATACGGATACGGATTATCCGATAAACAGTGACTCGGATATCCGGACTCAACAGAGCACTCGTGACTGAGTCGTGATTTCGTGAGTCGTGACTCGTGAGTTAACTCGGTTCTTCTTCTCCACTACTGTCTTTTCAACTCCAGAATCCAGATCTAATCCAGCACCGCCCGTCCTGTCTCCCCCCGGCGTCGTCCTTCTCGCCCGCTCAGCCGCCTGCCCCCACCGCCCCACCAGCAGGCACCACCCGTCCCCGTCGTTGGCCGCGCCTCCTTGTCCGCCATTGCTGTGCCCCATCATCGGTCGCGTCGTCCCTCCGCCACACTCTTGCCGCCCGTCAGCCCTTCGCATTCCGGCGAATGAAATTGGTGGGATCGTCGGCCGGTTAGGCGACAGTCCCGGCCGTCCGTTGCAAGGCTCGTCAAATCCTCCTGAAGGACCTAACTCCCAAGTTAGTTGTTCCATCTCTCTTACACGGTTAGACCTACTTGGTTCTTGCTTCCTGGTTGTTTGGTCTAAGATCCGATAGCTTGAGCCTGAAGGTGATCTATTTTTGTTAATCTGGTCTTTTTGTATGTATGAGTACAATCATGAGTACACAGGATTGATTTAATTGGTAGCAGAATCTAATGAACTAAATCTATTGAGGTGATCCTTTGTATGTATATTAAATGCATGCATTAGTAGGGAGGATTGGTTTGATTGGTATCAGAAGCTAGCTTACGGTCAGCGATCGTTATCTTAGTTACTGGGTTCTTGACTTTTGGATGTCTAGGGGGAATTCTATTAGTAAAACGATTACACTGACTTGAAAAAATTATTTGGTTGTGTGGTCTAGCAAAGTGGTAGCAGAGATTACAACTAACCACTAGTTGCCACCAGGTCTTTGCTAAGATCATCCTTAATCAACCTCAATCATTCATTCGACTAATAAATTTTAGTATAATAAAGGGTTTGAACTTTGACAAATCGTTAGTACAAGAAGTAATGACAAATTTTGTAGATGGGATGTGGTTTGAACCTGAACAATACTTAGAAAAATATCTTGACTATATTACGCTCTGCCAGATTGAACTTTGTATATGGTTTATCAAGTATTGCTTATTAGTGTTTAGTCTGAATTAGGAGAGTCCTTATAAGTTATAAGGCCTACCCTGTTGAGTTGTTTATCTTCCTTTTGAAAGATACACAGGAGTATCTAATTTGAATGTGCAAAAGAATGTTTGCTTCTTGTCTAAATTTGTTTGTAGTACATTTGACTCTTGACTTTTCGTGCTAGGTTTGTAATGGAATCAACAAGCGCAAGTAGCGGTGCAAGTGTGAGCGATACATTTCGACTTTGCCACTAGTGCCACAACCACTTCTCTTGGTAGAGACATTTCGATCCGGCTCAAGAAATGAAGTTGATTTGACTAG
Source organism: Otatea glauca (assembly GCA_036346275.1). Classification (NCBI taxonomy): domain Eukaryota; kingdom Viridiplantae; phylum Streptophyta; class Magnoliopsida; order Poales; family Poaceae; genus Otatea; species Otatea glauca. Next base: position 51,956,607 of record CM070721.1, read on the forward strand.
TGAAGTGATGCTGAATCCGACCCTCTTGCTCCTGCTGGGAAGAGAGCAAAGAAATGTAGCTCTGATGTTTGGGATCACTTCAAGAAATATGAAGTTAAGAAGAAAGGAGCAGACGACAATGAGATTATAGAGTTTTGGGCTCGATGCCTCAAGTGCACTTACAAATCTCGCTGTGAAAGTTTTAGAGGGACATCAGTTTTTCGGAATCACTTAGCGAACAAGCACCAAATCAAAGGAGGTCAGCAGTTTCTTAAATTGAACAAGAGTGAAGGTGGCCATGACACTGCAACTGTGGAGACCTATAGGTATGATGAGGCTGATAGTTTAAAGAAATTTTATTTGGCAATTATCATGCACGAATATCCATTTAATATTGTTGATCATGAGTATTTTGTGGAGTTTATCAAGTCATTGCGCCCTAGTTTTCCAATTAAGAGTCGAATTACTGTGAGGAAAGATATATTGAATATCTTTGTAGAGGAGAAGAAGAAATTGTATGAGTACCTAAAAACACTTGCATGTCGTTTTAGTGCAACTATGGATATGTGGACATCAAATCAAAATAAAGGTTACATGTGCATCACTGTACATTGGATAGATGACAACTGGAGTATGCAAAAAAGAATTATTAAATTTATGCATGTAGAAGGACACCACTCGGGAAAGAACTTGTGTGCACAGTTTTATGATAGTATGGTGGACTGGAATGTTGATAGAAGATTGCTTGCACTTACTTTGGACAATGCATCTGCCAATGATGTATGTGCTAACGGGGTAGTACAACAAATAAAAAAGGCTTCTTTGGTCTGTGATGGTACCTTTTTTCATGTGAGATGCTTGAATCATATTTTAAATCTTGTTGCCCAAGATGGTTTGAAGCAAGTTGCACCAGCTATTGCAAATATTAGAAATACAATTGCAATTGTGAAGAACTCTCCGTTGCAGTGGGAGGAATTTATGAAGTGTGCATCAGAATGTGACTTAGATGTGAAAAGTGGTCTCTCTTTGGATGTTCCAACAAGGTGGAACTCCACATATCTCATGTTGAAGCAAGCTATTTACTATAGATATGCATTTGATAGGCTTTTTCTTCGGCATAGAAGTAAATATGTGAAGTGTGCTCCAACTGAACAAAATTGGACTATGGCAAAATCAGTGTCTTCATGTTTGAAGAAATTTTATGATGCTACCGTGCTCTTCTCTGGCAGTACATATCCAACAGCAAACCTATTTTTCAACCATTTTTGTAAGATCAAGCTTGCAATTGAAGAATGGTGTTACAGTCCTGATCCAGTTACAGCTACAATGGCACATTCCATGAGAATTAAATATGATAAGTATTGGGAAAAATCGAACATGGCTCTTGCTGTAGCATGTTTTGTTGATCCTAGATACAAGACAAAGCCAATACACTACTTTGCAGAAAAGATTTACCATGACAATGCTCCAGAAGAAATCAATAAGCTCAATAGTGTTATTAATCAGTTATTTCAAGCTTATATGTCTAGTCCATCTATAACTGCAATGAAGACACTAGCCACAAATTTGCCAATAGCAGATTCTCATCTAGACAACAAGATTGATGATGAAGATAGCGATGATGATCTTGAAAAGTTCTTGCATGGTAGTATTGCCTCAGGTGAAGGTAACAAAACTGAGTTGGAAATATATATGGAGCAACCACTAGTGCACTGGAAGGCAAAAGACAAAAAAGAATTTGATATTTTGTCATGGTGGAAGCTCAAGCAAACCGAGCTACCTATTCTTTCCAGACTTGCTCGAGATGTCTTATCTATTCAAGTGTCTACGGTTGCTTCAGAGTCGACATTCGGTCTTTGGTGGACGTGTTGTTGATCCATTTCGCAGTCGTTTAGATCCTGAAATCGTCCAAGCTTTGATTTGTACCAAAGATTGGACTATAGCATCTAGAAAAGGTAATGCATAACCATTTCAGCATGTGAGCAAACCTTTTAGCATAATTTAATCTTTTGACAACACATGCAGGCGGAAACATATGTGGATCTATCATATCTGAGATGGACATGGAGGGCATGGAGCGATGTTTTGCACACCTGATGACAAGGGTTTGTTGTTTTTTATGTAACCATATAGATGTTTGCTCTAATTGCAGGAGCATATTCATTAAAATATAACTTGCAATTGCAGGAGCACGAGGATATGGAAGATTTTGAGGAGGATGTGTTGGAGGACATGGATGAATGACAAAAAGTGATTTAACCATTTCAGCTTGTTAAGTGCTCACAAGTGTTTGTTTTGTTTTCATTCTGTGTATATTAAGTTCTTAACTTGATTTGTCATGAGCTAGTACATAAGTTTTATTTGTATTTATTATGGTATGCAGATCTGATAGAGTTCACATTGATAAGAAGAAAGAGTACTCAAGTAATCAAGTTCATGATGACAGTCTTCTATTCTATGTTTTCAGTTTTTCCTACCCATAGAACCTACTAGACTTGGCACTGTATCTGCCAGCTAAACATATTATGGTGTTATTTTGTGTTAAACCACCTGTTTATTGAGCTAATGTATGTGGACTTGGCAGTTGGCACTGTTCTGTGTTAAACCAGTTAGACTTGTTTATCAGCATGATTTTCTGTAAACAGTATTGCTTACCAGCAGTTTGCAGAATGATTCATGGCCTGGAATGCCAATATGATCTATGCAAGATTTTTGTATCTTATGTTGCTCATTTTTGCCACAATATATTATGTTGCACATAATCAAGGCCTCTATATAGCGAAAGATTTTCTATCCAAATAGAGAACATCATTGTGGTTCTGCTTAGTAACATTTTGCTGAACTAAATACTATAATCGTAAGAAATTATTGTTAGCATGCTATCTATTTTCTGTCCAACTCATCACGTAAGGATTCAAGTTGTTGTGTTTTAATCAATATATTTATGTCCTTATGCCTATTTATTTCCTTATGCCGTCATCCAACCTATTTATTTCCTTATGCTTGTTTATGTCCTTATGCCTGTTTATTTTCTTATGCCGTCTTTGCATTTTTTGTGCTGTTGTGGAGTAACTGAACCTGATACTATTCACTTGGTTCTTCAGAATTTGTGACAATAAGGAGCTGCCATTTCTTGCTTAATGCTACTGCTGCACTCAACACTAACAAGTGACAAGAACCTGATATTGTTCTTGAATCATATATTGCCATTCTCATGAGCTAACAAACATTGTTTGCAAGCAATGAATAGTTTCAGGTTTTTGCATGTTCATAAAAGCCTGATATTGTAGTTGCATTTCAGGAGTTATGCTAGTCTCGTGTTGAAGTGAGGTAATTTCAGAGCTACGTGATTTCAGAGCAGCAGAGAGGTTGTAGGCTTTGATCGTTGATTTCTTGTGTACAATCTAAGAGTATCGTGTTCCGATAAATATCCGTGACCGTATCCGATCCGATTCGTATTCGCTCCGTATCCGTATTCGATATTATCCGTATCCGTATCCGTATCCGAACTATCCGTATCCGTATCCGAATCCGAGAAAATATATAAAAACAAATATGGTAGAGCCATTATCCGTCCGTATCCGATCCGTTTTCACCCCTACTCCCGACTCTGTGTGTGTTTACGTGAAGGCGAAATAACCGGTGAAAAGAGGATAGACCTTGGAAACCCATAAAAATTGGGAAATGGAAAAGGTTGGTCTATGCCACTGGTTGTTTTACAGTTTCGTATTATGCCACAAATGATCAGCTAATTGGTACTGTGGCACAAGATTCAGAATTTTCTTTAGAAATTGCCGTTCCGGCAAAATCAATGCCATAAAAAATTACTCTTGTTTTTGTTTGATCAAGGTATTCCTCGGTTTTTTTGTGATGACATATGTTTCAAAATTCAACATATTTGGGAGGAGAAAAAAGTCCTTTCCGCTCAATCAACGTGAATTGACCTTGTTAAAATGGCTTTTTTCAAAGAAATTTTCAAACCTAGTGGCATAGTACCAATTAAACGAAAAGTAGTGGTACAATAAAAAACCACAAAACAACCAGTGCCATAGACCAAAATTTTTCATCAAAATTAGGTGTGTGTTGTAATATTGTGGCTGATGATGATCAAGTACTCAAATACAAGAACAAAGTAGAAACCATATGTAGGCCTGACAGCCATTTCTTCCTCCCTCTTGTATAGGGAGAAGAGTTTCTCAGTAAAACAAGCAATATAAGACTAAGCTATTATAATGGGTCTAATTGGGTCTTCCCATAATTTTCAGAATTACTAAAGAACAGTATACCATATGTTCTCGAACCGATAGCACAAGTAGTATCTGTTTGATCCTGCACTACGAAGCCTTATCCCATCCAACTCATCTGCATTCACACATCCATTCTCTCTCTCTCCCCCTCTCCTCCCAATGCTTTCCCATCTGTGGCAGTAAGCAAGCGAGCGAGCTCGACAGTGGTGGCGATGGCAGATGAGAAGGAATTATAGTAGCGACATGCTTTACCCATACCTCTGTCTCTTTCCTCATGCCTTGAATTTGTGAGCAACGGTGGCTTGTGTGTAAGAGTTGCGAGCGATGATCTGGAGGGACCATGGTGGAGGCATCATGGTGGGAGGAGGATGCTAATGATGGGATCCACTAGATTTGGCCGTCTTCCTCGTCGCCGGGGATGGGATTCACCGAATCCGGTTGTCTTCCTAGTCTTCGGCAACGGGATCCACCAGATCCCGTGACCCTCGCCTGCCTCCTAACCTGGGTCACGGAGCGGTTGTCTATCGGAGGCTGACGGGGTGGCGACTGGTAGTACAGAGGTGGCACAACGTGTAGAGGAGGGCGGCTACCGGCATGACGAAAGTAGCATGGCGGGAGGACACCGGCAATGGGATCCACCAAATCGCCTGTCTCCTCATCTGGGTTACAGAGCGGTACAACGTTGACTCTACCCACATCGCCTCGTGGCTTAACTTCGTCGCCGTGTGTGTCATGGACAATTTCGAGCTCTGGCTTCACCCCTTCGGCAAGCAAAGGGAGGAGGAGGTGGAGCTGGCGAGTAGCAAGGGTGGGATGGTGGCCACAAGTGAGCGTGCCATTTTTCTTTCTCTTTTTTGTGTTGTTTTTCTAATGAAACTTTTTCAAGCTTTAGTTGAAACTTGCTGGAACTTCTTGAAACTTTTGAGTTGAGACGTAGTGAACCTTGAGTTCTAAAACCTGAAACTCATTGAAACTTTGGCCTAAAATCTTCTAGAAACTTCTAAAAATACTTGGCCAAACTCACTAAAATATGAAACTTTTCAAACGTGTCCTAAAACTTGATGAAACTATATGAAACTTGTTGCTATACTGTTGCAACGATATATCGTTCTCTAGTCGATCCCATAATTTTAGGCTCTAAAGAAAACATATGTAGTAGAGAGCATGTTTTACGGACTATAGCCATGAAAAATTTCGCGGTCTAGCTCAAACACATCTGCAAGGTTTGAAGAGTAAATCTTTCAAAGAAAATCCAGAGAGTTTTGGTTTTATGGCTTGTGACGCATAACTAAGATTTTATGATCATATGGTATAAAAACCCATCTCACTCGAGTTGACATGGCTGTCCATCTTGGCATGCCCACAACGAAAATAACATTGCTAATCCATCAACCCTCCAGGTTGGATCAACATGTTTGCATGGGTAGGTATTTGGTTGGGATGGTTTTTTTTTTAAAAAAAAGGACAGTTGATTATTTGTCATATCTAAATTGGTGGAATTGATAATTTGCTACATCATGTTTCATTGACATGTGATCTCAAGGCCTAAATATCAGTGAGACAAGGCGTGCCAAATCATCAAATACACATCAACTTTATGTCAAATAATCAATTGTACCTTTTAAAAAACGAATTTTTTTCCTTTAATATTTTTTTAATCTTTTTTTTTCAAAACTAGGCGTCGGGGCAAAAAAATTACAAAATTGGGCGCCGGTCGCCCGTATATGGGGCGATCGCCCCATACACGGCGATTAATCTTTGCTTTAAGCGCGCGATTTTCCTCATGCTGCGGTTAATTTATAAAAAAAATCATAACTTTTTCATATGATGTCGGATGGAGATAAACTTTATATGAAAATTGTAGCTCTCGACGGGATCTACAACTTTTATATACAAACATTTTCAATTTAAGTCCATTTAGATAGCCATAAACTGGATAGAAAGTTCAGATCTAAAAATAGATCCGTTTTTAGATCTGAACATTCTATCCCATTTTTGACTATCTAAATGGACTCAAATTGAAAAAGTTTATATACAAAAGTTGTAGATCCCGTCGAGAGTTACAATTTTCATATAAAGTTTATCTCCATCCGACATCATATGAAAAAGTTATGATTTTTTTAGTAATTAACCGCAGACAGAGGAAAAATCGCGCGTTTAAAGTAGTACTAATCGGCGATCGCCCCATATACAGGCGACCGGCGCCCAATTTTGTAATTTTTTTGCCCCGACGCCTAATTTTGAAAAAAAGATTAAATAAAATATTAAAGAAAAAAATTTCTTAAAAAACCATATACCATATAACCTGGGATTACGTGCCAAGGCTATAAAACTCCGGATTTTCTACAAACATGACCATACAAACCTTATGTTTCTTTGAAATTTAGTCAAATGTGAAAAAGATAAATTTTGCAAAGATGTATGAGTGTGGAACACCCTTCCCCATATTTAGCCAATTTTCACTAGATATTTCTCCGTACACGAGTTCCTACCAAGCATGCCCCGAGGGGGCCATTAACCTAAATATTTTTTTTCTGCCACTAAGAAATAATCCATTCTCCAATCTATACCCCTTTATAATGCACGTAAGCAATTTTTGCTACGTCCACCCTAAATAATACACCTCACTAGAGATGGCCTAATGTTCGTGCACCCAACAAAATATCCCCTGAAACTTGCATTCATCAAAATGAACATCTCGGATCTTTCCTCAGCTTTACTCACCCACATCCGATGGCCATTATTTAGTGTGTCTAATTATCCCTGTGGCCCACAACAGACATCCCCCACCTACATATTTGGAAGGAGAGCGAATCAAATAAAGAAATAAATAAGGAGGATCCGCATGAAAGGAAACTAGATTTGAATTTTTTACTAGCCAAAATTGTACGTACTACATATTTGGAAGGAGGGCGAATCAAACAAGGAAATAATCAGGGAGGATCAGCATGCAAGGAAACAAGACTTGGATTTTTTATTGTCCTGACATTTGTGATCGTATTTTTTTCTGAATATGACTCTTTTCGAGACTTTTTTACGGATTTAACCCCATAGAGCCTAACTTCAGCGCACGGAGAGCGCTGAATTTTTGTTTTCATCTTTATCGAAGGAACCAACGGTCTGTGAGTGCTGCTTAATTTTTTTCAATTTTTTCTCGCGGAACGGTGGTGAAGCACTTATTTAATTTTATCTTTTTTCCTTGCAGATCCAGCGGTCGGTTAGCGCAGTTTACTTTTCCATATTTTTCTGAAATCATCCCTGGCCCACAATGACCTTCCTCACCTCCAAAGATCAACAAGGAAAAGGAAACAAACGTCTTGAAATCAAGAAAAGGAAACAAACGTCTGGAAAAGGAAATGACCATACATTACGTCTTTGGGAAAAGAAACGGGAGATGGGGCGTGGCATGGGGAGATTGCCGTGGTGGGGCAAAGACGCCGGAGAATGCAGGTCTGCAATGACTCCACGATCGCCATCGGTGGCTTTGCCGACTCGACGAGGTTGCTGGTCGGCGACCTCGCGACCGCCGTGCCTCGGCAAATTTATAATTTAATTCTTTTAAAAAATAATTTTATTAAGTACAAAATAATCGAAAGTTTTTTTGAGAATTTTTCTAGAATTTTTTAACCTAATGTGCTATCTTTTCAAAAATCCTTCTATATTTAAGAAAAATGAAGGCAACCCACCTGTAGCTTCTTCTAGTGCTGCCTGCACTGACAGAAGCTTTTCTCTTCCCTCACTCCATTAAAGCAAGAAAGAAGCTCCAAAGCTTCATCAATCCCGCACCAAATCTCCTCTTTCCATCTATGGTGTTAATTCCTCAAATTTCGTGCTCTATTGCCAAAATTTCTTCCCAATCTAATTTGATCCTAAATTATGGTTTCCATAAATATGCTTGTTTCGGGGCTATAAAAGCCAGCGAGATCTCCTCCACCCCATCGCATTGCGTAAATTCCCAAGTGCTCCCTCTTGTAAAGACCGCCGGATTTTGGAGGTAACCCAAGCCATCACCGTCATCTTTCCGTGAAATTCACGAAGCCGTGACTCTCTCCGCAGCGCAGTCTTGCCGCGATCTCGTCGCACCAATGCCGACCCATCGCGACCGCCGGCCACCTGGCCTTCCTCCCTGCTTTGGCTAAGCCTAGAGAGCACGCTGTGCTCTCTGTGGAAGCTGCAAAAAAATAATCTAAAATCAGAAATTTTTTTTTCTTTCTCTTTCTTGTTTTAAAATCTTTTGGAAGTCCGTTTTCGCCTATTCGACCTCCATTTAGTTCCGTTTTTCTTTCTAAATTCATTTAAAATTCTAAATTTCTCTTTTATTATTAAGTGTTATATTCATACTTATCTTCTCATTTAATTGATAAGCGGGTGTACTCCCGTCGTAGCGTTAGCACAGGCACTATACTAGTTAACATTTAACAGAAGAATGGCAAAAACAAAAATGCATGTAATAGAATAGTGACAAAAAAATGTGTAATTTTTTTTAGTGGCAACGTGAAGAATAGATTATTCCTTAAATGGCAAGAACAAAACTTTCAACTTAATATAAACCTAATAGGGTCTGTTTTGATAGGGAGATTTTGATTCACTCAAAAATTTCGAAGAAATCACCCTCATGAAACACCCATCCCAACCTGGTTGAACAGAGAGGATTTGGGTTCAATCCCTACCGATTAATTTGAACTAAAGAACCTTTATATCCAAACACCCCCTATTGTTCAGCTTAATACTGCCTGATCCAAAATTAGACCCAGAACTTTCGGAAAAATCACGAGGCTGTGCGATCCCGGCCCGGCCCGGCCCAGCTCTGCACCAACACCAACGACACCGTGCCGGAGCCGGCGAGCAGAGGTGCCCTGCCATCTCGCGCGGCGGAGAATCGGCCAGCGAGGCGGGTGCTTGACTCTTGAGCCCCTAGGATCTTTTCTTCTTCCCTCCCCTTGGAGGCTAGGGAAAGAAAGGAAGAGAGAACAAAACCGCTTGGCCCTGCGACGAAGCAACATTTCTTTTCCGTGCGGAGGCCGGAGGAAGAGAGAGAGAGAGAGGAAGATGTTTATCCAGAAGGTGATGCTGTTCCTAATTGTTATCTTCCGCCATTAATCCGCGAGTAGCATACAGATTTGTTTTCTTCTATATGTGGGTAATTTTGGCGGATTTTGGTGCGGGCGCAGGCATGGAGGACGGCGGCGTTTGGTCTCTACGGCTTCACCCAGTTCACCAAATCCGGTTTCGTGTAAGCCTTATTCCGCCCAATCATCGCGCAAAATTTCCTCTTTTGTATTCAGTAGCTTGTGCTATTTTGTCATCCGATTGTGTCTCCGTTGTGAAATGGGAGTTTCTGGCAATCCCGGCTCGGCCGTGTACGAACCGCTGTTCGTTTTGTTAATTTAGCACTGCAAAACCGAGCTGTTCCTCCTGTTAGGAATCAATCTTATTTTATGGGATAGGATTAATTTGCCTACTGTTGAGATATGACTAAGACCACAAGCGCACTGTGTGAATTGTGAACCAATACCCAAACGTCCTTTTAGCTGCTGCGAGTGTGGTTTAATGATATCTGGACTAGTAGTACGAAGATGCAGAAACCCTATTTGCAAATTGCAAGTAAAGGGACTACGCATTTCTCACAAAAGCAGATAGGAATCTATTTGCAAGTAGCGGGGGCTTCTGGGAAGCAATTTTGGCTCGGTTTGGCATTGTTCCCGATACTATCAAAGGATGCAATTGTCAGCACAATTGTTGCTTTCCTTTTTTTATGTTCAAACTGATGAGGCTTCAATTACTCAGGGAACACGCCAAGAAATTCAGAGAGGAGGATATGCAGATCCGGTTGGATGGGAAAAATTGCCTAGTAACTGGAGCAAATTCCGGCATAGGCTTTGCTACAGCTGAGGGCTTGGCTTCACAGTATGAATATTATATTCGTTTCTGACAGCGGTGATTTGCTCTGAAAGAAAAAAGTTAAGCTCTTTTCATCATGTGTGAATATGTGATATCGCTGGAAACATTGTTTTGTATTCTTCCAGTGGTGCCACTGTTTATATGCTTTGTCGTAACAAGGAAAGGGGAGAGACTGCTCTGAATCAAATAAGATCCAAAACCGGCAATATGAATGTTCATCTGGAGGTATGATACTTCAACACTGATATTTCCTTCTTGTTAAACTGCAAGATCCAACTCTTGTTGATGTTCTATGGCAAAATTATGGGCGAGCTAACACTTCAATTATTATCATGTCACAGATATGTGACCTTTCATCTATTAATGAAGTTCAATCATTCGCAACAAAATTCTCTTCCATGGACAAACCACTCCATGTCCTGGTGAGCTTTGATGCCTCAAAATATTTTGTACTTTGTGTTTCCTATCTCTTGCTGCAGCTTGTTTTTAATTTCTGTTATAACCAGATAATTCAATGAAGTTTATCTAGACTTACATTAGCTACATGTTGGAATTAATAGATATAACAGATAGTTTGTTATTGTAGGTTAACAATGCTGGCTTACTAGAGCACAAGCGTGTGACTACACCAGAAGGGTGCGTGATACTCTGTAATGTATTATGCTTATTTATTTTTTCCCCTGGCTATTTTGAAATTGACCTGAATTTGTAAATCCTATACATCCATCATTTATTCTGCTAACTTTTACAATTGAAATTTTTTTGCTCCTTTTTCTTTTTTAAATCATAGGCTGGAGCTCAATTTTGCTGTGAATGTAGCAGCAACATACAATTTAACAGAGATGGTGATGCCATTGTTGGGAAAAGCAGCACCTGATGCTCGTGTCATTACAGTTGCATCAGGAGGAATGTACACTGAGCCATTGAACAAGGATTTACAGGTTTTTTTTTTCTCTGTGCCTATTTTATTATGAAAAGAAACCGGACCCTTAGCCTGAAGTTCCAAAATTACATATTATGATGGGGGTAGCAATAAAAGGCCCTACTTTTTGAAGTTTCTTGGTCTAGGAGAAAAGAAGTTCTGTGATGAAATTTTCCAAGAGGGTCTGGTAAGGAGAAGTTACCAGATTGAAGAAAATAGTAGTGCATGGAGAAAAATGAAGCCCTCAATTTACTCGGTTGTGATTTACCTAGTTGTGCAATTCATTTTGGACGAATATTGAAGCACTTCCCATTTATCCAGTTTCTGCATTGATTGTCACTGAAAATAAATTAGTGGCGCCTTGTGGTTTGCCAAGATCTTAGCAAAATTGCTGCTTTCCTTTCTCATTTGATGCACTGTAATTTTATTACAGTCCTTTATGCATGTTATAGAAACAGAAACCATGGAACTGTTCAGTGTTTTTGTCACTGAAAATGAACTGACCTGTGAAAAGTACATCTTTTATTTCTCATAACGAGCTGTTGCAGTTATAGCCCTTCTCAATATTGTTTTAAACTTCAGTTCAGCGCAAGCAACTTCGATGGGACACAGCAATATGCTCGAAACAAGAGAGTTCAGGTTTGTGAACCTTGAATCTTGTATTCTCTCTACCTAAGTCTACATGAGAGCGAGAAATTAATGACCTCGGAACTTCCCTCAGGTTTCACTTACTGAATGGTGGGCTGAGAAATACAGCAACAAGGGGGTCGGTTTCTATTCAATGCATCCAGGATGGGCTGATACGCCTGGAGTTGCGAACAGTTTGCCAGGACTTTCAGAGAAGTGGGCTTTCTGCTGTCCTAATTGCCCCTCTTGGTTCATTTATGTTTTGTAATATCAGCCCGCTAATTTGTGATTTACTTTTTTGGTGTTATTATTACTGTCAGATTGTCAGGTAACCTGAGATCAAGCGAGGAAGGTGCAGATACCGTGATCTGGTTGGCTTTGCAACCGAAGGAGAAGTTAGTCCCAGGGGCTTTCTACTTCGACCGAGCTGAAGCACCAAAACATTTGAAGTTTGCAGGGACTGCAGCATCCCATGCACAGATAGGTTCCATTGTCGATAGCATTCGCTCCATCTGTGGTCTCCCTGCAAACTCATAAGCTTCTTGCTGAAGTGTCGGTGAACGCATGATGCATGGACAGGGACGGGAAAAACATGGACCACTGGAGCGGCGATGATCTGTGATTTAGTTCTTATACCTATCACTGTAAACAGTCATTAATCCCTGAAGTCCAGATTATATAGATACTGTTGTAGGGTAGCCCAGACCGATATGGCCATTGGGTATATCCGGGAGCCCTAGGAAATACATGCCGTTATTTATCAATGATCATACTGTCTTAATCTGTCGTCATTTTAAATGAATATTTTTATAATTTTTTTGAAAATTTAGATTGCAGAGGTACGCCACCCAAATGCAAAAATAATCTGCACTTGCTCTGCAGAGAATTCAAACGCACAACCTAAACAACGACAATTGCTTCGACTTGCTCTCCGTGACCAATTACACGGTTGGTTATTTTGGGATATAAAAAAAAACATGCATATGCACTTCCTCCGCACAACTAGACGTGCGAATTGGGCCGTATCCATAAAGGGCCGGCCCAGAGAAACACAGAATCTAGCAGGCTAGACTGACACGGTATAGTGGGTCATGTCGGACATGAAAATCAGGTCCGATGAGTAACATGCACACACACGAAATTTTTTTATTTAATATTTATTTTTAATCTTTTTTTTCAAAACTAGGCGTCCGGGCTGAGAAATTGCAAAAATGGTTGCCCATAACCCGTGTATGGGGCGATCGCGATAGGCTGTCTCCCTCACGGCGCTGTAACGGCTAGTTGGCGGTGGACCCCCTGTTGCCCGAGACAGGGGCGATCGCCCAAGAAAGGGGCGACAGGGGGCTATAAAAGGCAGTGCTCGCTCGGCGAGCGAGCAAGGCAGTCGAGACAGAAGAAAAAGGAAGAAGAAGAGAAGAAGAGAGAGAAGAAGAAGAGAAGAAGAGAAAGAAGAAGAAGAAAAAAAGAAGAGAAAAAGAAGAAAAGGGGGAAAAAAAGTGATTCGTCGTTTCTGCGAACGTATTTTTATAAAAAAAATTATGATTGTTTAGTTACGTAGAAGTTAAATGTACCATTTATTATTTAGAAATTTTAGGATTTTGTAGTATTTAGAAAATTTTGTAGGACTGTGTTATTAGAATTTTAATGTAGCATTTAATATTTAGAAAATTTAGGATTGTGTAGCGTTTAAAATTTCTCGATAATGTTGTTTAGAAATTTCTCGTATAGCGTTTAGAACTTTAATGTAGCATTTAGTTTTTAGAAATTTCAGGATTGTATAGTATTTAGTACGTTACAAATTTATTGTAGTGTTTAGAAAATTTAGGATTGTGTAGCGTTTAGAATTTCTCGGATAGTGTTGTTTAGAAATTTAATGTCGCAGTTCATATTTAGAACTTTAATGTAGTATTTAGTTTTTAGAAATTTCAGGATTGTATAGTATTTAGTACGTTACAAATTTATTGTAGTATTCAGATATAGAAAGTGAATACAGTGAAAATAGTAGGCAATATTTACAAATTTAATTTGGTAGGGTTAATGTAATGTGGCACAAATATAATGTTAGGCCATATGGTAGGCAAGTCGAATTACTTATTTGTAATCAAATCACTTATTTATAGTCGTATTTTGCAGTACGATCAATGTACATTTTGTATATTGTATTTTAGAGTAATATTTTTCCGTCGGACGTTGCAGCATGTCGGAGAAATTGTATTTCCAAATATTTTATGGAGATGGGGAGATAGCACAGGGGGCGGATGGGGTGGATTTATCATCATTTTCAAGAGTCGTACGGGGCATATGCAGACCGAGCGATAGGACATATAGGGGTTTGTTGGAGTAGATGTCTCGGATATTCAGTTTGGATACCTGCATTGGTTCTTGAGTCAAAGCGATGAGTGAGCCGTGCGCAAGACTGTTTTTACGAGAGTCGATTCCTATTAACTCGACATCAACATGGAGGAGTTATGTTGGTTTCTTAGTAGAGCGGGGTTGGCCGCTCATGTTGTTGGTACAGTGCTACCCGGTAGCTCCATCGGTGTCGCAAGTTCGTGATATCGGGGCGGACATTACGGGGGAGGGGACGTCAAATGTAGAAGGACGCGAAGAGGAAGGTGGCGAGGAGCCCGGAGACTAGGAGCACGAGACTGGCGATGGCGAAGGGATGGGGGGGGGGCAGAGGAGACAATGGTGGAGGCGCGAGGGGTGGTCGACGAGGGGGAGGAGGTGGAGGACATAGTTCACCTGATGGAAGAGGAGGACCGTGCGGATGAGGAAGTATCTGATGGTGAGCACTCCGACGAGGAGGACAATGCTCCTGAGGTGCCTATCCCTGGTGCGTGGAGCAATTATAGTTTCGAAGACCTAACAATGAATGAAGGTAACGTTGATGCATGGGAGTATCGTGAGAACGAGATGACGGAGGGGGCCATATATAAAGACAAGGAGGCTGTGATGGATGATGCGGTGAAGTACTGGGCAATGTCTCTCCGGCGGCAATTCAGGGTAGTGAAGTCCATCAAGAAGGAGTACGATGTGAAGTGCGTAGTTGATTCGTGCCCATGGCAGGTGCATGCATACCAGGGGAAGTGAAAGGACTATTGGAAATGCTCTATAGTGATTGAGCATAACTGCGAGCTGGAAGAAGCGGAGCAGGGACACCGCAATCTATCGTCCACTTGGGTGGCAAATGTGTTTTATGGTCAGATCGTGGACAATCCCCACCTACAGCCTCGATCTATTATCAAAGCCGTAGAGGAGAGGTTTCAGTACAAGATTAGCTACAGAAAGGCATGGAGAGCGAAAAGGACAGCTCTGAAAATACGGTTCGGAACGTACGAGGCTTCGTACGAGAATATTCCGCACTTTCTCAGGGCAATCGCACGTCCGCCGTCGTGGGAGCAGCAAAGTAGCCTGACTTGAGGAGCAGGTGGTGCATGAGGCACATGGGTGCCAATTTTTTCCGTCAGTTCAGGAACAAGGAGCTTATGAACATGTTCAAGCGGCTGTGCAAACAAAACCAACGGAGGAAGTTCGAAGTGCTTTGGAGGACGTTGGATGAACTAACGAAGAAGCAATCAATGAATCCTAGAGGTACCGCTAATTCGTCAAGGAACCCGATGGTGTACCATGAGCAAGGAGAGGACCCCACAGCCTTGTGTGCGCTCCCGACAGACTCCCCAAACATCCGGCCTAGGCCGGGGACCAGCATAAAGAGTTTCACCGACTGGATACGACATGAGCTTTTGGAGAAATGGTCCCTTCTGCATGACGAGGGCGGCTCGCATTATGGAATCATGACAACGAACCTGGCGGAGATTTACATCTGGGTAATGAAAGGCACCAGATGCCTTCCACTGGTGGGTATAGTTGAAGGTGTCTTACTAGGGACACAGAGATATTTTATTGAGCGATACAAGACCTCCGCAGCATGTATGTCGGACAATCGACTGTCGTACTCAACTGTTGTGTCTACTTACATGTCCAAGAAAACAAGAAAGGCGCAGACACATCGGGTGACACCGGAGAGTGGTGTGGAACGGAGATACCACGTGCACTGCGGTGACCGAGGTCGCAGGGTGCCCACCGGAGAGGTCTTCCATCTGTGCATACCCGAGCGGTGAGTGCGAGTGCTCTGCCAGAATCACGCTCTGCGACTTGCCGTGTGCTCGCACATCATTACCGCAGCCGCTGAGACGCATCAATCATGTCGTCCGTTCATTCCCCCTACTACTACAAGCAAAGTGTTCTCTACACGTGGCATCACGAGGTGTACAGATACCGAGTGGATGGATCGTTCACAACAGCCCCCCCTCCGGACCATCGATGGGTACCGGACATCCGAATGTTGAAGCTGAAGGTCGGGCGTCGAAGGACACGGCGTATTCAGAACGATATGGACGAGTCCGAGGCGCGTCGCAACCGCGGATAATGTAATTTTCCATGTTGTTCCCATCTTGTATTTTTCAATGGACCGGTAAGCTGTAATTTTCGATGTAATATTCGATGTTGTTCCAATCATGTAATTTTCAATGTACCAGTAAGTTGTTGTTCGCATTATGTAATTTTTCAATGTACCAGTTAATTGCTATGAGGATAATGTAATTTTCGGCGTTATGTGCCTCGTCGAACATGTCTTCGTCTTTAGTATGTTTGTAACATGAGATTTTTTTGAGCTCTCTGGACTTCCGTTGTATTGTTTATTGAATATGGTACATTTCGTTATTTCGCATTTCATTTTGTGTGCACATTTAATTACTGACAAATTTGTTGTGTTTGCTTTGCAACAGGCGACGATGGCGCGACCTTGCCCTGAGCTGCTTGACGCGACGGTGGATGCGACCCACTGGTCTAGGTACTCTGCAGAGCGAAGGCGAGAGCTAGGGACACTCCGGCCTCGGGTGCCCAACGAGCTGCTTCGCATTGACTCACGCTGGGTTCCACGGTGAGCTGCCAACGCTTGCACTCTTTTACGTATATGTACTTACCTGTGAATGCAATTCTAATGACCCAATGCACTACATGCAGATTACGAGCGGCTGGCTTACTTCCTCTCTATAGGATGGTGGAGCAGGTGACTGCCCCGTTAGAGGGCAGGGAGGTCCCGCGGTTCGGGTACAACCGGTCCCTGCTGGCTGCACTAGTGGACCGGTGGAGACCGGAGACGCACACGTTCTACCTTCCGTGCGGAGAGATGGCTCCGACGCTGCAGGACGTGTCGTACCTCCTAGACCTCCCCTGTGCGGGTCCGGCAGTTGTGCCGCATGACGCCTCCGTCACGTGGCACGCGGAGTTGTCCGCGCGGTTCGCCGTGGTGCAGCGGCACCCTGTGCACCCCTACCGCCCCTCGGGCGGGGTGGCGCACGGACCGGCGAAGGTGTGGTCGCCAGATTCCACGGTGAGTACCTCTTTCTTTGCGAATTAACAGAGAAACGCTAAGTTGCTGATAATGTTCGTTGCGAACGCTGCAGGCTCAGTTTCTCCACCCGCACGCAGAGGAGGAGGACGTGGCCCGCCATCTGGAGGCATACCTCCTGTTGTTGTTCGGTTGGGTGATGTTCCCGTCCTCCCACGGGAACATGGTGGATCGGCACCTGATCGAGTACGCCCAGCACATCGCCGACACCCCGGAGGATGAGGTAACACACTCAGTTTAAATCTCGTCTCGGTGAACGCGTCTAACTTCCCCATTGTAAACAGATGATGCAGTGGTCGTGGGCCTCAGCTGTGCTTGCGGCGACGTACAGAGGTCTGTGCGACGCCGTCTCTCGGGCGAACCAGGACGCGACGATGTCGGGTTGCGTCCTACTCCTTCAGTTGTGGTCCTGGGAGCGCTTCTCCGTCGACAGGCCTGCTGTTGACACCACACCGTACCCCCAGGACCTTTATGGAGACGACCCGGTGGACTGGCCCACCATGGGCCACTACTGGGTCAGACGACAGGTATGCTCCCTCGTATCTTTTTCCCCACCTACGCACTTCAGTAACCTCCGCTATTTCTTATTTTCTCGCAGCGGACGTACGCGCACCGACAGGTGAGGAGATCATACCTCGAGTTCGTTCGGTAGTTCGACCGCCTCCACGACGAGGATGTGCGGTGGACGCCATACACCGTGTACGACGTCCACGCCCGAGCACCTTACGGGATCTCCTTGCTTTGCACGCGAGATGAGGCCTTCTGGCTCACCCGTAAGGTTCTCGTCTTTGACCTGTGTGTCGAGGAGTACTCCCCGCACCGAGTGCTGCGGCAGTTTGGCCTGTTCCAGTCCTTTCCCTTGCCACCTCGTCACGTTGTCGCACGTGGCGCTCACAGGTACTTCTCCTGATCCTACTACTCCGTATCTTTGCAAAATGAATGTGGTGTGTACTTCCTATTTTTGCATTGCAGGATGACCCGGATGGGTGCTGCAGTGGGCACTCAGTTCGCGCACCGTATGCAGCCATGGGCGGTGCAGTGGGACGTCGCACTCGACGAGAGGGTCACCGAGACCCGGCCATACGACCCTGACATGTACGATGAGTACATGGAGTGGTTCGCCCTGCGCGCTCGCCTCAAGGTGGGGTACACACCAGCACCGTATGTCGCACGGTAGGCATCGGTGACGGACACGTACCCTTCACAGATGTCCCAGAGGGACAACTCCTCGGTATGTGTCGCAATCGAAGCTACATGGGCACGTCTTTTTCATGTAAATTACTTAATACCAATCCGACGTTACATGCAGGCACATCTCGTCGGGGAGGTTGAGGTGGAGGCTATGTCCATGTTGGCGCACCTTCGGGCGGGCATACAGGTGACCACCGCCGAGGCCAAGGCAGCTTGGGATCGGGTCCTCGATAGGATGAGGCGGTTGGGTTGCTTGGCCACCTGCCGGGGGCGCGGAGACGTCGGCGGACGCAGCACACCACGTCCCCGCGGCCCAGCACCTCGTCCTACCCCGCCGGTGCCTCGTTATGCTCCCATGCAGCTGTAGTGGGGACAGTAGGCTAAGGAGGATCCCTCCTCGTCTCGCCCTTCCCCGCCGGTTCCTCGTTACGCTCCCACGCAGCAGCAGTGGGGGCGATGGGCGGAGGCTCCTCGTCGTCGCGCGCCCAAAGAGACCCGTGGTGGTTTCGACGACCCTGCGGACGTCGAGTTTGACCTGGAGGAGTACCTTTCGACCGACTACCTCGCCCCCTCTCAGCTCTCGGTAGCGCAATCACAGGACACGCCCTCGTCGCCGCCACACTACTCTACGCCTGCGCCGTAGGTCCGGCCTAGGAGGGACGTCCGTCCGCCGTCGCCACTCACCTACCCCACAGGCCAGATCGGGAAGCGTGGCCGTGATTGACTAGTTGTACAGACGTATTTTTGTAATGCCTTTACGTTCAACAGCATGTTGTATAACTGTCCGAGTTAGTAACATGAGAGCCTTATCACTTTAAATTGTGCAAATCCATGTATGCATTGCCTGCCTATGCCACACGACGTGACAACACACCAACACCTCGGTGCACCTATCGCCTCTAGTTGGGGCGATCGCTCCATACCGTGGCGATATCTGCCCTTTATAACATTCGTTCTCACGAGCGGTCTCGCAAAGACGGCAGCGAGAGAGGAAGAAAGAATAGAGGAGAGAGGAAAAAAAATCAGGATCAATCGAAAATGCCGAGGCGTGCAAGTGCAAAGGGAAAGGGGAAAGCAAAGGAAGAAGCAAGTGCATGCCCGCGCAATTTAGCGTACCAAGATCTCTTCCTACCTCGTGAAGTTGTAGCACCCATGTGTATGTGTGGAGATCCTTGCAGGCTTGTCCGCTCTTGGGAAATTCCAACTTGGAAGAGGAGGTATTGGAAGTGCCGCAACTACGCTTTCGATCCGCCGGAGAAGAGCATGAAGGATCGCCGCATGGTAACAATCGTACGGGTTACGTAATATTTGTGAATGAAACTTTGCTAATTCACGTTTCATGCAGTCACCTCCGCCACTATGTGAATTTGAGCAGTGGTTTGATACGGAGATCAACCCCGACGACCAACGGCTTCTTGACCAAGCCAACCGGCAGGAGGAGTTCACGTGGCAGCTTCAAGAGCAGCGCGATGCCGCACGCGAGGAGGCACATAGGAAGGAAGCGGAGGAAAAGGAGGCCGACAAAGAGAGAAAACGAGAGAGAGCGCGGCGTGCCAGAGATGCCCCACCAGAGGCATGGGCGAATGGGAAGTGGCCTCGAAGCACTCAGTAGACATCTAGTTTTAACTTTCAAATTCCTTGCTCGTGGTACTCCTTCCTGTTTTAAGCCGTAATAAAGAGTGTGGCCTACCTTATTTTCCGCAGTAACCTACGATTAGACCTTCGTTATGATATTTCGCATGCTGCCGAAAAGGCTTAAGCGTTTCATTGTTGTCTCGACCATAATACTTTGGGTTATTGCACTGGCAGGATTAATATGCAAAGCAAGGTGTAAATAAAATATTTTCCCGCCATATGGTACTGCATATATCGAAGAGCAAACCTGGGCCGTTCTCCCTACAAATTACATTTCAATATGATATTTCGCGGGCTGCCGAAAAGGCTTCAACGTTTCATTGTTGCCTCGACCATAATACTTTGGGTTATTGCACTGGCAGAATTAATATGCAAAGAAAGGTGTAAATAAAATATTTTCCCACCATAGGGTACTGCATATATCAAAGGGCAACTCCGGCCTGTACTCCCAACAAATTACATTTACAAATGATATTTCACGGGTTGCCGTAAAGGCTTAAGTATGTCATGCAAATGAGGCTACTTACAGTCATTTGGTTTATTCAACTGAGTTTATTCGTAATTTTTTCCCCTAAAATGGACACCTAACACCCTACGAATAAGACATATTTATTTCAGGATTTTTCGAGGCATGGTTTGTATAATTTGTTCATAATGCACGAAAAAGTGTTTACGTAAAATTGATTTATACAATTTAAATTTGCATGACACAATGTACTTTTCACACATAATTCAAATCCTTATATATTAATTAATATTTCAAAATTTACCTTGTTCTAGTTGGACCTTCCTAGTAATGCGACTGCCCCTAATCGCCTGTTGGCCCGGAACCGACGATTTTGGCCAATACATATAAAATAATACAGTATATCAATACTAAGAGGTACCACGTACTTAAAGATCAGTGTTTGTAACTTATGACCATTTTCGTTAAAAATTATTTATAATCAATACTAAGAGGTATCAATTCTTTAAAGATTTAAAATATTAAAGTACATCAGTACTATGAGCATTTTCGTTATTTCTGTCCTATTGATTATTCTCGAAAAATTAATTAGGAATTAAAAATTTTCTGTCCTATTGATTATTCTCGGAAAATTAATTAGGAATTAAAATTTTAAAAAATTAATCGCCCATTGTCGCCTCAAATAGGGGCGATCGCCTACCTCGAGGCGATAGGTGGCGCGCGCTTCCTCTAGCATTACGCCGTTAGAAACGACAATAATCGCCCGTATATGGGGTGATCGCCCCATATACGGGTGTCCGGAGCCTAGTTTTGCAATTTTTAAAATCGAACACCTAGTTTTGAAAAAAAGATTAAAAAGAAATATTAAAGAAAAAAAATTCCAGCTTAGGCAGTGTTTGGATTGGGCCGGCACAAAAAAGCCTATTTTAGCTATAAACCTAACCCATTATACATAATATACAGTCCTATACCATCAGCCCATCATTATTTTCCAAGCCAAGGACATATACCTTCATCGTCTTCTTCCTCCTTTCACTCATCCTCTTCCTCCTCTTGACCTCTCCCGCGCCAGCGCTGTCGATCCCTCTTCGTGTCCACATCATCGTCTCCATCGACATCATCCACCGTTGTTGATGTTGTGCCCCTCTTCCATGCCCGTGCGACCATCTTCATCGATGTTGTCCGCCGCTGTTGATGCCACGGCCCTCTTATGTGCCCGCGCTGTCGACCCCTCTTCTGCGCTTACGCATCCGTATCCACCGTCGCCATCTTCACCTCTTTCATGTCCGTTTAGCTGTCTCCATTGGCATCATCCGCCGCCGCCCATGGCTTCCTCATCGACATTCCGTGTCCATGCCGGCCTGGCACGAAAGCGGCCCTGCGTGCTATCGGGCCATGCCTAGACCTCGTCGGTGGCTGGTTGTGTCGACAAGGCATGGCCAGTTGCAGCATGTGGCCCGTTGTGTCCGTGCTGCACGATCCAACTCCTAGCACTAGACACAACTCTACCACAGATAGATTAATCATTCTTGGTTCGGCTGCTTAGCCACGTTCACACATGCTTGAATGATAGCTAATTGGGTGCGTACGCAAAGAGCTTCACACACATATGGTAGTAACATGCAGGGTTGCAAACGAGCCGAGCTCAAGTTGGGGCCTGAGCCTAGATCTAGGCTCGAGCTTGGCTCGGCCCAATCTTAAGTTGGCTCAGTAACTTTCAATAATTCAATATGTACTAATTTTCAACAATAAAAAAGCTCGAGCAACTTGCGAGCCTCAAGATCTTTTTATAGCCCTAGTAATAGATGCCTCACATTGACCAAGTAGACTATTAGGGCACTTCCAGTGCATGGTTTCTATAATCATATATAAAAACATCCACATCATCAATAAATAGTACTAGATACTACCCCTTCAATCCTTTGTATCTTAGCACAAATACATAGAAATCATCAAATAAATATCATGCAACACATAGAACGTAGTTGGATACAACCCTCCTCTTTCCAATGCATATTTTTGCTATATCTTCCTTTGGTTTGTGTGTCTAAACTGTTTCTCATGCAAGAAATAGCTTCTATCTCTCTCTTCTTTAATCTTCTCTTCACGTAAGCGTTAATCTATACTCCTTTATAATGCACCTAATCATTCTTTTCTACGTCCACCCCAAATAATACACCTCACTAGAGATGGCCCAACCTTCATGCACCCAGCGAAATGTCCCCAGAAACTTGCCTCCATCAAAATTAACATCTCAGATCTTTCCTCAGCTTTACTCACCCACATCCGATGGCCATTGTTTAATGTGTCTAACTCATCCCTGTGGCCCACAACAGATCTCCCCCCACCTCCAGCATCATCTCAAGGAAAAGGAAACAAATATCCTGGAACTAAGGAAAAGGAAACAAACGTTTTAGAAAAGGAAAAGACCATATATTACGTGCTGGAAAATGGAAACCGGAAGGCACTATACTACCCCTTCAATCCTTTGTATCTTAGCACAAATACATAGAAATCATCAAATAAATATCATGCAACACATAGAACGTAGTTGGATACAACCCTCCTCTTTCCAATGCATATTTTTGCTATATCTTCCTTTGGTTTGTGTGTCTAAACTGTTTCTCATGCAAGAAATAGCTTCTATCTCTCTCTTCTTTAATCTTCTCTTCACGTAAACGTTAATCTTAAGTAGTATGTTAAAGAAACTACTGAAATAGAAGCATTAGGAGTACCCTTAGTACCTAGCTGGTCAACTACTAGGTTGTGCTAGGATAACAGTGTGTTGACTACTATCTGGTTTTGCAGTTTAGGCATTATTGTCCCATTGCGTGGACCATTTTTTAAAATTAGTTAAGATTATATACATTATTTTGTATTTTTTATGTTGTATCTAGTAAAAAAATGTACTTTGACTTTTGCTACTGTAGATCTTGATTTTTCATACTAAACTATATTTTGTCAACTCTCGTACACCTAATCTAGAAATCCTGGGCCTACCATTGTTCCGGCCTTATTGATAAAAGAGAGAAGCTCCCATGCTCCTCAGTTTGGACAGGTGGTTATCCAGGGAACTAGGAAGCAGATTGAGATTAGTCTCTTCCTTATAGAAATTTTGAAACTGGTATTTCCACTCTCCACCAATGTAAGTCATTTTTTGGCTTTTTACGGTCTCCAACACAAGACGTTTCTATCGTTTTCTATTATGATATACTAGAAAAAACGATGGGTAATATTTATTATGAAAGTATTTTGCAAGAAAAATTCAATAACATTATTTTTATGTATATAATCAATTTATGTGGCAACCCAACCTACCACTACCTTTGGTAGCAAGTTTAGTATTCAGCTAATCAATCAGGAATATACATCTCACTAAAAGATGAACAGATCAAAGTAACATATCAGAAGCATTTGAGTGGTCCATTGCGTCTATAGAAGTATTGCAAACCAAGATATATGAAATTCAAATACATATCTTTGAATAAAATAGCGGAAATCTTTGAGATAACCAAAATATGTCACTCCACGCAGTGCGGACTTAGAATTATTTCGATACATCTAACAATTATGAGGGTCCTAACTACGACTTCAATTGTTGTCAACGTCATCAAAGATGGGATGGTCATAGTAGTCCACTCCACTTCCATTCTTGTTCTGAGCTTCTCTAGCAAATGTCCCTTCATGGGCCACCTATTATTCTTCCCCTTGATCATATGGTTCACGTTCTAACAAAGGAGAGATAGAATAGGGTACGGGGATGTAAGGTACTCAGCGAGTCCATGTATAGGAAAGTGAATGACATGCCAACTATCATCTAAAGGACCAATGGTCCTATCAATGGAATGAAGTTTTAGAAAACATTTCTTGAAGAAAATGAGTCAAGTAAATTATTCAGAAATCTATGATCATTAGGCACCCATAGGGTCCGGGAACTTTCCAATAGTTCCTTTCCTACCACGAACGCAGTCCCAACCAGCAACCAAGTGTGACAAGTCGTGACAAGTCGCACTTTAATTACACTCTGCAAAGGCGCGTTACTTTACCAATGAAAGTCTTGGTTGAGCAAACCAGAACATAAACACCCTTTCTTTGGTGTGCGGCAAAACCAAAGACATGAAGTCTTTTATCAATCTCATCTGCCAGTCCCTTGCCCAGCTAGTACGAAACTAGTGTTGTTGTAGATGAACAATGTCAGCTACTCCATCACACATATAGCATTCATCTAAACCACCAGCGGTGGTTCCTGAGTCCTTATGGATGCACTGACAACTGACAAAGCGTTATATATATATGTATACCCCTTTATAATGCACCTAAGCATTTTTTTCTACGTCCACCCCAAATAATGCACCCCACTAGAGATGGCCCAACCTTCATGCACCCAGCGAAACGTCCCTAGAAACTTGCCTCCATCAAAATTAACCTCTCAGATCTTTCCTCAGCTTTACTCACCCACATCCGATGGTCATTGTTTAATGTGTCTAACTCATCCCTGTGGCCCACAACAGATCTCCCCCCACCTCCGCATCATCTTAAGGAAAAGGAAATAAATATCCTGGAATTAAGGAAAAGGAAACAAACGTTCTAGAAAAGGAAAAAACCATATATTACGTACTGAGAAAAGGAAACCGGAAGACAGGGCACTATACTAGTAAATATTAGGGACTACATGGTGCCTAGGCTCCTAAACCAATAGCCATCCGATTGCTTTAGAAGTCGTAAAAATCTAAACAGGTATTTCATCAATTAAAACCACATCCAATCCGTTATGCTAATACAATCCTGGTCAAATCGTATCATGGTGCATACATGATACTTCTTTCTATATAGGCATGAAAAGGTTTCCATGCATGTACAACATCATGGTGCATACAGGATACTTCTTTCTATATAGGCATGAAATGGTTTCCATATGTTGCAAGTACAGTTTTCCAATTAAGTGATTATGGTCTGTTTTCAAATTTTTTGACCACATGTCGTTCTTTCCATTTAAGTGAGATTCCAATTTTTATTTCCAAAAGTAGTCTCTGCGCCATACGCCATTACTTAAAATGTTCGCTATCGTCGTCATGCCTCGATATCATAATATGCATAATCCATACCTAACAATTTCAAAATTTTATATGCTACTATAATTAACTTTAGACAAACCATTTGAATTTATTTCACTACTAATAATGGAAATACCTCGCTAGGTTAGATATCATATCCTCTTATCTGTGGGTACGAGGAATGTATATACCCAAAACCTGATGCCTTATGTACCCTATGAACTTCTTCATTGTTAATTCATGCGTACATAAGAAAATCAAATGCTATTTTATAGTCTATTAGATAATTTAGTTGAATAAAAATCCTAAAAAAATATCTAAAACAGAAACTTCCATCAAATTTCGCTGTGGTATCTAAAAAAATGAGAGTATATACTTATATTATCTGAGGGTATGAGCAATGTACATACCCAAAACCTACGACCTAATGTATCTTTTGAACTTCTTCAATGATAATGGATAAAGTAAACTCAAATTCATGTGCGCATACCTAATTCATCCCTACCACATTTGCTGAGTGACATGCAAGTTTCAATTATACCTATTACAAATAAGCGTGATACCATAGGTACAAAACTAAATGTTATTTCTACTGTTCACACATACCATACGTACAAACTATATGAATGGAAGGTTATTTATATTATTCTTTCCATCCATAATGAAACTGTTGACATTAATGCACATACCTAATTCACCATGCCACAGCAACAATCAAGGGTCAGCCAATAAATAATGTGGTAAAAAAACTCAAAGTTTTCATCTTTCCATATCAGCAATAGTTAACAGGTTTACCCGTTAATTATCATACCCAATGGAAACGCACACATCTTAATGCAATCCTAAGGTCAAGAGGTATGGTGCCTAGGCTCCATAGAGTCCTAATTCGGCTTCCTATATATATATATATATATATATATATATACTCCTTTATAATGCACCTAAGCAATTTTTCCTACGTCCACCCTAAATAATGCACCTCATTAGAGATGGCCCAATGTTCGTGCACCCAGCAAAACGTCCCCAGAAATTTGCATTCATCAAAATGAACGTCTCAGATCTTTCCTCAGTTTTACTCACCCACATCCGATGGCCATTATTTAGTGTGTCTAATCATCCCTGTGGCCCACAACAGACCTCCCCCACCTACATATTTGGAAGGAGAGCGAATCAAACAAGGAAATAAATAAGGAAGATCCGCATGCAAGGAAACCAGACTTGAATTTTTTACTAGCCAAAATTGTACGTACTACATATTTAGAAGGAGGGTGAATCAAACAAGGAAATAAACAGGGAGGATCCACATGCAAGGAAACAAGACTTGAATTTTTTATTGTCCTGGCATTGTGATCGTATTTTTTTCCGAATATGACCCTTCTCGAGACTTTTTTACGGATCTAGCCCCATAGAGCCTAATTTCAACGCACGGAGAGCGTTGAATTTTTGTTTTTATTTTTTATCTAAGGAACCAACGGTCTGTGAGTCCGCTTAATTTTTTCAATTTTTCTCGGAACCGTAGTGACGAGCAATTATTTAATTTTATCTTTTTTCCTTGCGGATCCGGTGTCGTGAGCATGATTTATTTTTCCATATTTTTCCGAAATCATCCCTGTGGCCCACAACAGAATTTCCCTCACCTCCAGCATCAACAAGGAAAAGGAAACAAACGTCTTGGAATCAAGGAAAAGGAAACAAACGTCCTGGAAAAGGAAAGGATCATACATTACGTGCTGGGAAAAAGAAACCGGGAGATGGGACAGCGCGGCCGAGAGAACGCAAGTCTGCAATGGCTCTACGATCGCCATCGGTGGCTTTGTCGACGCGGCAAGGTTGCTGGTCAGCGACCTCGCGGCCGCCGTGCCTCGGCAAATTTATAATTTAAATTTTTTTGAAAATAAATTTTATTAAGTACAAAATAATCGAAAGTTTTTTTGAGAATTTTTCTAGAATTTTTTAACCTAATATGCTATCTTTCCAAAAAATCCTTTTATATTTAAAAAAAATGAAGGCAACTCACCTGTAGCTTCTTCTAGTCAGCACTTGCACTGCAGAAGCTTCTTCTCTTCCCTCCCTCCATTAAAGCAAGAAAGAAGCTCCAAAGCTCCATCAATCCCGCACCAAATCTCCTCTTTCCATCTATGGTGTTAATTCCCCAAATTTCGTGCTCTATTGCCAAAATTTCCTCCCAATCTGATTTGATCCCAAATTATTGTTTCCATAAATATGCTTGTTTCGGGGCTATAAAAGCCGACGAGCTCTCCTCCACCCCATCGCATTGTGTAAATCCCCAAGTGCTCCCTCTTGTAAAGATCGCCGGATTTTGGAGGTAACCCAAGCCATCACCGTCATCTTTCTCGGTGAAATTCACCGCAACCGTGACTCCTCCCCCGCAGGCGCCGGTGCCGGCGATCTCGCCGCACCAGTACCGACCCACTCCGACCGGCCGGCTACCCCTGGCCTTCCCTCCCCCTTGCGCTGGCCAAGCCCAAAGAGCACGCTGTGCTCTCTGTAGAAGCTGCAAAAAAAATAATCTAAAATCAGAAAATTCTTTTTTCTTTCTCTTTCTTGATTTAAAATCTTTTGGGAGCCCGTTTTCGCCCATTCGACCTCCATTTAGTTCCGTTTTTCTTTCTAAATTCATTTAAAATTATAAATTTCTCTTTTATTATTAAGTGTTGTATTCATACTTATCTTCTCATTTAATTGATAAGCGGGTGTATTGCCGTCGTAGCGTTAGTACAGGCACTATACTAGTATATGGGAGATCTAGTATTAGAAGGCATTACTCGACATTTGCCCATCCTATACCAGGTCATGTGGTCAACGTGGGCCTTGTGGCTCTAGACCGGCATTTGGCCTGTGTTATTAACCTTGAAATGCTACTGCCCTTTGTAGCGGAACCCACACAGCCTTGATATTTCATTCAAGTATTCCAACTACCAGCGATAGCATAATTCCAAGGAATTGGTCCAAAGGACCCACAATGGTCAATTTACTTCTTTAGAAATTACCTTTTACCATTTAGGTGATAATAATAGTAGAATAGATTTCAAATATTTTTCTAGAGAATAAGCTGAATAATCATGATCGAGAAATGGACTTTCCTGTAGTAACCAGATGAACAAATCTTGAAGTTTAGTTCCCGGGATATGATTCTCAGTTGCTGGAACTTCTGAAAAGAACAGAAATATGGTAGTCCAGATGGAAATATTTGAATAAGAACACACATGCACAAGCCCTAGGAATGGAACTTGCAAGATCTTAATCATCGCCCACAAATTATCGACGTCTTAAGGTAGATTTTATGCTACGGAGATAAAGGTTTACTGAGATGCACCTGAAATTAATCCCTGAGAAGTTGTTGGAATAAAGTTATTGTTATGATGATTGAAAATAAAGTAGTATAGTATAGGATTAATCCCTCATATGCCACTTGAATTTAGGAAAAATCCATGAATGTGTCACTGACATGTGGGTAAGTGGCATATAAGGGATGTGGTTAACTTTTAGTGGCATTTCAAGGAATTGCCCCTATAATATAAATAAAATTTTAGTATACATATATTGTCTAATGATTTAAGAAATCATGGAATTGTACTCGTAGTAAATTACATTAAATATATAAAAATCAATGCTTCTTGAATTTGGAAATCAGTATATCATTTATTTTTGTGGAAATAACAATTTTTAGCTGAAATATCTAGAAAGTTTGATCTATAAAGTTTATTTGGAAATATTTTTGGAGAAAGAAGGAATTTTGAATGGATTTTGGGCTTGGGCCAAGCGGTGGTCCTGGTTGGCCGAGTTGATGGATCAAATCGGTTCAACCAACCAATCCCCTCCCTTTTTCCTCTCTCCCCCTCTATCTCTCTCTCCCGTGTTACTCTCTCTCTCTCGGTCGTTGCCCCCATCGATCACCACCTTCCTCCCTACTTTGGCTCTCTGGCCCTAGTGCTGGCCACCGAGTTGGCCTTCTCTTCCTCCTCGCATGGATTTGATCCTCGTGCTCCCCAAGAGCCATTGTTCCTCATTCAAGCCACCAGGGTCACCGACTCTTTCCGGCACCGCCGCTGGTCCTCTGAACTTTGGTAGCAGTCGTCGCCACTCCTGGGGCTTCCCCCGATGCTGAGCTGCCCCAAGCTCACTACTGTGGCCTTCCCATATTCCCCCTTGGCTCAGTCCCGTGCCGTCTCGACCATGCTCATCACTTCGGTTGCTGTCGTTGAGATGGCAGGGTGGCCACCACCCTAGCAACTCCAATGGTGGCCACCTCTAATGGTGAGTGCCTTATTCTTATTATATTAGCCCGATTCGGTTGTGCTTGTGCGAATGGATGCAACGGTAGTGATGATGAACTGAGGTGATTGGACATATGATTGGGCTTGCTATTGTGCCAATTTGGCTAGTCATGGTGGTTGTCTATATGCTTCATGTATGCACACCTTGCTTTAGCATAAATAGAAGTACGAGCAATAGAATCAATCACCACACTAGCTTGTATTGATCCTTATTCACTTCGTTCACTTCACACTAGCATGAATTTGGTCCTTATCCATTTCATTTTAATCTTGCTAGCATATTTTGGCTTGACCTCAATATTTATTAATAAGTCTAATCTAATATCATGTCACTCAATCAACAATTAAACATGTATGTAAGCACATCCTATTCATACTAGTAATCGGCCTATTCCTATAATTTTGGTATACATAATATGATTCTCACCTACATGTGCCCTATTCTATTTTCCATATCATATTGTGCTTGCATGTCAATCTATTCATTTTTATTCATATTATTATTTTCAAAGATTACCAAATAAACTCTATTCACATGGACCCTTATTCATCTAGTCATATGAAATTGTATCACCACACAAATGCAACATAGAACATCATATACATGCACATGACTACATGCTCACAAATGGATCTAGGTTTGATGACCACCTTGAGGAGTTGGGGTTGAATTGCTATGGCTTGATGGCCTCATAGGGTCTTGATGGCCTTCCATGGCATTGATGCTTTAGCTTCTCCTCCTTTCCTTCCCCTTGCGCCTTGCCCTTGCCTTGGTTGAACCTACATTTGCTATGACATTTAGAGCTAGAGGGATTGGGGAAGAAATCTAGAGGGATATATGAGTTCACCAATGCTTGTGCAATTGACTTCTATGTTGGTTTGGTTTGGTACTTATAATGGGGATTGGTAAATGGGATGAAATAGTTTGTAGTTCCATTGGGAACTCATGCTTAATTTATTACCATGACACCTGGTATGGTGACTAAGCATAAACGGCATTGTTGTGTTTTGCCATATAGATAGCATGGCTGGTAATTTCTCTAAACTGATTTATGAAAATACTTTTCTTATCCATTGGTAAATTTTTAGAAATTATGGAGGCTTGCCACCCAAGTGCATGACTTGTCATTTGGGGCATTTTGGTATTTTTACAATAGATGGCATGGAATGTATTTGGGTTAAAGTTTGTTCGTACACCTAATTTCTTGAAATAATGTTCATGGTGACTATTTTTACCTTTAGTAAAAAATTTGCATTTACCATGGGCATGCTTTATTGCTATGTTTTGGCCCCTAGGCATGCAATTTCTTAAAAGTTTGGATCTTTTTGAGAAATATCGATCCAAGAGTCCTTTTGCAATTGTGGCCTAAATGGGTCATTTTAAAAAATATTTTGCTGAAATTAAATATTTATTCCTTAAGGAAGTATTGTGCCTATTCTCTAAATTATTCTTTCTACTGTAATTGTGCCCTGCAGTCTGCAATTAAGAGGACGCTGGTTTTCTAATGTAGTAATTATAATTTAAAAAAAAAAACAGAATGTGTTCCTGGCCTCCTACAGTCTCAGGATGGCACAAACATCACAATTAGAATATCTAATTTCTAATGAAGTCTAGAAGAAGAATTAGTATACTTTAGATTAACCTAGTAGTTGAAGAATAAAATTGTAATAATCCATTATACCTGGTGTTTATTGAATGCTGATGTAATACAATTGTACATATGTACGT
Source organism: Otatea glauca (assembly GCA_036346275.1). Taxonomy (NCBI): domain Eukaryota; kingdom Viridiplantae; phylum Streptophyta; class Magnoliopsida; order Poales; family Poaceae; genus Otatea; species Otatea glauca. The sequence goes on from CM070721.1 coordinate 51,988,072, forward strand.
ATGTAAAAGAATGAAATATTTGGCTCATTGTGTGCCTTCTACTTTCTTACTCTATCCTCTCTCTCACATAATGCATATGACGAAAGAATAAGAGTAGTTTTATAGGTCTGAGCTAGCATCGTGGCACCGCTATTCAGTCCGTTTAGCAGCGTGAGTCTAATGTTTAGCTTAGCCAGCATCGTGGTAACTCGACCTGAAACCAGGATCGTTATGCTGTGGTCATTTTCGATGGGAAAAGGCTTGATCAAGAAACTGGTTCTACCGAAACGAAAACAGAACCGTACATCTTCCCTGTGCCTTCTGAATGAAGTAGTACAAAGTTTCAAGGCTACTTCTACGCTTCTACCAAAACGAAAAAAGAACCGTACACCACTCGAAATGAAAACGAAATCAAAATCCTTGATAACGATTAATGGTAAATAAAGTGACGAGCAGGGATAAAATTTTGTATGGAATATGGAATCATCTGATGGTCAATATTGGTCAAGATGTGGAGGTTGATGAGCACCGGCATGAGCAGGACGTACGACGATGAGCACGAGGCCGGCGAGGATGGCGATGCACGTCCACTTGCGGTTTCTCTTCTCTGGTACTCGCGCGCAACCTACAGCTCGACAGTGCCCCGAAGCACGAAGGAGCTGGCGAGCGCGACGTGGCTCTCGATGTCGTTGAGCTGGTGCCACTGCGCCTCGACGAGCGCGGCCATGTCCGGCCAGGAACAACTGGTGCAGGTCGAGTAGGCTGCTGCGGTCGATCTCCTTGAGTTGACGGCGTCGTGCCGCTCCTGGATCTCCGAGATGGTGTCCAACTGCCCGCGCCCCTGCTCCTGGATCGCCTTCTGCAGGAACAACGACTTGCGCGCTCTCCCCCGACGAAATGAGCGCCTCGATAGTGCTCTCCTCCGCAGGCTCCCCCGTCACCGTGTAGTATCCTTGTACTCCACCGCCATCCTCGTCTTCACCCCCGCGCACGCAATTAATGCGCTTCCTTGTTATGCATGCAATTCATGGGCGCAGCATGCTTGGACAAATTTGTATGTACGTGTTGCATTTAATGTTTCATGATTGCCTCAAGCTGGAATAGAACAAAGGATTGAGCCATCCACCAAATTTGACGGGATCATCCCATGAAGAATGAGCTCATCTTAGGATGAGGCAATCCCTTAAACTAAACACCATATATGAAGTGAGATTAACGGTGTTAATGTACAATTTGAATTCGTTTCGATTAAATTCATTTCCTATCCCAATTCAAAGCTGTACTCTTGTATGGAGTTCTTTATATTTTACTATAAATATATACCTATAGTCTATAGGATAGAACAAGGCAATAATTATGACGAGAGAAAAAAAAGATAGTCTCATTGTAAACATCTCTTTATATAGTGATATTAATTTGTCTTCGTGCATCCGTGGTTTTTCTCGAAAGGGTTTTCACGTTAAATCTCTGTCTCCCATTCCTTTGATTATATATATATACACGTGTATATATATATATATATATATATATATGTATGTATGTATGTATATGTAACAAGTGATATCAGACTTCAGAGTTCGAGATTTGAGCTGCTGCCTCTGAGATGCGGAGATTCTCGAGGGCGTCTTCACACGGCATTAAAGGCTTCTAGCGGCAAGACATCCACCTAGCATCAAGCCAGCGATAACGCCGATGGAGGAAATCTCATCCGTTTCCATTGTGAGTTGCGTGTGCTCGAGCCCGAACCGGGCCGAGACTCAAGGCCAAAGGGAAAAAAACCGCGTCCACGTTCTTGTCAGAACTTGTCACCAAATCGAACTCACAGAGGCCAAAGTTGAATGTCACGTAAGGCTGAGAAGCTCGCTTTTACATTTTCACCACAGAGTCGGATTCAATTCGACAGGCGCTGGATGCACACGCAACAGAAGCATTTGGCCAAGGATTGAAATCTCGGATGAGACCAGAGAACTAAATCTCGACGAGATTTAGAAATTTCGAATAAATTCCGGATGAACTGGAAAAACAGAATTTGAAATCCGGGTTGTTTTGAGGCGAGATTTTCGAGATATCATGCGGAATTGCCGAGATCTCGGCAAATTTGAACGGCGTGAAAAATAGAACAAACGACGTCGAAAATTTTTGAAATATTTTGTGGAGGTTCCTGATACATCAATGATATTCCCATAAAAATTTTAGATGATTATCAAATCTGAGGAAGTTTTAAAAATTCAAACATTGCTACTGTCCTGATAAAACGCTAACTCGCAAGTTTGAACTGAATGAAAAATGAAACAAACCATGTTAGAAAATTTTGAATTTTTTTTTGCATGGTTATGATGCATCACTAATAATCCCATAAAATTTTCAGATGATGATTAAGCTTCATGAATTTTTAAAAATTCGGAAAGTGCTACTGTCCTGATAAAAGTCTTACCGGCAAACTTCAACTAAATGAAAAATTGTAAAAAACATGTTAGACAATTTTGAAATTTTTTTGGATGGTCCTGATTTATCATCAATATTTCTATAAAATTTTCATCTGATGATCAAGCTTCAAAAATTTCAAAAATTCTGACAGTGTTAATCCTCATAAAAGCCTCATGATCAATACATGGATTTGCTTTAGCAATCAAAAAATATTTAATTTTTTGCATAAGGGTTATAAGGAAATTCTTAAGATCTCATAAAAAATTTGAATCATGATAACACTCTAGCGAATTTATAAAATTCTTACAAGTACAGTGTATAATTTATGTTCTTTCTGTTTTTGATTTTTGAAATATAACAAATGAATTTCAATGCATACATAGATCTGATTGAGCGAACAAAAAGAAATTGACATTTTTTGAAACTTTTATAGAATGTTACTGAGTCAATTCTTAATCTTTCATAAAAAATTTGGATCATGATCACACTCGAGAAAATTTATAAAATTATGACAATGTTACTGTCCCAATTATGTTCATTCTGTTTTTGATTTTTTTAAAGATAACAAATGAATTTAAATTATTTTGAAAAATTTTATGTATGATCCTATACATCTTAGGATGGTACTATAAATTTTTCACATCATGATAAAGCATGTATAATTTTATAAAAATCCGACAGTGTTTCTGCAATTTATAAAAAATTTCTCAAAAATTCAGTTTTTCAATAAATTTTCATAGGAGATGACTTTCTTAGGGTTATTGGACCAAATCCAGTCAAAATCCCGAGAACTCGCCGAGATTTTCAAGATACTATAGCAATTAAAAATTTTGATTTTTTTTACTTCGATCAGCATTTTAAAATTCGTTCACATCCGAAAACCAAGCGAAATTTCAGCGAGATTTTATCCTTAGCCCTGACTCCAAAGTTGCACGAATCAAAGAGCAGGCATCGAGTCAGGCTGTGAGGCCTCGGGACTTCTACTGTATAAAGCACAAATTTGATTTGGCTAAGTGCACATGAAGAATGTACCCGGTGGTAACGACATATTTCGCTTAGTGCAGTCAACAAGTCTACCAAGAAAGTTGCTGCTTATTGCTAGATACACACAAGAAATTGCACCAGAAGATTTAGACTCCTCGACTCAATTCCACAACTTGATTCCATATTGAGCGTTAATCCGCGCTCTACTCCGTGATTATTGCAGTGCTAATTTTGCCAACGCTATCGCCCACGCCGCCCAGCGCTATGCCTAGGCACTATTCTACGTCATCTTTATTGACAATCTTCTGCCACGATCGATCGTCGCATTGCTTTTTGTTGGAGGTGGATTTTATTGTAATTCAGCCCGTTATGTCTATTATTAGCGACATCCATGCAGGATTGATTATTGACGATTTCTTCGACGATCAGTCGTCTACTACGGGTTACCGCAGCAAGGTCCGCATATATAGGGTCTAAGGTTGCGTTGCAGGCTTTCAAACACAATGAGTTAATTTAGGTTACGCTGTATCGAGGAGATTTTGAAAAAAAAATCAATGCCAGTTGAGGAGACAACTGAATTTGGTGTTCAATTACCGTTTAGATATGTTGCAAATTTTAGATCGCTTGCATGATCATTACTGAGGCTTTGGCAACATTAATTCTTAGAATTTGATGACACCCTAGTGGTAACTAGTATGATACTCTCTAGAGATTTACTGCTTAAAAATGAAGATTTTTGCTCTAATATCAGTTTGAGATGAAAGATTGAAGTGCAAGGAGTTTGCTTTTGTGTGGGTACTATAATATTTACCTAGTTGTTATAGCTCTATATGAGGGGTTCATTGCAATTTAATACTCCATTAAAGACACAATAGTTCCTTTCATTCGGACCGTTTTATAGGAGTAGTTTTAACCATGTTATGGAATTTAATTACATTCGAACTCGGTAGTTTGACATACGATGATAGTCACACGTACAAGTTGTTCTCTAATGGACATTGTTTGCCGATTTTTGTGTTCTAAGTAGAGCATATCAACTATCCATGATATGTGTTTTTACTATCCATAAGCGTCACAGGTGATGTTTTGGCTTATACCGTTAAATGGCTGAACATTTGTTTCAAGAGGTCGTTTGCACGGACTCAGATTTTACTAGGATTATAAATTATTGAAGTACCCATATTCATCCATCTGCTTTGTTAATAGTTATGTGTTTAGACCTACTAGTGATTTGCTCAATTTTGATTTGTGAGAAGAATTTGGATAAAACTGTTCCAATCTTTGTTGTTTAGATTAGTCTGTTGAACTTTTGAGGCACAATGTCTATTAATGAAGACTTATTTTGGGAAGATTTTGATATTTTGGTTACAACCGCGAATTCGTCTTAAGGTGGAGATTGTTAAAGTATGATTCGAATTAATTTTGGTTTTGTTTTCTACTCCAATTCAGAGTTCTACTTTTATACATGGTACTTTGTATTCCACTATAAATATGTCTTTGTAGTCTATAGGATAGAGCAAGACGAGAAGAGAAAAGATAGTCTTGTTGTAAATATTTTCTCATACAGTAATATTTGCCTTCGTGCGTACATAATTTTTCTCAAAAGAATTTTTCACATTAAATCTTTGTCTCCTGTTAATTTGATTTCGTATTTTGCCGTGCGTTAAGCAATAACGCAAGTTTTTGTCTCAAGATTGCAAAACCTTGGTTTGATCACTCCCACTTAGTTTATTCTACAAGAGAGACACATAGTTCCATATACGGCGAGAATGCATTGCATCTGCATCAATGCATAGATCGGCACGCGGACAGGTAAAAAGTGAACTCAAACGTCCAGCCCGAGAAATCTGTATGTGCACTTGCGCAGCAGACCGGCAAGCAGGGCTGTGGTCATGTTTGGGTGCTGATTCTGTGGTCTACGGAGCACGCCGATCTGCTCTGATCATGGGCGCGGCGGCAAGTTAGGCTGCTGGCCCGGTCGATGCGCAGGGCGGCAAGTAATGCCTAGTGCCGGACACAGGAGCCGCGGCTGTCGGTTGGAGGCCGGCGCACGTACGCACGAAGGCCAGCGGCTGGCTGGCCCGCCGTGCCGATGGGACATGCTCGGCGCGGCGTGCGACGTCCTGGAATTTGACGCAGATGGGCTGGAAGCCTGGAATCAGAGACCGGTCGACACAGTCACACACTCATTTCGACGCTCGCACGCACGCATGCACAGAGAGTACAGAAGTCCGCTGATATACGGCAATTACTATGGGTGTGTTTGGTTGTCTGCACCATCCTAGCCTGTCCCGTATGAACCATTCAGACTAGCCTTGATCTGCATGAGTGGATGCAGGTTGAGTTGTTTGGTTGCTTGTTTTTGCATCTCATGGGCCTGCATTAGAGATAAGCCCAATTTTTGTGTTTCCTTCATCTTGAATGAGTGGATGCAATTGCATCTACCTGATCTGGATGAACAGAAAACCAAATATTTGTCTAACAGATACAGTTGCATCTACTCATGCGATTCAGGCACTTATACATACACCCTATTTGACCACGGGACGATACCATGGGTGGCTGAGGGTGGTTTGCATTCCATCGTAAGACAAAGGGACATCCGGTGTGCAGAATTTGCAATGGCACAACTCATTTTGTACGCTGCAAAATGGACCGTTCCATCCATGCGCGGACCGTTGGTACGTGCTCAAATCCATTGTACAGTCTTCCACAAATGTAAACCCCTCTAGATGAACACCGCCCGTGCGTCCACTAATCTCCCCCACGTTCCTCACACCAACATCATCACGGCAACATGGGCAGCCAAGGCCAGCAGCGCCGCCCACCCCAGCACCGGCGCGGCCCGTCCACCGGCGCTGACGATCTGGATCGGGAACAGGCAGCCGCGCACCGAGGCGTTCTTGTCGGTGATCATGGCGAGCCCGCCGAAGTCGCAGGCTCGCACGTCCTGGTCCTGCATCTGGAAGTACATGTTGAACGCGTAGGAGATGTTGCTCTTCTCGTCCAGCCCGTTGCAGGAGCACCCGTACCCGAGCGCCGTGCAGTCGCCGCTCGCGCACGCGTACTCAATGTTGCCCGGCAGCTTGGACAGGTCCTTGGCCTTGTCGTCGAACACGCACCACTGCTTGGGCAGGTATTCGATGCCCGACACGCCGGTGAGCAGCTTGTCGTGCCCCTGCCCGGACAGGTCCATCGGGAACTTGGGCTTGCCGTCGTAGGTGAAGATGCCCCAGTGCCGCTCAAAGTTCCCCGGCAGGATGCTCTTCATGTCCTCGTCGAAGAGGCCGAACATGTATACGTCCATCTTGCCCGGCCGGAGCGGGGTGCCTTCCTTCTTGGCCAGCTTCTTCAGGAGGCCGTCGTAGTACCGCCGCGCGAGCTTGAGGTTGGCGTTCTTGTTGCCGTCGGTTGGCCATCCGACCTCGCCAACGACGACCTTGAGGTTGGGCACGCCGGCCTTCTTGAGCGCGCTCAGGAGCGTGTCGTAGTTGGCGTCGAATACGTTGGAGTAGCTGATGCCGCCCTTGTCATGGATGTTGCGGCCGCCGTCGAAGAAGGCAAATTCGAAGGGGAAGTCGTCGCTCTGGTACAGGCTGAGGAAGGGATAGATGTTCACGACGAAGGGCGAGCCGTGGTCGTGCAGGAACTTGACGATGCCGGTCATGAGGTCGTCGATGTCGGGCCGGAATGCGCCGGAGGACGGCTTGTCGTCGGGGGAGACGTACACGTCGGCGTTGAGTGGGATCGTTGCCTTCACTTTGTCGCCGACGCCCGCCTCGTTGAGCGCCTTCTGAATGTTCTTTAGCGCTGGGAAGGTGGTCTTCATGAACGATCCGTTGTAGCTCTTGAGAAATGGCTCGTTCCCCACAGCCACATACCTGCTCTCCATCAAACAGCATTCGTCACAGAAAAATCAGGATCGGCGGCCATGTGAGTGTCTTCAGGTGGCGTTGATCGAGGCACGAATGCATACTTGATCTTCAGCTTGTCGCCGTAGCTGGTGACGTTCTCCTTGACCCAACTCTCTGCGTTGCTGTAGCTGCTACTCATCGTCTCCAGCATGTCGTTGGGAATGCCGAGCATGACCTCGATGCCGGAGTCGACGAGCGCGCCGACGGGCCACGGGTCGGCGTCGAACATCTTCACCTTGGAGATCCCATTCTCCTTCAGCATCTTCACCACGGAAGCCGGCAGCAGCGGGTGCGACAGCTGCGAGCCCCAGTTCACGCCAACGTCCACGGCGGGGGCCGCGGCCGCAGCCGCAGGGGACACGGCGAGCAGCAGCGTGGCCGCGCCGGTCAGCAGTCGCAGGAGCCGAGCCATGCCGGGGGTGTTCTCTGATTTTTTTTTCCGCCTTGTTTTGGATTAATCGTAGTTTTGAGATGTTAGGATTTGGCGGTGCTCGTGAGCTGTGTCCCTCCCCTCTGGTGGAGGAATGGAGAGGAGAGGAAAATGGCGGGCAAAACGGTTGGAGTTTGACCAACATACAGGCCGGAGGTGGAAAAAAAGAGAGCTGTTGGTGGGATCATCAGCTCGGTTTAAAATTGTTTTAATTAAACTCGTTCATTAGTTAAACATTAAAATAAATCAATTTCGAATAAAATTAGATTTTGCTCTGACTTAACTCGGCTTGACTTGGCTCATTAGCTCTATTATAAAAGCACTTCTAAAATATAAATAAAATGGTATTAAATAAAACTATATCAATCTCAAAAAAAACTCGAAAAGATAAGAACTTGGCTCAATAGCCGAACGGGATAGACGTGGAAGCCTAAAGCTAAGAGGAAATAGGAAACTATTGAAGAAAGAGCTGGGCCGTTATGGGGCTTCAATCATGGCATCCCTTGTGCCTTGCCATTCGGCATTTTCAGCCACCATTTTATAAGCACTTTCAAGGTCTTCATAACTTTGAGTTAAAACTGAGGGCTTAAAATTTTCGCCACAATGTACTTTAGGCAAATGTTGAACAAATCCATGTACATATTATTCGACAAAAAGAGTTTGTTGTGGTTTAATATTTATGACAGCATATCATGTGTTTATATTTATTACATGTGCTTTATCATTACTTCCTATTAAATATCAAATTCTATTACAACTTTTCTTTTGCAATCTAATATTCGATAATGTGAAAGATGCTTGTTTTGTGCAAAATATAAAAACATGGTAGGATAGCCAGTCCTTTGATATAACCTTGCATACTATATACCTTTTTTTAAAATGTCTTGAGAAGTATGATTTTCATACTCAACTGTTGCTCGTTGAATATATTCAGAAGATGTGAAAGATGACCTAATGCAGGGTTACTTTTATGATGCGGGTTACGGTAATGAGGACATCGATTTCTAAGGTCTCATCCAGTCGGTTGCCTGTGGGCAGGCTAGACATGCTCGCAGGACTCTATCACCTTTTGCTATCATTTCCGCGTCGCTCTTTTGCTATGTAAAGTTATTTGGCCGATCGGTCCCTTCGTTGTCAAATTAGTCATATAAGACTTAATTTTATATGCTTATCACTAAATATTATTTAACTTCTCGTTATGTATATATGTGGTATTTTAATGTTAGACATGTGTGCTAGTGACAATTCGTAGGGCTAGCACTCCAAACACATAAAGCTTGAAAACTCAGTTTTCGAGTCGACAAGCGATTATTATTTATTGAAAAAAGTCTACCTGACCCCTAAACTATGGATGTGCCTCTACTCTACCCCTTGAACCACAAAACTATCTAAATAGCCCACTGAACTACTCAAAACTGTTTAAATAACCCTGAGATGGTTTTTAGCAAAATTTGCATGAAATTGAGATGTACAATTGCCAAAAATGAGAGGTAATTTGAGTTTTGTTGATGTTCAAGACCTTGGGTCCCTTAATCGAACTTATGGAAAATATAAATTGTGGGCTCCTAGAGATCAAAATAGAGACAATGGGATTGCTTCTTTATTAGCCAAGTGGCTTTGGCAGAGTATGCGTATTACAAGATGATCTAAATGATTGTAGGATGCTAATCAAAGATTACAAATGATTCCAGATTCAAGATTCCGAATGCAAATTTTTTTGAACAACATGGATTGACCCTATATTTATCCTTGATGAAGATGCAGCATTTGTTCTCCAAAAGGGCGTTATGTACCCAGGAGACGTCTTCCCGCCCAACGGTGCCTTCTCGCCGATGGGTGCTTTTTCCAGAGATAACTTCAGGGTGGTATGTATACCTGTCAGACAACTGTCCGCACGAAAACATGTGTGGGTATAACCGCTTGTCCCCGACTAGTGTGGCTATTTCGCTGGTCAGTGAGGGCTAGTGTGAAGCTAGATTTTGACCATTTTCGACTGAACTAGTCGGAGACCTAACCGTTCAGATAGAGATGGGCTTTGCTTAATGTATTATGGGCTTTATATTTCACAGGCCCAATACCAACGCATAGTCACGACTTATTTTAGAGGGCATAATTAAAAGACATGCTTTTAATCCTCATCAAGTTCCTCTATCTGACACTATCTTATTGGGTACTCCGTGAAGACTGACAATCCACAAATGTACAATTATGTCAATTATTTTTGGCTATACGCCTTTGTTAATCAATTACTAAGGAATGGCAAATGAACACAGAATTCCATGAGGAAGAGTACTATGAAAACTTCGTAAATTAGTAGTACATTTTCCTAGAAAATTGCGTATGGCATGTTGAATAGTCCAAATTATTTTATTTCCACTGCAAGAGTTTTTCGTTTCTTAAGCCCTGTGATGTATAGTTGTGTAAATCTTGACCATAAGACCCACTACTATTATTTAATAATAATTTGTTACTTTCTTAGTTATTTCGTTGAATGAAATAGTATTTTATCTATGTTGCTACTGTGTGTATTAGTATGATCTTAGACTAGTGCAATATACAGAGAGAATTTCGGATTTGATAATCCGGATTCCAACATGCGTGCATGGCGTGAGTATATATGGGCTGATTTTGTTAGTTGCCTAAGTCATCAGTTGTATTTAAGTAGTTAAATCATTAGCAAGTTAATAACAGAAGTAGAAGAAAGGCAGCGCTAGGCAGTTGGTGACTCTACACCAAAGCTAGCTCTTATGTTCATCCTCTTGTGTGTACCAAAGAAGGAAGCCTCGAGTGAGTTCTCTCCATGGCTAACTCCAACAGTGCTCACCGCGGTGGATGACGGTCCCAACCGGTGGGTTGGGCCCGCAAAGAATCGTGTTGGCCCACCGAGCGGTGGGAGGGTTTGCGAGCCAGTGCGTGCGGAACTCGGTGATAGAGAGCCTCGCAGCAGGGAAGCCTGTGCTGGCGTGGCCAATGATCGCCGAACAACAGCTGAACGTGAAGCACGTCGTGGACATCATCGGCGCCGGTGTCAAGATGGACGTCAAAGTCGCCGGGGCGGCGGCCGTCGTCGAGAGGGTGGAGGTGGAGGAGAAGGTCTGGAGGTTGATGGACGACGGCGGCAAGGAAGGGCAGAGGATGCGGGCGAGGGTCTAGTGAGCTCAGCAGGCCGCGAAGACAGCGGTTAGAGACGGTGGCATGGCACGTCACGCGTGGCGTTGCAGAAGCTGGTGGGAGAGCTGCCGAGAAGCTACGGTGTCGTCAGCAAAGGGAAATAGAAGCAATACCCATTTTGTATCATGGAGTCCAGGCTCCATAATGCCTCAAATAATTATATATATATATATATACCTTTATAATACACCTAAGCAAATTTTTCTACGTCCATCCTAAATAATGCACCTCATTAGAGATAGCCCAATGTTCGTGCACCCAGCAAAACGTCCCCAGAAACTTGCATTCATCAAAATGAACGTCTCAGATCTTTCCTCAGTTTTACTCACCCACATCCGATAGCCATTATTTATTGTGTCTAATCATCCCTGTGGCCCACAACAGACCTCCCCCACCTACATATTTGGAAGGAGAGCGAATCAAACAAGGAAATAAATAAGGAGGATCCGCATGCAAGGAAACCAGATTTGAATTTTTTACTGGCCAAAATTGTACATACTATATATTTGGAAGGAGGGTGAATCAAACAAGGAAATAAACAGGGAGGATCCGCATGCAAGGAAACAAGACTTGAATTTTTTATTGTCCTGGCATTGTGATCGTATTTTTTTCCGAATATGACCCTTCTCGATACTTTTTTACTGGTCTAGCCCCATAGAGTCTAATTTCAGCGCACGGAGAGCGCTGAATTTTTGTTTTTATTTTTTATCTAAGGAACCAACGGTCTGTGAGTACTGCTTAATTTTTTTTCAATTTTTTCTCGCGGAACTAGCGGCCGGCAAGCACTGTTTAATTTTTATCTTTTTTCCCTTGCGGATCCAGCAGTCGACGAGCGCAGTTTATTTTTCCATATTTTTCCGAAATCATCCCTGTGGCCCACAACAGACCTTCCCTCACCTCCAGCATCAACAAGGAAAAGGAAACAAACGTCTTGGAATCAAGGAAAAGAAAACAAACGTTCTGGAAAAGGAAAGGACCATAAATTACGTGCTGGGAAAAAGAAACCGGGAGATGGGACAGCGCGGCCGAGAGAACGCAAGTCTGCAATGGCTCTACGATCGCCATCGGTGGCTTTGTCGACGCGGCAAGGTTCTTTGGTCACGACCTACATGACGCCGATGCCTCGGCAAATTTATAATTTAAATTTTTTTGAAAATAAATTTTATTAAGTACAAAATAATCGAAAGTTTTTTTGAGAATTTTTTTAGAATTTTTTAACCTAATATGCTATCTTTCCAAAAAATCCTTTTATATTTAAAAAAAATGAAGGCAACTCACCTGTAGCTTCTCAGCCCAGACCAGAGAAGCTTTTTCTCTTCCCTCCCTCCATTAAAGCAAGAAAGAAGCTCCAAAGCTCCATCAATCCCGCACCAAATCTCCTCTTTCCATCTATGGTGTTAATTCCCCAAATTTCGTGCTTTATTGCCAAGATTTCCTCTCAATCTGATTTGATCCCAAATTATGGTTTCCATAAATATGCTTGTTTCGGGGCTATAAAAGTCGGCGAGCTCTCCTCCACCCCATCGCATTGCGTAAATCCCCAAGTGCTCCCTCTTGTAAAGATCGCCGGATTTTGGAGGTAACCCAAGCCATCACCGTTATCTTTCCCAGCGAAATTCACTGCAACCGTGACTCCTCCCCCGCAGGCGCCGGTGCCGGTGATCTCGCCGCACCAGTGCCGACCCACTGCGACCGGCCGATCACCCCTGGCCTTCCCTCCCCCTTGCGCTGGCCAAGCCCAGAGAGCACGTTGTGCTCTCTGTGGAAGCTGCAAAAAAATAATCTAAAATCAGAAAATTCTTTTTTCTTTCTCTTTCTTGATTTAAAATCTTTTGGGAGCCCGTTTTCGCCCATTCGACCTCTATTTAGTTTCGTTTTTCTTTCTAAATTCATTTAAAATCCTAAATTTCTCTTTTATTATTAAGTGTTGTATTCATACTTATCTTTTCATTTAATTGATAAACGGGTGTACTGCCGTCGTAGCGTTAGAACAGGCACTATACTAGTGTGTATATATATATATATATATATATATATATATATATGCTATTCTACAGCTGCGTGTAGAATAGTATATTCTACATGCCAGCCAGGTTTGCTTACCGATTGAGCCCGCGCGACTGTCTAGTTGACTAAGCATCACTACTAGACAACCCCTTATAACAGACGGTTCAGAACCGTCATCATAGACGGTTTTTCGAACCGTCTGTACTAAAGTGTCAGTGATGAGAAAGAGTCATCACAGACGGTTTTCCCGCAGCGGCGCAAAAAGCTACTTCGGCGAGCACTCAAGCGTCAACGGCGAATCCTCAGCAACGGCACTTTAGGGCAAAGGTGCGGCGCGAGGTGAGAAAGACGGAAGCGGCGGCAACGACTTAAATAGGTGCACGGGGAGGCGTGCACAGCGCGAAAGTCAGAGACGGTCTCGTGACGGCGGCAGACTCCAGCGGCAACACGGAGCAGCGACGTGGCTCCAACCTGTGCGTCCACGAGGCATCAATTCGACGGCTCACAAGCATCGGCGATGTGGACAAATCTTGATCGCACGATCGAAATCCAACTGCCGAGGTCCAAGGCGGCTAGGTGGACAAATCTTGATCGCACGATCGAAATCCAACGGCCGAGGTCCAAGGCGACTAGGGTTAGGTGAGACGTGTTGATTGGGCTGCACAGTAAATGGGCCAGCCTGACATGGTTAAAACATTTTCACTGATTTTCTTAATTAAAACAATTCCAGAAATTCATTTGATTTGTTTTAGGCAATAAAAATCCCATAAAAATCTCAAAAATACTTTGAGACATTTTGAACTCAAATAAAATATTTTTAGCCAAAAATTTATTTTAACTTTGCATAATTATGACTAGTTTTCACAAAAAGACCAATATACTTAATTTAAAATTAATTCAAATAAATCCTGAAAAATCCAATAAATTCCAAAAATTCATAAAAGGCACAAATGATATTAAAATAATATTTAGGTCAATTTTTGGGATGTTACATCAGACCTAGCTGAAACCTTCAATAATTTGAATAAGCATATAATTAAGCTTAATCCAAAAAAATGTGTCGTTAGGGTTTTCTCTAGAAAATTGCTTGATTTTCTTCTTTATTCTCGAGGTATTGTAGTAAATCCTAAGAAGATTCGGATCATTGAATCCTTAAAACCAACTTCTATAATAAAGGAAGTTCAAACTTTAACTGGTCAGATAGCTACTGTCAGTCAGATAGCCTTTCTTTAAGGTAATAAGAAAACATGACAAATTCCACTTGTCAGATGGAGTGAATTAATCCTTTAATGACATAAAATTTATTTTTTAAAACCCACCCACTCTGGTCTTATCCAACTCTAGGGAACCTTTGTTGATATACTTAGCGGCTTCAAATAATGTAGTTAGTGATGTACTAATTAATGAACGAGAGCAAGTTTAGAAACATGTTTATTAGGTTAGCGAAGTTTTACATGGACCTAAGGAGCGATACCCTCAAGTTTAAAAATTTCTTTACGCTCTATTAATGGCTTCTAGAAAATTAAAACATTATTTCCAATCTTATCGGATTACAGTACCATTATCTTTTGCCTTGGGAGGTATCTTGTATAACTAAGAAGCAACCGATCAGATTGCTAAATAGACAGTTGAACTTGAGTTATTTGATATCCATTTCGTAGCCCGAACAGCAATTAAGTCCCAAATTTTGGCAGATTTTATTGCTAAATGAACAAACAATGAACACTTTGCAAAAGAGGATACAGCTAATTCCGATCACTAGAAATTATATTTTGACGGTTCTCGAGATTTAAATGGCTCGAGGCTGGTATAGTATCGTTTACGCCTCAAGGTGACCAATTATAATATGTAATCCAAATACAATTTCCTGTTATCAATAATATAGCAGAGTATGAAAGTCTTCTAGCTAGGCTCTTATGTGATGTAATATATATCATAGAACATGCCATTATTATTTAGAACCGTCTATGATGAATTTTTTTCAGATAATTCTCAAACTATCTATGATGTGCCCTTTTATCATTAACACTTTATTACTTATGGTTCACTAAATCGTCTGAAATGACGATTTTAAACCATCTATTGATGAAATATTACGTAGTAATGGACTATCTTGTAAAGAAAAATCTGCACAGTAAATATTTGCAAGCTCAACTAGCTTCTCATGATTAAAGCTGCCAAACGAGTCATTAGGATCTAGACACGCAATGTAATTCAATAGACGTGTCGTAGTTTCACTTAATCGACTATGCATCTCAACTAAAATTTCGACCAAATTTCACGAAAATCAAGCTTGCCGAGCCGATTCGGCTTCAGCATTTCAAGCTAAGCGAAAAACCGATCTGATTCAAATTTGAACTCAAAAAATTTAGAAAAATTTATCGTAAAAATTCCTAAAATTAATACTAATATCATTGTGACATCTGAGATGAAAATTTGTGAAAAATCGGATTTAGAAGATGTTTTAGAGCAAAAAAAACCGAATGAGGGAAATTGAAAGGAAAAAAAAAGAAAAATCGCACTATTCATTGGGCTAACACTGTGAAGGCCCAATAGCCCATCCGGCCCATAAAAATGGCATATAAAACGTGGATTTGGATGTTTTTGACAGCATTATTGCTGTCCATCCATTCCCCATTCCGCATACACTCTACCTCAAGCGACTTCTCTCGCGCCAAAGACCAAGAAACCAACGAGTAGTCAACGAAAATCAATTGACACAGGTTGAAATCCGAGATTCCATCAGCGAAATTCGTTGGCTGCACAGCGCTGACGATTTTCATCCAAATACGAGCGGCTTTCGAGAAATTTTGAGCGAAAATCGATGAGTTAATTCGATTTTCGACTGTATGCGCAAAATTAGTACATGACTAGATGCTATGTTACATAGTTTTTTGTCACATAGTTTTCGACAATAAATATGTTGCATAGTTTTTTGTCAACAGCATACACGTTAAGTCTTAGTGCTTTCGTTCACAAATAAAAAAGAGGAAAAGAAATATTTGGATTATCCTCTGCTAGATTTATGCTGCTAGCATGCATAGGCTATGTAGATGCTGAATTTGCACCAGACATAACCATTATATCTGCATGGTTTGATGCAGCAAGGTGTGGTCCTTTGGGTGTTATAGGAAACACTTTATATTCACATTGTATACTGTTTAGATAATCAACAGGTTAATTGTGATTAGACTATTAGAGAGGTGCTTCTATGCTTTTCTTTTTTACAGTTGCACAAATATTAAAGCATGAATGAAAAGTAGGTTGTGATTACTAAATTGTTGTTTTGTATTAGCAGATGACAGACCAGGACGATGTTGTTTGGGAGCACGGTGAGAAGATGGGTAGTAGATTTCGATACAATTACTCTCACAAAGAGAAGAAGTAAGACGGTGCAACCTGATTTAAGCACCACCCGACTCCGGTTTTCGAGTTGCAAACGAAATTGTGAACCCTAGATGCAAGCAACTAACCATTTTTTATGAATATCTTGAATAACCCCTAGGTGGAATGTTATCATTCAAATCTGGAGCTGGAATCTCTTTTGCCACACAAAAGTTTGCGACATCATCCAAAAGTGGCTCCCATCCATCATCTCTCAAATTCTGCAATAGACTTTTGTCAGACACAATCATAGTCATTGCATTAACTAATAAATATGTTTGATCCTTTTGTTGCAATGCTTGACACAGATCATTAGTTAAACCAAACACCTTAAGCATCAAATGTAAGATAAGAACAAATTCAAAGCTTCCCATAGATTTTATCAAACCTGATGCTTTGCCTTTGTCATCGGCACAAGACCAATCATAGAAATATCCACTAGCACATCCAGAACTGAATCCCACATTTGGTAGAGATGGATTAGAGTTGTATGTGTTAGAATTAATCTCGTACGACGAGTAGGAAACGGATTCATTTCCGAGTAGAATACATTTCCTAGTAAAATAGTTAGTACTACTACTATATAACCAAGACACTGGTTGTTTGTAAGCTATGAGAAAAATAAAGGAATAATTGATTATTTGCCCTCACTTGTGCCATGATCAATTGCATCAATTAAAACGGCGAAAATCATCAATTCTTCCAAAAATAAAGGGTGATAGTTGTGCCGCACCACAAATATTATTCTCTCCGTGTGTTATTGTGTTCTTCCTTGTTTTCTTGTGCTTGTGTTCATGATCCAGGACTAAAATCAATAATTTGTATCAGAGCGAGGGTCTAATCTTAGTGTTGTGCTTAACCACTGTTGCGCCTCGGGACAGGCTAACATCCCCAAGCTATACAGTATTGAGCAGGATCCAACAGCGCACCGAGCGCGGCTGTGGCAATGCATGTGGCTCCAAGACGAGGAGACGGCATGGTAGCGAGCCATCATCATGGTACGCATTGTACACAATGTGTGGTGTATGTGCATGTGTGTATTTAGGTTATTGTGTTAGTGTCACATATATGCAAGAGTATTTGTGAGTGCGTCCAAGTGCTCGCATGTGTAAAACTCTCGTCCGAGTCTTCGTTCCATCGAAGTTGTGTCACGAGCGGGGAGAATCAACGTGAGGAAATGTTGTATAATAAGTTGTCTCATCAGCGGCAAAGAGGTGACAACGATGGCGTGGATGCCATTGTTTCAAGAAGAGTTGAGGTCGTCAAAGCTGAAGTCACCGACAAGTCATGTTACTGGCGACGAAAAGGCGATGGAAAAGATGTAGCTTAGAAGGGTGAAGGAGGTGTGTCTCTCCGATAATCGATGTGACAAGCTGGCATTGGCGGTCATCTGCATGTCTCGTTGAGAAAGCAGCCAAAGATACGTGTTCTCATGCCAGTTGTGTCCACGAGATATTGTGTGTGATCACGTGAATTCTTGTGCGAGTTGTGTCCACAAGATAAATATATGCGAGTTCGTTTAGAGATGTCGTGCGCATCAAAAGAGATCGTACTATACGAGAAGATCAAGACGAAGCAAGTGGTTGTGGTAATCTGTATGAGTTGAGTCCGTCCAGAGTCAAGTAAGTAAGTTGAGTCCAGAATGACGAGGAGATGTGTTCGTCGTCCTGTGTCGAGTAAAAATTAGGAAATTCGTAGTTGAGACCAACTGCCTTAACAAATTAGAGTTATGCCTCAATTAGAACTAGATGATGTTACAAGATTAAGGGAGTGAATATTAGAATTAGAGCATTTTTATGATACACAATATTGAATATTAGCCGTAAATTCTATTCGATCTAACAGATCAGATTTGTTAGGATTTAGTTATACTTCCGCTGGTAGTATTGGTAGTAGAAATCATATATTGGTAGTATTGCAATTAGCCATTTTTTAATTTTGAACTAATGTGTATTTTTATTGCTTTTGTGTAAAATTCAGAAATGCTTCATGGGCTATGTAGGACAGAGCGTTCGATGTGTTAGTGTGAGGCACGGCATCGTCACGAATCAGGCTGGCAGAGGCCACGTCGTCGTCAAGATCCCAGAGGGCGCCGACCGCACCGTCAACAGGAACCAAGAGGGTGCCAGCCACGGGGTGGTCACAATTCGGGAGGGCACCGACAGGAAGACAGAGGCTGCGGCGTCGACGGGGTGGGACTAGTAGCAGCGGTGGAAAAAGGAGGGCAACAATAACGAGTAACGCAACAAAGGGCAACGGCAGCAAAAAATGAAGGTCAGTGATAACAATTAACAAATAATGTAGCTAATGATCAAAAGTCCATAATACCCGTGAGAAATATGTTGTGAAATTTTGATGATCATTTTTGGAGTTGAGATGGGTCGGCTCGTTTTGTTTGTGGGCCTTTCGGTCGGCCCATTAGGGCTGAGGTTAAAGGAAGGGGCAGGAGAGGTGTCTCTCCCGACTGGCTGGTGTGGCGCCGTGATTCCAGGGAGTCGGGTGCGAGATTTTTATCAGCTGGCCATTGCTGCGTGCTAATATGCTAAATTTGTTTATTTAATTAGTTCTGATTTTGGTGGTTAAGGATTTTTAGACCTTAGAATTATTTATATTATGCTTTTAGCAAATTTCAAATATATGTGTTGGATTTACAATGTTATGAAATAATTGTAAAAGACTACAGAGTTGTGCGTGTGGAGTGTGCACACCTAACGAAAAATTTCTAGTTCTACCACTGGTTGCGTGGGCGTAAGGATGGCAGCCAGGAGCTCCTCTTCCCCTATTTCTAGTCAGCTCCGGCTTCTCTGGAAAGGGCAGAAAATTTCATTCTTGATTTCACTTCATACTTCCTGTTTTGATTTCGGTTTTGTGGGTGGCCGGTGATTCGACGGCGTGAGGATTCATCCTAGGCTGAGTTCTTGGATTGAGGAACCTTGATCCAAGCCTCCTTGTGTGGTTGAACTTGATCTCGGTGTTGTGAGCTCTAGGGTTTGGTTTCAACCCGAATCTTCTTGCACTACGTTCTTGTGGTTTTTTCTGGCTACTTGAATCCGAAAATTTGTGCTTTGGAGGTTGTCTTGTGCAACATCTTTTGAGGCTCACCGGCACTGTATCTCTGGATTCCAGGCTATTCTATCCGTGGCACATACGGTGGCAATTGGTTTTCTAGGACAACGACACATTGTCATGTCATGCCCTGTCTTTTGAACAAGTTTTGAGTACTTGTTCCTTTATGAGTATATTTCTGCGCTCTCAAATCATTGCTGCCTTGATTATTGCTCGATGATGAATATTGGTCACTGATTAACTAAACAAATTGAAGTGCTAAATTTGGTCTTGAACTAATAGTGGTACTTCCTGTTATTTGCTAGAGAGTATTATCTTACTATCATTGAGTTAGATTACTGCCTTCAGTATCCATCTAGTCTTCATTTGATCTCTGTTGGTCATGTTGTCTACAATATTACTTTGATAAATTCTGGTTATAGATCAGTAGGTTCAGATTGATTGTTTTCTTGCTGGCCGAACTGAACATAATCTGGAATTGAACACTTGGACAGTAAAAATTGATTCTAAATACTCTTATTGTGCATGATTAGAAAGGTAAGAGTTCAAGGCCGTATTTGCTTAGTTAATTGTTCAGTTCAATTGCGATAACTTGACCCAAGTGTAGAGGAGGTAAGAGACTAATCTCTAGCAGCCCTACACTTAGTGGCGAGGAGGTTAAGATTAATCTTTAGCTGCCTGACACCCAAGAGGCCGAGAGCACTATCAATCAAATTATTCTTTCATTTGCTTTAGGAGACATGATTCATTGCGTAGTTGACATAAATTTTATGATTTGCTTTATCTTTTTTATTATGTCAATATTGCTATCTTTGAATTATGTAATTCTCATCATGTTGTTTTTTGGGATTAGTATAATATGCTTGCTCTTATTATCACATTTTATTCAAAAAAATGTACGACTAGATCTGATTTTTACTACCACTATTTACTACCTATGTTATCCACCGTAAAATTGCTCTAGAATTAATCTTGTATGAGTAGGAAACAAATTCATTTTTGCGTAGAATTCCTTTTCTAGTAGGATAGCTACTACTACTTCTGTGTATTATATAACCAAGGCACTAGTTGTTTGTAAGTCATGAGAAAAATAAGAGCAAGAAAGTAGTAAAATGTGCTAATTGTGTCGAGCTATAAATATTACTCTTTTCGTATGTTATTATGTTCTTTCTCGTATTTGTGTGCCTATGTTTATAATCTAGGGCTAAAACCAATAGTATCGTGTAATCCCCAACGTGTATCACTGGTCTTGCTAAAGTTGTCTCTTGATTTTTGCCTCTACCTGAAGAAATCTCACCTCGCTCTAGTGTCTAGCTAGGGTTATGCTTATCCCTTGTGGGTAGGGGTGGGCAATCAGTTAATTTGGTTTTTTTTTGTTTTTAAATATTTCGGTTTTTGAATTTTGCTAACCGAATCGAAACCGAACTCATCTAAAAACCGAACCGAATTAACCGAACTAAATCGGTTTGGTTAATTCGGTTTTCGGTTTAAACGAATTGGAATGCCTCGCCTTCACCTACGAGACCCCCTTGTCTCCACCGCCGCCGGCATCCCCCACCTCCGCATCCAGTGCGTCCTCTTCGTCGACCGCCACCACCTGCTACGTGTTAAACGCAGGGGAGCGGCAACGGTGCTGGGGTGCTCGCATGGCTCATCAGATCCAACCTCGCTCCCGCGCGCGGCTGGCCCACGTGGGTCTCCGACACTGGGGCCGACTGGCCGACACAAGTGCCGGTGGGGATGAGGGCTTCGACGAGTTTCACCTCCCGGAGATCACCTTCTCCAGGGCCATGGCGCTCGCATGCGTGATGAGTGTCGCCGACTAGATCTGGCCGTAGGCTAGAGCGGGACCAACTGACGCCACGGCCAAGGCCACCTCCCTCCTCGGCCCTCAGGCGTTCCCGGGCCCAGATCTAGCGGTGGCCACCGTCGGGGAGGAAGCGAACGATGGGGACGATGGCGTGGGGCGAGGGCCGAGGGGGCGCAGCCGTGCGCCCGTGCGAGAGGGAGGCAAGGGAGGGAGGGAGGGGGGAGGGCGGGACTACGAACGCGGGAGGGAGGCGGCGCGCCGGCGACGGCTAGGGAGGGAGGCGTGGGGAGAGGAAGGAGATAAGGGGACTGTGCCACTACGGTCTGCGGGCCAACGGGGAAACGGGGAATGACCGAATGAGCTAGAGCCAATGCTAACTATGACTGGGTGAGAACTTAGTTCGGTTTCTGAGTTTGAAAAACCGAATCGAGTACCGAAAACTAAACAGAGTCAAAATACAAACCGAACCAAAAACCGATTTTTTTGGATTAATTTGATTCGATTTTTCGGTTTCCGTTAAAAATTGCCCACCCCTAATTGTGGGCCTCACGCAGCGTCTCAGCGCACGAACCACGGACCATGCGTGAGCCCGACAGGCGCCGCCTACACGCGGTCATCTCCGAGACCTTCCAGCTGCCTCCAGGATCCAGCCTGAGCCTCCCATGGCGCCGCCGTCCGAGGTGGGAGCAAGGCAGGGAGACCCGGGGTGGCTTCCCCGGCTCGGCCCAGGCGGTATCTCCGCCAGACCGCCCACTGACTGGCTTGTCGCGTGCAGGCAGAAAAGGAGGCATGACCACAGCTGCAGACAGCAGTATTGCAGTATAAGTACAAATCGAACGTGTTGCATTGTACGGCTCTGTGGACCGTGGCATGTCCATCTCCGGACTCGTGAGCAACCGCGCTGAGCGATCTCAGCCCAACGACTGTTGAAAATCGTAGGAAACTTTTTATTGACCCACGTAACTGCTTAGTTACGTGGTTTTTTTTTTGTTATTTATATAGTTGAGTGCATAACCGACTAGGTAATAAACTCTATCCGCTGACAATCAAATAATGGCTAATCCAACTAACAATACAAACTCTATCTTGACTTTTAAAACTAATTACAAGATTATCTCTAACATTTATCCCCTTAATCTTGTAATATCAAATTTCTAACACAACTCTAACTTGTTAAGTTAATCGGTCGCAACTACGAATTGCTCAATACATACTCAACACATGATAGAGAACAAATCTACTCAACATCATAGACTCATCTTACTTAAATCAAAACGGCAAACATATCTCCTCAACATCTTGGTCTCATCATCGACAAACTTGACTTTAGACGATGAACACATCTCTTCAACGCTCCAGAGTCAACTTTGACGGACTCGATATAGAACGGCAAACACACCTCCTCAACGTCCTAAACTCGACTTAGCACACGTAGCAGCTTCCTTTTGATCTTCTCGTGCAGCATGATTCTTCTGATACACACGTTATCTCTGAAGGAACTCGCACACGTTTATCTTATGAACACAACTTACACAAGAACTCACTTTTTTCTTCACAGCCGACCACACGAGAGGCAAGTGGTTCACTGCAGGAAGTTAATCTTCTCATGCTCGCATGCATGCATGAGACCAGCACCCTATTGCCGTCGCTTTCTTGCGTGGCTACAGCCAGGAACAAATCCCGCGTAGTACTTCCTCTTCACGCACAGCATGCACTTCCTTTCTGGCTTTGCTCTTCACGCGTGGAACTGAGCCGACGTTCACGTCCTGTTCTTCCACGCGCATGAGCTGCACGGCTTCTCTTCTGGTGCCGCCTGCACAGCGTGGCTTTAGAATCGTAGGTCTGTCTTGAAGTCCTAGGCGATCTTCCTTACTAGGCGCTGGAATGACAACTTGCGGATCAAGAGCTCCGTGCTCTTCTGGTACTTGCGGATCTCACGCAACACCACTGTCCCGGGCCTATAGCTGTGCTTCCTCGTGTGGTGCCCCCAGAAATCTCCTCTTCTTAGGGGCAGCGGATTAATCCTAAATCTTAGGTTCTGATAATAATTGTTAGAATTACCGGCCATGAGTTTTTGTTAGCCTACGCAACTACTCAATCTTTTCTGGTTTTATTCCTTCCTATTTATAAAGATGAGTACATAATAGACTAACTAACAAACTCTATTTGCTAACAACCAAATAATAGTTAATCCAACTGACATAAACAAACTCTATCCTAACTTTTAAAACTGATTACAAAATTACCTTTCAACACCGCATGCACCAATTCGGCAGAGACGTATCCGCCGCCGTCAGCCTGGACCGCGCGGGCTCCTCGGCCACCACCCGCTGACCGCGCACCCGCGATGGCCGCCATTAGGCCGTTCGTGTGGGCGCAAAGTATACAATGGGAGCGTCCCGCTGTGGTTGGCCGTTTTCTTTTTCGCGCTCAAGGCAAGTGAACGAACAGAACATCATATTCATTGGGTTGCCTGCCTCTACTGTTTTGGCAACAACCGCTCACTGCACTGCACATCGGAAACGAAGATGGAAGTGGGATTGCACGTTCATACAGCATAGCTAGGTTTCGAAAGGCGAGATAGCTAGCTAGTAGAGCACCAAGTGATCAGCGTGCGATCATATCAGACTATCAGTGGAGCACTACTTTCTCTACGTGCGAGTGCCAAGACGAAGAACTTATTTTCTGCGTAAGTCGTCGTCACGGAGACACGGTTGTTCATCCTTTTTCCTTTGCCGGTCTTGCACGGTTCAGTGTCGGTCTTACACGGTTAAGTTGTGGCCAACCTTGACTAACCGGAGAAGGTGAGTAGATAGACGGTGCGCATGAACACGACGTGTGAAATGTGTGATAAAGCACCTTCATCAAACGCACAAAATGATTATTATTTTTTTGAGAGAGTTCAAGGAGAACACACAAGTCCACTACACACGCTAGAAACCTCACGGAGCATGGCCACGTGCTTTTCGACTCAATGCACATGTGCATGTATTCTGAATAAATACAGCACATTGTGTCAATCCTAAGGATCAAAGCCAGGTAAGTGGAAATGAACATACTTGCTCCCACCACTAGCCCAGTGGCAATGATATCAGAATTGGAAATGAGTAATTGAGTATTTTCCCTACCTGGTGGGTATTTGAATTTTGATGACTCCGATTTGCCTGGTGATTTGTGTTTTTATTGTATCCCCGGTGATCGATGCCAGCAACCTAAGCGAGTTTTGAGTTCACCAGATTTAGATTTACGGCATTCACCTTTGATTAACAAATAGATTTTTGGGTTGGATTGGGAGGTGGGGACGGGGTTGAAGTAATGAAGTGATGGGGCTGAGCCCTATTGTGATATGGGATTTGATCGAGTTAGGTAGGGGGTGGGGACAGCAGTTACGTTGCTAGAACAAGCGAGGAAGGAGGGGGTGGCGGCTCATCGGTGGCATCGCAAATGCCAAGGGTGGGTGGTACGTGCTTACATTTTGGAGGTGTAGTTGGGAGGAGGTGACTTACAAGAGGAGAGGGCGAGATCTGAGGGTCGAAATTTTGCGTACTTTTTAACAACAAAAACAATCAAGTGCTCCTTGGTCACATCCAAAAATAAACATATAAATCTCAGAGGTGTCTAGGAGAACTTGATCACTATTTTTTTAAAAGTACTCAAATTTTGAGCAGAATTCAAATATTTATTCGTAGAATCTCACCATCTCCAAACCATATAAATCTCCCATCCCTCTCCAATCCCTTAAACCCTAGTCCGCCTTCACCTGTCCCGCCACCACCCCACAAGCTCACTGTTGTTGCCTTCAATGCCAGCGTGACCCACTAGCTTCCACCTATGCTGCCACCCTATCCTCCCCAAGTTGTGTGCTTCCTTTGACGGCCGCCCCTAATCACCAAACTCGCTCGTTATGGTTTGTCACCGCTTCGCCTGTTGTCGCCACCCACTACCCTCCTCTGAGTCCGAAGACCGCCGCTGTCTTCGCCCCTAAATCTATAGCCAGGGCCCTAATGAATTATAATCCTAACTTGCTGAAGGTTCACTTCCAACCGTAGGGACACTAGGGAGCACCAATCTTGATGAAGATCCAATGGTGAGAAAATCTGAGTACTCATAACCAAATAGGCACCTCAGCAAATTCCATAAATATGGGAAATTACACGAAAATGTCTAGCAAAAAATACGGGAAATTAAGGGACCAACCTGATCTTTCCCCCCCTAGAATGTCTATAAATAGGGCCCTCAAGAAGCGCGAACATTCAACAAGCAGCAGGATAACTCAAAGTTTAAGGTATAAAAGCCAGCCAAAGCGCGATATATGGCGTCCTTCACTAGAGCTATCCATTGCCTCGTGCTCCTGCAGATCGCACTGTTCATCACCTCCACGGTGATCATTAGCAGCTCCGTTTGCCACGGAGCCCGTGACGGTCAGTGTCCCCAAACTGTTCCCTCCTCTTCTTCTTCGTTTGCTCTTCTTCTTCTAGCATTTGATCAGTGGACCACTAACTAAAGAACCATGCACATGGGTGGCTTGCATTTTCAGGATTACCCATAGAAAGAGACCCTAACCCTGTGTGCCCTGAAGGTCGACGTTGCCCAAGTCCTGGTTATCCCTACGTGCCCCGTCCCGGTGGAGGTGGTCGGGGCCATATCCCCTATCCTGGCGGTAGGGTGCCTAGGGGCGGTTCCCCTCTCCTCGTGGTGGGGTTGGTACCCCAAGTACACGAACTTTTATTTTACTAGTATAGTGCCCGTGCTAACGCTACGACGATCACTACACCCGCTTAAGAAAAGAAAACTATGCAGTTTAACACTTAAAAGGCTTTAAAATTGTCCTTTACAGCTATGCAGATGCAGGAGAACAAAATAATTTAGAGAGATAAATCTGTATTAAGGAAGGTTCGTGAATTCCTAGCTGACCCATTTACGATGCATGAATAAATAATAATATGATAACTTTACAGAGCATGTAAAGAGGGAGAACTCATGTTCCGCTTGAGAGGAGTAAAGCTCGCAAGCCATTGCCATGACTTCAATTTTTAATAGCACTTCAGGGAATTACGATATTGTTTCTTTGACAAATCAGTTCATGAGCTAGCAAGCACATGATGCCAAGTTGAATTTAGACAGTTCTGTATGTACCTTTGTCCATGCATGAAAGAGCCGACCGCTGTTTTATTATAGAATTCTATTCACAAAATCTTTCCCACTGTTTTTTTATCAAAACCCATTTCTCAAAAAGCATTACTCTTGAGATACAGTTATTGGAGAATAAAAGACGTAAATGAGCAACAACTCAATGAGTCCATCCCCAATTTTGGATATATATGTGCCTACTGGATACAGTTACATATAGAGAGCAACAATAAAACATTGATGTTGGCCATCGCATTCAGGCCCCATAAATCTTAATCATAGGTCTTCAGTTCATAAGCTTCTTCCTTGGTCTCGTCACTCTGATGTAGGCTATAAACAAGAGTTCATTTTTCAAAATAACAAAGGATTCTATAGCAGATAACCACAAATAAGGTATTACGAAAGTAAAGTACAAGGAAATGATTATCCAAGTCAAAGAAACAGGAAGCTTATGCAAATTTCCAACAGCATGCTAAAAATTGTGTGAAATAGTACTTACCAATTTCACAAATCCAGGACATCTTGATAGACAATATTCCTAGTGCTCTTTCCTATAGGATCTAATTCTTCATTTGGCTTTACCAAAATTTTTGTTGTTTGCCTCGAGACACCCCGTGACAATGCAACATAAAGCTGTCCATGTGAGAACACAGGTTCTGGAAGGTAGATCCCAACATTTGGGATAGTTTGTCCTTGCGCTTTATTTATGGTCATTGCAAAACTTAGGCGTATTGGGAATTGTTTTCTCTTGAACTTGAAAGGAAGTGAAATATCATCCGAGGGAGACATAGGGATCCTTGGTATGAACACCCGTGAGCTGCATCGCTGTCCACCCACAATTTCGGCATCAATTGCATTGTCTTGGAATGCTCTAACCATTAGTCTTGTTCCATTGCACAAGCCATTGTTAGGATCGATATTGCGAAGAAGAATCACAGGGCAGTTGATTTTTACTTTGAGCACATGTGGAGGAAGGCCGTTTGGAGTGATCGAGTTCAGAAAGTCAATAGGGTACTGATTGTGTGAATCATCATCTACTAAGTCGAAGATGTGGTAAAGTTTTTCTGGCCTGTAAACTGGAAACCGGTCAATCATCCTTGCGTTAAGCTGGTCCACATGCTCATTTTGGTTGAAAGTATGGCACGTGTGCTCATATAAGCTGCTGACCTTGCATTTTCATGAAGTGATGGGAACACATGTTGAATGAGTTTGCTTATTGAATCTTCGGTGTCCGTATGACCGATCACAATGTCATCAGGCAGCTGAACATAATCATCTACAATGGTCTTTTGGTCCATTTCCAATTCGAGGAGATAATCTGCAAACACTTTGGGTCCATTGTGCCCTCATGTTACGTGTCAATCGTATCTTTCTTATATTTTCCCATAAATACGATCTTTGCAAGGTAGCATCAGTTATCTGTGCTCTTGTACCACGCGGTATCACAGGAAGAACTTGTCTAAAATCTCCACCAAATACCACAACCTTTCCTCCAAACGGGAAGCTACAATCCATAATATCTTGTAGAGACCTATCAAGTGTCTCAACCGCTATTCGCTTCGTCATCGCAACTTCATCCCAGATAATCAAGGATGCCCTACGAAGTAACTCTGCAGTGCCACTTTGTTTTGTGAAGCTACACATGCTATTGTCAGCGATCTTAATTGGTATTTTGAACCTTGAGTGTGCAGTCCGTCCTCCAGGTAATATGGATCTTTGCTATACGAAGTTCTTTGTCATAATGCCTATTAAGCCCTCAGCGCACTTTGGCCGAAGTGCCTTATATAGGTACGTCTTTCCGTGCCTCTGGACCATCGACAAAGAATATCTGCCTTTTTTTGTGTAATACATGATATAAGATTTCATCAAATCCTGCACGCTGCTCCTTGTTAAGAGATTTATATCCATCTATATGTTGTTGGTCTATGGGCACAGAAAGTTCCTCGCTAACCTCCCTCATTATGTCATTGGAAAATTCACCTGAATTATACAAAAAATAATAAATGTATCACGAAATCATCGGGCAATCAGATAAGTAAATTTAAGATAGAGATGAAATAAAGAGTGTAGGATTATAACAATACAACCTACTTATGTTTATTATTTTTCCGAGTTTAAGAAAGCACTAAATACAATTTCTAACACTATACAAAAAAGACAAATAATAATCATTTAAGTATCTTTTAGCAGTAAACAACAATATAACAAATTATTATATGAGAGATGTAGGCCAATTGAACTAAGCATAAGTGGTCATCAGCATAACTAACCTGTATCATTAAGCTCAGGGAGACCATAATTTTTTATATCCTTCCCCATCGAATGAAGCATATCGCGGATGTCTATAAGCACCATCTGCTCAACTGCCGCTTTGAGAGAGTTATCTCGGCTGTAATCTTCAGACAATGAATCTTTGTGCTTGTCCCATAGTGCATGGATATTGGTGGCCTCGCAAAATACAAGAATAGTGGCAAATAACCTTCGTAGAGCAGACGGCATCTGAAATGTTGCAGCCTCACTCAAGCAGTCGTCAAGCGACTTGTCCGTCTCTATAAGTCCTCTTTTCTCACAGGATTCTCTAAAAGTGGAGTATGTGATGCCGGCCACCGTTCTCAAATCCTCATATGAGGTTGCGCCTGTCACATGATTCAGGAGCACTCTCAAGAAGTATCTCTCCTCTTCTGCAGGGATTGCATACACAATCCGTCCAATCTGACCAATATGCCGTACTCTTCTTTGCCATGCTTTTCTACTCTTGATCCACCGGTAGTGCTCTGGGAACTGTCTGTACAATAATTTACTTGCATAACTATCAACCTGATTCATTTTGAAATACTCAGTTAATGTTGTCATAGAAGAAGGCGGTCGCTGACAACATCCTCAAGATTAGCGGACCCTTCATAGACAACATCGCATGTTGGGCAAATGAAGTTGGAGTTGCAAAGCGAAGGATAGGCGACAAGCGATGGGAAACCAAAAATCACGTGCACGACTTACGGTGGTGATCGTATCTAGCATCCACAGATCGCGAATCTCATTGATTACTCCACCTTCCTTACGGCGAGGTCTCACGAGAATGATGCAGTCATGTCCTTTATACACGTACTTAAATAGGTACTTTCTGATTTGATGCTTGAGCATGCTTCAACGTTGATGTGGCGGTTGTACCGCATAAGAAGTCGAGATTGTATGGTACCACCCACCTATTATCTAACTCGCACCTCTAATCTTTACACGTTGCCGTCATCTCTCCTCCTATATATAGGATAGAGTCCTTTCCTTCTTGTGTTGCGAACAAAGCTGTCGAGGATAGCGAAAGCGACATTCTCCATCCACCATACAAGCACACCTTCTATTGATTGCACCACATGGTCCGTGCAACATATGCTTCATGACCAGCCCATGCAACACGGGTATTTGTCCTTGTGCGGTATCTCGTGAAATGACTTTATCATAACCATCCGGGCTTGTTAACTTCTTGGCCGACCTCATAATCAGCGAAAGTGTTCATGTGGTAGGCCCTCTTACGGAACTCGTAACATGAACATATGCACTACCTCTCCAAAGTATTTTTCTTTATCAAGAAATCTTTCATGTCCCTCAACTTGGCCCTGTATACTCTAGCCACCAAGTCTGGTCTATCTTGTGGTGTCTGGCCAGGCTCGAGATTTGATGTTATCTCTTCCCAGTATGGATTGCAAGTCATCGTAATGAAGTAATCTGGTTTCCCAAAACGTTGGACAATAGCCATTGCATTGAGAAATCTTTCTTTGCATGTCACGATCGCCCCTCGAAAAGTGCGTGGAAGCACAACTCTCTTGCCAACCTCGAAGCCCGTGTCTCTCCAGTGAAATGACATCAACCACACCCTATGATGATTAAAAGATGGACATGAATAAAGCTTATTTGTAATGAAAGTTGTCCGTGCAAGATAAATGTAGTTATAATACCAAATTTGAGAGCTTCACCGTATAGTTCAGCCCGTATTTTTTTTTGGTTCTCAGGATTCGAGTACCAATCAAGCCTCATAGTCTCAATCTTGATATACATATCAACAGCCCATTGCTGGAATAATCGTCCTCCAAATAACAAGATATTAAAAAAGCCTTTTCTAACTTGCAGCCTGAAACAATAGTATTCCCTTGCCGTTATAAACCTAGTAGGTGGGGCGCATCTATCAACGCACTCAAGTAATCGCCTCCATGCAGATCACTACCAAAGTAATCACCTGCCTGTATGTCATTATATCCTTCATCATTTGCAAAATGACCTGCAACATCAATATGTTATGGCAAAGAAAATGAAATATTATTATTGGAGGACGCACTATCAACAATGGTTATATTAAGCGTATTATTTAGGAAAAGAGTGAGCACTTGGTACCATGTATCTTTAACTCTAATTTCATTTTCTGAGCTTTTACCATGTTTCTGGTGGCGCATGGTTTAAATGTTGCAATGCTTTTACAATGGACTTTTACTTAGCTTTGCACCGAAATTAGTATTACATCAAGCAAAATGAAAAACATCGTAGAAAATAATTAGAGATATCAATGACAGTTTTGAGCTTTTAAAATATCACAAACCATTAAAAGCTATATGTATATAATAAAAAGAAATTAAGCCTGATGTATAACACAAATTTTAGGACCGATGCGTGTGTACGTACCTGGATGATCATCACAAGTAGCACATTCGTTGGTATTCACATTAACAGTCGGTGGTTCAGGAACTGTTGGTACTCCATTATACGACATTTTGAGGTTCCAGCCAGTTTCCCCTCTTGGGAAAAATATTGGATATGCTAATGGGTCATAACAACCATGATATGCTTTAATATAGCGGGGGCGATCACATTTGGGATATACAATCACACTCCTATCAAAAGTTTTTTGTGGATCATTCCCTACTGTCCATATAGCAGCGACCTGAGAAGCCGTTGGTGCATTGTACCTTCTTTGATGCAGCGTGACATTAGTATTGAGCTCAATTCGTATTCATCTAGGTTTGGGATAGAACCAACTCTCTTAAAAGTCTGCACATATGGGTTATCTTGCAATATTCTTAGGATATTTCGGATGAGATTGATATCAAGGTCGGGAGACCTCTTCACTCTATGGGATAATGTATCATCGTCTTCTGTATCATAGAAGTAGAGCTGCATATGACGAGGCCCTTGAGAGCTTGGCACCAACTGATCTAGCCGATGGTACAAGCCACCATGCACACGAAATGTATAGATACCGATGCCATTGCGAGTGCTAACTCTACGATCAAGGGTGACTCAAGGCGGTGAAAGCGAAATGAGAGTTGAAGTACCGTATATGGCTTCTGAAATAATTTGCATCACTATGATCCTGACTGGTAAACAACCGCTTTAGTTCTTCAGGCACATCAGGGATATGGACCAGCACCTTCCCTTTCCTGCAACAGAATCCAGGTGGCTCATATTGAAATCTTTTTGCAGCACAATATTGGCAGTCAGATACATTCCTCAAAACATGTCCAGCCGGGAGGTCATGGTAGATATAGTCGTATGGATCATGTGCGACGGGCGCACCAACACATGTTACTTGCACGCGATACGACTCAAAGTCATCATCTGTAAGAAAATTAGAGTCAGGCAATTCCAAACATGATCTAATTTTGAACCGACCAATATTAATTGTATTAAGATTTACACTATCAGTCAATTCTGTTATTTTGAACCAATACACAAAGGGTATACTTGAATATATACATAATTGTTACCTTCAACGAGAGATTCCCGGTACTCCTCATCATCACCTTCTACAATGTCCCCATCATGGCATGTCTCACCCTCTGCCATGTTACCTTCAACAATAAATTTGTCAATTATAAAGGAAGATTCGTAAACAATACCTTATTGACAACACATGTATATACATATATTCACCTAATTCGCCAACAGGAAGTGTAGGCTCGAATAAACAGCTGTCGAACTCTAAATCATTTTTCTGTATAACATCATTTGAGACCAGATCAGGAATTGAAGGTTCTTCATGGTTTGTAGTGCGGCATTCTTTCATTTCTTTGTTGTATTCTCGTTTTTGTTTCAATAATAATTCCTTCTTCGCTCCATCCATATTATTGTATTTTTCTCTGGCTAACGTATTTTTGTCGTATCTCGATCTCATGCAACCTGGTTATCAAGGATATGTCACTTTTTGGAGATGAGGAGCAAAAAAAGGAGCAAAAAATTAAATTATGACACATGGTACCTGAAGGTACAGTATTTGGAGTTCCAAATGTAGATCTTGTCAGGTTGATTGGTGATGCATCAGGTGTTTTATGTCCTATGGCATGGGTATTTCCAGAAAAATGAGTGTGATTCATGTTCTCCATCTATTGAAATGCATAAAGATGCAAACCGTAGGCCATCTCATTTTTCTTACCTGGAATAGGACTTATCGCATGATCGTTGGTTACGACTTTGCATCCATTCGATAGGACAACTTGGTAAAGTACCTAGTTTCCACAATGTTAGTATACATAATGGTTATTCAAGAAGTGACATATAAAAATTCTAAAGTATTAAACATTGAACCTAAAGGGGTCGTATTTGGAGTTCGCAGGGTACGTGCTGTCGGGTCATATTGTTGCACGTAGTTATCATTTATGTGCACCACTCCAAACCATCTTGTGGATCGACATTCTCTTTTGATAGTGTGCTACTGATTGTAGTATGGGTGTTAGTTGTACTCTTTAGAGTAAGTTCATATATAAAAATGTGAATTCCTTTTATATGGTAAAAGACAAAAGAGGCCAAATATATTTTTTATAAATATTACCTCGATCAGTTCTTGTAGAATTTTGGCACATTAGCGACTACGTGTCCATTCAGCTGACGATGCGTTCGTACCATTGCTTTCACTACAAGTAGCGGCGCATTTTCTCGCTCTGTAATCACGCTTCTTATTGTTTGCCTCTTCAATTTCTATTCAAATATTGAGATTAAAACCGTCATAGTCATGCAACATGGATTATGAATTAAGGTGCATTATACCGTACCAGTGCTTGTTGCTTGTGCCCTCTTCCTTGCTCGATATTCACGTTGTTTTCTGTTTCTTTCGTCCTTCTTACGCTGCACCTCGTCAATTGGATTTGCTTGTTGTGCTGAAGTCGATATTTTAAAAGCGCCATTATATCCAATAACTTGCACGACACCGTATTTATGACAATATATATATTTTCTAAAGGACAAATATCATGTTGTAGTCAGCTTATACCTATGCTCGTGTTGTTGGATATATCGTTCAAAGCGGTGCGTTCTCCATGTTGGTTGTCCATATTGGATTGACAAATATAAGCTGTTTATTAGGGAACAGTACGATTTATTAGCGAATTTACAGAAAGGTAAATGGATGCTAACTAACAGGAATGCAATGGCTTTCCAGTAAAACAGCATCTCATTTAAACGCAATTAGTCGTACCACAGGAAATCAATGGTTCTGTTCAGGAAAAATATCATCAATCATCCATGATAGTATAGTGCCCGTGCTAACATCGACGACGAAGTATACCGCTTATCAATTAAATGAGAAGTTAAGTATGATTATAACACTTAATAATTAATAATCACGATTGCTCGTATGCAGTACAAAAATGAAGATATAACATTCAATAATATTTTTAGCTAAGCGTTTCCGTATGCTCTTAAGACTTGTTCTTATGTCTTGAGGATATTTTACAAGCACTCATTCCACTTGTATTTTAGTATTTCAATTAAGAAACACTTCACGAGGATAGGTGAACCACTGTAAGTACATTGTAGAACATCATCGAGTATAGACCTACTTTACAACCTTATAAAAAGTGATTAATAAAATAGAGAGTAATTACCATGCAGATCCGTGCATTAAACTGTTGACCATTCCAAATGTGCATGAAGTTCATGACCAAATAACCTGTCAAGTTCCTGCACAACATTTAATTGCTGCATGTAAGTACACAAAAATTTAACTATTTACTAATCATGTGTAAATAACTTACCGGTCTATTGTTTTTGGAACAGACTTTGGAACTACAATACGCCAATCATAGATATCGTCGTTCCATAAGGGATTTACTATCCTCATAGCACGATCGAATATTATACCAATTTTTTGTATTCTATCAAGATAGTAACTGGATGGTTTATCTGTTGGAACCCATCCGGGTAGAGGCGTTGGATCAATAATAGAGATAACCCTGTCCTTCATGTCGAATGATAACATGCTGAATCGTCCTCCGTGATGAAAAGGCAACATAATCTACAATATATACATTATATCTTTTGCACACATATATAGTAACATAATAAAGCGTCAAACAATTTATTAAGCAAAGCTTACCATTCGGCATTCAGACAACGCAATTCCAGTCTCAGGCCAAGCGTCAAATAATTTTGCAAGCTTCTCATCTTCAACCTTGACACGAAACTTATGGTACCGTCGGTAATTACAAAGTGGCTGTGATAAATTAAAACATTAAAAAATAGTTAGTTGATTATTCCATAATGTGTACATATATAATGCAAAAATATCAAAACATACGCCGAACTGTAAATCTAGGTAGTGGCATATAGGATCCCTGAAATACATGGTTTCATCGCTTGCGAGCATGCACACCCCTACATTAAAGCAATCAATGTCCATAGGCTTTCTGCCATCAAGTATTTCTTGAAGTTTCTCGACTGTTATGCTTATAGGGTAAGGTTTGGAGTTTCGCACCCATTCTTTTCTGTAAAAGATGATTTGTGTTAGATATTAACACTAATCAGCTTAACACGATATAAAAGAGTATCTATGTGTATGAAGGCATGAAAAATAGTAGAAATAATAAGAATCACATACCCCAAAGCATCTCCGTCGATTATAGACATGATATAGCCACAAATCGCATTGGCTGTCTCTTTAGAACTAACACAGTTCACTTGAGTGTTTATGCAAGGCAATAGTGCATCTTCTCTCGTTTCCTCTAGTGTGTCTAAAATCACACATTCATTTGGATCTACTACTTGCTCTCAGATTGAAACTTCATCTTGGCATCCTTTTTGCGGTTTAGGCGAATCCAAAAGGATGGCAGCTAATTTTGATCTGAAATTAGTCATGTCTTGCTGCGTAGGAATATTAAAATAAATTAACTTTATCTGAACACATGTGTAAACACGTAATAATAACTTTTTTACAATTACCTGACAAATATTGTCAGTTAATCGATCTCCCGGCCAGTACTCCATGTAATTTAATAAAAATAGGCCACATGACACACTACAACCAAATGTTGAACATTCGGACATTTTAATATATTTCTTAAACAAAGTTTTCTAGTATCATATAGATTGAAATCGTACCCGTCATTCTGCATTGGTTCTTTAAATTGCTCAATAACAGGCCACGAAGTAACTTGTAAATCCGGCCACTTGTATGCTGTGAACTCTTTAACCTGTGACGCTATATCAATCTGTATCTGGAGACCTTTTAACTGTTTTTTTATAAGAAAGCAATCAGTCCTATAATCATAAAAAATAACAATGATTAAAGGTATAGCTAAAAAATACTTACAGCATAAGTAAGATCGTCGCGACACATTAAGCCCAAGGAGTCAAGAACTTGTATCTGACGTTTTTTGCCATTTATTACAGCTAGGTACCAGTGAGTATCTTTAATGTTAATAGGGATAAAAACCTGATTATAATAAAATAATTTATGAGTACCAAAGGCACGTGAAGCGTGACCGGATTCAAAATAAGAACCAATTATTTACCATATCATGTTGAACGTAGGACGTCACCCTTTCGACGATATTGTCTTCTTTAATATTTGGTTTATTTTCTTTCCAATACTGACCATCACGATGAAGAATGTAAAATATCAAAGTATTCTCCAAGTAGATAGTTGCACCTTCTCTACACAATAGATATTTTTCGGAGATAATGAGGTTGATGTACGCGTTTATGACCTGCAGTTTAAAGTTAATATATTATTAGAAAATGGAAATATATAAAGCACATAACTTTAATACGTACATAATAAAGGTTAAACTACATATGTATACTTACATCGCCATACAAGTGTTCAGCAGGTTTCAAAAGACATTTAAAATGGAAGAAATCGATAAATGCACCCTCCACATCAACAATAATCTTTTTGTCAGGTGAGTTCATAATTGAGCTAATAATGAATTTGTCTTCTTCATCACAAATGTAATCTGCATCAAAATAACAAGATATAAGAACATTACTTCTGAATTAGAAAAGACATTGTCGACATTTTTGTAAAAGGTTACCTTGTGCATATACTACACTGATGTGGGATTTTTTCGGTTTGTTATGACGAGAAGCTTTCGACTCAATAACATTGTCCATCATTTGTATATCAGTGTTGATGTCAATCAGTTCTTTCTGATCTTCGGAATTGAACGTCTGATATTTCAATGAAGGAACTATTGGGACATCTCGAACCATGTCTCCCTGAATCTCGATTCTGCTGTCTATTTAAACAAGAAAAAGGATAAGGCAGATAAACATTAATCACGGGCACAAGTTTGACATTTGAACATGATCCTTCTGGAGTCTTTTTTACGGATCTAGCCCTATAGAGCCTAATTTAAACGCACGGAGAGCGCTAATTTTTTTTTAATTTTTTATCCAACTAAGCAGCGGTCTGTGAGTGATGTTAAATTTTTTTCAATTTTTTCTCGCGAAACCTACCAAAAACAAGAAGCTGTATTTCACGGGTGATGAGAGAGGGATGAGGTGATATACGGGAGGTCATCAACTGTGGGGAAAGCATTTCAGAAAAAAGGATGAAGCTGTGAGCAGCGATGATGAGGAGCAAGAGGAAGATGGAGAGAAATATTCTGGAACTGGCCAAAAAAAAGATGGTTCTCCTCCATGTTTCAGAGGTAATACATGTGTTCCACATTTGCTGATACCATTAGCCTAATAATATCTCTACTCAATTTCTTGGCTAAACAATTTGCTATTTGTATAGTACACGTTTTTGTGGAGGGAAAAGATGCAGATATTTCAAACCACATCTATTTAAGCCAAAATCTGTTTTTGGGTAATGATTTCTTCAGATTCTATTTAAGCCAAAATCTGTTTTTCCAAGAATATGGGCTGCATGCAGTCCAACTGATGGTCCCGCAGCATGTGTAGCAAAGGTTAAGAAAGACCTCGTTATCATTTCTGAGTACTCAGTGGTGTTGCAGCATTTGTCTCCTTTCATCCTAATATGCAGATTTTGAACTTTCATCCTAATATGCATCCTTTCACAGTTAGAGGATTTACCAATATTGTCTTTCTTTTTTATTTGATGTGACCAAACCAAGCATTTTATTAAGAGAAATAAGTTCATCCCATGGGAGATTGTCAGGCATAATGTTGTGTATCCAATCAGATTTTTCGGCCATGTTGAGATTCTACCAAATGGATGTTAGTAAACTATTATTCACCCAAATCTGTTAGTAAACTATTAGCTAGCTGCGTTAGGGGAAGTATTGCCGGGGCACAGAGTCATACAAAACAAATGCTACAGTACACCCCATGGATTTTATAGTCTGTAGATCCTCGTATGCAGATAACTTTGAGGTAGTATGCCTTTCACACAATATTGGTAAATCCTCTAACTGTGAAAGGAAACCATGTTAGATGGCATAGGTGATGATCAATAATGCTTATGCAAATGCTTCATCGTGATACGTGGGATGCTTGAAGCAAAATTTGAACATGCTCACCCAATAATCAATATAGTAATCCTATAGTAGGTAGCGATGTGAGGCCCCTCAATATGCACAAGCCTAACTCGTAGTATCATACATCATAGCATGGCAAACAACTACATGCTAACTCGTAGTATCATACATGCTAACTCGTAGTATCAATATGCACAAGCCTAACTCGTAGTATCATACATGCTAACTCGTAGTATCATACATCATAGCATGCAGTGTAGAACGACACCTTGAGTTTATTAGCCATGATACGTTGATATAAGAATCGAGCCTTTGTTTAATTCTTATCTTTTTTCCTGCGGATGCGTGATTGTGGCCTTGGTTTATTTTCTCATATTTTCACATAATTTTTTCCCATACATGAATAAGCAAACATACACAAACATGTCCACACAAGCAATTATTCATGTGATCAGAATAATAAAACATGTCCAGCATCCAGTTACATCACTAATCATATTAACATCATATATTATCGATTGGTATTCCTAGTAACGACATGAGCTAGGTATTGCAACCTCCTTTCAATAAATCTTTTTATGAATGTGAGATCAAATGCTCCTGCCACCAAAGAGTGTCGAAAACCTACAATAATAATTTAATAATTTAAAAATGTATTAATAAAAGGGGCTTATATATTTCTTTTGAATGGAGTCTATTTTTTCTTTTTAAAAAAACTTACTTTCAAGTGCATGATGTGTAGGAAGATGCAGGGCAAAGGCTAGTTTCGTGTACTGAGTAGTCTCAACACAATCTGTTTTAAAAAGCCACATATCATGAGTACCTTTTTCTTTAATTACACATTACCAATAGTTTTTATTATTTTCTAGGTTGATGGTTTAGTTACCGTATCTATTGTCTTTTTTCAACATAGTTGCAACAATCACATGGTTTTTTGCCTTAGCCTCTGACCAACTGAGCATATGTTGGGTTAAATGCTCATCCCATACTTGAACAACTAACAAGTTAAACCTACAATTAAACATAAGAATAAATATTTCAAATATTATGTGCAGATTAGTTTCAATGAAACCATACTTTTTTGAAAATACTATAGGTTTACCTTGTGTCTATGAGAGTGATCTCTCTATTCATTATACGGCGTGGAAAGGTTTCGTAGAACTCAAGATCACCAAAATGAACAACCACTCCAACTATATCTATATGATGAAATATTGTATGTTTAAATTTATCCATCAACAAAACATTTGATATTATATTTGCTACAAAGGAATTTTGAGCCATACCTACAAATGTTTTGTTGGACGTCCACAAGCGTCTTCAAATGACATAAAATGTTTTGGGTAGAGAGGAAAATCAACTAATCTTGTAGAAGGTTCAAGCTGTTTATGCGTCCGTTAGCAAGCACTCATAAGAGTTTGAATGCTCAAACTGAACCTCCTCACAATTAAATTTGGAATTGCACACGATGAATGATATACTTGACCTTCATTAAGTGCTAAGTTAAACCTATGAACATTACTGTCCCTGGCAATAGCTTCTATTTTGGAACCCTTTTAAGTTTAAAATAAACCTTGTTAGCTAACATAAAAAATAAATTTTATATGGGTTGAATTACCTTTGGACTTACAGTCTCATCTATTAAGATCAATCGAAGCAAATCACCGTTAACTTCAATAGGAAATTTGACATCTACTAAAACACAAATGCTCCACGACATGTCTATATCAGCGAATTCAATGTTGTCGAACTCCTTGAATCTAAAAAAATGAAGCATATGTAAACACTTGGTCTACTTTTAATTAAATGGAAGAGATAGTCAAGTAGAACTCACGTAAGCACCACAGAGCTTTCAGAAAACAACACTAACGTTCTCTTTCGTGTTCGATTAATTGGTGCCATTGAGCTGGAAAACATTAAAATGTTACAAAATATTTTTAATAATGGTGACAGGAGCATTTTCCACATTCCGTAAATCACATTACATTTTTTGTGTTTCTCATGCAGTATACATTTAAGGCAAGCAACATTTAAAATGATCCAAAAGTACTCATGATTCCAGCATGTTTATCAAGAAGTAGCGAGCACTATAATAATTTACTAACAACACACCCTATGGAATTTCGGGACAAACCTGTTAACTCACAGGTGCAATCGGTTGATATTCCCAAGGCAGGAGATTTTCTGTTAAAATAATAAAGATCTAAACAGCATTGGCATGTTAAAAGACTCATATCAACCGATTGTGGAAACATGAGACTCATATCTACAAAACTACAAAAAAATGCCACACATTGATCTTCTCATTTAATTGATTAGTTTTCGTGTACTACCGTCGTAGCGTTAGCACAGGCACCAAAAAATACGATCCAGATCTAGTTGTTACAAAAATTAATTATTTGTTAATCACACACTATTCCCTATCAGAACAGTGTTCGATTCAACTGTTCCAATTTGATAAACAATATTTACCTTTTTATGGATTTTGCTCGAATGCTGCCCCAAATTGACTATCTGAGATTTTCAGCAGTTTTTTCAATAACTTGAGATGTGCACGGGGATTGGACAAAAGTGCAGATTTGTGTAATAGACAAGCCAGCAAAATCAAAGCCTCAGAATACCATCAACTCTTCAATATATCACCTGTGAAAACAAGCACATTAGTGCTACAAGTTTCTTTAACAGGATTCTTTAACAGGAATACAATTTTGTGGTGGTTCGATAATTTTCCATCCATCACAATATATTGCACAGGCCAACAAATGTAAAAAGTTAAAATAAAAATAGAAAAAAGGAGGGTGGGGGCTTATTAGGATAGCTAAATACAAACAATAATATTGGTTAAGCAAATACAATCAATTTTGACATCTCATTCGCTTAATGCATATTGTGTTAGCAGTATATCATGCATATCGGATTAGACTCATTACTTATTGGAGGCATCATCTTTAAGCACATTAACTGAAAAATGAATAACCTATAAGAGCTTTCAAACTACAACTTTCTTATTAAAAAAGAAAGCTAAATAAAGATCACCATGATCACAATGCCTTGACTATTAGTGCAATTGTAAAATTGGAAGGCATAAAAACAAAAATTAGCAAGGCTAATCGGCAACTATCATCCATTTTTAGGCTGATGCAGTTAGAAGTTTACGTCTAGGGAGATGACCGTGATCTGTTTGCTATAGACAAGCTATTCCACTATGTACTTACCATATGAGTTAAACCCCATATTAGAACAATTATAAAAATACATACCACACAGTGCAAATACATGTGGAAATCATCTAGAAAAAGTGTATATCATAATTTACTTATGTGCATAACAAATATATTGGAAATTGGACAAGCTAAAGATAATGCATTAACAAGCCCAGTACATCTACTCTTGACAAGATTCTCATATCAACCGTATATTCGGACTTAATAACCAATTACGGTAATATACGTTGGCTACATGGCAAGAATTGTTGTAGTAAACTTGTAGCCAGCATATAAGACTAACAATCTGTACTTTACTTGTGCAAGAAATCCTGGCATTCGAAAACAAAAGCAGGCATAAGCTAATTTGGCTCATAAATCTACACACCAAAAATTGGATCTGAAAAATCAAATTTAAAGATGTGAAGGTGAATTGCTGACTCCTTTATTGGAATATATCGTTTATTATTTATACCCAATTAATCTATGTTTCAACTTTAACCTGTTGCGGAAAAGGATATTGTGGTGGAAAATCTACCATCAGATTACTCCATGGAGAGTATACAAGAGACCTTTGGAGCTGTTGGCAAGTATTTCATTTGGACATGTGTAGTGGATGGTGGTCTTTGTTTGTATTGCACTTAGTAACGATGTTATAACATTCTGAAAGCACTTAGTGGCGATGCTATAATATTCGAAGCTGTACTTTATCTTTTTATATACCATAATTATAAAGATAACCATTCACGATCCACATTCAATGGGAGAATCGCAACTTATAAGAAGCGACTTCATGTTAAGTACTAAGGTATGCTCTCAACATCATGTAGTGACTTCATTATTTAAGATCTTACAGATGTTCCAATGTATAACCCTTGATACATAGCTCGTGATCATGGTATTTCTATTAACTGTCAAGGATAAATTAGCCCATACACCTATTCAATTCATTTGTTCAATTTTACGATCGAAATTCATTGGGTGCTTATGAATACTCAATTGTGTTTTAAATGGTATGTATCAATTGGCAAATGATATGCTCCGCTTTTTCTCTCTAAAAAATTACGATCGAAGACTTGGTTTGCATACTATTGAATAAACTACATGGTTGAGACAAGGAGATAAATTTTAGTATGATTGGGTTAAAAAGATTCCATACTGGAGCAATAGCTAATGCTACCAAAATGGAAAGGCTATGGAACGATAAATAATATATGTGCAAAATAAATTGAGAGATAAATTTTAGTATGATTGGGTTAAAAAGAT
This sequence comes from Otatea glauca, assembly GCA_036346275.1. Lineage (NCBI taxonomy): Eukaryota > Viridiplantae > Streptophyta > Magnoliopsida > Poales > Poaceae > Otatea > Otatea glauca. Next base: position 52,030,542 of record CM070721.1, read on the forward strand.
TCCATACTGGAGCAATAGCTAATGCTACCAAAATGGAAAAGCTATGGAAGGATCAATAATATATGTGCAAAATAAATTGATACATACCATTTAAAACACAATTGAGTATTCATAAGCACCAAATAATATGAAAGGTCAAAATAAATTGCCAAGATTGCCGGCTATATGTGCAAAACTCAATAGGAGCATAGTCCAGTGATGATCAGTATTCTACATTTTAAGCGAATTTTTCGAACCAACCAAACAGTGACCAGTCAAAAGCTTTATAAGCACAAGTGTGAGATTTTGCCACATGCATATATGGAAAAGTACCTAAAATAACGAAGAGATCGGTGAAGGGCAAGTTGCCACAAGAGTGTAATATTGTATGATCGCGATGAAGTTGCCACAAGAACTTCCAAGTTTTAGTTGGGTGCCGAACGTTGGCTCATAAATCTACACACCAAAAATTGGATCTGAAAAATCAAATTTAAAGATGTGAAGGTGAATTGTGACTCCTTTATTGGAATATATCGTTTATTATTTATACCCAATTAATCTATGTTTCAACTTTAACTTTGTTGCGGAAAAGGATATTGTGGTGGAAAATCTACCATCAGATTACTCCATGGAGAGTATACAAGAGACCTTTGGGCTGTTGGCAAGTATTTCATTTGGACATGTGTAGTGGACTGGTGGTCTTTGTTTGTATTGCACTTAGTAACTGATGTTATAACATTCGAAAGCACTTAGTAAGCGATGCTATAATATTACAAAGCTGTACTTTATCTTTTTATATACCATAATTATAAAGATAACCATTCACGATCCACATTCAATGGGAGAATCGCAACTTATAAGAAGCGACTTCATGTTAAGTACTAAGGTATGCTCTCAACATCATGTAGTGACTTCATTATTTAAGATCTTACAGATGTTCCAATGTATAACCCTTGATACATAGCTCGTGATCATGGTATTTCTATTAACCTGTCAAGGATAAATTAGCCCATACACCTATTCAATTCATTTGTTCAATTTTCTGATCGAAATTCATTGGGTGCTTATGAATACTCAATTGTGTTTTAAATGGTATGTATCAATTGGCAAATGATATGCTCCGCTTTTTTCTCTCTAAAAAAAATTACGGTCTGAAGACTTGGTGCTGCATACTATTGAATAAACTACATGGTTGAGACAAGGAGATAAATTTTAGTATGATTGGGTTAAAAAGATTCCATACTGGAGCAATAGCTAATGCTACCAAAATGGAAAGGCTATGGAACGATAAATAATATATGTGCAAAATAAATTGAGAGATAAATTTTAGTATGATTGGGTTAAAAAGATTCCATACTGGAGCAATAGCTAATGCTACCAAAATGGAAAAGCTATGGAAGGATCAATAATATATGTGCAAAATAAATTGATACATACCATTTAAAACACAATTGAGTATTCATAAGCACCAAATAATATGAAAGGTCAAAATAAATTGCCAAGATTGCCGGCTATATGTGCAAAACTCAATAGGAGCATAGTCCAGTGATGATCAGTATTCTACATTTTAAGCCGAATTTTTCTGAACCAACCAAACAGCTGACCAGTCAAAAGCTTTATAAGCACAAGTGTGAGATTTTGCCACATGCATATATGGAAAAGTACCTAAAATAACGAAGAGATCAGTGAAGGGCAAGTTGCCACAAGAGTGTAATATTGTATGATCGCGCAGTAAGTTGCCACAAGAACTTCCAAGTTTTCGTTGGGTGCACGAACGTTGGCTCATAAATCTACACACCAAAAATTGGATCTGAAAAATCAAATTTAAAGATGTGAAGGTGAATTGCTGACTCCTTTATTGGAATATATCGTTTATTATTTATACCCAATTAATCTATGTTTCAACTTTAACCTGTTGCGGAAAAGGATATTGTGGTGGAAAATCTACCATCAGATTACTCCATGGAGAGTATACAAGAGACCTTTGGAACTGTTGGCAAGTATTTCATTTGGACATGTGTAGTGGACTGGTGGTCTTTGTTTGTATTGCACTTAGTAACTGATGTTATAACATTCTGAAAGCACTTAGTAACTGATGCTATAATATTCAAAGCTGTACTTTATCTTTTTATATACCATAATTATAAAGATAACCATTCACGATCCACATTCAATGGGAGAATCGCAACTTATAAGAAGCGACTTCATGTTAAGTACTAAGGTATGCTCTCAACATCATGTAGTGACTTCATTATTTAAGATCTTACAGATGTTCCAATGTATAACCCTTGATACATAGCTCGTGATCATGGTATTTCTATTAACTGTCAAGGATAAATTAGCCCATACACCTATTCAATTCATTTGTTCAATTTTACGATCGAAATTCATTGGGTGCTTATGAATACTCAATTGTGTTTTAAATGGTATGTATCAATTGGCAAATGATATGCTCCGCTTTTTCTCTCTAAAAAATTACTATTCGAAGACTTGGTGCTGCATACTATTGAATAAACTACATGGTTGAGACAAGGAGATAAATTTTAGTATGATTGGGTTAAAAGATTCCATCTTTGGAGCAATAGCTAATGCTACCAAAATGGAAAGGCTATGGAGCGATAAATAATATATGTGCAAAATAAATTGAGAGATAAATTTTAGTATGATTGGGTTAAAAGATTCCATCTTTGGAGCAATAGCTAATGCTACCAAAATGGAAAAGCTATGGAAGGATCAATAATATATGTGCAAAATAAATTGATACATACCATTTAAAACACAATTGAGTATTCATAAGCACCAAATAATATGAAAGGTCAAAATAAATTGCCAAGATTGCGGCTATATGTGCAAAACTCAATAGGAGCATAGTCCGGTGATGATCAGTATTCTACATTTTAAGCGAATTTTTCGAACCAACCAAACAGTGACCAGTCAAAAGCTTTATAAGCACAAGTGTGAGATTTTGCCACATGCATATATGGAAAAGTACCTAAAATAACGAAGAGATCAGTGAAGGGCAAGTTGCCACAAGAGTGTAATATTGTATGATCGCGCAGTAAGTTGCCACAAGAACTTCCAAGTTTTCGTTGGGTGCCTGAACGTTGGCTCATAAATCTACACACCAAAATTGGATCTGAAAAATCAAATTTAAAGATGTGAAGGTGAATTGCTGACTCCTTTATTGGAATATATCGTTTATTATTTATACCCAATTAATCTATGTTTCAACTTTAACCTGTTGCGGAAAAGGATATTGTGGTGGAAAATCTACCATCAGATTACTCCATGGAGAGTATACAAGAGACCTTTGGGCTGTTGGCAAGTATTTCATTTGGACATGTGTAGTGGACTGGTGGTCTTTGTTTGTATTGCACTTAGTGGCGATGTTATAACATTCTCAAAGCACTTAGTAAGCGATGCTATAATATTCTCAAACTGTACTTTATCTTTTTATATACCATAATTATAAAGATAACCATTCACGATCCACATTCAATGGGAGAATCGCAACTTATAAGAAGCGACTTCATGTTAAGTACTAAGGTATGCTCTCAACATCATGTAGTGACTTCATTATTTAAGATCTTACAGATGTTCCAATGTATAACCCTTGATACATAGCTCGTGATCATGGTATTTCTATTAACTTCATCAAGGATAAATTAGCCCATACACCTATTCAATTCATTTGTTCAATTTTACGATCGAAATTCATTGGGTGCTTATGAATACTCAATTGTGTTTTAAATGGTATGTATCAATTGGCAAATGATATGCTCCGCTTTTTCTCTCTAAAAAAATTACAGTCAAGACTTGGTGCTGCATACTATTGAATAAACTACATGGTTGAGACAAGGAGATAAATTTTAGTATGATTGGGTTAAAAAGATTCCATACTGGAGCAATAGCTAATGCTACCAAAATGGAAAGGCTATGGAACGATAAATAATATATGTGCAAAATAAATTGAGAGATAAATTTTAGTATGATTGGGTTAAAAAGATTCCATACTGGAGCAATAGCTAATGCTACCAAAATGGAAAAGCTATGGAAGGATCAATAATATATGTGCAAAATAAATTGATACATACCATTTAAAACACAATTGAGTATTCAGTTAATCAGAACTCTGGACTCTCAATGAAAACACGAATACTGTATAGGCTCATAGTTTTTTATCATGTAAAGTCCATGTCTAGCTAGCAATAATCAGAAACAAAGAATAGTATCTGACATCGATGGTATAGATTAGGAGGCTCTTTGTGCATCATGAATCCTGTTTACTTTCTTGACTGCTATTTTTTAGCATAAGCAAGTTATATACTCCCCCGTTCCCGAAAAGATATCATTCTAGGCTCTTGCACTTTCATCAAAGCATATCTATAAAAGACTGCATTACTTCTCTTCATTATATCTTTAGATAGTAGGTTTTACTCTAGTCCACATAGTAAATAATGTTGAAAATAGTGAAGGAGAGGATATAGAAGGAAGCAATGGTAAAAAGTCATCTCAAAATTATAGGAATATATGTATTTATAAATAAAATTTGAAAGCTAGAATGACATATATTCGGAAACAGATAGAATAGTATTCTATGAATTGATATTGGGTATATCGATTACTAACAAGAAAAGTGGTTGCATAGACATCTCAATCTCTTGAATCTCCGATTGTTTAGCGCTTGATCTGTGCATCTGATTTTTCGTCCTATGGAAGTTCTTGGTAAACTATTCAGATATACATACGGTACGGCTGTGAAGCATGAATATAGCATTATAGCTGTTTCAACTCAGGTGAGATCTCTCTGGTGAGAAATACCCACTGTTCAACTTAAAAACAGCTGATTAATACTCCTAGTTTGGGCCTATAGTGAATCAAACCATGAAAGAATTCTTATTTGGTCGAATGGTAAATGACCAAACCGAACAATTTTCAATACTTATCTATCTAAACCCAGAAACTATGCGCCACATGAAAACTTGGACATGAGAGCATATGCTTATTACCTTCATTTTCACCCAAACATTTCTAACATTCGGTAAACAACTATACACATTCACCGTAAGAATTTGTTACGACAGCAGTACACATTTCTAACATTCAGTAAAAAACTAAACACATTCAGCATAAGAATTCACCAAAATAATTTTTTACCCATAGACTATTGGCAGTATATTGTTGCTGGTATCGAATCATCACTTGAATTGCTGGTATACGAAAGAACATAAGAACAAAAAACCTAACTACTGGTAAGGTGAAAAATTATTGATACCTCGCTAAAGCAGAAAAAGGGGATGCAATTGTCGCTGTGCTTTTCACTTCGTCCTCTCCACGCACGGACTGAACAAACCGACTCTAGGGCACTCCACCGCAGCCGCCGCTCGAATTCCCAGTCCCTCAATAAGCATAACCAGCAAGTAACCAGCAATAACCAGCAAGAAAAGGAAGCAAAACGAAACATATGTGTTATGTACCAACCGGAAGAGACCGATAAAAGGGAAAGACTCGACAATCAGAGATTTCCTTCCTTACGAAGGGCATCAATCAATCAAACCAAGGGAAGAGAATAAACTCACATTGACGAATCGCAGATTTACTTCCTTTCGAATCGCGTAAATCAATCCAATCCGCCTCAAAGGGAAGGTAATTTCGATCGGGAGTAGACCGGGCTGAGCGAGGGAAATCCTTGTGCTCGCGAGCTCTCGGGGTGGGGGGTGGGGGCGCGCTCGGGGTGGGGGGTGGGCCGGCTGGAGACCGGATCGGGAGGTGGGTGCTGGAGATGGGATCCAGAGGGCGACGACATGCAGATCGGAGATGGCGCTCGCACGGGGGGAGGGGATTTGTGTCGATGGAAACAAAACGGACGCGTTTGCGTTGATATGGAAACAATGGAAGGGTTCAGAAGGAAAACAATTGGTTACCATCCAGCCGAAGGAATATGACACGTTTCGGCCGAAGGTGACTACGTGTTATGTATCATTTGTATAATACGGACTTAATTACTATAATTATGAACTTAATTTCCTTAATTCCTAATTACTACGTGTTATGAACTTAATTTCCTTAATTCGACGAAGATTAGACACATTAAACCACGGCCATCGGATGTGGGTGAGTAAAGCGAGGAAAGATCCGAGGCGTTCATGATGATGAATGCAAATTTCAGGTAGATTTCGTTGGGTGCACGAACGTTGGGCCATCTCTAGTGACATGTATTATGTTGGGTGGACGTAGAAAAATTTTCTTACGTGTATTATGTTGGGCCATCTCTATTAAATAATACAATTTTTTATTCAAATTGCAAAAATATACGTAGATCTCAAAAAATTACAAAAATATACTTTTGTCGCCTGTACATGGGCGATCGCCCCATACACGGGCGATCAGTGCGACTTTCAACGCGCGATATTTCCTTTGTCTGCGGTCAGTTCCTAAAAAACATAATAACTTTTTCATATGATATCGGATGGAGATGAACTTTATATGAAAATTGTAGCTCTCGACGGGATCTACAACTTTTGTATACAAATTTTTTTTCATTTGAATCCATTTAGATAGCCAAAAACAGGATAGAATTTTCAGATCTAAAAACATATCTGTTTTTAGATCTGAACATTCTATCCCATTTTTGACCATCTAAATGAATTCAAATTGAAAAAGTTTTTATACAAAAGTTGTAGATCCCGTCGAGATCTACAATTTTCATATAAAGTTTATCTCCATCCGATATCATATGAAAAAGTTATTGTTTTTTTTAAGAACTGACTGCAAACATAGGAAATATCGCGCGTTCAGAGCGGCACCGATCGCCCGTATATGGGGCGATCGCCCCATATACGGGCGACAAAATTATATTTTTTTAATTTTTTGAGATGGACGTATATTTTTGCAATTTGAATAAAAAATTATATTATTTTAAATAAAAATTCCCCGGTACACCCCCTCCTCCACAAAACGGAGACAACCCACGGCCTTGATGCCTTGATGGGCTGCCTGCCTGCCTCGATCACGTTCCCAGTGGAATTTTTTCTTTAATATTTCTTTTTATTCTTATTTTCAAAAATAGGCGTCGGGGTGAAAAAATTGCGATTTTGGGCCCTTGTCGCCCCAGCACTGGGCGACAGGCACCCAACCCTAACGGCCACAAACCTGTCGCCCAAGTATGGGGCGACAGGACTGAATTTTTTTTTATAATTTTAATTCCTAAATTTGTTTCCGAGAATAATCAATAGGAGAAAAATAACGAAAATGGTCATAGTACTGATATACTTTAATATTTTATATCTTTAAACAGTTAATACCTCTTAGTATTGATTAGAAATAAATTTTAATGAAAATACCAATCTTTAAGCACGTGATACCTCTTAGTATTGATTTACTGTAATTTTTTGTATGTATTGGGCAAAATATATCATAAGTTGAAAGCACGAATCTTTAAATTATTGATACCTCTTAGTATCGATTTACTGATATATGTTATATTTAATTGACTCGAAGTCGTATCTTTCGCGGGAAGTTGGAAGCGAGCCTTTATCTCGTCAGTCGCGCGCGCGGTACCGCCGCGCCCGACTACATCCGATGTGCGCCGCGCAATGATCCCACGTGCATGGTATATTAAGGCTATTAAAATCTCGAGAACTACTGTTAAATGTCGTCGCATTACTAGGAAGGTCCAACTAGAACAAGATAAAATTTAAAATATTAATTAATATATAAGCATTTGCATTACGTTGTGAAAAGTACGATGTGTCGTGCAAATTTAAATTGTATAAATCAATTTTACTTAAAGATCACTTAGTGTATTATGAACAAACTATAAGAACCATGGCTCGAAAAATCCTGAAATAAATATGTCTTGTTCATAGGGTGTTAGGTGTCCCATTTTTTTTAAAAAAAATTAGGAATGAACTCAGTTGAATAAACCAAATGATTGTAAGTAGCCTCACTTGCATGACACACTGAAGCCTTTTCAGCAGCCCGCGAAATTTCATGTTCAAATGTAATTTGTAGGGAGAACGGCCCAGGTTTGCTCTTCGATATATGCAGTACCATATGGCGGGAAAATATTTTATTTACACCTTGCTTTGCATATTAACCCTGCCAGTGCAATAACCCAAAGTATTATGGTCGAGGCAACAATGAAACGCTTAAGCCTTTTCGGCAGCACACGAAATATCATAATGAAGGTCGAATCGTAGGTTACTGCGGAAAATAAGGTAGGCCACACTCTTTATTACGGCTTAAAACTGGAAGGAGTACCACGAGCAAGAAAAATAAAAGTTAAAACTAGACGTCTACTGAGTGCTTCGAGGCCACTTCCTATTCCCCATGCCTCCGATGGGGCATCTCTGGCACGCCGCGCCCTCTCTCATTTCCTCTCTCTGTCGGCCTCCTTCTCTTCCGCTTCCTTCCTACGTGCCTCCTCGCGTGCAGCATCGCGCTGCTCTTGAAGTTGCCGCGTGAACACCTCCTGCCGGTTGGCTTGGTCAAGAAGCCGTTGGTCGTTGGGGTTGATCTCCGTATCAAACCACTGCTCAAATTCACACAGTGGCGGAGGTGACTGCATGAAACGTAAATTAGCAAAGTGTGGCGACCCCCATTTTTGCATAAATGCAAAAATGGAAATCTATTGTTCATCCCGTACTAGTCCCATGATCAGTAGCTAGTACGCACATACACGACAATTGGAATCACAACCATACAACAAAATTAATAAGCGGAAGCAAATATACAAATAAAACTTACAACTCAGAGTTACAGCAGCAAAAGAAGCAGTCTTGCAGTGTGCCCAACCAACCCGCAGGCAACTGACCAGGTATAAACTATAGAAAGAACACGATGAAGATAATCCCGCAACCTGCGACGAAAGAGGATAACTTCGAAGCTTCGGTAACTTATCCACCTAAAAACAACATATAAGCAAGGGTGAGTACTTTCGTACTCCGCAAGACTTTAGCAAAACCTATAATATATGCAGGCCATTTCAAAGGAGGCTACTACAGTTAATTTGCATAAAGCAGAATTGACATTGGGAAATCAAGTTATTTGTAAACGGAATTTGTAAAAGCATATTTGACTGATATGAAATAAGTAATGCATAAGTAATACTCACAACCCTTCGTGAGCATCGAACAATCCAGAAATGGAATCCAACAATGTCGATCCTTTGACATGAAACAAAAGCTGCTAAACAGGTTCCAAACCAAAACCCAATTTTAGAAAATACCAAAACAATTAACTAGTGCAAGTTCACCAAGTTTCCCATGACTGAGGGGACGGCTAATCGATTAGATTTACACTCTGCAGAGGTGTACAACTTTACCCACAAATCATGACTTTTTCTTTTTACCGCATGTTTCACGCACCTTTGGCGTGTGGCCAAAATGTTCATGACGAAAACCTTTACATTATCTAAGTTAACTTTGCACCAGCACCGGGACGATAAAACCCATGCTATGATGGAAGAACTCAGAGCATAGAAATGTTGAAACTTTCTATAGACATGGCGTACACCGTTATATTGGTAAGTGTTGTTCCCAACACCTCGATGTGGGCACCCCGTAGAGCAAACCTCGAAAGGAGAGCCCGTACTACTTCAGCTTGCCAATGTGCAAAGTTAAACTAGATAACTTAATTGGTTTAAGGATGCCCCATAACAACACTTGTGGTTGTACGGATTATCTTGGATCATACAACACTGAGTTCGGCCCTTAATCCGACACGGGCGATACTCCACCCTACACTACGTGCAAATCCCTCTGCACATCCGGCTATTGCCAATAATCGCCCGCATCAAAACCATAGTTTTATTTTGGGTTTTTAACGAAAATACTCATAACCAACAGCTTCATTTCCAACACTTTCCATTTCTCAAGAAACAAGTTTTGATCTGATCATCATCCTCATTTGTTCTAAAAGCATGGCTAAGCATGGATAAAAGTAATCGCATATACCCATGATAACATTAAATAATGTCTAAACCTAATCTATGGTTATCAAGGTTCACATATTCATACTTATCAAGGAAGTTTCATGAGACAACAGGTATAACTACCAGCACCACAAAATTGCGAATTTACAGAAAGTAGATGCATGCAGGAAACGTTTTAATAAACACAATGCAAATTAAATTCTGGGATCAAGATGGTCAAAGGGGGTGCTTGCCTTGCTTATTGATTGCTTACAACGAAGACGCGGTTGCCGATGATGGAGGTAGAGACGTCGAATTCTACACGTCAATCAACCGAAAATATAGGAAATAACCAACTTTAATAAGGGCAAAAAAAAAACAGACAGAAAATCAAATAAAAATTCATTGAAGAAAACATGAATGCTTTAGGGTTCGAATTATAAGATTCAAGGCCTCATGATTTAGGTAAATACACATTCATATACTTAATGGCTTTTATGATGAGCAAAACATGGTTTCTTCTATAGGTTATCTAATCTTGACTTACGAATTCAAGAGGCTAAAATTATGAATTCTTGTATTTACAACTTCGAATTATAGATGCTAAAATTATTAGATTAATAGAATTTAAAAGATTAGTCATTATGCTCAAAGCTATGAAGGAATAGCACTAAATTCTTAATTGACTTTGCATAAAAGTGATTTCAAATATGTTTGATTTGTTAAGCTAGGATACTAGGTTGATTCATGGTTTTTAAGAAGGTTCTGATGATACAAATATATTAACTATGGATTTCATCATTATTGTCAAGTTGCTTATTCACATTATGAAGTTCATGAAGCATAAAACTTAGGGTTACTTGGCTACTAGGATTTATATACAAAACATAGTGAAATAAAATCATTTCTTCGAAATTGGATAGCATATACTTTGAAGAACATTTCTAAGCTGATTTCATACATTTTAGTGTTTAGATGAGACATTCTATTCATTGTTGAAAAAGCTTATATGATAATAAGGTTTATGTTATAAGGAATTGGATTAGAAGTGTATTGAACAATTATCACTTAGGGTTATAGCACTAGCTGGATTCAGATGAATATTAAGCTATAAACAAAATATTTTTTCAGAATATGATAGTCCATATCCTAAATATCATTTCTAAACTGATCTTCATAATATTAGCATTTAGATGAGATATTCTGCGGGTTGTTGAAAATGCTTAAGTGTTTCATTTATTTAGAAAACATAACGTTTAGGGCTATGTTGGTAGTTCAATTTATATTCAAACCATAGTAAAACGAAATACTTTCTTTAGGATATTGAAGTATGCACTTTATAGAGTATTTCTATACTGTTTTCATAAATCTTTTCATTTGGATGAGATACTTTACAAGCTTCTGAAAAGGCTTAAGTGTTCACAATGCTAACACAAATAGGCTCAGATTTCAACATAAGTTTGCGATTTCACCCTATAAGATAATCTACCCATTTTTCAGATATAACCAGGGGATGTCTCTAAGAGTGTTTTGAAATTGGTTTCTCGATATTTGGCTGTTATCCAAAACGTTTTCCATATAAGTGATCATTAGGGCCTAACAAGGACTTAATTCAGATTGGCACAATCATAATATATTTTTGTACAATCAGCAAAGGCGCTATTTTTCAAGGTTATAGGATTTGGTTTTGTCAAATTTGAAGTTAGTTTGAGAAAGTTATGACTATTTGGATTATACAAGTATTGAAACTTTGACTACTAACCATTTATTGTTTTCTATGGTAAACCTTAAATATTTTTACACATCTAGGATCCTTGTGATGTCAGGAGTATAACAAAACCAGTTTGGTGACTATTTGAATTCATTTGATCCATATTTTAACTATTTGATTATCTATGCAAGGGAAGCTTCTTATGCTTACTTTTTAATACAAACTGAGTTCAACTCCAAATGTTTTTGTAGAAATGGGACATTTACAACATCAGGGACATGTGAGAACAATTTCATGATTTTAGGAGCTATAATTTGCATAGCTACTATATGTTACATAAAAGGGACTTTAAACAAACTTGCTTGAAATAATTTGAACTGCAGTGATCATCTAAATTCTGTTACATATTCCAAATCCTTATGGCTTAATTCAAATTTAGAAACTTATTTCACCTTATTTGGATTTCTTTTATATAAGTTATGTATATTTGAGTTTTTAATGTATTGAATGTACCCTTTAATAGAAAGTAGCTCAAACATAAATGAAATTTAAATATTTTTATATATTTAAACTTCTGGAAGCATAAGGATTCCATCAAAATTTGTTTCATTCAATTCTAAGTTTGTTTGCAGAATTTTTATACAAAGCATATCTTTAGGCCTTTTATTCAAATTTGAATTTCAAATTCACCCAGTGAAGATTTCTAAAATATTATTGCACATTCTGATGGTACCTGATTTTACATGAATATAGAAACTCATTTCACTAATTTTGGAGTTATAATGCAAAAGATATGGCCAATTGAATTAACTCGGGTATATTAAATCAGGGGGAAACGAAAATACGCTTTCGGAACAGAGATGGCGTATTTTACCTATTGCATTGACTCCATTTGCGTCACTGACAGAAGAGGCCCACAGCGCAGTGAGACAGGGCAGAGGAGGCGGCTAGGGCACGGCGGCGATGGTGTTCCGGCGAAGGCGAGGGCACGGTGAGCTTCAGTGGACCATCGCGCACCTGATGGTGGGGTCGATCACTTCCGGCAACGGTCGGAGCGGGCTGCCACCGTGGGCTCGGGGCAGCGCTAATGGCGACTCGTCGGGGAGAAAAACGAGTGAATCTCGATTCGAATCGGTAGCGAATCAAGCACTAAGGAGTGCGAGAGGTTCCATTTTACCTATTGTCAAGGTTCTTGGTTGGCTGATGAGCTCCACCACCGAGCGCTGGCTTTGGGGAAGAAGGCGCGCACGCGGCGGCGGCGTTCCGGCGGGGAAGAGCTGAAATCGATGAGTGAGACGGGTTCAGTGATGCTCAGGGATGCTGCGGTTGCGAGGAATTTGAGAATGGCTCACCGAGTGAGGCGAACTGCTTTTCAACCTCCAAGCTCACACTTTGCTGATAATGGCTGAAGAAAAGGGACTTCAGACTTTTGCGCTAACCTGGCTGCAGCCAAGGGTGATGGTTGAGCTCAGTAGATCACAGAGAAGCTGAAGGTTCATGGAATGGAAGTGCTACTTACCGAGTTGCCCGATCTGAGCTTTGCGCCTAAACTCAAGCTCCACAGGAAACGACGGAACTGAGACGAGTACTGGCGAGAAGGGCTAAAATCAAGGTGCAGGTTGTGATGATGAGGAGATGCGCAAGTGGCTGTGCTCTTCACTTGCTCCTGCCTCCCTCTTCTAGCTTACTGAGGCATGGCTCAACTGATGGCTTTGGTGTGTGAAATGGCTGGCTTGAACACTTGTGGCTGCTGCCTTACGAAGGAAACCTCTGGAATGGCGAGGTGTCCCCAAAGAACAGAAACAGCATGGCTTCAGTACCGGATGCAAAAATGGCTATCAACCAAGTTGAAAAATTACTAAACTTTTTTATCATGGTCTAATGGGAGTGTTTAACGTCCAGTAAAATTTTGGGACGAAAATACAGCATGGTTAATTAATTAAAATTCTGACACTGTGCACTACTCAGAATTTTGATTTCGGATTTTGATTTAATTAAAGGTGAAAACATTATTATTTATTTTTAAAACTTTTTTTAGTCGTTTTTATTTGGTTAATAATGTCTATATAAAAATTTCAAGTCAAAATAAGGCTTAATTATTTTACAAAAATTCTGACATGAAAATTTTCAGATTTTTGAAGCCTCTGTTTTTGAATTTTTAGAAGATCTAAATGAAATGATAAATTCCTGAAATTTTTACTAGAGATAAATTATACTCTGAGGGTGTTATGATAATTTGTGTGGCTCCAGATAAGCTTCGAAAATTTTACATTAACTCTGACTCACACTGTTTTTAGTCAAAAAGAGATGTCACTCATTTCATTTATTTATTTTTGTGTGCATAAAACTTTTACATGTTGAGTTTACTGACTTACCAGAATGTATAGGGTTCCATGGTAATTTTTTCTAACTTTTTATGTTTACCATTTACCATTTTACCATTTCCCTTTTCCAATTCTCATTTGATTGATTTTCCTTCAATACAAAAATCCAAGACAATTCATATAAGAAACAATAATGCCAATAAAACTCAGAAATAAACATATTCAAATTTAAAATATTCATTTTTATTTTATTGCATTTTTCGAGATGTTACACAAAGTTTCATTCACAAATACTACGTAACCCGTACGATTGTTACCATGTGGCGATCCTTCAGGCTCTTCTCCGGCGGATCGAAGGCGTAGTTGCGGCACTTCCAATACCTCCGCTTCCAAGTTGGAATTTCTCAAGAGCGGACAAGCCTGCAAGGATCTCCGCACATACACATGGGTGCTACAGCTCCACGAGGTAGGAAGAGATATTGGTACGCTAAATTGCGCGGGCATACACTTGCTTCTTCCTTTGCTTTTCCCTTTCCCTTTGCACTTGCATGCCTCGGCATTTTCGATTGATCCTGAATTTTTTTCCCTTCTTCCCTCCTCTCTTCTATTCTTTCTTCCTCTCTCGATGCCGTCTTTCCGAGACCGCAAGTGAGAACGAATGTTATAAAGGGCAGATATCGCCAGGGTATGGAGCGATCGCCCCATATTAGGGTGATCGCCCCAACTAGAGGCGATAGGTGCACCGAGGCGTTGGTGTGTTGTCACGTCGTGTGGCAAAGGCAAAGTAATCTCCGCACAATTAATAAAACATACATGGATTTGCACAATTTAAAGTGATAAGGCACTCATGTTACTAACTCAGACAGTTATACAATATGCTGCTGAACGTAAAGGCATTACAAAAATACGTCTGTACAACTAGTCAATCACGGCCTCGCTTCCTGATCTGGCCCGTGGGGTACGTGAGTGGTGATGGCGGACGGATGTCCCTCCTAGGCCGGCCCTGCGGCGCAGGGGTAGAGTGGTGTGGCGGCGACCCGGGCGTGTCCTGTGGCGGCGCTCCCGAGAGCTGAGAGGGGGCGAGGTAGTCGGTCGACAGGTACTCCTCCAGGTCGAACTCGACGTCCGCAGGGTTGTCGAAACCACCATGGGGTCCTGCTGGGGCACGAGACGACGAGGGAGCCTCCTCAGCCCACTGTCCCCACTGCTGCTGCGTGGGAGCGTAACGCGGAACCGCCGGGGTAGGGTGAGACGAGGAAGGAGACTCCTCAACCCACTGTCCCCACTGCAGCTGCGTGGGAGCGTAACGAGGCACCGGCGTGGTAGGGCGAGGTGCTGGGCCGCGGGGATGTGGTGTGCTGCGTCTGCCGACGTCTCCGCGCCCTCGGCAGGTGGCCAGGCGACCCAACCGCCTCATCCTATCAAGGACCCGCTCCCAAGCTGCCTCGGCCTCGGCGGTGGTCATCTGTATGCCCTCCCGAAGGCGCGCCAACATGGACATAGCCTCCACCTCCACCTCCCCTACGAGATGTGCCTGCATGTAACGCCAGATTGGTATTAGGTAATTTACATGAAAAGACGTGCCCATGTAGCTTCGATACAACAAATTTGTCATTAATTAAATGTGCACACAAAATGAAATGCAAAATAACAAAATGTACCATATTCAACAAACAATACAACGGAAGTCCAGAGAGCTAAAAGAATCTCATGTAACAAACATACTAAAGACGAAGACATATTCGATGAGGCACACAACGCCGAAAATTACATTATCCTCATAGCAATTAACTGGTACATCGAAAAATTACATGATGCGAATAACAACTTACTGGTACATCTAAAATTACATGATTGGAACAACAGTTCACTGGTAAATCGTAAATTAAATGATGGGAACAACATCGAAAATTACATTATCCGCGGTTCCGACGCGCCTCGGACTCGTCCATATCGTTCTGAATGCGCCGTGTCCTTCGACGCCCGACCTTCAACCTCAACATTCGGATGTCTGGTACCCACCGATGGTCCGAAGGGGGGGCTATTGTGAACGATCCATCCACTCGGTATCCGTACACCTCGTGATGCCATGTGTTGAGAACACTTTACTTGTAGTAGTAGGGGAGATGTACGGACAACATGACTGATGCGTCTCGGCGGCTGCGGCAATGACGTGCGAGCACGGCAAGTGCAGCAGGCGTGGTTTCTGGTAGGAGCACTCGCACTCAGCTGCTCAGAGTATGCATAGATAGGAAGTCCTCTCCCGGTGGGCACCCCTTCGACCTCGGTCACCGCAGTGCACGTGGTATCTCCGTTCCATGCCACTCTCCGGTGTCACCCGATGTGTCTGCGCCTTTCATGTTTTCTTGGACATGTACGTAGATACAACCGTTGAGTACGACAGTCGATTGTCCGACATACATGCTACAGAGCTCTTGTATCGCTCAATGAAATATCTCTGTGTCCCTAGTAAGACACCTTCAACTATACCCACCAATGGAAGGCATCTGGTGCCTTTCATTACCCAGTTTTAAATCTCTGCCAGGTTCGTTGTCATGATTCCATAATACGAGCTGCCCTCGTCATGTAGAAGGGACCATTTCTCCAAAGGCTCATGTCGTATCCAGTCGGTGAAACTCTTTATGCTGGTCCCCGGCCTACGCCGAATGATTGGGGCGTCTGTCAGGAGCGCACACAAGGCTGTGGGGTCCTCCCCTTACTCATGGTACACCATCGGGTTCCTTGATGAACTAGCGGTATCTCTTGGATTCATTGATTGCTTATTTGTTAGTTCATCCAACTTCCTCTAAAGAGCATCGAACTTCCTCCGTTGGTTCTGTTTGCACAGCCGCTTGAACATATTCATAAGCTCCTTGTTCCTGAACTGACAAAAAAAATTGGCACCCATGTGCCTCATGCACCACCTGCTCTTCAGGTCTGGCCACTTTGCTGCTCCCACGACGGCGGACCCTTGTTGCATATCCACGATCGCCCTTAGCAGCCCTGCGTGTCGGTCATAGATGACACAAATATCAGGCCTGTCCAGAACAACTGCCAGCTTCACTCTTTCAAGGAACCAGTACCAGCTCTTTGTGTTTTTCCCTCCACGAAGGCCAATGCAACCGGTAGAACCTGGTTGTTGGTGTCCACCGTGATCGCAGTTAGAATCTGACAGTTGTACTTCCCCATGAGGAATGTGTCATCCATGCAAATGACTGGGCGATAGTGCCAGAACGCATTTATGCATGCGCCCAGGGCGAATAATGCACGCTGCAAGACCCACTTACCCGCGTACACACCACCCGCAGGAAACTCCGCAAGGTCGACGGATGTACCGAGGTTCATATGTGCTATTGCCCTGAGCAAGTGAGGAATATTCTCGTAGGAAGCCTCGTACGTCCCGAACCGTATTTTCATAGATGTCCTTTTCGCTCTCCATGCCTTTCCGTAGCTAATCTTGTACTAAAACCTCTCCTCCACGACTGTGATAATAGATCGAGGCTGCAGGTGCGAATTGTCCACGATCTGACCATAAAACACATTTGCCACCCAAGTGGACGACAGATTGCGGTGTCCCTGCTCCGCTTCTTCCAGCTCGCAGTTATGTTCCATCACTATGGAGCATTTCCAGTAGTCCTTTCATTTCCCCTTGTACGCATGCACCCACCATGGGCACGAATCAACTACGCACTTCACGTCATACTCCTTCTTGCTGGACTTCACTACCCTGAATTGCCGCTGGAGAGACATTGCCCAGTACTTCACCTCATCCATCACAGCCTCCTTGTCTTTATATATGGCCCCCTCCGTCACCTCGTTCTCACGATACTCCCATACATCAATGTTCCCTTCATTCATTGTTAGGTCTTCGAAACTGTAATTGGTCCACGCACTAGGGATAGGCACCTCAGGAGCGTTGTCCTCCTCGTCGGAGTGCTCACCATCAGGGACTTCCTCATCCGCACGGTCCTCCTCTTCCATCAGGTGAACTATGTCATCCACCTCCTCCCCCTCGTTGGCCACCCCTCGCGCCTCCACCACTGTCTCCTCTGCCCCCCCCCCCGATCCCTTCACCACCGCCAGTCTCGTGCTCCTCGTCTCCGGGCTCCTCGCTACCTTCCTCTTCGCATCCTTCTATATTTGACGTCCCCTCCCCCGTAATGTCCACCCCGACATCACGAACTTGCAACACCGATAGAGCTACCGGGTAACACTGTACCAACAACATGATCGGCCAACCCCGCTCTACAGCAAAACCAACATAACTCCTCCATGTTGATGTCGAATTAATAGGAATCAACTCTCCGTAAAAACAGTCTTGCGCACGGCTCACTACTGCTCTGAACCGCAACCGAACAGTCTAGGCATCCAAACTGAACATCCGAGACATCCACGCCAACAAACCCCTGTATGTCCTATCACTCGGTCTACATATGCCCCGTACGACTCTTGAAAATGATGATAAATCCACCCCATCCGCCCCCTGTGCTATCTCCCCATCTCCATAAAATATTTGAAAATACAATTTCTCCGACATGCTGCAACGTCCGACGGAAAAATATTACTCTAAAATACAATATACAAAACGTACATTGATCGTACTACAAAATACAACTATAAATAAGTGATTCGACTATAAATAAGTAATTTGACTTGCCTACCATATGGCCTAACATTATATTTGTGCCACATTACATTAACCCTACCAAATTAAATTTGTAAATATTGCCTACTATTTTCACTGTATTCAATTTCTATATACTGAATACTACATTAAATTTGTAACGTACTAAATACTATACAATCCTGAAATTTCTAAAAACTAAATACTACATTAAAGTTCTAAATATGAACTGCGACATTAAATTTCTAAACAACACTATCCGAAAAATTCTAAACGCTACACAATCCTAAATTTTCTAAACACTATAATAAATTTCTAAATATTAAATGCTACATTAAAATTCTAAATACCACACAGTCCTACAAAATTTTCTAAACACTACAAAATCCTAAAATTTCTAAATAATAAATGCTACATTTAACTTCTACATAACTAAACAATCATAAAAAAATTCATAAATATACCTTTGCAGAAACGACAAATCGACTTTTTTCCCCCTCTTCTTCTTCTTCTTCTTTTGTCTCGTTTGTTTGCCTCGGTAGAAAGCGAGTGGCTTTTAATCGGCCCTGCCGCTACGGGCGACAGTGGTGGGTGCAACTGGGTGGCATTTCTGGCCGTTAGTGACCGTTAGGGTTGGGTGCCTGTCGCCCAGTGCTGGGGCGACAGGGGCCCAAAAGCGCAATTTTTTCACCTCGGCGCTTATTTTTGAAAATAAGGATAAAAACAAATATTAAATAAAAAAAATCTTCCCAGTGCGAGGTTATGCCGTAGCTCCAGGCTCTTGGGTGCACGACTCTAAATTGTCGTGTACTGCTGTTTAAACTTTAAACTAGCTAGCATGAATAAAACTGGAGTCAGCGCATTTTTTTTTGAACGAACTAGCAGGAGCATTGCTATTTTCCATTTGAGGGCCAATCGACGGCAAATAATACTGCTATTTTTCATTCCATGAATAAAACTAGACTCAGTGCAAATTAATGGCCGATCGACGGCCGGTACTGTTGTGTGGCCATGGTATGAATTGAGCATATATGTGAATGTAAAACTGCAGTTTGGAAAATAAAGATCGAAAGGTGGGCTCAGTGTTAATTGAGCCTCAGTGCCAGTTTCTCTCTATATACTGGGTTCCCTTGTGCTCTCCTTTGCTATCTCGTGTTGTTTCAGGAATCTCGTGTGGTTTGAAGTAGCTACATAAGGCGTTGATTGATTATTTGATTCGCACGAGCACGTACGTAAGTGTACGTCTTGCCATGTTCCATTAGTTTGTGCTTCTTCGAAACTATGGAAGAAGGCAGTTGAAACCACGGTTGAAGCTGTACTGTTTAACAAGCCGAAATTGAGGTGATCTTCATGCGTCATTGCAGTGGGTAAATGGAACGATGTTGTTGCTTAGGATGCCTATTGTCTATTATTGGACTACGACTAACCTATATGTATTTAAAGCTAAAATTAAGGCAGCTGCGCCTGTAACACAGTAAGAGATGATAAGCTACAGCTCGACAACTGATTGTCACTGTTAAGGAACCTCGCTATCGAATAGTCCGGGGTTCCCGAACAGATCTGAATTGGAGAACAGAAAGAGAGAGAGACACGTGTTTAGAGAGAGCAACTGCGGAATTTTTTATTGCTAATGATTGCTTGTCCATAGGGGGGACCCCCTCCTCCTTTTATAGCGCTCACCTAGGGTTTAGACATAAGGGACCAGCATGGGCCTTCAATGGGCCATCAGGTTTCCCAACACTCCCCCTTGGGCCCTTTGCCGCGAGATGCATATGCCTCATTAAAACTCCAGAAAAACCCAGTAGGAAAAATACTTGGAGAAAGAGTACATAGCATACGCTTACTATGTTGCACGAATTGCCTCGTTAAAACCTTATGTAAGAAAACTTCACGAAAAACTTGCAAAGGAAAAAGAGTACAATTCACCCAACTTCAATTGCTAATCTTCGAGATTCATGTTGGGTATTCATAATTCATGCTCGAGATTCATGTGGGAGTATTTGAAATATCTCCCCCTGAAATCTGCACTTCTCTAAGTCTCATCATCTCAATTCCTTTCACGCACCTTTCAAAGGTAGATGCTGGGAGTGATTTAGTGAACAAATCTTCAAGATTTTCACATGACTTAGTATGCAATATCTTGATCTTGTTCATCTTATGCAATTCGTGAGCATAGAAGAACTTGGGGTTGATATGCTTCGTGAGATTGCTCTTCACATAACCCATCTGTGCTTGGGCAACACAAGCTGCATTATCTTCATAAATGATTGTGGGAGTTTGCTCAATGTTCAAGCCACACGACTTCTGGATGTGGTGAACCATTCTTCGGAGCCATGCACATTCACGAGATGCTTCATACAAAGCAATGATTTTCGAGTGGTTTGTCGACGTCGAGACAAGAGTCTGCTTAGACGACTTTCAAGAAATTGTTGTTCCTCCACATAGGAAAACATAGCCGATTTGGGACTTGCCGATATCTGGTCCGATAAGTACCCGACATCACAGTAGCCAACCAAATTCAATTCATTGTTTCTTCGAAAAACAGATCGAGGTCTTTGCTTCCTTGGAGGTAACGGAAGATATCCTTGATCCCTTTCAATGCCTTTTGGTGGGTTACGACTGCATCGAGCTAGCAAATTCACAGTAACGCAATGTCAGGCCTAGTGCTATTCGCAAGGTAAATGGCGCTCCAGCGCACTCGATATGGGAATTCTGCTCCCAGGACTTCCTCCCCCTCTTCTCTAGGTCTGTATGGGTCTAGGTCTGCTTGGAGTGACCTTCCGACCATTGGAGTCTTTGCACGATATGCTTTTTCAAAACCAAACCTTTCCAACACTTTCTGCGTGTAGGTTGATTGGTGTACCAAGATTTCTCCTTGGACATGTTCAAGCTGCAAGCCTAAACAAAACATGGTTTTACCTAAATCCTTCATTTCAAACTCAGACTTCAAGTATGAGCATGCTTCTTCAATTTCTTCATTCGTCCCAATTATGTTCAAGTCATCTACATAGACGGAGATTATACAGAATCCATTCGGGGATCGCTGTATAAACACACATGGACAATCTTATTTGTTTGTGTAGCCTTTCTTGCAGAGAAAGTCACTCAGCGATTGTACCACATTCTTCTGATCGCTTACCCATACGGTGATTTCTCCAATTTCACCTTTGCATGTGTTTCTATTTGCTCCGTCTTGGTTGGGATAGGAATTCCTTAGGTACTTTCATGTATATCTCGAATCCAAGTTTCCATACAAATATCTTTGTGACAACATCCATTAGCTTCATTCTCAACTTCAAGTTGACTGCCATTGAGATCAAATATCTAAAGGTAATTCCTCCCATGACCAGGAGAATAGGTTTCTTCATAATCAACTCCGGGACGTTGAGTGAAACCTTGAGCTACAAGCCTTACTTTGTACCTTACAACCGTTGTTTTCATTTCTCTTCCGAACAAAGACCCATTTGTGACCTACGGGTTTATATGGGGAGGTGTGCGGCATCTGGCCCAAACACCTCTCTCTTGTTGGAGAGACTAACTCTGCAGTTGATTGCCTTTTCCATTCTTCCCAATCTAGCCTTTTCTTGCACTCTGCGAAGATGCGGGCTCGGGATCATGATCAATGATCGAGGCAATCTTCTTTGCAAAGTATGCATCAATGTTGGTCGTTGCTCTATTCAGGATTCTCCTGTTATTACAAAATTTATGGCCATTTCTTCATGGGATGCTTCATGCACTTCTACTTGCTCTTATTTGCTATTCCCTATCGCAGAGCAAGTTCCTTTAGCTTTCATCGCCTATGTGTGCGCACACATTATTTCCGTGCTTCTTCGGTGGAAGATTCAAGTCTGAAATTGCCTTTCTGTTGGCTTCTTTCCAGTGCAGTCTCAAGCGGCTCCCCTTCTTTCCTTGGGGCATTTTCGTGATTGGTTGTGATAAGTCCTCTCGCTTGATTTTCTCGGGCGTCTCCGGGTACTTTGGGTTTGA
Source organism: Otatea glauca (assembly GCA_036346275.1). NCBI lineage: Eukaryota > Viridiplantae > Streptophyta > Magnoliopsida > Poales > Poaceae > Otatea > Otatea glauca. The sequence continues at coordinate 52,053,080 of CM070721.1, forward strand.
GGAGTCGATTTCTGTTCTTTTCTTTGAGGCCTCTGAGCAGGTTGAGGGATACCTTCTATTTTCTTTGGTATTTCCACCCTCTCTGGTGCATTCCTTGCGGGTACATGCGACTTAACCACGCCCTTCAGATCACAAAAATGATCGGGCAGTTCATTTGCTAAATTCTGCAAATCAATTATCTTCTGGACTTCTTGATTTGCTTCATTAGTGCGGGGGTCATGTGCGGGGATCCCAGTGGAATGCCATATGATTTCCCGGCATTTTTCATCCAAAGGTTGATTTCCTCCCCTTAATGATGGGAAACGATCATCGTCAAAAATGCAATCAGCGAATCGGGCTGTATGCAAGTCTCTAGTCATGGGTTCCAAATACCTGATTATGGATGCACTCTCATAACCAACGTATATCCTAGACTTACGGAGAGGGCCCATTGCAGTCCGCTGAGGGGGTGGTATAGGTACATATACCATACACCCAAATTTTCTAAGATGGGAGATCTTCGGGATGATCCCGTGCACAAGCTGCATAGGAGAATGGATGTTGTAGGCCGATGGTCTCAAATTGATAAGAGCTGCTGCGTGCAGGACTGCGTGTCCCCAACAAGTGTTGGGCAAGTTACAACTCTGCAAAAGCGGTCTGGCAATAAACTTAATCCTCTTTTTTAGTGCTTCTGCTAGTCCATTCTGCGTAAAGACATACGGTACGGAGTGCTCAACTGCTATCCCTGTTGCAGTGCAATAATCATCAAATGCCTTTGAAGTAAATTCTCCAGCATTGTCCATTCTAATGGACTTCACGCGATGATCAGGGAAAGCATTCTTAATTCTTATGATCTGCGAGATCAGCTTTGCAAAAGCATGGTTTCTTGTTGATAATAAGCATACATGCGACCATTTCGAGGAAGCGACAATGAGCACCATAAAGTATCGAAGCGTACGACAGGGCTGAATCGGACATAAATATCCCCTGGATGCGTTCCAGGAATGCAGGGATTTCACTTTGCACTTTCATGACAGAGGGTCTAGTTATTAATTTCCCGGTGGCACATGCAGGGCACACAAAATCTTCATGATTCGGGAAGTTTTTAACATTAATGCCATGACCTTGTGAGTTGTTCACTATATTTCTCATCATTCTAAGACCAGGATGGCCTAATCTACCATGCCATAAAGAAAATAACTCAGAGCTTCTAAAAACAGTCTTTAAGGAAGTATACACTTCGGGTGCATGAATATTCGTGTAGTACAACCCAGATTCATATGAGGGGCATTTTTCTAATACCATTTTTCCACATACCGCGTGCTTCACAATGCACAAGTATTCTTTGCCATTTTCTTCATTGGTTTCTACGTGAAATCCATTGGCGCGGATGTCTTTAAAGCTTAAGAGAGTGCGCGTTGATTCAGGGTACAAGAGGGCTTCTTCAATTACCAAAATTGTACCCATAGGTAATATAATAGTGGCTCTTCCTGAGCCGATTACATATGAGTCGCTTCCTGCGATCGTAGTAATCTTTCCAGCGTTCTTCGTGATCGACTGGAAGTATTTAGACTCTCTTAAGATGGTATTTATTGTGCCACTATCAACAATGCATATCTCTTCCATTTGGGCGCTACACGATTTCTAGATACAAGAAATATAATCCCAATCAAACAGAGGAAAAATAATACAAATATTGCTTGCAAATTTGAAGGATACTGGAATAAAGAATAAATTGCATATTTATTCATGAGAGAAGTATGCTCTTCTAGAGCTTACAATTCATTATTCAAAAGAAAATGCTAACAACCATATTCTAAAAAAAATAATGTGATTTATGCTTTAACGGGCTTTGGACTTTTTCTTGTCCTGAAACTTCTCTTTTCCACCCTGCTTGCCCTTCATTCTATGAATGGGCTTTCTCACTTTGTAGCTATTGGCATTGACTTCTGTGCCAGTGCCTCGTCCAGGTGGCTGCGAGATATAGTTCTTGCTTAGAACATCGTCTTGCGATTCCGCAACTTGCATTACATCAATCAGTTCGCTATACTCCTTGTATGCGTCCTGACGATAGTTGCGTGCACTCTGGATAGCATTTGGGTGGAAGGTGGAGAGGGTTTTCTCAATCTTCTCCTCATCAGTGATCTTCTTGCCACATAGGGAGAGATTGGTACAAATTCTGTGCAAGGCTTTGATCGTTCTGCTCGGCGGTAGGTTTCGCGTCCTGCGAGGACCCTAGACCAATCGCAGCACGGAGCTTCTTGCCCCCAAGAACGATCTTCATGTCCGATGCCCAAGTGAGGTAGTTCTGACCATGCGAGGCCAGTTCTTCAAACTCACGATTCATGATTCATGATGCATGATTTCAAAATTCCGACATTAGATTACTGCGTGTAATCTGATAGAAAATGGTTGCAAAACATAAAGTGCAGAAAATAAATTTCCATGCATTGCAGTATACAAAATAAAGCAATGAATTCAAAATTCATAAAGAATATTCATAAATGCAGAGAATAAAGCTAGAAAAATTAAAAAAACAGAGCCAAATAAATCTTCTTGATTTTCTGGCAATTTTTTAAAATTTTCTGCTAATTTTCAGAATTTTCTGCAATTTTCTAGCAAAATTTTCTTTTCTTTTCTTTCTTTTCTCCGGCCGAATGGCCTTTGGGCCCTTTTCTTCTTTTTTTTTCTTCTTCGCCGGCCTTACTTCCTTTCCGGCCCAACAACATGCGTGGCTAGGGTTTCCCCTAGCCACCACATCCGCCGCCGCCTCTTCATTTTCGTGCACGCCTTCTTCCTCTCTTCTTCACGCGCAAGACTGGCGATGGTGCTTGCCGTGGCACAGCTCGGCGGCGGTGGCGGCAGGTCGAGTCGAGCGTCTGTGGGCCGAGGACGAACGGCTGCGAGCCGAGGGCGCCGTCTTGAAGCGGTGCTTTATGGGCGAGGTAAAGGCGGCGCTGCGCGCGCGAAGCCAAGAGGCGGTCTGCGGCTGGAAAGAAGCCGAGCGTCGGGCGCCGGCGCAGCGCCCGAGAGAGAGGGCTCGCGGGCGTGGCTCATGGCTGCGGGCCGGGCTGTCTTTGCTGGCGTCGGCGTGGCCGGAGGCTAATGATGGTGCGACGGCCGCGAGCCGAGGTCGGGCCGGAAGGCCGAAGCGGCGGCATCGCTGGGCGCGGATGCGGCCGCGAGCCGCGGGCCGAAGCCAGCGCGACACGGGCGATGGCACGGCAAAGACAAAGCCGGTCCGGACGGCGTGTCACGGAGGCCGGGTCGGGGCCTGTGGCGCTGCGACGGGCGCGACGGCACGCGAGGCCGTAAGGCGGGCGGCGTGGCGCACAAGTGCAGAGCGGGCCTATGCGGCGACGCTGCAGGGGCCGACGACGGTGCAACGGCCGCGAACCTTGAGCGCGCAACCGAGGCGATGATCGAGGCCGGTCTTCAGGCCGGCGTGGCGGCGTGGCGGCCTAGGCGACGCTGGGTTATCGGCGCTTGGCGGCCGAGGCCGACGGCGGCGGCTGGCTGCTTGGCTTCAAGCCGGCATGCACGCGAACCGAGACACGATTTTTTACGTGATGAGCGGTAAACCCGTGTCTTGTAACCGTGCTAGCAGCTTCGAGCGATTGCCGTGTGGCTTCGTGCCACGTAGGATAGTTGCATGCATAGAAAAAGTATCGATTAGATTCAATCGCTAATCCCACCTTTTCTCACCTTTTTAATCTGATCTCCGGTAGAGCTTCGTGCTGATAACGTGTTAAGGAACCTCGCTATCGAATAGTCCGGGGTTCCCGAACAGATCTGAATTGGAGAGCAGAAAGAGAGAGAGACACGTGTTTTGGGAGAGCAACTGCGGAATTCTTTATTGCTAATGATTGCTTGTCCATAGGGGGGACCCTCTCCTCTTTTTATAGCGCTCACCTAGGGTTTAGACATAAAGAATCAGCATGAACCTTCAATGGGCCATCAGTTTCCCAACAGTCACCACCGGCCGCAGCTACCTACATCCGCTGCCGGTCCCTCTCCCCTCTTCTCTGATGTTCTCGTCTGTGTTGAGTGGTTAGGGGACCCGTGTTATTTCTGTTTCTTCCTGGATCAAAGGTTTCTAGTTTGTTCTTCCCCAAAGAGTTACTAGACAGACAACTTTGCTATCGAAGCGCAAGTTCTGCACATCAATGGAGATTATCGACAATCCATTTCCTGCTGCCATGATCTGATTATCCGGCGAGGAAGATAAAGAAGCAAAACACAATCATCATCTCAAGGAATTGATGGTAGCACGTTGTTTATCTAGAAACTTCAGTGTACAATTTGGTACTTGTGTACTTTATCTATAAGTTATTAGAAAATTAAGCTAGTACCAAGAGGTACAAAAATTTTAAAGGATAAAGATACAATAGCTTAATGGAAATTTGGTGGTACCTTGAGATGGTAAAAACTCTAAAGTAATTAATATGAATCGCAGGATCTTTTAGGGGGAAAAAGGTACAGCTCGACTACTCAGATGTTCATCCGGCCTCGAATTGCATTGCTCCAACCAATGGAACACGGCAATTGTTATGTCCTACAACAAGGGTCCCAGTTTTCTAGTTTAATCTCTCTTCTATTGCTCAGATGGGTGAAATTTGGTGCGCACCATTAGTTTCTTCCCCTTTATTTGCCATGGGTGCCAAATCAAAATGGCAAGATATACTTGGGTGCTAAAAGCTTTGACAGACTTGCAAGTGGTTCCAAAGGAAATATGTCTTTGATGGTGCAAAGTACACCGGGTTTTAGATTTATTTGCACAGATGAACGTAGAAAGCCAACATATATTTGACACTGTACGTGCCATGCCCTTTGATTTAGACTAAGACACTTGCATGCACATATAAACAGACACGTACCACATTACACATGAGAGGTTTGATTATTTTTGAGTGGAGGGAAACAATACAGCAAAGATACCTGATGTAATATTTTTCGCAAGGGATGCCTATAAATACGGCCTTGCAGAGAACAAAGATACAGCAAGCACGCGGCAGGATAACAAATTCCAAGGGATAACAAGCCAGGCAAAGCGCGATCGATGGCGTCCTCCAGTGGAGCTATATATCTGTTTCCTCTCATCCCGCTCCTGCAGATTGCGATGTTGGTCATCTCCGTGGTGATCATGAGCGAACCCGTGGCGTCGTCGGTCTGTGCTTCCCCTGGCATTTGGTCAGTGGTTCAGTGCGGTAACTAAAGCATTAACCATCCAGGGGTGCTTGTATCTCCAGCAATGTATCGGGAATTCGGGGTCCGAGGACCCTGTCACCCTTTGCCCCGTGACCCTCCTCCTCGGCCTGATGTCTGCCTCGCCCTCGATTGCATTCATGTATGCTAAAAAAAAGTTGGCAGTCATGTTGGAACTCCAGACTCCAGAAAGTGCGTGAATCTAGTAGAAATTAAGGCAGCTACGCCCGTAACACACTAAAAATGATAGGCTACAGCTCGACGACGGATTGTTGCCGCCGGCTGCAGCTACCTACATCCTCTGCCGTTCCCTGTCCCCACTTCTCTGATGTTTGAAACGAATTGAATCGTCAATCCTATTTGGGGGAGGAGTCCATGTATATATAGACAATTACAGTTGGGCCTAGGCCTAAGACGCCAGGCCTAATATACACAATCTATACCTCTTTATAATACACCTAAGCAATTTTTCCTACGTCCACCCTAAATAATGCACCTCATTAGAGATGGCCCAATGTTCGTGCACCCAGCAAAACGTCCCCAGAAACTTGCATTCATCAAAATGAACGTCTCAGATCTTTCCTCAGTTTTACTCACCCACATCCGATGGCCGTTGTTTAATGTGTCTAACTCATTCATTCATGTGGCCTACAACAGGAGAGCCCGCACATATATATTTCAATTGAACTATATATATAGAATTTATGTTGTAAATCTAAACCCATTTGATTTCGATTCAATATTTACCATACCAGTCAGTACCATGAATCGCGCGCTTAATTTTCTTCCATTCATGCATGTGCACCACATCCTATACAAGGCGCTCACGTACCGCCGCCATAATATTATTTAGCGAAAAATATTATATAAGAAATGTGTGTATGAAATGCAATTATCGTGTGATAAATATAAAGAATAAGTTCATTTTAGGATTTATTCCTAAATACACTATGGGAAGTAACAGATATTCTGATAATAATTAGCCTCAATCAGGACGTATAAATGGTGCTATATGTTAGCATTCATATTTGGATGACAATTAGGGAAGCCATTATTAATCTAGCTTTTCAGGATGACATACTGCTGCCCGCGCGGCGTTTGACCCGTCTGGCGCCGACTACACCAGGGGCTTGCGCCGCACGATCGGCCTGCCAGAGATGGACACGTACCTTCGCGCGGAGCGGGAGGCGGCGGAGGCTGTCGACGCCGCGCTCACGGAGGCGATGCTGGCGAGCGCGGTATGTGGAGGAGATCAAGGGCAACACCTTCGGGCATGCGGATCCTCCCTATTTATTTCCTTGTTTGATTCGCTCTCTTTCCAAATATGTAGTACATACAGTTTTGGCAATTCAAATCTGGTTTCCTTGCATGCAGATCCTTCCTGTTTATTTCCTTGTTTGATTCGCTCTCCTTCCAAGTATGTAGTACGTACAATGTGATCACAAGATTATTTATTATTAAGTGTTATATTCATACTTATCTTTTATTTAATTGATAAGCAGATGTACTGCCGTCGTAGCGTTAGCACTGGCACTATACTAGTTACATTTAACAACCCCTTTCAAACTCAAGGTGGGTCAACTAACTGGAGTTTGGAAGCATGACCAATATGTTGCTCCCTGATATGCGATTTTGTAAAGAAGTCAGCGACCTGAAGATGAGAGGGAACATGCTGAAGAACAATGGTCCCAAACTGACAATGATAACGTGCAAATGAAGCATCAACACCAATATGTTCTGTCAACTTGTGCTTCACAGGATCATTGGCAATATGAAGGGCACTTATATTATTGCATAAAAGTGGAATCGAAGTAGAACACTGTATGCCGAAATCTGCAAGCAACCATAAAGCCAAATAATCTCAGAAGTAATTATGGCCAAGGCTCGAAGCTCTGCCTCAGCACTGGAACGACACACAGCTGTCTGTTTCTTGGACTTCCATGCAAGGAGAGATGATCCAAGAAATATGCAGCAGCCAGTGATAGAACGACGGTCAATAGGATTACTCACCCAAATAGCATCAGAGTAAGTGTGTAGTTGAAGCTGACTGGTACGAGCATAGAATAATCGTCGCGAAGCAGTACCTCTTAAGTACCGAAGAACGCGAATGAGGTGACTGTAACATCCCGAAAAATACAATAATATGAAAATAAATATTTTGAATTTGAAAATAATTATTTCTGAGTTTTCCTGGCATTATTGGACTTTATTGGGATTTTCCTTGGATTTGTGTGTTGTGAGAAAAATCAAACAAATAGCATTAAAGATTGGATAATGGTAAAAAGATAAAAAGGTAAAATTAAAATTTGGGAAAAATTACCATGAGACCTTATTCATGCTGTTAAACCAGTATAACCATCTAGTAAAAATTCTATGTGCAGGAATGTAAATAAATAAAATATTTAACCATCTCTTTTGACTAGAAACAGTAGATGTCGGAATTACTAGAAGATATTAGAAATTTATATGGAGTCATAAAAATTAATATAACACCCTCAGATTATAGGCTACGTCTGGTAAAAATATTAGAAATTTATCATGTCATATAAGCCTTTTAAAATTTCAAGAACAGAGACATTGAAAAACTGAAAATCAACATGTCAGAATTTTTATAAACTATTTACTCAATATTTCGGCTTGAAATTTTTATTGAGATATATATAACCCAAAATACACTCATATAAAAAATTATAAAATAATTAATATGATTTACACCCTTAAATAAATAAAATACCGAAATGCAAATTCTGGAAGTGCACAGTGTCAGAATTTATATAAAATCTATATAAGATATTTTGAGCTAATATTTTTACGGCGTGGTGAAAACTTACAGTAGATACCAGTCAAAAAGTTTTAGAAAAATTTACCTTAATCTGTTGGCGATTTTAATGCCCATCTTGAGCTGTTTGGAGATGAGTCTATCCTGGATTCCAGAGGCACTCACTGACAGGTGGGTCCCAGGGTGCGCTGGCCCATTCCCTGGCGCAAGGCGGTGCCGAAGCAGCTCTCACCGATCGGTGGACCCCGGGCCCAGCTGTCAGCCACCGTTTTCTTTTTCCCCTCTCTTCTTCTTCTCTCTGCCGATTGAGCTCGCTCACGCCCGAGCCTTCGCCGCCATGTGCCCTCCCCGCACCGATTTCGTCGGCCTGGTCACGGCGCCGAGCAATGGCTTGCAGCCACGTCCATCCTCGAGTCTCCAGCACCATGCCCTAGCCATGCTGCATTGCCTAGAGCTTGCAAAACCACGCACCAACTCGCCTCCGCGCACAGAACCGAGCCGCACCTCACCTCGCGAGTTCAAACCCTGTAGAACAACTTCGCGCCTTCTATAAATACCACCGAAACATTGAGTCCTTTCGGTAGCAATTTGTGCAATCGGTCCATGCCCCTTGGAATCCTGACCAACCAGTGTTTTCACTTGTTTTGGTTGCAGCTCATCCTTTCCGCCGTTCTTCTTCTTCCCGACCGACGCACTTGGTCAGCCATCTTCGGCTCTTCTCCGCCTTCTCTCTCAGGTGAAATAGCTCACCCTTAGCTCACTGATGATCACACCGTGCTTTACCGGTGGAATCATGGCCAGCGGTGAGCTTTTGCTCGTGCAGCCATGGCGGCCGCCGCCCCTCCACGGTGTCGTCCACCTTTTTGGCCACCTCCCGACGAATGGGTAACGGCCCTGGGTGCGCACGAGCGCGCTCATGCTCATGGTGCTACCCATTTCGTCGCGGCGACGCTGGTTCGCCGGTGGTGAGCCAGAGACCGAAGCTCTCTGCTTCGGGTCGCTGACCGGTGGGTCCGGGTTGTCAGCCACGCACAGTCTCTCTTGACTCACCAGACGCTGCGCACCCGGTCCCAGCTGCCAGCCGCTCGGTAGTCTCGTGCGCGTCGCGTGGTCGCTGGCAGGTGGGGTCGACCTGTCAGCCGGTCCGAGCCAGTTCAAACGCTCACGCGCCAAAAACCCGAAAGCCGCTTTCCAACTGAGAAAGCGTATTTTTGAATTTTGGTTGATTTTCAGAAACCGAGTCAATTCATTTAGCTATATCTTTGGCATGGTAACTCCAAAATTAGTGAAATAAAATTCTATATTCATGTAAAATCAGGGACTTTCAAAATATACAAAAATATTTTGAAAATGACCTCTGGGTGATTTTTAAATTCAAATTTGAGTAAAAGGGGCTAAAGTTGTGCTTGATACAAAAATTCTACAGACAAACTTAGAATTTGATGAAACAAATTTTATTGAAATCCTTATGCTTTCAGAAGTTCTAATATATAAAAATATTTAGATTGAACTACTTTCCATTTAAGTTTTGCTTTCAATACACTAAAAAATTAGATATGTATAATTGTATGGAAGAAATATGAAATGAGTAAAATTTGATTTTCTGAATTATAGAAAGGCATGTAGAATGCTTGAACTTGCCAAAATAATTAAGGAGTAAATTTGGTTTGAACTATCTTTAAAGATATGAAATAACCCAAGTGCCATTCGCGCAGAACCCTTTATTTTATGTTTTAAATTTCATTAATCTAAATAATTTTCGCATCTATAATTCGAAGTCGCAAATATAAGAATTTATAATTTAGCCTCCTGAATTCGCAATTCAAGAATAGATAATCTATGAGTGAACCCATGTTTGTTCATCATAAAAGTTTTTAACAATGTGATTGTGTAATTATCTAAATCATAAAGTCTTGAATCCTATAATTCAACCCCTAAAATATACTCTTGTTTTCTGCAGTGAATCTTTATTTGGTTTACTGTCTGTTTTCTTTTTGCCCTTACTAAATTTGGATATTTACTATGTTTCCGTTTGATCGACGTGTAGAATCCAACGTCCTCGAGGAGGAAGACGACTCCGTCGCAGATCCAGATCTCGAGCCAGACAGCGAGCTGCAAGGCAAGCAACCCCTTGAGCATGTTGAACCTGATAATTCACCTACATTATGTTGTTTTTGCCAATGTATTATGCATTCCGGTAATTCCCCATAGAAATGCTATCTTGGGTAGAAAATTGTAGTTACTCCTGTACATTATGGCTTTCCTTAATTTGTATGAACCTGTGAACTTTGTAAACCTAAGTATGAGCTAGACATGCTTAATGTCTTTTGGGGTATAATCGCTAGCAAATTACTCATGCTTAAGCTATCCGCTTTATGTTTTCAGTCTCTTCAACAAATGTATGGTCCTCTTTGGGAAAAGGTTGCTGGTACTTTGGTTAAAAACCCAAAATAAAACTATGTTTTTACGCGGGCGATTATTGGCAATAGCCGGTGGTGCAAAGGGAGTTGCATGTAGTGTAGGGTGGAGTATCGCCAGTGTCGGATTAAGGACCGAGCAATGGGACGCTATAAATCCAAGAATTCTGTGCAACCACGAAGGCTGGTGTGGGACAGTCTGAGCCTATTAAGTTATTTGGATGTGGCTTTGCATCTAAGGAAGGCGGGAGTATAGCGGGAGCTTTCGGTCGGGGCGCTGTGAGGGCTTCCACACCGAACTTTTCTAACCCTCGGTGTGGGTAAATGCATACCCGCGCAACGGTGTACGCCTCGTCATAAAACAGAAATGGGTGTTGTGTTTACGTGAAAGGAACCACGTCTCGTGTGTTTGTTTCTGTTTTATGATGGGGGTTAACGTCCCGGGCTGGTTCAAAGCCATGTCTAAGTAATGTGACGGTTCTGTATGATCTCCTTGCCGACACACCAAAGGAAGTGTGTTAATATGACCTGGCAAAAGAGGTTGATCATTCCTTGTGGGTAAAGTTGTACACGTTTACAGAGTGAAAAATCTAATCGATTAGCCGCGTCCACGGTCAAGGACACTTGGTGAAGTCATTCCAATGTTAGAGTCTTATGGTGTTTTTCTGAAAAATGGGTTTGGTTTGAAAACCGTTTTGCAATTAGCTTTGTATGTCAAAGGATAGACACCGGGGACCTTTTCAGTCGGGTAGACTGGGTTGAAAGACTTGGATATTTGCTTATCGCTTTATGTCTCTCATTTGCTTATTTAAAAATGCGATGTTGCAATCTATTATATTCATACTTTTTAATGTTTAAGCAGCTACAAAATAACCTATAGCCTGCCTTTGTTTAGCCTGCATGATTATTTAATTGCATTTGTCAAACACTATAAGTTTTGCTGAGTACCAATGTACTCAATCTTGCATCTGCTGTCTCAGAGGACGAGCCTGCGAAGTGCCAGATGATTCTTATTTCCAAGCAAGGCACAGGGTTTTCGACGATGATTTTTCTTAGGTTTTGTCTAGTCAGTTGCCTGGGGGTTAGTGGGCAAACCGCAAGGCTTTTGGAGTTCTTTTGACTCTTTATTTTCCGCTGTTCAAACTTTGTAAAATATTAAGCTTTGTATAATTTTCTGCTTATATATGTATCGGTTTGTTTCTCGTGTGGTTGTGATATAAATGTTGTAAACATGTGAGTGCTAGCCACTGATCATGGGACTAGTACAGTGATCACATGGAGGTTCCTGTTTGCAAGAACGGGGTCTCACAGTGACTATAGTGCATCGAGGTCGGAGTAGAAACAAACTGGCTAAGAATGTGCACAGCATGTGACAGCAAGAAAACCAGGCTACCAACAAGATGACGGTACCAAGAAGGATCTGGAAGAGGCGTACCATCATAGGGATGCAATTGCAAGTGCAGTTCCCTAAGTGTAACAGTTGTCCGAGTATCAGTAAGTCTAGAGCGAGCTAGTAAGTCATAAACATACCGTTCCTAGGACAGGTAGTAGCCATCGGGAGTAGAGGTCACCTCGAGACCCAAGAAATAGCTCAGTAGTCCCAAATCAAACATCATGAACTATTCACTCAAATGTTTCATCACAAAAACAATATAGCTCTCATCATCACCAGTAATGAGCATATATCAATGTAGAGAAGAATGAGAGTCTGACATTTCACAGACAAGTGAATAAACAGTGGGATCATCGTCACTAGCAACAAAACCTGCCTCAAGAAGAACAAAGCTGAACCGTTCAAACCAAGCATGCAACGCCTGTTTCAGGCCATAAAGAGCACGACGAAGATGACAAACATGACCAACAGGAGTAAAATAACTAGGAGGAGGCTGCATTTATACCGTCTTTGCAAGATCACTATGAAGAAAGTCATTCTTCACATCCATCTGAGATATTTCCACTGTTGTGTTGTAGCAACAGTAATAAGAGTATGAACAGTCGTCATGTGAGCAACTGGAGCAAAGGTCTCCTCATAATCACGACCATGCTGTTGCTGAAAACCCCGGACAACTAGTCTAGCCTTGTAGAGCTCAATAGAACCATCTGCCTTTTTCTTGACTTTCAAAACCCACTTGCATGTGATAGGAACAGCACCATGAGGTAAGGGAACCATCTCCCAAGTGACAGTGCGTTCCAAAGCAGATAGTTCCTCTATCATTGCCATTTGCCACTTAGGATCTGATGCTACATCCTGATAACTCTAAGGTTCCTGAAAAGGGTTAGTGGCAAGCATACTGTAGCGCGAAGGTGCCCAAAGAGTATTGCGATCATGAAATGCATACCTGGGCGATGATGTTGCAATGAGCGGATCATCAGTAGAAGACTCTTCATCAATATTGGCCAAGTCAGTGATAGGAGGAACCGAAAGGGGTTCAGATGGTGAGGTGGTTGGAATATGAGAATGTGATGAATGGTCATGTTGTGGGACAAAGGTGAGGTATGAACGGGAGAGACATCAAGTGGAGCAAAAGCGGAAGTGGTGTCAGGATGTTGTGGTAATGAAAATTAAGACACTCTATTGGAATAGATGAGTCAGAACCTGAGGAGTAAAAATAAGGATGACTCTCGTCAAATTTGACATCCCGAGAGAAGCGAAGCCAGTAAGCAGTAGGATCATAACACTTATATCCTTTATGCTCACTACTATAGCCAAAAAAACACATTTGACCAAATGAGCTGTCAACTTGGTACGTTCACGCGAGGTAAGAAGAACATAGCACGTACATCCAAAGACACGAAGTTGAGTATAGATCAGAGTAGTGGAAAACAAAGCCTCAAAATGAATCTTGCCACGAATGCTTGTAGATGGCTGAATATTGATGAGATAAACAGCATTAAAGACGTCCTCGGCCCAAAAAGGATGAGGAACATATGAGGCGAGCTTAAGTGTGCATGCAGTTTCAATGATGTGACGATGTTTGCGTTCAGTAACACCGTTTTGAGCATGAGCAAAAGGACAAGAATATTGTGGAAGTGTGCCCTCATCAGACAAGAACTGGCGAAAAGCATCCGACAAGTACTCACCGCTAGAGTCAGAACGAAATAGCTAAATGGAGGTATTGAATTGGGTGTGTACCATATGAACAAAATATTTGTAGATATTCAACAATTGGCTACGCTTTTTCATGAGATAGATCCAAGTGTATTGGGTGAAATCATCAACAAAAATAACATAATATTTCTTTCCACCTTTTGACATAAAGGGGGAAGGTCCCCAAGCATCTGAATGAATAAGGTGAAAAGCATGACTGGACCTAGTCAAACTAGTAGGATAAGGGCATTGTAGCTATTTGCCAAGCTTACAATCCGGACAAGAAAAACTATCATCATCTGAGACAGGACCTAATATACTCTGACGCACTTAATTGGATAAGCGAGAGTCCCCGTCCGACAATCCTGCACATAGCAATAAACATCATCAAACCTAATAAACCATTTCATACGGACAAGCTGACAACTGTATGCTGAGGTATACAAGAAACATCCAAAACCATAAACCTAGATATGGAGAGAGTGCCCTTAAGTGTAACTGAAAGGAGAGTATCATCAGATGTCCGAACAGAATTGAGGTCTTCGAGAGGTACACATGACCGAAGTGCAGCATTATCAAAGGTCATGTGAAAAGACGCACCGGAGTCCAAGACCCAGTTATCGTTCGTACCTGGTGGATGACTTTGTGGTCATAGAGTAGCTCCAGGATGAGGTGTCGATGGCTACGATCGGATGGAGGCCATCTGATGCTCCAGAAGAGCATGACACTACTACAGAATGGTACATCACTATCGCTTCATCTGTGTCGGATCTTAAGTTTTTAGGAAAAAACAATTGTGATAGATGACTTAGGGGAGACATTAGTAATAATCACTATCGGTTCTCAGGTTAGAAGTGATTGTGATGTGCACTGGGAACATCACAATCGGTTCTTATGTGAGAAATAATAGTGACGTGCATTATCATCACTATCGGTTCCCACATAAGAAGCGATAGAGATGAGCACGTTGACATCACTATCGGTTCTTTTGTGAGAAGCGATAGTAATGTGCATGCTCATCACTATCGCTTCTCACATAAGAACCGATAGTGATGTCAACGTTCTCATCACTATCGCTTCTTATGTGGGAACCGATTGTGATGACAAAGATCATCACTATCGCTTCTCTTATAAGAACCGATCGTGATGTGTCTCGTTAGGTTATTTATACCACTCGAGTGAACTCTTCTCTCGCTATTGTTCGGAGGAGATTTCTCCGCCACACGAAAAAATAGCTCATATTACGTGGTTGGAAGCAATACTTGGGTGAAAATTTTTGAAATCCTCAGAGGTGGGTGTTAAGAGGGTAAATTTGAAGCCCTAACTTGAGGAGATTTCCCCTCATTTTGCATAATTTGTGGTTTTCTTCAAAATGTGAGCATTCCTTCAAACCCTTTAATTTTGCACTATGTAATTTTGATTTGTCGCGAAGAAAGTTTAGATTGCACTAGTATTGTCTATATCCTATCAGATTGCACACCCTTTATTTGACAAGCACACATGTATTTAATTATCTTAATTTGTAGTGCTTTGATGTTAATATGGAATTATTATTGCTGTCACCTGATGAATGTTAGAGTTTAGGCTGCGGAACCTACGTCTCCCGTTCGAGAATGCTTGTTTATAAATATGTTGAACAAATGGCATATTTATAAGCGAGAAGTCTCGAATTGTCCACGTTCTTCGGACAGTTCGAGGATATGTCGTTCGGGTAAGGTCCTGAGCTGTGTTGTACAACTGCAGAGTAGATTTGATAACGTCTCTGGTATTCTCGGATACACACCCCTCTTGACTTGTTGTCGAGACGTGTATATGGAGAATAGCGGGGAGATGCTGCCGAAATTTTCTATGGAGTTGTACAATGGCTTAGAAACTTGTCTGAATCACATATCCTCGAATGGGATTAGGACCAAACCTATTTAGAGATTAGGAGTCATTGTTGGTACCCTTGTTTAATTTGTTTCGTTGTAGTCAAAAGATTTGTAAGCTACTGCACTATATAATTAGATTGTTTGATATCATTGTTGATGTTAAAAATGTATGTCTCCTATCTAGGGAATTGGAAGCTCTAAACCAGGGAAGAATCTAGGTATCGATTGGGAGAACACATTTTATATATCTTGCAGGAACATGTCCTCTATTTTGCAAAGGTAATATTAAATGAAATGATGTCTCAATATTTCAAATAGCTAGCTTGCTGTCGCTCCAGTTTTTCCTTAATTTATTGTGTGAATTTTAATTGCAGATGAACCGTAAGGAATGGATGTATGACAAAATTCGTGTGAGTGCTAAATTGCAGAGGGGTGTTAAGGAGTTCAAAAAAATTGCCGAACAGGACATGGTGAGGAGGGGTGTAAACTTCATATACTGTCCTTGCATTGATTGCACCAATCTGAGAAGATTTAACAACTCAGCTCAAATCGAGGACCACCTGATTCGATGTGGCTTCGTGAGGAATTACACGTGTTGGATCCATCACGGGGAGACAGGTAGTACCCTACCGGTATGCAATGAAGACACGGTGGAACCGGATAATGAGTTGCAGCCTGATATGTTTGAGGAGGAGAATTTGGAGCAAATGTTGCGGGATGTGGAGGGTAATTTCACGGAAAGAGAGTTTGAAAAATTTAAAAGCTTGATGGAAGACGATGCGAAGCCACTGTTCACAGGTTGCAAAGCAGAATACACTAAGTTGGGTTCGGTCCTTGCATTGTTCGAACTGAAGGCTAAACACCGTTGGACAGATACAAGTTTCAATGCACTTCTAGTTCTTCTATCGGATCTGCTTCCGGAGGGAAATGAGTTGCTGATAAGCATTTATGAAGCGAAGAAGCTACTATGTCCCATGGGAATGGAAATAAAAAGGATACATGCCTGTCCGAACGATTGCATCTTGTACCGTAATGCACATCAGGAGCTGCACGTTTGTCCAGTTGGCGGTGTGCCCCGGTACAAACAAAAGGAGAAGCGTAACGACAAGAAGCGTAAGAGTCGGGGCAACGACGTGAAGAGGTCACTAATAAAGGTGCACCGGCCAAGGTATTGTGGTACTTGCCTATCATTCCCCGTCTGGAGCGGTTGTTAGCAAATCCCAGAGAGGCAAAATTGTTGTGTTGGCATTATGAGTCTCGAAAGGAAGATGGCAAGCTGAGACACCCTGTTGATTCGGCCCAGTGGAGAAACATCGATTGGAAATATGAGGAGTTTGGTGCCGAAATGAGGAACATAAGATTTGGGTTGAGTACCGATGGAATGAATCCATTTGGTAACATGAGCAGCCGTTATAGCACGTGGCCAGTTCTGTTGTGTATCTACAACCTCCCTCCTTGGTTGTGCATGAAGCGGAAGTATGTCATGATGTCATTGCTAATCTCGGGACCCAAATAGCCGGGAAATGATATTAATGTGTACCTTGCACCACTGATCGAGGATTTGGTAAAATTGTGGAATGAGGGGGTCGTGGTGTGGGATGCGTAAAAAAGAGAGCATTTCACCCTACGGGCTATGGTATTTTGCACCATAAATGATTTCCCGGTCCTTGGTAATTTGGCTGGCTATAGTACGAAAGGAGCCAAAGCGTGTCCTATTTGTGAAGAGGAGACTGAGAGCCTATGGCTGCTGAATTCCAAGAAAATTGTGTTTATGGGTCACCGTAGGTTTCTACCTAGAAGTCATCGATACCGTAAGATGGATGACAAATTTGATGGGAAGAGGGAAGTCCGTTATTTGACCTATGAGTGGAAGGCAAGTATATTCACGTGTGCAGGATATCGAACTTCAGTACGGAAAGAGCCGTAAATCTGTTCGTCCTAGGACCATTTGGAAGAAGACGTCCATATTTTGGGACTTACCGTACTGGAATGAGTTAGATGTCCGACATTGTATTGATGTCATGCACGTTGAGAAGAATGTCTGCGACAATTTGGTTGGTATCCTGCTGAACATACCTGGAAAGACAAAGGATGGTGTGAATGCTCGTCGTGACATGGCCTACATGGGAATCAGGCCTAGGCTTGTAGTGATCAAAGAGGATGGAAAAAGTCCGTATATCCCTGCTGCATGCTACACGCTATCCAAGAAGGAGAAAGAGGACCTTTGCAAATGTCTCGAAGGTATTAAAGTTCCATCTGGCTACTCCGCGAACATTAAGAAGCTTGTGTCCTTGGATGATTTGAAGTTGGTGGGCATGAAGTCCCATGACTGCCATGTCTTGATGACCCAAATGCTCCCAGTTGCAATCAAAAATATTCTACCAGAGGATGTCAGGTTTGCAAACACGAAGCTGTGTTATTTCTTCAATGCGATCTCCTGCAAAGTTATTGACCCCGACGTGCTAGACAACTTACAAAGTGAGGTGGTGCAGACATTATGTCAGCTTGAGATGCATTTCCCACCGTCGTTCTTCGACGTCATGGTTCACATTGTTGTTCACCTCGTCAGAGAGATTAAGATATGTGGACCGGCATTCCTACGTTACATGTATCCGTTCGAGAGGTACATGGGTATATTAAAATCCTACGTGAGGAATCGGTCGAAGCATGAGGGTAGTATTGTTGAAGGTTATGGTACTGAAGAGGTTATTGAGTTCTGCGTGGACTATCTGGGGAAAAGACAAGCAATCGGTGTTCCTTTATCTCGCCATGAGGGCAGACTTGCTGGCAAAGGAACCGTTGGATCGAAACTAACGAGGCCACGGTTTGATATGTATTGCAAAGCGCATCTGACAGTCTTGCAGCAGAACGCAGAAGTTGCAGGGTACATCGAGCAGCACAATTCGATATTACGGAAAGAGAATCCACATATGGATGAGCTTTCCATCATGCGAGAACACAACAATAGATTTCTTACATGGTTCAAACAAAGGGCGGAGGTCTCTGTTAGTGAGACTATCAAATGGTTGGCTGACGGACCTAGATTTAATGTACAGACATGGCAGGGGTACAATATTAATGGGTACACCTTTTACACTGAAAGGCAAAACCGATTGAGATAAGGCAATCAAGGAAATAAAACAGAAATAGTTCATTTTATTATTTGTGTCGGTTTTTGCAAATAATCGACACAGATGGATTTTGTTTGTGTCGATTTTTAAACCAAAACGATTGAGAAAAAGTTCTTAAAATAAAAAGTGCATTCCATTATTTGCGTCGGTTTTCCCCAAAACCTGATTGAGATGTTTTCTTATTTGTGTTGGTTTGTTTTAGAAAACCGACTGAGATGTCATCTTCATTTCTCGATATAAAACCACTATTTGTGTCGGTTTTTTGGCAAAACCGATTGAGATAAGGTAATCAAGGAAATAAATAGTTCATTTCATTATTTGTGTCAGTTTTTGCAAATAACCGACACAGATGGACTTTATTTGTGTCGGTTTTCAAATCAAACCGATTGAGATAAAGTTCTTAAAATAAAAAGTGCATTCCATTATTTGCGTTGGTTTTCCCCCAAAACCCGATTGAGATGTAAATTCATTTGTGTCGGTTTGTTTTAGAAAACCAACTGAGATGTCTTCACTTCTCGATATAAAACCACTATTTGTGTCGGTTTGTTAGAAAAACCGATTGAGATAAGGCAATCAAGGAAATAAAACAGAAATAGTTCATTTCATTATTTGTGTCGGTTTTTGCAAATAACCGACACAGATGGATGTTGTTTGTGTCGGTTTTCAAAAAAAACCGATTACAATAAAGTTCTTGAAATAAAAGTGCATTCCATTATTTGTGTCGGTTTTCCCCAAAACCCGATTGAGATGTTTTTTTATTTGTGTCGGTTTGTTTAGAAAACCGATTGAGATGTTGTTCATCATTAGTGTCGGTCTTTTAGTAAGAACCGATAGCATTTCCTGTAGGACAGAATTAATACCCTGCTCATTCCCCAATTAATGTCTGTCCACACTTTTCCCGCCAGCGCCCTCTTCCCGCCTCACTCACCCAGCCGACCCCTCGCGCCGGTCCGCCCCACGCCGCCTCCTCCCCACGCCGCCCGACGCCACCCCTCCGCACTCCACGCGCCCCGACGCCACCCCTGCGCTCGACGCCACCCCTCCGCCCGACGCAGCCCCACGCTGACCCCTTCGCCCGACGCTCGAGGTAAACCCTAACGTAGCCTACTCGTATCCGAAAAGAAAGCACCGTGCCATGTATTCTCGTATTTTCGTGGATTGAAAGATATCTCCACTGAATGCTAGACTACTAGTGGGAAGCACACTCCAAATGTGAAATTGCAGAGGACTTTTGCACAAGATGAAGTAGCTTGGTTTCTTTGAATCAAGTTGTTACACCCAAAAGCTTGTTGAAAGATTATTCCAATTGTCGTTGTAGAACAGCTTGACAAAGCTAGAAGTCATATCAAGCTATTTATGGTTGATAGGCACAATCTGTGCCAGCCTTGAAACCACGTTGTGGCAAAGTATATCACTGAAAACACTGGCCTCAAAGTAGTATAGCTGTTTCGGAGGGTACTTTGGAATCCCAAATCACAAGCCAATATACTATGATTCTATTGATTCTGTCTATTGTCTTAAACTATCTACTGCTGGCTTCCTAATTAATGCAGAGTACTGTTGCCTGGAGTATGGAGTTAGCTAGGTGCTGGTCTCTTAGAGGATTTACATCTTTTCTTTGTAAATACAATATGCAAATGATTTGTTTTGGTAGCTTAATATGATACTGGATAGGTTTATGTATTTACTGATTGTTGAATGGACTAGATACTGTAGAAAACATAATTCTTCATGCTTCCAACTATGCTTGACCTTACCATTATATAACTAGAATTCTGTAGACATTATTTGTGCAAGATTTTGCTTCGTTAGTCTTTCTTACTCATTGCTATCATCTGTATTCTAATAATTGCATATTATTTTTCTTTTTTCATCTCAGCATATGTTAGAGTTTAGCTTGCGTAACCTACGTCTCCCGTTCGAGAGTGCTTATTTATAAATATGCCAGAATGACATATTTATAAGCAAGCAGTCTCGAATTGTCCACGTATTTTGGACAGTTCGAGGATATGTGATTCGAGCAAGTTCTTGAGCTGTTGTACAACTCACAGAGTAGGTTTCGGTAGTGTCTCCCTGGTGTTCTCCGGATACACACCCCTCTCGACAGGTTTCGAGACGTGTATCTGGAGAACAGCAAGGAGATGATGCCGAAATTTTCTCTGGAGTTGTACAACGGCTCAGGAACTTGTCCAAACCACATATCCTCGAATGGGATTAGGACCAAACCTATTTAGAGATTAGGAGTTATCATTCGTACGTATTTAGTTGGTCAACATATAGACTTTACTTGAAGATCATTCGCTCATCTGTTACTCTACTGCAATATGCTAGAACAATGACATGTTATGAATTATCCATTGACCTGTTGCTTCGGATGATTTATTATCAAGTTTGCATAATAGCTACGAATTGCTTTCTCTCATGTCAAATATATGTCCATGTTAAATAGGAAAACTCAAAATGTCGCAATTAGAGCATCGGCTCATCGCCGAAAGAGTAGAAGGTGCTCCGAGGGCGACCAACTTCCAAGTGTCGAGCCAAGCCAAGTTCGAAATGTCGAGGGGCCGAGTAAGGTGAGGAAGGCCCGAGGACTGAGCAAAGGGGCCACAGGGAGAACGCCGCAAATTCTCCACTTCAATGCGACGGGCGTTTGCAGGTCCTCCCAAGTGTAAGGGGCGATACCGCTCATTCCTCGAGCAACTCGGTGAGGAGAGAGTTCCCATAACGGTTAAGGATTAGAGAAAGGAGGTCGTCGGCGTAAGAACCGGTGTGGGACATGGTTAAGGGAAAATAGATTATAGAAGAGGAGGATGAAAACAATGCGGTGATGCGCCTTGAAGAGGATGGGTGTGGCTCGAGGCGCCGGGATCTACATGCACGGTGAGTGCGTCTTTGAAAGGTCGTACACCATTCGAAAGGTATCCGTTCGTGACTCCGATGTTTGGGAGGAGTTCACGAGATCAAGAGTACGCCCAGGCGGAGGAGCCGAGACGGAAGAACGTTGCTACCCGCAGGTGAACACACATGCGTACCACCTCGGTTGGTGACTCGAAGGAAGAAAGCGAGAATGGGCACGACTAGCCGAGGAGTGCGCCAACTCCGGGACAGCGATGCCTTACTCGCACATATGTAAGGAGCGGGCACATGACTGGGTATTAGCGAGGACAAAGAAAACCGCGGACGGGCAGCTGGTAGTACTAAACCCCACTACCGCGCAAATCGTCTCCACCATTGTAAGATATCAAACTTACTACATTGCAGTATACCATTCCTGTTGTATTTCAGATCTAATTCGTACTCGCTTCTTGCAGGAGGAGGTAAGCCAGAGGAAAGAGCAGGGGACCTTTCTTAGCCAAGGGTCAAATGGCATCCTATCCTCTGCGATCGGGAAGCCCGACCATAAGGGTCGGGTGCTGTCCGCAGGGTCGGGGCATACGAAGAAGTCCTACTTCCAAGATGCTGTTGCGAGTACCAGATCAAGAACATGGGAGGCACGTGCGGAGCGCCTGAAGGACACGCTTAGGGAGCAGCTGAGGGAGGAGATCTCGGAGGAGATGAGGGGGGAGATGAGGGTGCAAATGATGGCACGTGAGGAGGAGATGAGGGTGGAGATGATGGCACGTGAGGAGCGACTAAGGGCCGAGATGATGGCGATGATCTCCCAGTCGAGCGGATGCCCCGCCTCTTGTAGAAACCTGTGCCCCCACCAAGTAGCTGCGGTTCCAAAAATGATAAGTCCGGTCCCCAGCTGAAGGTAATAATTAATTTTGCCTAACTTAATGGTGCGAGGGTAATTCTTCATATGTTTTCTCTCAAGTTGCGCACTTTTGCAGAGGCCTACCAAGTGCCAGCTCACCCTGACGGAAGACGGATTTCCTGTTGAGGCTGCACGTGGGGTTGCATTTCCATGCAAGGAGACCGACACGGTGCATGGCCAGCCTTTGGGGAAGGGCTACATGAGGGTCCAGGTGGACTACGTCCACGAAGCCTTCTTATCACATGTGCTCGAGTTCCCCCCCAACGAAGACATCACCACTCTTGGGCTAACGCGGATGTCGTTCATCAAGTGGCCCACGACAGGCGTCGTACTGGTCAAGGTAAACATCCCTCACGTCTTCTGTACCATTCCAGTAGTATAGCAACAAGTTACTTAATTATGCGCGTGCTTTGTAGGTTCCTCGCACTGCACTGCTCCCACGATCGTGGACGAGCCCCCGCACAAAGTCTGAGTGGTGCATAAAAGGATTAGCACGATAACCACAGAACCACTGGAGGCCTCTGCAAAAAAGGCTAGGCTCACAAAGGCCACAGCGCCTCCTCAGGTACATGAAAAGCCCACTGCCCCGGCCTTGGAGACTCCTTCGGCCCAGAAAGGAGAACCGGCACAGGCCACAGAGAAACCTTATGAATTTAAGGCCTACGTACATGGAAAGCCCTTTCTGCCTCCCAGCAAATTGAATGCTCTAGGCATATGGACTCGACAGCTCCATGGATGGTACGTTGACAAAGTGAAAGAGAGCGAGCGTATCGACTTCAATGTTAAATACAGAAAGGGATATTTCCACCGCAAGGAGGATGGGACATTCCCAGTTAGTTTTGAGGATCTGCTCATGCGTACCAACCGATAGCCATCGATATTTCTCTCAGACGATCACGGGCCGTGAGTATCGCACCACGTTATGCGACCTTATGACTTCCATAGGATTTTGCATTACGCTTTTAACATTCAATGCGAGTTGCAGGGCGATGAGGCAGCGAGTCGTGACGAATCGACAACTAGTTGGGTTCGTCGACCCTGAGCATGTGTCCGCGACGATGGCTAGGCTTCAACCGGAATGGGTTGCCTCCTACATCAAGAGGGCATTGCAAGCTGAGTCGAAGAAGGACTTCATTCTACTCCCGTACCACGAGGAGTAAGTGCTACTTCACCGTTCAATTACTTCTACGCACTGAAACCGTATGTGAACTTATTTTCTTCGCTACATACCATTTAATAAGCGACCACTGGGTTCTACTCGTGCTTCTTCCGAGTGCCAACAAAGTGTACACTTTTAATTCGATTGATAAGAGACCGATGGCCTACACGATCAAACCTCCTTTGGAGCAGTAAGTGCACCACTCTTATCTAACATTTTCTATATTTAACTACATTCATTATTTTTTTACTCAACGGCATCTCTCCCATGTATATAGGGGTTTCAAGGAATACGTCGAAACAGGA
Source organism: Otatea glauca (assembly GCA_036346275.1). NCBI lineage: Eukaryota > Viridiplantae > Streptophyta > Magnoliopsida > Poales > Poaceae > Otatea > Otatea glauca. Next base: position 52,076,771 of record CM070721.1, read on the forward strand.
GGGACACACGACGACAAAAAGAGCTCCAAGCTGGAGTATGTCGCTTCATGGTACAAGTGGCTATCATATATAAGATTTAGATTTTTTGACATATTTTTTTCGTCTCTTAATTTATCTTTATTTCTTCACAGTGTCATCAACAAAGCAGTGACGACCGCTGTGGTTTGTATGTCATGCAACACATGGTGATCTTGATTGCCGGCTCAGACCGTTTTCCTAAGGTAGTACATGCATTATTATACAATTAGTCTTTCATATAGAAATTTGAAAACTTAAACTAGAGCACTCGTTTCTATTTTGCAGCATACCAATATCCCCCAGAAGAGTATAGACAGCACTACACTCAACAAGATACGAGACCACTTATGCCAGTGGTACTGGATAGAATGCTTGTCGGAGGATGGACGGTTTAGAGATCCCGAAAGCTCCTACTAGACCAGATGTGAACAATATTACATATCTGAATGTGATTGCATGTGTACGGTTAAGCATGTTTACATTCTATTTTGTTAACGAATGTGATATGTGTTTGTTGTAACATAGTGTTCATGTTATTTGAATGTGATATGTTGTCCGTAATTTCTGTGTGAATGTGATATGTGCATATTGTGTGGAATATGTGCTGATTGGAAGGTGAATTAGAAAATAGCACAACACATCCCTTCATCTCTGTCGGTTCTCACAAGAAAATGATAGATAGAGATGTGACGGTCATCTGTATCGGTTCTTTGTAAGAAGCGATAGGGACGATGGACTCATCTCTATCGTTTCTATATAAGAAGCGATAGAGATGAAGGTATTCATCTCTATCGGTTCTTTATAAGAAGCGATAGAGATGATGGTATTATCTCTATCGATTCTTTGTAAGAAGCGATAGAGATGATCTACTCATCTCTATCGGTTCTTTATAGGAAGCTCGTCTCTATCGCTTCTTACAAAGAACCGATAGAGACAATACCCTCATCTCTATCGCTTCCTATAAAGAACCGATAGAGATGAGTTCATCATCCCTATCGTTTCTTACAAAGAACCGATAGAGATGACCGTCATATCTCTATCGGGCGAAAACCGACTGTAATAATGCCGCCTCATCTCTGTCTCATGACTTTGTGTCGCCATCAGAACCGACTGTGACGATAAAAAAAAACCGATTCTGATGTATATTTGTGTAGTAGTGTGAAGCTGAGTAATCTACTCTGCACTGAGTGATGGTGATGGTAGTGGCAGTGGAGTCTTGTCAGCAGGTATCACAGTAGCTGAGCGACTAGTTGAATGACCAGACGAAGACTGACGCCCAACGGAGTGTCTAGAGGAGTGGACTGGAGAGCGTTTCCAACCCGGAGGACAGAGCTCAGGATGTAGATCAAAACAGTGTTACATAAAGTAACCCGATATTTTGCAATGAGTGCAAAAATATCGTGAATTAGCATTAGAATATCGAGGGGACAAATGGCACGATGCTGCTAGGACAGACTGAACACCATGCATTGGATGCACTATGTCAGCGATGCTCTGGCCGATCTCCTCAGCAACAATGGCTCTCATAGTCTCCTCAAGCGTGCCACAGTTGAGAAACTATGAGCGGACCACCTCGAACTCAGGGTGAAGACACTGTACGAAGTGAAAGACACACTCTTCCTTACTAGCATTCAGTCTATCTGGATCGGCATCTGGCTGTAACATGGAGTCCTGCTGTTGCCGGATGGAACTGAGCTACGCGTATAACTCCTCATCAGAGGAGTCACCCTGCCGAAGGGTGGCCAGCGCGTCCCGGAGGCCGGGTGAGGTTGGAGCACCAGCGACAGTTGAAGCTCCGATCGACCTAGCGGGACAGTCGGCCGAAAACGATTGGCCGGGTGTTGTAGACCGAAGGCCCGGCGTGAGCCTGCGGGACATCAAGGAGACAGGCGACCGGCGCGAGCCGCGGAGAACGATGTGTGACCGAAGTCGCCACGAGGAGGATGACGCGCGGAGGTGAGGCCGAGCGACGACGACGACAACGTAGATTTGAAAATCCAAGGAGGGGCAAGCCTGAGTGATGGCGGTTCTACGCCCCAGCCTGTGTGCGTGTGGAAGGCAACACCGATGGCTGACGGCAAGCACGGGCGTTGATCTGGCAGCACGCCTTAGAGGAAGTGGTGCAGAGCACCTAGAGATCGGCGGCGTAGCGTCGACTCGCAGCGGATGGGGGCCGAGCGGATGGGCGTCGGCGAGGCACATAGGTCAGCGCGGATGACGGCAGCGCTAATCTACGGGATTCTGTTGATTTTTGAACGTTGCGACGAAAAAACCATCAAAACGGGGGGATGGTGGCGGCTAGGGTTTCAAAACCTGTTGCTCTGATACCATGAAACGGATTGAATCGTCAATTCTATTTGAGGAAGAAACCCACGTATATATAGACAATTACAGTTGGCCTATACCAAAGATGCTAGGCCCAATATACACAATTACATTTAACAACGTTCTCATCTGCGTTGAGTGGTTAGGGAACCTGTTATTTCTGTTTCTTCGTGGATCAAAGGTACCCCTTGCTCCGTGACCCTCCTCCTCGGCCTTCATGTCTGCCTTGACCACATTCACGTACCAAAAAAAAAAAAAAGCTGGCAACGCCATTAAGGTTATGTTGGAACTCCAGACTCCAGAAAGTGCGTGAATCTAGTACAACTTGTCAGTGGAAAAATAAAAGTTCAGCATAAAGATGGACAGTGATCGAGCACTGTATTGAGCCTCACTTTCAGCTTCTCTCTACAAGGCTAACAACTCCCTTGTGCTCTCCTTCGCCACCTGGTGTTATTCACGAATCTCGTAATACGTTTGAAATAGCTGAAACCACGGTTGATGTTGTGCTGCCTAAGAAACTGAATTGAGTGAAAAATCGTGTCGTGCTGCCCTGTCTATATATAGAATGTTCTACTGGAGCCCACAAGCATGCAGCAGCAGCACGAGGTGGGAGAAACATGCAGAGACAGAAGAGAGAAATATGATCAATTAAGCTAAATTTTATCTGTTTTTGAGTTGCTCTCTGCTCGAGAGTGGCTATACGCCTACAACAGTCACTGCAATTGTTTCTTTCAATGTATGGATAGTTTGGATTTCAATGTAGATGGAGTTCTATAATAGCACGGGCGCTGAATGCTTCAACCATTCATTATTCAGATGGTTACTAGCTGGAGGCTTAGAACCGTTACTCTGCCGGTTTGCCAGTTGCATGTTTGCACTTGTAGGTTACTCCATGGCCTTGCCATTGACTTGTCATCTCATTATCGGCGACAAGGAAGTATGCAGTGTGCCTGGAACAGGAAAACAAAAAATAGTGTCTCAACCTCTTTGGGAAAATGCTGTAAAATGTTGGGTGTAGATACAAGGTGGGGAGAATTCAGTCGTAACACAGATAGACAGACCTGAAAAAATTAGTCATTTTGGTCACTAAATCGATTATGCATTTCAACTGAAACTTTGTCAAGCACCTCATTGAAGATCTCTACATTGTAATGATGGAAGCAAATAACCATTTTTGCGTGAACGTCTTGAATAACCCCTAGGTGGAATGTTACCATTCATATCTGGCGCTGGAATCTCTTTTGCCACACTAAAGTTAGTGACATCATCCAAAATGGCTCCTATCCATCATCTCTCAAATTCTGCAATAGACTTTAATTTTACAGACACCATAGTCAATTCATTAACTATGTTTTGATCCTCTTGTTGCAATGCTTGACACAGATCTTCAGTTAAACCAAACACCTTAAGCATCAAATGTAAGATAAGAACAAATTCAAAGCCTCCCACTGATTTTACCAAACCTGATACTTTGCCTTTGTCGTGGGCACAACACCCATCATGAGAAATATCCACTAGCACATCCAGAACTGAATCCCACATTTGGTAGACACGGATTAGAGTTGTATGGTGTGATCCCTGACGTGTATCACCGGGTCTTGCTAAAGTTCTCTTGATTTTTTCCTCTTCCTGAAGAAATCTCACCTCTCTCCAGTGTCTAGGGTTATGCTTATCCATTGTGGGCCTCACTCAGTGTCTCAGCACACGGTCCACGGCCCACACCCTACTGGCTTTCCTCCACGCGGTCATTTCCGAGACCTTCTTCGAGCTGCCTCCAGGCTCCAGCCTGAGCCTCCCATGGCGTCGCCGTCCGAGGTGTTGAGGAGGGGTCCCTTGGCATGGCAGGGAGACCCGGGGCAGCTTCCCCGGCCTGTCGCGTGCGGGCAGAAAAGGAGGCATGACCAGCTGCAGACAGCAGTATTGCAGTAAGTACAAATCGAACGTGTCCGTCTCCGGACACATGGGCAACCGGGCTGAGCGATCTCTGCGGCACGCCTGCACCGATTCGGCCGAGACGAATCCGCCGCCGTCAATCCGGGCCGCGCGGGCTCCTCGACCAACACCCGCTGACCGCACACCCGCGATGGGCTCCGGCCGCTCCCTAGCTGCCGCCGGTAGGCCGTTCGTGTGCGAGCTCAAAGTAAACAAATGGAACGCCCCACCGTGGTCGGCCGTTTTCTCTTCTGGGCTTGTAAGGCCTCCATTTTTGATAAATAAATACTAAAAATGGATACCATGTGTATACAGTACTAGTCTCATGATCAGTAGCTAGTACGCACAAATACAAATTGATATCACAGTCATACACAAACTTTATTACACAGCGAAAGTAAGATTTCATATTATTTTTACAATACCAAAAGTAAAACTGCAGTGGAGACAAATTCTTGTAGTATGCCTTTTTAACCCATTGTTCCACAGGCAACTGACAAGGGAAAATCCTTAGATAAATTCATCGTTAAATTCCCTGTATCCTGCATCAACGTAAGAATCGTCGGGGAAATCTGTTTCTTCACCTAAAAACATCAACATTGGCAAGTTGAGTACTTACGTACTCGCAAGACTTATGCAAATCCTAAGATACATGCAGGCCGTTCCAATGAAAGGCTAATAAGGTTAATTTGCATAAAGCTGGTTTGAAATGTAAATACAGAATAATAGATTGTAAAATGGAATTTAAATAAAAGCAATTTAATATTGAAAGTGATAGAATGTAAGCATCAATAAATCACGAATGTTTGGGTATACTGATCATACTCAAAACCATTTCCTTTCGCACACAGCGGAAACGACCAACACATGGTAGAAACCACTTTTTATGAAAACTAGTATAGTGCCTGTGCTAACACTACGACGGCAGTACACCCGCTTATCAATTAAATGAAAAGATAAGTATGAATACAACACTTAATAATAAAAGAGAAATTTAGAATTTTAAATGAATTTAGAAAGAAAACGGAACTAAATTGAGGTCTAATGGGCGAAAACAGGCTCCCAAAAGATTTTAAATCAAGAAAGGGAAAGAAAAAGAATTTTCTGATTTTAGATTTTTTTTTTTTGCAGCTTCCACAGAGAGCACAGCGTGCTCTGCGGGCTTAACCAGCAAGGGGGGAGGAAGGCGAGGTGGCGGCCGGTCGCAGATGGGTCGGCATCAGTGCGGCGAGATCGCCGCACCGGCGCTGCTGGGAGGAGTCACGGTTGCGGTGAATTTCGCAGGAAAGATAACGGTGATGGCTTGGGTTACCTCCAAAATCCGCGATCTTTACAAGAGGGAGCACTTGGGGATTTACGCAATGCGATGGGGTGGAGGAGAGCTCACGACTTTTATAGCCCGAAACAAGCATATTTATGGAAACCATAATTTGGGATCAAATCAGTTGAGAGGAAATTTTGGCAATCTGACCTGAAATTTGGGGAATTAACACCATGGATGGAAAGAGGAGATTTGGTGCGGGATTGATAGAGCTTTGGAGCTTCTTTCTTGCTTTAATGGAGGAGGAAGAGAAGAAGCTTCTCAGTGCCTGCTGACTAGAAGAAGCTACTGGTGAGTTGTCTTCATTTTTTTAAATATAGAAGGATTTTTAAAAGATAGCACATTAGGTTAAAAATTCTAGAAAAATTCTCAAAAAACTTTCGATTATTTTGTACTTAATAAAATTATTTTAAAAAAATTAAATTATAAATTTATCGAGGCACTGCGACGCGAGATCGCCGACCAAGAACCTCGCCGCGTCGGCAAAGCCACCGATGGCGACCGTGGAGCCATTGCAGACCTGCGTTTTCCGGCCGCTACGCCCCATCTCCCGGTTTCCTTTTTCCAGCACGTAATGTATGATCATTTCCTTTTCCGGGGACGTTTGTTTCCTTTTCCTTGTTGATCTTTGGAGATGAGGAAGGTGCATTTGTGGGCCACAGGATGATTTGAAAAATATGGAGAAATAAAGCTGCGCTCGCCGGCCATTTGGATCCACAAGGAAAAAAGATAAAAATTAAACAAGATGCTAAATCGGCGCATTGGTTCCGCGAGAAAAAATTGAAAAAAAAATTAAGCAGCACTCACAGATCGTTGGTTTCTTAGATAAAAAATAAAAACAAAAATTCAACGCTCTCCGTGCGTGAAATTAGGCTCTATGGGGCTAGATCCGTAAAAAAGTCTCGAGAAGGGTCATATTCGGAAAAAAATACGATCACAATGCCAGGACAATAAAAATTCAAGTCTTATTTCCTTGCATGCGGATACTCCCTGTTTATTTCCTTGTTTGATTCACCCTCCTTCCAAATATGTAGTACGTACAATTTTGGCCAGTAAAAAATTCAAGTCTAGTTTCCTTGCATGCGGATCCTCCTTATTTATTTCCTTGTTTGATTCGCTCTCCTTCCAAATATGTAGGTGGGGGAGGTCTGTTGTGGGCCACAGGGATGATTAGACACACTAAATAATTGCAATCGGATGTGGGTGAGTAAAACTGAGGAAAGATCTGAGACGTTCATTTTGATGAATGCAAGTTTCTGGGGATGTTTTGCTGGGTGCACGAACATTGGGCCATCTCTAATGAGGTGCATTATTTAGGGTGTACGTAGGAAAAATTGCTTAGGTGCATTATAAAGGGGTATAGATAAGCAAAACTGCTAACTATGTGATGACTTTACCAAGTGTCCATGACCGCGGACGCGGCTAATCGATTAGTTTTACACTCTGCAGAGGTATACAGCTTTCCCCACAAGACATGATCGACTCTTTGAGCAATCGATATTTGCACACTGCCTTTGGTGTGCCGCAGAGAGTCATGTTATAACTGTTACATTATTTAAACCTAACTTTGCACCAGACGGTGGCGATAACCCATTCTGTGGTGTAAGAACTCGAGCATAGAAATGATGGAACTACCTACGTATGGCATACACCGTTATATTGGTAGACGTTTAATCCATGATCACCTCGGTGTGGGCGTCCGTCGAGCAATTCATTAAGAAACAGCTCGTACTACTCGGCCTTCCAAGTGCAAAGCTAGTTTTAAACAACTTAATAAGTTAGAGCTGTCCCATACCAGCACTTGTGGTTGTATGAATATTCTTGGCCTGAAAACAACTCATAGTTCGGTCCTTAATCCGACACGGGCAATAATCTCCACCCTACACTACGTGCAAAGACATGCACAACCGGCTATTGCCAATAATTGCCCGCATCTAAACCATAGTTTTATTTTCATTTTCCAACCAAATACCAACCACAAAAATGGTCATACCCATTTAAATGTCATAACCAACATTTTTAATCATGTCATGGTTGTATGTTCATTTGAGCATGGCTAAGCAAGTTACTAAATGTGAGTAACCCAGATTGACATTAAATAATATCTAAGCTATTCTAGGGTTTTCAAGGTTCTCAATTTCCTACTTACCAAGGAAGTTCTATAAGTCTACTGGTACAATTACCATTACCAGAAATAAAGTATGCAGTAAAACATTTAATGAAAACATTTATAAAACTGGGATCAATATGATCAAAGGGGTTTGCTTGCCTTGTTGAGTATCCTCGACTTCGAACTCCTGTTCGTCGAATACACCGGTTTCGTCGGATTCTACACGTCGTACGACAACATATAACAAATACCAAATTTTGATAAGGCCAAAAAGAAATTAGATGGAAATATTCAAATAAAATGATTTCATAATTTCAGGAATGGTTACTTGCGTTATTTGTTTTTCTTTTGCAATTTAAAGATTTGATTTATTTAAACCATTATTGCATTATTCACTACTCATTTTATAACTTAAATTTTTCTTATAACACACCCTAATTATTTTTACATATTCTAGTTCCTGAGATTACAAGGATTCTAATAAAATTTATTTTACTAAATTTGGAGGTTATTTGCAAAATTTTCATGAATGACATATTTCTAACCTTACTTTTGGATTTGAATTCGAATTTCAAATAAAATTCAATTCTGAAATATTTTTGCATATTATGAATCTACTGAATTTTATATGAATTTAGAAATTTATTTCATCAAATTTGGTTAAATGATTCAAAAGTTATAGCTAAATGAATATCTAGGTTTTGAATAAACTCAAAATCAAAATCATTGAAAATGGAAAGTGCGCTGCTGGGGAAATCGCTTTCCCTTTTGCTGGAGGAACATGCCGACAGCCGCCCACGCGAAGTGATCGATGCGCGCAAGGCTGGTGGTGGCGTCTTGAGGCAGTATCGGCGAGGCGCGAGCTCGCACGCTGGCCTGCATGCGACTACGTTGCTCGCGCGACCGACAGTGGGGGCGGTGGCGATCGACGCCAGCGGCTGCGGTGACTATTTGGCCCGCTGGCGGTGTCCTGCAGGTGGTCGGCGAGTTTGAGCTCGCGGCGGCGATCCGATCTGCCGGGCGGCGGAATGGATTCCGCCGAGCATCAGCGCATCCGCGCGAACCAGGGACGGTCGCTGGCGGTCCGAGGCGGCCGGAAAGGCGGATTCCACCGGCGAGGGGCGGCGGCTCTGGCGGAGCTCGCCGACGGCGAGCGAGCCTCCGGGTGGAATGGGTTCCACCCTGAGGTTCAGGGCATCCGTGCGCACACTTTGGTGGCGGCGCGGTGGCCTGAGGGGCTCTATAGCGGCACGCCACCGTGCGAGGGCGGCGGCGGCAATGGGCGAGCGGCGGCGACGCAAAACTAGAGCTAACCAAGCCTCATTTTCACTCAGATGAGCACCTGCGCGACTCAAGGAACCAATTTCATCAATCGCTTTGAAGAATGAATGAAGGAGGAAGGCTCTCACCGTGCGCGGCGGCGGCGGAAGGAAGAACGCGGCGGAGAAGCTCGCCGGGGAAGAAAGGGCTTCGGATGGGGTTCGGGATGAGCTCCTGGAGGCACGAGGGAGCCTCGGGTGAAATGAATTGGGACGAAATGGACTGAGGCAGAAGATTTGGGGTTTTGCCCTCTTTCGGGTTTTCGTCGGAATTGGAGAAGATGACAATAGCAGCGGCGGAATGGTTGGCACAGAGGCTAGCTGGGTCGGCTGCGACGAGAGGGGTGCCTTTTATAGAGGCTTGAAGGCGGTTGGGCGAAGAGGGCGCGCGAAAAACCGAGAAGCGGCGTCGGCGCGGGAGAGAGGCAAAGAGAGGGGATGAAGAAGGCGCGGGCGAGAGGCTGCCACGCGGGGGCCAGATGGCAGCGGCTGTCGGCTGAGCTGTCTCACTGACAGACCGGGCCCACATGATAGCGACGGCAAGAAAAGAACTCTGGAGAAGACTCACGACCGAACGGGATAAAAACGGGGTTTTTGATGGTCAAAACAAAGCAAAATTTTATGAAATTTTTACCATAGGTCAGCAAGGATATTAAAAGCCCCCTGAAAAATTTTCACTATTTTATGATGCATGCAGATTTTTATAAAATTCTGACATTGCAACAGTTGCTGCATTGCCCATTCGGTTTTTCTTTTAATTTGCGATTTAAACGAAGTGATTATTTTACAAAACTTTTTATTACGGTTTGAAATGATATTATACACCTTATGTAAAAATTAAATACTTTAATTAGTATTATTTAATTTTTAAAAATTCTGACATTACTGTTTTCCAGATTATTTATTCACTATTTTTGAATTTTTAAAATTATAAAATTAATTATTAAATTCTTGATATTTTTACTGAAGGTTTATACTGTTTTGATGTCGGCAAGATAAAAATTTTGGGTCAGGATGACTTATAGATGTTTTTACCAAATTGTTTTACCATTTTACCCTGAGATATTTACTCATGATTATCTTTGATTAATTAATATTTTTACTAATTCAGCTTACCAACCGACTTAAGCAAGCTGAGGAGAGCCCCCAGATATTTATGGTGACTTTGGTAAATTTTTTGTTGAATTAACATTTTTACTTTTTACCATTTTCTATTTACCATATTCTTTGTTTCACTTTCTTGCATTAAAGAAAAGCCAAAAGAATATACAGAAAATCCAGAAAATTCAGAAATTTCGAAAATAATACACAAAAGATTTTTATTTCATTTTTCTTTATTTTATAATTTTTGAGGCTGTTACAGGGCTCAAGGTAAGTGAAAGAACAGAAAATCTTCTCTGTTCGAGGTCGGGGCCGTCATCTATAGAGGCCGTGCTGTTCCGACACTTGAGACAGCCTACTTGGTCCTGCACTCCGGCCGCTCCGGGAAGTGGGCTGCCTGCCTCTGCTGTTTTGGCAACAATCGCTCACTGCACTGCGCATTGGAAACGAAGATGGAAGGGGGCGTTGCGCGTTCATGCAGCATAGGTTTCGAAAGGCCAGATAGCTCGTAGAGCACTATGTGGTATGACAATCAATGGGCTATCATATCAGATTATCAGTGGAGCACTATTTTCTCTACGTGCGAGTGCCAAGACGAAAACCTGATTTTCTGCGTAAGTCGTCGTCTCCGAGACACAGTTCATCCTTTTTCCTTTGCCGGTCTTTGCACGGTTCAGTTGTGGCCAACCTTGACTAACCGGAGAAAGTGACTCTGCGCATGAACACGACGAGTGAAATGTGTGATAAAACCTTCATCAAACGAGGAAAATGATATCAGATTTTTTTTTTTTTTGAGACAGAGGGCAAGGAGGACACACACGTCCACTAGGAAGCACCAATCTTGATGAAGATTCAGTGGTGAGAAAATCTTAGTACTCCTAACCAAATAGGCACCTCAGCAAATTCCATAAATACAGGAAATTACAGAAAAATGTCTAGCAAAAAAATACGGGAAATTAAGGGACCAACCTGATCTTCTCCCCTAGGGATGTCTATAAATATACGGCCCTGAAGACCCGCAAACATTCAACGAGTAGCAGGTTAACTCACAGTCAATATATGGCGTCCTTCACTAGAGCTATCCGTTTCCTCGTGCTCCTGCAGATCGTACTATTCGTCGCCTCCGCGGTGATCATGAGCAGCTCCATTTGCCACGGTCAGTGTCCCCAAACGGTTCCCTCATCTTCTTCTTCCTTTTCTCTTCTAGCATTTGATCAGTGAAGCACTAACTAACCAAAGAACCATTCACATGGGTGGCTTGCATTTTCAGGATTATATGCCGGCGGCGACGTCGGATTCAACCCTAACCGTCCTGCGTGCCTCGGAAAAAACTGCCCAAGTCGTGGTTATCCCTACGTGCCCTATCCCGGTGGAGGTGGTCGGTACCCTATCCCCTATCCTGGCGGTAGGGTGCCTAGGGGCGGTATCCTCTCTCCTCGTGGTGGGGTTGGTACCCCCAGTACACCCTCTCCTCCACAAAACGGAGACAACCCACGGCCTTGATGCCTTGACGGGGCTTCCTGCCTGCCTGCCTCGATCACATTGCCAATGCCAGGTTATGCCGTAGCTACAGGCTCCTGGGTGCATGACACTATATTGTCGTGTACTGCTTATTATACTTTAAACTAGCTAGCATGAATAAAACTGGAGTCAGTGCAAATTAATGGCCGATCGACGGCCGGCACAGCTGTGTGGCCAGGGTATGAATTAAGCATATATGTGAATGTAAAACTGCAGTTCGGGAAATAAAGATCGAATGGTGGTCTCGGTGTTAATTGAGCCTCGCTGTCAGCTTCTCTATATATACTGGGTTCCCTCGTGCTCTCCTTTGCCATCTCGTGTTGTTTCACGAATCTCGTATCGTTTGAAGTAGCTACGAGCATGTACGTAAGCTATGTATATCTTGCCATCATTCCATTAGTTTGTGCTTCTCCGAAACTCTCTGGAGGAAGTCGGCTGAAACCACGGTTGAAGCTGTACTGTTTAACAAAACTGAAATTGTGGTGATCTTCATGGGTCATTGCAGCGTGTACTGAATGGAACGATGATGTTGCTTAGGATGCCTCTTGTCTATTATTGCACTACGACTGACAAATATGTATTTAAATCTGAAATTAAGGCAGCTGCGCCAGTAACACAGTAAAGATGATAGGCTAAGAGCTCTTTTACAGTGGATTAAAATCAATATAAGCTGTCCATTCCTTTGAATCTAATGGTAGAGATCAATTTAGATCTAGTTATACTACCACCTGTAGTATTGGTAGAAAAATTGAAAGAGGGGTAAAAGGGTAAAAAATTCCGTCATACTATCTGTCCTCTACGGTAAAACATGTCCTGTGATCCTGATGAATGACGGATGAATAGATAAGAAGTCTTTGAAGATCAATAGGTATTCGGTGAATCCAAAACTGTAAACGAATTAGGAAAAATCTAAAATACCCCTGATAAATAGATAGAAAAAGTCTAAAATACCCTTGAGAATGGATGGTTAGATTTAATTCCTACTACCACTACTTACTATCTATGTAATCCACTGTAAAATTTCTCTAAGCTAAAGCTCGACAATTACGGATTGTCGCCGCCCCTCTTCTCTGACGTTCTCATCTGCGTTGAGTGGTTAGGAGACCTGATATTTCTGTTTCTTCGTGGATCAAAGGCACCCTTTGCTACGTGACCCTCTTCCTCGGCCTTCATGTCTGCCTCGACCGCATTCACGCATGCTAAAAAAAAAAAAGTTTGCAACACCAATAAGGTTCTGTTGGAACTCCAGAAAGTGCGTGGAGGACAGTGATCGACAACTCTATTGACTCTCATTTTCAGCCTCTCTCTCTACAAGGCTAACAATTCCCTTGTGCTCTCCTTCGCCACCTGGTGTTATTCACGAATCTCGTAGTACGTTTGAAATAGCTGAAACCACGGTTGATGTTGTGCTGCCTAACAAACTGAATTCAGAGAAAAACCGTGTCGTGCTGCCCTGTCTATATATATAATGTTCTACTGGAGCCCACAAGCATGCAGCAGCAGCACGAGGTGGGAGAAACATGCAGAGACAGAAGAGAGAAATATGATCAATTAAGCTAAATTTTATCTGTTTTTGAGTTGCCCTCTGCTCGAGAGTGGCTATACGCCTACAACAGTCACTGCAATTGTTTCTTTCAATGTATGGATAGTTTGGATTTCAATGTAGATGGAGTTCTATAATAGCACGAGGGCTAAAGGCTTCAATCATTCATTATTCAGATGGTACAAGCTAAGGGCTTAGAACCGTTACTCTGCCGGTTTGCTAGTTGCATGTTTGCACTTGCAGGTTACTCCATGGCCTTGCCCTTGCCTTGTCATCTCATTACCAGCAACAAGGAAGTATGCAGTGTGCCTGGAACAAGAAAACAAAAGATAGTGTTTCGGCCTCTTAATGAAAATGCTGTCAAATGTTGAGTGTAGATACAAAGTGGGTGGGGGAGAATTCAGTCATAACACTGACCTGAAAAAATCCAGCATTTTGGTCTTTGAGTCTGGCACTATGCTTTCAGTAGCGTCCAGAGCTTGCTGCATGTGGTTTAGCCATCGCTCTGCAGCACGGTGAGTAACCGGGAATGGTCGATGTCGTGCTATCAATGCAGGATGTCCTACAAGGAGAATCAGACGTATAGATATTCTTAGGACAATAGGTAACTCAGATGAGTAAATCGGATGTACAAGTGTTTGGTGACATGAGGGAGGGCTCTTGTTGCTATTGGTTGTCATGAGTACAAGAATGGTACATATTCAGATAAGGACAGTGAATGTGAAACACGCAGTAAAAGCAGAGTATAACATTTACCACACCAAAAATGGATCAACAAAAGAACACAGAGACAAAAGGCGCATGCAACAGGGAAAGCATTCATTTCTTCAATCATTTTGTGTAGATCATCTAGGCGAACAAACAGGAATATACAAGCAGAAGATTGCGAAATGAAACCTATTCAGCCTAGAGAACATATGCCTTCACTGGGAACTGCAACTTATATATCAACACAGCAAGTTTCACAGATAAATCCAGTCTTATGACAAAACCAAGCAATAATCTTAATGCACTCTCATCAGATGAATGGTAGATCAGTAGAGTCAATCGACTAATGAACGGAGCACTTAATTATCGCTGCTTGCTCCCAAGCAGGCATGAAGCACTCAACAGTCAATAATACTTCCTCATAACTACGGTGAAAGAATAGGATCACCAGAAGGAAAACTGCGGTTACTGTAATACTCTGCTGGCTATTAAGTAAAGCAATGGTGCTACAGAAGGATGACCTGAAACGTAAATCAGAGGGAGCTGAATTCTACAACATACAAACTGTTTGTCCCACATTGGATTAACAACGAATACTTCCTCATCAAGTTGAGTACTCAAATACTGATCATTTCATTCAAGACGTGGAAGCTATTAGGGACCAGCGAGCATTTCTACTCAAAACATTAACAGTAGGTCCATATGATTCAATGTAAGCATCATCTTTAATGCTAAGTTATGATTATATCTGCAGGAAGATCAACATGGATGCTTTGGGGCTTCAAGCAACCATTGGAGATCCAGATTGTAATTCCAATTGTAAGACGGGACAGCAAGCTAGCTCTCAGCTGTAATTCTGAATCATAAACATAATTGGTTGTCTAAGGAGATAGAAGCAAAGATTAATCTTCCTAACTCCCCACAAAATTTCTCCTTACCCAACAATCTGTTGATGTATGCAACCATAACTTGGATTGGGTCTTATACATAGGCGAGGAAGGTTTTCGACGGCTACGGTGGAACAATAGTTGCATTACTCTAGCCATCACGTACTCTCTTTATATAGTCCCTTGGTGGAACCCTACATTAGGGGCCTAAGTAAGGTGCAAAGCCCACTAAACCCACTTGGCCCATTAATAGCGTATAAAATCCGAACCAATGTATTCCAACCTATTAAGTGTGTGACCTTATAGATTCATGTATATTTGGCTATGGCTCATAAATTCATTTTGGCCTATAAGCCGGTAGCGGCCTCTAGCAGGACATAACGACTACCAAATATATACAAAGATCATATTGAACGAATCTATATAGTGCTCATGTACCAATCTCTTTACCTCACAATACCAGAGTGAACTCAAGGCGAGAAACGTGCCATCCTATGATAGCATGATCCTTCACTTGTTCTATAGTAGATTACTCACATGCAATTGACTCCTCAATCTCATTCGGTATGGCCATGTACTTTCTCAATCCAACTACATCGAGGGGCCCAGAGATATCTTTCCTATTATATAGGAGGGCAAATTATATCTTGATCGCTCACATTCATCTGCATGTTTTGTAGTAAACATGAAAGCTACCTTTATGACTACCTAGTTACGGAATAGCGTTTGGCAACCCCTAAATATGTTATTACACATGTAGGAAATCATGATGATTTCAGATCTAAGGATCCCACATACACTCTAAATAAGACTAACTAATGACACTTAATAATATAACAATTCCCACAATGTCTCGTGATAGGTCACTCTAACAGCATGTTCTCTAACATGTGTTTATATTATTGATTTGATATCCATATATCCATGATCTGTAAAACATGATCATCAATCAATACATATGCTGGTCTATAAATCACAATTGTCCCACGTGATAATATAAGGTTATATAAGGTTAGGGATAATTCATAATAGTATCAAAATATGAATAAGAGGTTTCACGAGAAGTCGCATACTTGTAAATTGATACTAATGATATTTATTAAAGGAACAAAATAATCATATTATTCAATGTAATAAATCATCTCCATAATTACCTTAAGCGCATATCACTAACACCTATACCAGTAGTAGATTGCAAAGCAGCTTTGGGAGGCAGAAAGTGGCGGGATGAAGTTACCTCTCCTCTCGGAGAAGAGCGGCGGACCACCCATGCGCTGCACCAAGAACTCGTACTGGTTCCGGATCGCGTCCTCCTTCCTCGACCCTGCGAATATCTCCCGGAACCACTTCTCATCGTCCTCGTAAACCCTGTTTAGTTGATTCAGCCACAATCACAGAACCAGAAAAGAAATCAGGGAAGAAAAACCCTAGATCAGAGCAGACGAGAGAAAGCAATAAAGGGATTCGGGGGCGGCGGGGAACAGACCTGGTGTAGAAGTTGGTGGAGAGCTCGACGAAGGGCTGCGAGGTGCCGCCGAGCGCCTCGAAGAGGTTGCCCTCGTCGATGGCAAAGGCGTCGCCGGCCGCCACGCCGCTCCACTCCGACGCCTTGTCCTGCAGTGACTGCATCCTAGCGTGGCGCTTGGTTGCTGTTGAGTTGACTCAGTTGGGAGAAACAAAGGGTAGGCGAGCCCCTCGCTTCATACCCGCGACGCTCCACCGGCCAATCGGGTGGCGAGCGCGCACGGCGGTGGTCCCGTGGGGCCTGGATTTCGGTGAGAGCGCGCGTGCCTACGTGGCATAATCATCTACCACGTCGACAGGTTATGTCACGCATGGGCATGGCGGCATCTGATGCATAGTTCAAAATCCCACATGATTTCAGAAGTTTTGTCTTAGATTTCGGATTTTGGCCGAAGAGGAGAATCAAAATCCTAGCTACATAAAAGATTAAATTGCTATAGTATTATTTAGCAAATTTCACCGAAATCTCTGGTATTTTGACTTTTGAGAACCAGATTTGGGTCAATAACCCTTAAGAATGTCATTTTCGATGATTTTTTAAAAAAAACGAATTCTTGGGATGTTTTATAAAAAACAGAAATATTATCAAATTTTTATAAAATTGTACTGATAATGCTCTAAAAACTTTATGGTACCATCTTTAGCAGTCTAGGATCATAAAGAAAACTTTCCATAAGAATTGAACTTCATTTGTTATATTAAATAATTCAAAAATAGAATAAACATAATTGAGGCATAATCGTGTTAGAATTTTATAAATTCTCTCGAGCCCGATCATGATCTAAGATTTTTAGGAGAGCTTAAGCATTGCCACAAAACCCTTCTCTAAATGCTTTAACAATTTTAAACTTGTTTTCATTGCTCAATCAATTCTATGAAGAAATACACGTAGGACCGTAAGGCTCTTATCAGAACGGTAGCAATGTCATAATTTTTGAAAATTTATCAAGCTTGATCATCATATTAAAAATTTTATGAGAATATTAGTGATGCATCAGAACCATCCATAAAAAAATTGAAAATTTTCTAATGTGTTTTGAACCATTTTTCGTTCGGTTGAAATTTATTGATCAGCTTATAGTAGCACTGTCTAAATATTTGGAAATTCCTCAGTCTTGTTAATCATCTGAAAATTTTATGGAAATATTATTGATGCATCATAACTATTCACAAAATTTTTCAAAATTTTCTAACGTGGTTTGCACTATTTGTTGTCATTAGTTGAAATTTGTTGGTCAGCATTTTATCAAGATAGCGGCACTGTCAGAATTTTTAAACATTCCTCAGGATTTATCATCATCTAAAATATTTATGGAAATATTAGTGATGTGTAAAGACTATCCAAAAACGATTTCTAAATTTTTTAACATAGTTTCGACCATTGTTCACTCAGTTGAATTTCGTCGAGATTTCGGCAATTTCGGCCAAAATTTCAGAAATTTCGTTTCAAAAATTGCATATATCAAACCTGCTTTTTGAATTTTGATCAAATTTCATTCAAAATTCTGAGATTTTGCAAGAATTTTGGATTTCACCCACTTCCGAGATGTGAACCGAAAACAAAATTTTAGTCTAAACCCTAACTTGGATTTCGACCTTAAATAATGTATTTTGGCCTTAAATTGTATTTCGGCCTAAACCCTAAACCCTAACATGGGAATTTTATGTGCAAATACTTAGCATTTTGCATTCAGGATGCCAAAAATACAAGCAGGATCCTAATGGCCTCTAGTCTAGTTATAGGGACAAAGTTCTCCTCAATGTCAAAACCCTTAACATGAAAGAAGCCCTGTGCAACTAGCCTAGTCTTGCTCCTAATAACTACCTCATACTCACTTTACTTGTTCTAAAACACCCACTTGGTCCTAATGATATTATGACTAGATGGGGGCTCAACAAGCTATCAGACCTTGTTCCTCTCAAAGTTCTCTAGTTCCTCATGCATGGCATTGATCTATGATTCATCAAATAATGCATGAGAAATATCATTCGGCTCAAAGTAATCAATGAAGGCAAAATAGAGACAAAAGAGAGATAGACCAGACTTTGAGCGTGTGACACGCTCAAACAGATCCCCAATCATTTGGTCAGGTAGATGATGCCACTGAATGTGATGGGAAGGTCCAAAAGCAGAAATGGCCTCTTCCTTATGATCAGAAGAGGCAGGAGTAGAGCTGATGAGGCTTATAGAGGTCTGATCTTTCGGTGACATGGATAACTCTTAATTAGTGGAGTCGATCCTCACGATCTGAGCAACCGATCAAAATATGACTGATGCCAAACAATCGCTAAACCAAACTCCGAATTGTTATCAACTGTGTCAAAGCTCGATTACCCTGATCACGAAGATCAATTCCTGCAAGCAACCGAAAAACAAGCAAGAACAAAGGAAATATAATCTGAAATTGCAAATATAATTGAAGTATTGATACAGGGTTCCGAAGCACAATATTGCTATTGATTTAGCCGAACAAGAGAATACCAAATAGTTTCACTAAGGAAAACTACGACTAAACAAAACCAAAGTCTCGTGAGGGAGCTCGGCTAACTTAAATAAGCATCTAAAGGGGGTGTGGTTAGGAGGTGGACACGAACACGGACTCCTCCTAGGCATCCTTTCTGGGCCTTCCTATTACATGGGTCGAAGTCTAATTGGCAAAAGTAGCGCAGCAATTCTCTTTGATGATTGTGATGTGTAGACAACGAATTTGAAGGTGGGGCTAGATCCATTGGTAAGGTCTCGTCGTAAGCTTTCAATCAAATACTCTTACACCTCCAACGGACTCCGTATGTTAAGTTTATGATCATTTTAATTCAGAGGTTGTTAGGTTGACTCCGAACTGGACTAGAATTGAAGCAGGTCGGCCTGGACTTGTTGTGGTAGTAGTGCTGCTCCCCTCACCATAATTCCTGAGTAGAATAACATGGTATGACTTAAGTAGCAATCCATCCTCATTAAGAAAATTATGAACTCCTAGAAATGAGCTCACCTAATAATTCAACTGTTGTGCACGTGCTCTTATCATAAGTCCTTGCCTAATATCTTGTGGAGGAGTATTGTACGTATCCAAATAAGTGATGTCCTTATCAAGAGCCACTAGTTGTAGGAGAGTCTAAAAGTAAAGACTAGTCTCCCTAAGGTGCAGAAATAGAAATAGGAGGCACCTCAGGTGTACAGAGGACTAGATCAGGTAGAATACCATCATCTTCATCATCCTTATTCTCTACAAAAATGGTCTTGGGAGGGAAGAAGAAGAACCTGATATATCTGGTCTAGCTCCTGGACTAGCCTCATCAAAGGTCACTTCACATATCTCTATAATCTTATTTCTCTAGCAACTCTAGACCCTATAGCTACGAGAAGAAGTAGAGTAACCTAAAAAGATACCATCAAAAGAACGATACTCGAACTTATCTAGATTTTCAGACTTTAAGATAAAACACTTGCAACTAAACACGTGAAAATGAGAAACACTAGGCTTTTGCCTATACCTCAACTCATAAGAAGTGTGATGCAAATGTGCTCTTAAGAATACTCGATTTGACACATAACAAGCAGTAGCTATAGCCTCAGCCGAAAACTTCCTAAGAGTATTGTACTCATTTAGTATCGTCCTGGCTATCTCGACCAAGGTCCTGTTCTTTCTTTCCACTACGCCATTTTATTTAGGGATGTATAGAGAGGAGAATTAATGCTCTGTACCTGACTACTCACAGAAACTCTCAAAGTAAGTGTTCTTGAACTCTATGCTATTGTCACTGCGTATAGCTCGTAAGGCATCTGGGAGCTCAATAGACAATCTACGGACCAAACCCTTGAAGTGGGTAAAAGACTTATCCTTCGAGACCATGAAAAACACCCAAGAATATCTTGAAAAATTATTGAACATGACAAGAACACACCACTTGTCACCCGCTGACTACAATCTAGGTGGACCAACAGTGTCCATATGTAAAAACTATCTTGGTGCATCAGTCATCACAATAGTAATTGGGGATGAGAAGCAGCAACCATCTTGCCATGTCGGCAAGGAAAGTAAACCAAGTCTTTGACCATCTTGAATTTGGGCAAACCACGAATGAGATTATGACTATTAACTCGAGTCAAATGATGAAAACCAATGTGACCAAGTCTCCTTTTCGCTACTATTTGCACATAGACCTGGGCAATGTGTCGTGCTTTTTTTAACTAGCCCTCAGCATGGTATGAATGTCTTTGAGCGGGGCCAGCACGGTATGAATGATGGCCCGTGCCGGACCTAGAAATTCGATACAATCGATGGCACGGCACGGCACAACCAACTGGGTTGGCTCTGTATGAAAGCAGCCCTTTAGTAAAAAAACATCATATCTACAATCCAACCAGTCATCAACTATTTTACCGCAGTGACCCAGACTGTCATTAAATACTACCTCTCCCCTTCGCCTCCTTCCATGACCTATCCGACGCAGTAGCCATCTCCCCGCGCCTCCGTTGTCTCCTCTGTCTCTCCCTCCCTCCCTCCCTCTCTCTCTCTCTTCTCCTCCACCTCTGCTTCATCTTCGCTTACCTGAAATGCATGAACAATCTAGATATTAGAGAGTAGTTAGTATATATACATGTTGCTACTGTACTCTTTTTATTAACAAGGAACCATATTCTTAAGTATAAGGTTTTAACAATGCAGTAACTTTACCTAATGAATAAATAAGTTTTAGTTCTTTTTCCCTAAATAATAGTGTGTATCTTATCCTCGCCGGTGGTCGTCGACACTCGCTCATTATTCTTGGTGCCATTCACGGCGATGAGCCGATCCACAACTCTACATGTCCACCAGGACAAGGTCTAGACTGGCACGGCATGATAGCGACATGTGTGCCCTGAGCTGTGCCTGGATCTCACCGAAGATGAGTCGGACTAGCACGGCATAGCATGCTGCGACCCAATGCCCGTTGGTGTTGTGTCGTGCCGACAACCCAACTCCCGCCTCTACTCACACGTACCATCTCACTCCACAAACGTGGAAGTCTAAGGGTCTGTTTGTTTTAGCTTTTAATTCTAGATTCTGGCCTCAAAAGCAGAATAAAAAACAAACAGCCTAATTCTAGAATCTGATTCTCACAATCCATCCCACCCATATATATTAGGATCCACAATCCACTTCATATGTGCTTTTGGATTCTAGCTTTTGGAAAATCAGCTTCTCTACAATCACAATTTAAGGTCTGTTTGTTTTAGCTTTTGATTCTGGATTCTGGCCCCAAAAGCAGAATAAAAAACAAACAGCTCGATTCTAGAATCTGATTCTCACAATCCAGCCTACCTATATATACTAGAATCCACAATCCACTTCATATGTGCTTTTGGATTCCAGTTTTTTGAGAATTAGTTTCTCTACAACCACAATTCAGAATCAGCTTTTAGAGAATCCAAAACTAAAACAAACAGCCTCTTAGAATCAGCTTTTAGATAATCCAAAACTAAAACAAACAGCCTCTAAGTCCCATATATGTTCCCAACACCGAAAAAACAAAAGCCATAGCAGATACGTGAGCGGCGGCATCCTTGGTCCTCTACCACGCCGACTTCCTTTGCGGCCAGGAAGCGGGCGGACGGGCCCAGCAAGGAGCGTGAGCACGGTGGCGAAGGGCGCCGGCGTGGATAGAGGGACTTGGCACTCGGAGCAACCACTGGCCTAGGACGACTCGAAGTTTCGCACGCCACGTCCTCGCACTGAGATGTTCTTTGATGCTACTCGGGTAACTCGGCAACCTGCTTGAAATCAGCATGGTCTTTCACTTTGATGTCGATGCATTAACCATTAATTGACCTATGTTTTGTATTCAACAATCCTCGGGCCTAATGCGCTTCAGTCATGGATAACTGCATGTAAAGATTAGGGATATCTAGAATTCAGGAAACATGAATTCCAGGTTAGTGGTGTAATCAACTTGAATTCGGTGTGATATTGATATTTTCATATCTTAAATCATATGTTTTCTCGAACTCGTGATCAGACACGGTTAGTGTTTGATATTTTTTTGTTGAATATAGCGTGAAAACAGATGTAATTGGCTAAATCAATTTGGTCTTTAGCCTACAGCCCAATTCCTATTCGTACTTGGGCTGGAATTGGTCATCATAGGCCCATTCGGCCTAACCAGAGGGCAGCTGCAAGCTGCACACACTACACTAGTGTGTTCCAAATAGTCATACTACTATACTCCTTCTACCCCGCGAATACAGACTACACTACTCTGCTTCCTAGGCCAAATCCGCTGCTGCCGATGGTGGACCCTAACTCCGACCATGGTGAACTAAGTCTATCTAAATTGAATCTAGGTTTGAAGTGAGGTAGCATTGATGTGACGTCTACGTGCTGCCATGTAGGCGACACGACGACGGCGATGCTCTAGAACCTAGGGTTACCGACGTCAATGGCGAACAGCGACAAAACTCCGACGAATGGCAGTGATTGCAATGGAGAGTTTCTAGACGTGCTTGAGACCTCTTCTAGAAGCTCTTGGCAAGGTGATGCTAGTGACGCACATGTCACGGCCGGTGTCGACAGCTTCTTCAATGATGGTGAGCTACCAGAATGCTCCGACAACAAGAAAGTGAGCACCAGGCAAAGCACACAACGACGATCACAATGGTGAACGCAATGGCGGCGGAATCCTACCCGTAGTGGCAGTACTGACCGGCGAAGGGACAATGGCGCTTCACCAACACCGACCTATGTGCACGAAGCACCAACCTTCAAACTGATCTCGTGAATGGGTAGAGGAAATGAAGATGCACCTTGTGATATAGTCCAAGGCTCGAGAAACTCAGCGATGAGGCGAGGAATGGAGGGTATGTGATGGTCCTATTCATCGATCTTGGAGAAGACGGCGACGACTTCCTCCAACTCGAGGGTTAGGGCTTTGAGTGCGATTGGATGCGGAGAGGTTGGGCGACGCTTTTTATCCATAGAGACAGCATGATTTGCAAAATCTAGCGTAGATATTGTGGCGGCGCAGAGTCCAACTCATGAACGAGTCGGAGACAAAGAACAGTAGCCGGCTGACAAGTGGGTCCCACCTATCAATGGCTCTATGAGACGTGGGTTGCAGCGCATGGCAACTAGGCCGGCTAGGTTGGCCTGGCACGTGAAAAGTCGATGGAACTGGCCAAATAAAATTTCAATTATTTTTATTTTGTTTTTCTTATTTATAAAAATACAAAAGAGCTCAAATAAAATTGCAAAGATACTCAAAAAATTTGCAAAAAAATCTAGAAAATACTTCCAAGAATGGAGAATCCAAATAAATATTTTTGATAATTGTTCACTTGAGAATTAATCATATTAATTTATAAAAGCCCCATATTAATCTTAAATTAGCAAATAAAATGGTGAAAATTTATAAAAGTCCCATATTAAGCTTTAATTAGCAAATAAAATGATGAGAATTTTTGGTGGGCTAAATTAAACAAAAATATTTTCAAAGAGACAAAATTTGAGATGTTAAAATGACTACCCATAAGTCACGACGCATTCACAGCTGGGTAAATTTGCGCAGTTACGGGCCACCTCTATTTTTGTGAGGTGCTCCCATGCATCACTTTTTTAAAGTTATATAAATATTAAAGTATGAATAAATGGTAGATAGTGGTTACTTATCTTTTTCTTTGCTTCAAATTTATACTAACTTGTATTAGAGGGTGATGCATGAAAATATTACTCATTTTTTTCCTCTGTCACATGATTTGCAGCCCTTCGCGTGAGATCCAGTTACGCGAGAAGACCCGATGCACACGGGCACGGTCCATGGGGTGTTGCGTCTGCATGGTTTTGCAACTCGATCAGCCGCCACATATAGGGCGCTAGGCAGGCCTCGCATGGAGGCGCGAGGAGAGCTCACACGTGGGCCCACTAGGACACGTGTAAACTAACTGTTGCTTCCACGCTGCCTTGAAACCTGTTGAGTATGGAGGGAGCACCATTGTGGTAGCCATCGCAGAGCCAGGTTTAAAATTTCGGCAAAATTTTGTAAAATCCCGACGAAATCTCGGATTTTGACTGGGCCGAGATTCAAATCTTAATGGAATGAAAAAAAAATTGAATATTAGGGTTTGCTATAGTGATTTCGGTGAATTTCAGTGAAATCTCGGTGATTTCGACCAAAATTTCAGTATTTTAGACCGGTTTGCACGGTTTTTGGACCGATTTGCATGGTTTTTGGACCGAATTTCGCACAAATTTTTCTGTAGAGAATTATAATACATTTTATGAGGAATACATGTGAAAAATTTGCAAAAAATACATATACAAATTATGTAACACAAACCTAAATTGGATTTCGGCCTAAACCCTAACTTAGGAATTTTATGTTCAAATACTTAATATTTTTCATTCAAACAGATAGAAAATATGGATAACCGCTTGCATGATTTTTTCATTTTTTTCTAATTTTTTCTAACCTTGGAAGACCATTGAAAGACTATTTCATAGCCGGTTGAAAATCACTGAAATTTCGGCCGATTTCGGCCAAAATTTTAGTTTTCTCGGATTCAAATTTACTTTTTGACTTACATCTGGATTTCGTCCGAAATACTAAAATCTCATCAAAATTTTGGGATTTCGGCCCCCAAAATATGATAAAAACAAAATTTGAAACCTGGGCAGAGCAAGCCTAGCAAGGCTGAAGCTCTTAGCGAAAGATCAGCTTTTGTTTTCGAGCATGACTGCGCGAGGCATACGGAAGTTCTCTGTTTATTTGAGTAACTTGGACGGAATGAAGCATGTTAACTTACTTACCACCTATAGTATTCTCGAAAATAAAAAAAGAATCATGGCCTAACTGTAAATTTTGTGATTACGATTATGCCTTACTTAGAATATGGGATCATTCAATGTTCATATCAAATTTATATGTTCCTTTTGACGTCAAAAACTTGAAGTAGGGTTTCTGACAGCAGCACACAAGACGAACACCTGGTTCAAGAGCGTGTCAGTCGATTTGACCTATAATCAACAAGGTAAAAGATATAAAGTTCACTCGAAGCCGATCGTTGGGATCAATCAGCTTAGACTCAATCAGCTTGAAGCCGATCAAGATCAAGGTATCAGAATAGATCTAATTAGCCGATTAAGGCTAATCAGAGGATAAAATTCTCTCAAAGCCGATCGTAACGATCAATCAGCTTAAACTCAATCAGCTTGAAGCCAATCAAGGTATTAGAATAGATCTAATTAGCCGATTAAGGTTAATCAGAGGATAAAGGCAGATCGATTCTGAAGAAGGCGATGCGCAACGAAATCAGAATAAATCAAACATGGGGCGTAATTTGAAGAAGATCAACAATCGACGATGCGCAACTTTATTGATCAAGATCGAATTACAAAGACTAAATTACAAAACTACTCCTAGTCGACGGAAAAGTAGATGAAAAGTAGACGTGAATTGGTTGGTTGGCTCTGGGCTTAACCGGTGGCTTTTGGGGCGGAGATTTACGTCTTCAGATACCACTTGCCACTGTGGTTCCCCTTTGATCTTGATGCACCCGGAGTTTTGCCCTCGCGATCGGCTTCTATCTGCAACGAGCCGATCGTGATTTTCATCGGCTGCTTGTTTCCGGAAGCTGGCTGTGTAATAACATGTTGGGCCAATCCTTCATTATTCATCGGCTCTTTTTCTTTACCCTCTTGGCACGCCTGGTGGGACTACAATGTCGTCGTCTGGCAAGTCGATACCGCCGTCTGACGTCAACCCTGAAGCCATAATTGTCCCTACAATGGATGATTTAACCCCAGAGCAGCGCAAAGAGATTGAAGATCGGAAAACTGCTCTCGAGGAGATGATGCTGAACTGTTTCCAGAAAACCCGACGCGGCATCACTCAGAAAAGTGCATTGCCGACGGTTAAAACCCTCAGCGACGAAGGCACCACTGATGGACCGGTAAGTCGATATATGCCTGCTCAAGCCGAGTTATCAGATATGATAAATCAATCTGTTCGTCACGCTCTAATTAGCTAGTCATCGGCCCTCGTTACAACCCTTAAGCCGATGATAGCCAATAGCGTGAAATCGATTGCTGAGGAGTTGGTATCGTCTGGAAGCCTGCTTGACCCAATGCAAAGTCTGCCTAGTTATCCTGTTTTTTCGATACCACAAAATACGCGAGCATCACGGTGATCCTAAACCATCTACCGTTGCTCCACCACCAACTATGATGCCAGCGCAACCTCTTGTCATACTCTGCGAGACCCCGGCGAAGCGGGTAACGATATCGTGCATACACTGATGCGGCAAAGTTAGAAGCATCGGCTAGTTTACAGTCGTCTGCTCCATTTTATGCTTTCCCACAATCGGTTCTGTAGCCGATTGAGTCTGATAGGCACCCTCAGTATCGTGAGTCTGCTTCTTTCAATCCGGCCCTTCATAGGGTGGTAAGCTATTCAGAACCTTTCGTGTCATTATCAGATCAGCCGATTGGAAGAAATAATGGGATTGGGCAGAACGCTCCATATCCATCGGCTCGGTCTAGTCGGCAACCCGAGTTTGCACTCGGGGGGCAGGATGCCGGTTACGATCGAAGCTACCAAAGGCCCGTCACCCATATACCTGATGGTGTAAATTGGGCTGATCAAATTTCTGTTGTGTTGAGAGATCAGTTTGACATGCAGCCAAAGGGAAAAATCATCGGCTATAAAAAGCCGTATCCTGATTATATAGATCGCATGCCGTACCCAAATAACTTTAAAGTCCCTGATTTTGCAAAGTTTTCTGGGGATGATTCGGTGACAACACTTGAGCATGTCGGACGCTTTATTGCTCAGTGCGGTGAGGCAGCCCAGTCCGATGGGTTAAAGATCAGATTGTTCCCGTTGTCATTATCTGGAACGGCCTTTACTTGGTTTACCAGCTTACCCCCAAATTCGGTCCACTTATGGAACAATTTGGAAAGCCGATTTCACGAATACTTCTTTTCGGACAGTTTGGAGCTCAGGATTTCAAATCTAAGTTCTGTCCAACAGAAGTCCAGGGAATCGGTAAATGATTATGTTAAGAGATTTAGGGAGGTCAGAAATCGGTGCTTTAATGTCACATTGTCTGATAATCAACTAGCCGATTTAGCTTTCCAGGGGGTTAATTCCTCCTTTAAGAGAAAATTTCGCGGGGGGGGCAGGATTTCACCAATTTAAGTCATCTCCTACAACGAGTATCAGCTCAAGAAAGACGTTTCTCTGATAATAACTGCTTCAAAGATGAATTCAAGAATTACAAAGACAAGATACAATCGACTATAGAGGATGACCAATTAAAATTTTCAGAAGAGCCGACGATGCGGTGATGGCCGATCCTTTTCCCATAAACATGGTGGGATATACGGGTAAAGAAAAAGAGCCGATGAATAATGAAGGATTGGCCCAACATGTTATTACACAGCCAGCTTCCGGAAACAAGCAGACGATGAAAATCATGATCGGCTCGTTGCAGATAGAAGTCGATCGCGAGGGCAAAAACTCTAGGACTGTCAAGATCAAAGGGGAACCACAAGCTGGCAAGTGATATACAGCACAGAAATCTCCGCCCCAAAGGCCACCGGTTAAGCCCAGAGCCAACCAACCAATTCACGTCTACTTTTCATCTACTTTTCCGTCGACTAGGAGTAGTTTTTGTAATTTAGTCTTTGTAATTCGATCTTGATCAATAAAGTTGCGCATCGCCGATTGTTGATCTTCTTCAAATTACGTCCCGAGTTTGATTTATTCTGATTTTGTTGCGCATCGCCTTCTTCAAAATCGATCTGCCTTTATCCTCTGATTAGCCTTAATCGGCTAATTAGATCTATTCTGATACCTTGATCTTGATTGGCTTCAAGCTGATTGAGTTTAAGCTGATTGGTCGTTACGATCGGCTTTGAGAGAATTTTATCCTCTGATTAGCCTTAATCGGTTAATTAGATCTATTCTAATACTTTGATCTTGATCGGCTTCAAGCTGATTGAGTCTAAGCCGATTGATCCCAAAGATCGGCTTCGAGTGAACTTTATATCTTTTACCTTGTTGATTATAGATCAAATCGACTGGCACGCTCTTGAACCAGATGTTCATCTAGTGTGCTGCTGTCAGAAACCCTACTTTAAGTTTTTGACGTCAACAATTCCAAACAGGGCTGAACAACCTAACGAACAGTCGCGAAAGGCGACAAAAGATGAAAAGAATCCACCTCAAGTTCAGACGAACCACTGCTATCGCGAAGAGAAATTCGATCTAACGAACTTGCTGGCCTGGTCTGGAGAATTCAGACCTCCGTTGCTCAATTTTTGAAACCAGTTGGACGAGCTCAGCAATAAGAATAAGCAGGTACTTTAAAAAAGGAAAAAGAAAAGAGAACAAGCAGAGCAAAGCCATGATCACACATGATGACATGAACGAGAACAATAGGAGTAATTCAACAGAGACGACCACGATAGCGGGAGAGCAAGCAGGATCGGATCAAGGACCACGTATGCCAAATCGAAACCGCTTCACGTCATGATCAAGTTTGCAATAACTCCACAGGAAAATTCTAGAAATCACTTCACACAATCACATATTCACCTGCCTAACATGAGCATTGCAGCATTACATTACATCCCAGACTTCCACAGAGCAAGCCCATGGCGGCATACTACGCATTTGATTCGCCCAATCAATTCAGACATCAATGAGTAAAAAGGCTAGGTTGCCATGATTCACGTTCGTGCGCATCATCACTTGGCTCCGGCGGCCGCGGCCGAGCCGACCGCCTTGCCGCGGAGCTTGACCTCTAGAGCGCGCTCCATCTTGGCGAGCACGGCCTGGACGGGCACGGCCTTGCCGCTCTCGTACTCCTGCACCACCTGCGCACGCTCGTTGATGCGCTTCGCCAGCTCCGCCTGGCTCCACCCTTTCGCCACGCGCGCCTTCTGGATCGACGCGCGCACCTCCGCGCCCACGCGCTCCAGACCCGCCGGCTCCGTCGTCTCGTCGAGTTTCCGCGCGGGCGCCGCGGCCGAGGAGTTCTTGTTCGTCCCCGCCGCCACCTTCCGCACCGTCTCCACCGGCGCGCCCGACCGCAGCGCCTGGTTCACCGCCTTCGTGGACTTGAGGTCGGCCGCCTTCGGCTTCGTCCGCCGCAGCACCACCGGCTCCCAGTCCTGCGTGATGTTGCCGCTCAGCCTCCCCGTCGGCATTGCTCTCTCTCTCTCTTATCGTGGTTATGATTTGGGAGATGGGTCAAGAGGGAGAGGAGGCATATATAGAGGATCAGAGGGTGGCAATAGCGGTCGGGAAGGTTCTTGAAACGAAAGGCGGGTGAGTTCTGGAAGGTTCTGGGAAGGGGCTCAATTGTGTTTTGGCCGTTGATTTTGAGCAGTACGGGGAACGGATGGCTGTAGATGGGCTTACAGAGACTTGGGTGCCACGGAAAACCCTTCCGGGTCAAACTGTTGGCGCCAACAGAAAGCCCAGCCCAGGACCAGAGGATAGCTGCGCACGTGCTTCAACATTTTCTCTTTTAATATAAGTTGCACAAATTTTAAAGCAATCGAAGAGGTAAGCAATTATCATCTACCTTTCATTTATGCTTTAATATTTGTACAACAGTAAAATAAAAAAGCATGGAAGCACCTTTCATTCTTAACACTTAGGTACTTTTACTTTGCCATTCAATTGTTATGACTAGGGAAAAAATGGCTACTAGAGATGCTTCGTGAGGAAGAACAGGAACTATGGAACCAAGAAGTCCAAAATGTTTCAATCCAAGGTATACCCATGGGCAGCATGGGCGGATTTAGAGGTGCCGGGTATGTCTGGCATCCTATAAAATTTAAAAACTACCAGGAGATCACATCTTCAACAGGAGAAATTGATTGAATTTGTTCTGATTTTAGTGGTTTGGGATTTATAATACCTTGGAACTATTTGTACCATACTTTTTAGCAAAATTTGAATGTGTATTGGATTCATGATATTATGAAACCATTGTACAAGATTATAGAGTTGTATGTGTGAAGTTGTGCACCTCGTTGAAAATTTTCTAGTTTCCGCCATTGATGTGCAGCAACAAGAGCAAAATCTAGTAGTAATAAAGAGAATAATTATACAAAAACAGGTACTCTTATCAATTTGAGATACACTTAGTCACACCATAGAGAAGATATGATGCCAATTGGAGCAAGCCTGTACCATCATGCAACAAGAATAAGGGCACTGTCAGAGGGAGCCAAGATCCATAACATTGCAATTGGTAAATAGCCATAGAAAAGCCATCACCAATGAGATTTTGTTCCAAGTTGCTTATGCGAGGCACTTTGTGCATATAGGTCCATTATAACACCATTATCTACATAGGAGCTACACTAATATTAAGGTCTATCTTATTGCTGTCATGGTCTACATTGAGTGTATAATCGCTATGAATTATGTTGTCACCAGAGGCAACCATACCAATACCACTTTAGTGGAGATCAATAATATTTGGGAAATGATACTTTGTACTATTAATTATAATTCTGCTAGGGAATTGTTTAAATTCAACTCTTGGACCGATCATTCAAAAGTAACTAAATGAATTTGAATAACTTTAGTATATTTTTGTCCATGTCTAAATATCTAACTCATGCATCCAAGGTACAATATTTTTGTAGTTAACAAACAGCATATTCTAGAGCTAAAAATCAACCAACCATGCAATATCATTCTGACTATATGTAAGACGAATAATATTTCTATATAATCACGTATATATATAGCTACTGTACTTTTTATGAAAGTATGAAGCTTCACATACGTATAATCACGTGCGTATATAACCCTAGAGGCGGAGTATGAAGCTTGGCACTGAGGACTTTCTCTTGCGCGGCAATGGCGCAATGGGTTCGCTTTCTTGGAAACGATTAAGCAGGTTGTGTTTCGGAGCTGTCTACGTCTTCCTATGATATATAGCTCTTTGAGAGGTGTTTCTATGCATCTTTTTTTTAGAATATGCACAAATATTAAAATATAAATGAAGAGTAAATAGTGATTACTTACCCATTCGCTTGTTTCAAGATTTATGCATCTTGTATTGAAGGGAGATGCATAGAAATACCTCTAGATCCTTTAATGTGGCGCTAATGTAGGACACAAAAGACCAACCGGTCTCATTGGGTGAGACGTGAGATCAAAATAGAGTAGCACTCAAGCTTGCACAACATACTATGTGTTTGAGTAGTAGTGTTATCCGGTCTACTCAAGTTTCTCACTTTTGACGATGGTAACATGACGAATACTTATAACAGGGGTACCCCAACGGCCCGAAGTGACGAGCCGGCGGCCTCAAGCATAGCTCAAGCCCAACAGGCCGCTCCCAGCCCGCTACCGACCGAAGCACCTGCAAGGCCACACAAGACACCCCTTCCCGACCGATCGAGGGAAGTGTCTCCGACTGCAAGCGAGGGCTCCCGACCCCGCCATGAGACGGACCCCGGCTCCGACCAGCAGGCTCCAGGCCCCTTTGGCGGGACGGGATCCCCGACTCGATCAAACCAAGGTAACATCCGCCAAGGCCGCGTGTCGAAGCCCCCACCACCTCTGACCACGCACTTACTTAACGGGTCAATCGAAATGACTATACAAGGGCGGTGGCCCTTCCCAAGAGGGTTTAATGATCGCCAAAGTCATGCTCCCGACCCCATCGTAGGCCACATCTGAGACGAAGACACGCTCTCCCGAGGCAACACCCACGCCATCAAAGAACGTCAACACTCGTAAGGTTCGCAGAGGCGGTACGCCGCTTCCTGTGGAAATACCTAACCGCCTCGGCCAACTAGACTACCGACCAAAGATGGGCAAGACGGGCGGTGATCGGTCAGAACGAAGGACCGAAGCTCCTAGTGTAGGTCACCTCGCCCTCTCCCAACTCTCGATGTAACTCGCCTTCCTTCCGTATAAAGGAGGCGGGAACCCCGTAGGAGGGGATCGAACCCATCTCGCTAAGCCATTAGCACTCTCGCTTGTAAACTTTGTGCGATCATACATCATCAAGGGAATACAACGCCACCACACGACCGGAGTAGGGACCTTCGCCCAACCAAGATACATCTTGGACTTCGAGTCTAACCATTCAGTGGAGTGGAACGTGCAGCCCTTAGACTTACAAATTTACTTGCCGAAGGCTCGAGCTACCGGCGGTTGGCGCGCTGTAGGGGGCTTCGTGCGTCTTCGTCACCATCTCCGGATTCCGCTTGCCTCCCTGATGGCATCTTCCACCCGCGACGGCATGATGATCTGCTGGGAGCCAGATCCGCCGGCTCCCTCAACTTTGCCGCCACCTCTGCGGAGGGTTTCGCTCATCCCCGCCGCCATCGAGGCCAGCGCCCACAAAGCTCGGGCGCCATCTCCGCGACCGCTAAGCTCCGGCTTAGGCGCCCTTGCGAGTCCCAAAGCCGGAGTTCGGAGCGCCCGCCACGTCGGGCGAAAACTCCGTTGGTCGGACAGTGACCGTGTCACCTCCCGCAGCTCACAACTTGTGGCGATGGTCGGCTACATGCCGCCTCTATCCACGTTCTTTGGAAGACTCTTTCACCACGACTCCAGCTCCGACACGGAGTACCCCGCTCGCAGCGACTCGCGAAAGTGCAACATGGCGCACGATCGATTGAACCATAACCCCGCTGCTCACGGGGCCCCATCCGGCGCACTAAGGCGCAGGAGGAGGAATACCAACATGAAGCGTCTTGAACGCGCTCAAGCTCGCCAGACCGAACTCAGCGGCAATGACAGCCAAGAGTCGATAAGCGGCGGTCGAGCTCGACCGGCCCAGCTAACCCGAGCGGGATGAGCCCGAGACCCAAAGAAGTTCGGCGACGCACGCGGACGCGTCGCGACAGTGTACACCACAAGTCGGGCGGAAGAATCCGACCCTCGGTTCTTCCCCATGCAAGCCAAAACGTGGCGCGGCTGCGATGTCGCCGAGGTCTTCGGAGCCGGTGACCGGAGGCCAAAGCCACGTGCTGTAACCTCCGGCGGTGGAGCGTGGCGGCCGTGTAACACATGCAGCCTCGGCTCCTACCACTCGGCGCCACCTCTAGCCAGGGCCCGTCTGCACCGCTCGGTTTACTGGGTCCGACGGGCGGCGCCACACCACGAACCACCTTAGGCCTCGCAGACCCGGTGCGCCAGCGCCTCGGCGACGCTTCGACATTCGCGCCACCCTCGGCGCGGAGAAAGGCGGAGGAGGCCGCCCACCACGATTGTGGGCGGCGGCGCCACCGCCAGCAATTTCAAGCCCCGATGGTCGGACCACGGGCTTTACCGAGGATCCGTCAAAGGATTTCGCCCGATTCCGGCGCCCACCAACATCGCCAAGTACATGGGGCCACGAACCTGTGTGTCGGCTTGAAGACTACCGACTCACATGCCAAGCGGGGGAGCGGCGAATGATCTCTTCATCATCCAAGACCTCCCCATCTACCTTGCGGACTCTACCGAGCTTGGCTCGAGTACTTGCCCGCCAAAACCATCAGAATCGGGCCGACTTGAAGACCCTCTTCGTCGGCAACTTCTAAGGCACTTACAAGCGCCCGCAACACCGACTGAAGGCTGCAAGCAGCTGTGGAAACCCTCGGGATTACATCCGCGGTTTTCCGCCAATGCAACGAGCTCCCGACATCTCCGACGCCCGATGTTGTGGGAGCATTCATCTACTGCACCTTCGCAAGGCCACGGTGCACAAGCCGGGCCGTCTCAAGCCCAGACTACCAAGGAGCTCCTCGACATCGCCATTCAACCACGCCCGGCGAGGAGGCTGTGGGGCTATCTTCGAAGGAGGAAAGGCCCAAAGCAAGAGCCCGACGTCGAATCGGATCCTTCCGACCGCTCCGGCGCTTAAGCGGTATGGAAAACAGATCCGCGAGTTGAAAGTGGTCGCCATCGCCGACCGCCTCGCCAAGCGGCAGTACGACCGACCGCCGCGCGACCACTTCGAAAAATTGATGGATGCCGTGTTCGAACCACGGGTTCCCGTCAAACATAAGTACCGGATCGCGAAGTCACGAGACGTTTTTCTCCGACGCCCCACGACGCCGCGGGCAAAGGAAAGAGCGGCCACGCCCCACGGGCCGTGGAGAAAAAGCGACGACGAGTTCCCGAACCCGACGGCTGCCTCATGATCTTTGGCGGACCGGCGTGCTACGCCGATAAGCGTCGGCTCAAACTCGCCTACCGTGAGGTCCACATCGCCTCACTAGCCGTCCCTCAATACCTCCGGTGGTCAAAGTTCCCGGTCACCTTCGATCGGGCTGATCACCCCGACCACATCCCCAGCCGAGAAGATACCCGCTGGTAGTCGACCCCATCGTGGGGAAGAAGCGCCTCACCAAGGTGCTCATGGATGGCGGCAGCGGCCTCAACATTCTCTACGTGGAGACGCTCGACGCCATGGGGATTCTCGCCGAGTCTCCGTGAGCAAGGCTCCTTTCCACGGCGTCATCCTCGCCAAGAGCCCATCCGCCGGCGATTCGACCGCCCGTCACCTTTGGGGAACCGGGAATTTCGATCGAGACCCTCACTTTTGAGGTTGTGGATTTCCCGGCTCCTATCACGCTATCACGGGAGGCCATGCTACGCCAAGTTCATGGCGCCCCACCACGCCTACCTCGTCAAGATGCGGGCCACGAGGAGTCATCACCATGGCATCGTCTTTCCGGCTTGCCTACAATCGCGATGGCCGAGCAGTTGTGAGCTTGCCTCGGCGATCATCGCGTCTGCCGAGCTCGACAACCTCGGGAGGAAGCCTCGAGTCCGCCCGAGTCCGGCAAGTCGGGCGGGATCCTTCAAGTCCGCCGAGGACACGAAGAAGGTCGCGATCGATCCTCGCGATCCGACCAAGACCGTCTTGGTCGAGCCACGCCCCGCCAAATAGGAAAGCGCCGTCGGCTTCCTCGCGCCAACAAAGACGTCTTCGCATGGAGGTCCTCCGACATGCTAGGAATCAAAGGAAGTCGCCGAGCACTCCTTGAGTATCAGACTGTGCTCAAAGCGGCCGCCCAACGCCGCGCCGCTTCAACGAGGAGAGGCGCAGGATCATAGGGAGGAGATCGCAAGCTTTTGGCCGCGGGGTTTGTAAAGAGGTGCGCCACCCGAGTGGCTAGCCAACCTCAGACTTGTAAAAAGAAAAAATGGGCAATGGAGAATGTGTGTTGACTATACGAGTCTCAACAAAGCGTGTCCCAAAGACCTGTTCCTTGCCTTCAAGATCGACCAAGTCATCGACTCCACCGCGGGTGCGAGTCTCTTTCCTTCTGGATGCCTACTCAGCTACCACGGATAGTCTTCAAGGAGTCCGACCAGCTCGCGACTTCCTTCATCACGCCGTTCGGCTCGTTCTGCTACGTTACAATGCCGTTCGGCCTAAAGAACGCGGGCGCTACATACCAGCGATGTATGCAAACGTGCTTCAACAAACAGATCGGCCGCAACGTTGAGGCGTACGTTGACGACATCGTCGTGAAGACCAAGAATGCGCACGACCTTATTGCCGACCTGGAAGAAACTTTCGCGAATCTTCGACGGTTCCGTATAAAGCTCAACCCCGAGAAATGCGTCTTCGGGGTCCCCAAAGGGAAGCTGCTCGGCTTCATCGTCTCCGAGCGAGGTATCGAGGCCAATCAGGAGAAGATCTCGGCGATCGCAAGGATGGGCCCGGTTCCTAACCTCAAAGGGGTCCAGAGGCTAACAGGGTGCCTTGCCGCCTTGGGCCGTTTCGTGTCTCGCCTTGGCGAGCACTAATGCCTTGCTCTGTTGCTTCAAGAAATCCGACCGCAATTTGGACCCGGAGGCTCGAAGCCCTCACCGCTGAAGGCCTTCCTATCCTCACCTCCGGTCCCGTCGCCAAAGACCAGCGAACGCCGCTCCTCTACATCGCGCGCCATTGCTCAAGTCGTCGGTGCGGCCCTTGTGGTGGAACGGCGGAGGAAGGCCTTGAACTCAAGGTACAACGGCGATCTACTTCATCGGCGAGGTTCTTTCCGAGTCAAGGCACGTACCGCAGTGTGGAAAGCCGCTCACGCGGTGCTCATCGCCAAAGAAAGCTCGCCCATTACTTCGAAGACGCCATCACCGTGGTGACCGCGTCCCGCTCGGCGAGATCATCCACAATCGCGGCGCCTCGGGAAGGATAGCCAAGTGGGCGCTCGAGCTCGTGACCCACGGCATAACATCGCCCTCGGGACGGCGATCAAGTCGCGAGTTCTGCCGACCGTCGCCGAGTGGGACCAAGCCCAGCGCCACCGTGTCGAAGACCCCGTCTTGGACAATGTACTTTGATGGGTCCTACACCAAGAGCGGCGCTGGCGTGGGAGTCGTCATCATTTCCCCACTCGAGATGACTTCATCGCCATCGAGTTGCTCTTGACGCGACTAACAACATCGCCGTCTGAGGCTCGCCAACAGTCTCCGACCGCTGCCGACCTCGGCGCTCACCGATTCTACATCCGCGGGACTCCAAGCTTGTCGTCGACCAGGTCATGAAGGCGGGCCCCGAGGCGCCCGTATGGCTGCAGATCGTCGGGAAGTGCGCAAGCTCGAGGAGCGGTTCAAGGGTTTCGAGCTCCACCACGGCTACTGAGACGCTTCTAGCGGTGAGGCCGATTACCTAGCCAATCTTGCCTCCAAAGCAGAGGGCCACCCCACGGGATCTTCGTCTGCGACCTCCTGCAACCTTCCATCGGTGGACTCGGTGGCCTAGCGGTCTCCGATTCACCTAGCATGGTCACCCCGACCGCGCTGGCGATCGGCGTAGGCTGGCGGGTCGAACCGCGGCGTGCTAGCGGTGAATCCGGCGGAGGAAGCTCTTCATCAACCATTTGTGGACGGGTCGCTCCCCCGACCGAGGCCGGCGCCTCGCTCGGTGGGCAAAATCTTTTCGTCAGTCGTACGACCTTTACAAGAGGAGTCCTCGGGTCCTCAGAGTGCGTTCTGGCCGACCAAGGGAAGCATTTCTTGCTCGATATCCATGGCGGTCTGCGGCCACCATCTCGCACCCCGATCCCTCGTAGGAAAGGCCTTCGACAAGGTTTTATTGGCCGACCGCCGTGTCCGACGCCGGCGGATCGTGCGCACTGCGAAGGTGCCAATTCTTTGCCGGCAGACACATCGCGGCTCAGCCTTACAGACGATCCCTATCACATGGCGTTTGCGGTTTGGGGACTCGACCGGTGGGCCCTTCAAGAAAGCGTGTGGGGCTTTACTCATCTCCTAGTCGCGGTGGATAAATTCACCAAGTGGATAGAGGCCAAGCCGGTCGTGGCGTCCACGTCGGCTGGCGGCCATCTTCTTCCGCGACATCGTTTTCGGTTGAGTCCCAAACTCTATCATCACCGAAACAGAACGCGATTAACAGGAAGGAGTTCCTCGAGTTCTGCGACCACTTCAACATCCGTGTCGATTAGGCGGCCGTGGCCCATCCGCGGACTAACGGCCGGTCGAGCGTCGCGACGGCATGATCCTTCAGGACTCAAGCCACGGATCTTTAGTCGGCTCAAGCACGCCGGCGGGCGGTGGGTGGCCGAAAGCGCCTCCGTCCTCTAGAGCACGCAAACCATGCCCACCCGAGCAGCGGGTTTACAGTTCTTCATGGTGTTCGACGGCTGGCCGTCTTGCCAGCAGACACAGGTATGGCGCCCCAAGACTACAAGCCGATGAGGCTCGGGGCTCGCCGCAACAAGGCGCCATCGACCGGCTCGGCGAGGCGCATGACGCGTGGCCATCTGCGATCGGCCAAGTATCAACAAGCTCTGCGGCGTTACCATACCGCTTGAGTTCGAGGGCGATCCTTCATATGGCGACCTAGTCTGCTAGCGGGTCCAAACCGGCAAAGACAAGCACAAGCTATCGCCGCCCTAGGAAGGCCCTTCACCATCGTAGAGGTTCTCCGACCGCACCTTTCGACTCAAGGGCGCAAGCGGTCGCATCCTTCCGAACGCTTGGAACATAGAAAAGTTAAGGCGATTCTATCCTAAACTCTTTTCTTTTCTCTAGCATGGTCTTTACCTTTACCCTTAGAGCACGTGGTCGCCATGCGACGCTGGGTCGCCTTATAGCGCCCTGTCAGTTATACAGTCGGCGCTTATGCGAGTCGGTGACCGACCGATCACAAGGTCCATCGGTGATAACCCTCTCGACCCAAGCGTTACGGCCTCGCCCGGCGGCTATGGTTGCTAAGTAGCACTTTGCGGAAGAAGGAAGTGCCCGAGGAGTGACCTTTTGGTCGATTGGGAACACTCCTCCCGCAAGAACTCGGCTAACTCACGCGCTCGTGTGGGTCGGTGACCCGACTGGTCACGAGGTCCTCCCCGAGCGGTAATCCTCTCGACCCGAGTGCTATGGCCTACGCCCCGGTGGCTATGGTTCTGGCACTTCGCGGAAGAAGGAAATGCCCAAGTGGGCGATCTTTTGTCCTGGCCAGGAACACTCCTATCCCTCACAAGTGCGTATAACTGCTGAGTAACCAAGATTCCTATCCTCTTAGCCCCTCCCGAAGCAACCCGACCTACGCATAAGTGACCCTTGCGGTCCTTAAGGCTATGGCCGGTCAAACGTTCACCAAAAACACAAAAGGGGCAAGAGGCGTACTGGAACTTGTTAACCTTAAGATTGTTTACAAGCATAATAGTCTTTACAATCAAAAAGGAGGATAAATCTAACTACTTTATTCTTCCTCGAGGGCGACCTGCGGCGAGACGTGGCTGGCAATCTCCCGAGCGTGCGGCTCGACCAAGAGCTCGAACCTGTCGATCTCGTCGTCGGTCCGGTTCCCGGCGACGTCGCTGCTCACCACCGCGAGGTCAATTCCATCGTAGTGCGAGATGGTGTTGACCAGCGCCGAGGAAGCTCCAAGCGCCGCGCCAACAATCATCGCCCTCTCGACGCGCTCGCACTCGGGCTAGCGAGGGCGCCAGAGCGCTCGGGCCCGCCACTGCTCCAAGGACCCGAGACGCAGACGTCCTGGCCGGCCTTGCGAAGGGCCTCCAGTTCTGTGGCCAGCTCGGCCCGACCATCTTCGGCAACCTTCAGCGCCGCCAGAGCCGCGTCCCGCGCCGTGACCGCCTTGTCACGGGCCTGCAGGGCGTCCTTCCGCTCCTCAACGGCGAGGCCCAAGTTCTTCTGCACCTCTGCAGATGGCAACGGCGCCAGATGATCACGACTTACGAATAGCGCCCACAGAATCAAATAAGAAGTTGAGACCCTTACCGCAGAGTTCGCCAGGTTGCCGACTTCTTGCCTGGCCGCCTCGTAGGAGGCCCTCAAGAAAGGTCGAGTCCTTCAGCGGCCTCCGCTCAGAGCGGACTTCTGGTCGGCGTCGCCAGAAACTGGTCTCGCTCGGTCCGCAGATGGGTTACTGCGCTTGCGCTGCCGCCCCTCTGCGGTGGCGGCGGCGTCCACGGCGGCTAGTGGCCTCTGCCGGGAGGACTCGAGCTCGCCACCTTAAATCCTCGAGGACTTAGCCCCACGCGCTCATCGAAGAGAGCCTTAGTAGCCCTCTCGGCTCTTGGCGGACCTTTCCGCCTCCGAGCGCCTCACGTTCGAGCGCCTCTTGAGCTAAGCGCGGCTCAAGGCGCGGCCGGTTACACTCTTCCACAGCGGCGCCCATTGGTTGTCCGGCGCGCCGAGGAGCTCGGCTTTGCCCTCCGGCGAGCCCGCAGATCTTTGCCAAGATGCGGACTATCCGTTAGTCTCACGGCGAGTGCGTCAGAATTTTACAAGTTGGGTTTTTTCATCAACTTACCAAGCTGATCGGCCGGACTCCCTCGGCCATCGCGTCCAGCGCTCGGCTGGAAGATTCTAGAACAAGAGTCGAGACCCTTCGGACTGCTCCATCTCTGTTCGGCGTCAGGCGCCTTGTTGAAAAGCGACCCACTCGCTCTTCCGTTCGCCCACCGGCCCGACTCAAGGGCCCTCCGGCGGCGGGCCCTGATCGTCGCTTTCGGGCGGGGCGCTACCGTCGAGCACCATCGACAGCGATGGTGGGCCCGATCCTCGGGGATCCCCTCGGCGACCTGCGCCTGCGGGACCTCGGTCGGCACCTCCCCACAGGCGGTCGAACACCTCGCACCACGCTGTCTCGGTAAGACGATCGCCGGCCGGCGCGCCGTCTCTTCCTCCGTGAGGATGATCCGTCGGCCCGGTGTCCCCAATGGGCGTCGGGGCTCCTCGCCAACCTCGGCCTCGTGGGCGGCGCGCCTCGGCCGCCCGGCACCACGATCGGCGCCGACCGTCGGCATCTGGAACCTCTGCGGCGTCCTGCCGCTATGCGACTCCTTCGGCGCTGTCCCTTGCGGAACCGCCACAGGACGCGCCACGGTCACACCCGTATAGGCGCTGCACATCACAAACACTTAAAAGCGGTTCGGGCGGCTTTGCTGCAAAAATGTTTGAACAAAGAAAAGAGTACTTATCGAGCCGAGGCGGGTGCGCGGCGGCGCGTCCTCTTGGCGGTCCCCCTCCAAGGCGGATCTGCCGGCCGCTTCCCAGCTGCCTCCAGCAAGACGCGACGATGGAGCGACCATCGCGCGGTCACCCTCGCCGAGGCCCCGGCCGCGGAGCTGTGGTGTGTCGCCCTCCGTGAGTCCATGCGGACCGCCGCCGGTCGTGAGTCGAGAAGGAACCCACGGTATCGTGGCCAGGGGTGCTTCGCTGCTGCCGTAGAGGTTACACCAGCAG
This sequence comes from Otatea glauca, assembly GCA_036346275.1. Taxonomy (NCBI): domain Eukaryota; kingdom Viridiplantae; phylum Streptophyta; class Magnoliopsida; order Poales; family Poaceae; genus Otatea; species Otatea glauca. The sequence continues at coordinate 52,117,773 of CM070721.1, forward strand.
CAGTGGCCTCGACACGTCCTCACGCGCGGCCCTCGCCATGGCGCTCCTCTCCTTCTTCTTCCTCCTCTCCTCCTTCGCTTCTTGCGGGAGAGTCGAAACTCTCGACCTTCGCTCAGCTGCCGCCCTCGCCTCCTTATCTCCCGGGAGCGGCGCCCGGGAGAACATGCCCAAGAGCCCCTAGAAGATAAAAAACACTGGTCAGACCAGGCGTTAAAAGCAAACAAAAGAGAGGCGGGAAGAAGTCCGGTCGACCTACCAGATTTGGAGGGTGGGCCGCCGAGAATGGCTCCGGGTGGCCGCCCGCCGCCTCCGTAGTGCTTCCTCCCGTGACGGCGGTCACCCGGGCTTCGACCTCCGTCGCGGCCAGCTCGGGCTCCGCCATCCTCATCCGGTCGGATGCCCCAAATCTTGGAGCAGAGGCGGGGCTGTCGCGTAGAGGTTGCACGCGCATCCTCATGAAGGCACGCACGACCACGTCCCCGGTGAGCCCTTGCCTCCTTAGGGCCACGACACGCTCTCTGATCGAGCCACCTTATTCTCTCGCTTCTCGGCGCCCGGTTCCCTCCTCCCTGTCACGGGAAGTTTGCGGTGAAGGCGGGCGCTATCTCCGGCGTTACGAGCATAGAACCACTCGGGCGCCATCCCTTGTTGGACGATGGCGGCTTGACCTCGAGATACTCCGTGCTCGGTGGACGAAATTTGGAGGCGAGCCACCAATAGGTGTCGCGGCGTCAGTTGGCTTGTCCTTCGAGCCTTGCTTGGAAGAAATGCCTCCACGGCGCCCAATCGGCTCGATTCGAGAAAGCCTCGCGAGCGTGATGAATATGGCGATGTGGAGGACCCGTTGAGGTTAAGATGGTGCGCCTCCGCCTTGTAGTGGAAGAGCGGCCCGGACGAGCGGGTGCGCGGCAAGGCAAGCGGCGCTTCGAACGAGGCTAGCACCACGACCTCGTCTTCCCCGCGAGGCGGCAGCGGCTCCGTCGGCACCCTCAACAGAGAGATCTTGCGCGGGAAGAAGCCCTTCTTCACCAAGCCGAGCGCCAGTGGCACGGGCGAACACTCGACCACGACATCCTTGCAAAAGAGGCGACGGAAAGGCGAGGAGAAAAGAAGGCTAAGTTTTCTTTTCCTTGGCTCTTTGTTGTTCTTTTTTGTCTTAGGGACGGGAGGCGAGGAAGGCAAGCAAGCGTGACTACTCAAAGCGCCCCAGCAACGTATTTATAGAAGGCGGCGGCGCCGCCGAGCGAGCACCCCTCGGCTAAGCGTCGCGTCCACCTAAATCATCACGCTAGCCTGGTAACTCCCGGTTTCCAATTCCACTCAGCATTTAATCCTGACGAAACGGCAAGGCCATAAAGACGCCGTCCACGAGCAGTGCGTCCTGTAACCTCTTGGTCTCCGCCTTGAGGCGGGGCGGTTGCTGCAGGGCGCGTCGCGAGGCCATCTGCAGCCCGCGGCAAAAGCTGCGTGGCTTGCGCAGGGGCCCGACTAATAGCATTGTGGGTTCAAAGGCCTACCCGCGGATGGGCATAAGGCGCCCGTGAAACTTGAGCGAGGGGCAAGTATGAGGTGAGCCCACGGTGGGCCCTCGGTTAGGTCGGTGACGACCCAATCACCTCTACTCGCGTCAAGACCATACTTCACACTCTCCCGGGAGCTCATCGATGGCGGACGGCCAGTATGGCAGGTGTGGGACGACCCAAGGCCCATCTGGGATTGAGTAAAGAAAGGTTTCTTATGGGTCGCCTCACGGCGGGGCGGGACACCCTACTGCGGGACCGTCGCTCGGAAGGGTCCCCCTTAGGCGGGACCTCCACAGGACCACTCGAACTACATTATAAGCTCCACGAGCACGGCGTTCAAACCAGCGGAGTAAGCGGCGTCGCTCGCCCCTCCAGTCCCACACTGCGGATGGGGTATACGTGATAGAAGGCGGCCCTCCTCTCGCGGCTACCCTCGCCGGGGCGAGGATTCGGGATGGATGCCCCACGTCCGGCTCGACGTAAACGAGCCCACATCCGGCTCGGCGTAAAGCGAGCCCCGTCCGGCTCGACGTAAAGCGAGCCCCGTCCGGCTACGACGTAAAGCGAGCACTCGGACACCGAACCTCGTGCGAGAGGCCTCGCGATCGTCCTCGCGACCAAGGCACCGCCCGGCTCTGACGTTAAGCGAGCACTCGAACACCGAACCTCGCGCAGAGGCCTCGCGGTCGTCCCTGCCGACCAAGGCACCGTCCAGCTACGACGTTAAGCGAGTAACTTCGGACACCGAACCTCGCGCAGAGGCCTCGCGATCGTCCTGCCGACCAAGGCACCGTCCGGCTACGACGTTAAACCAAAGACTCGGACACCGAACCTCGCGCGAGAGGCCTCGCGGTCGTCCTCGCCGACCAAGGCACCGTCACTGCTCTGACGTTAAACCGGCGCTCGGACACCGAACCTCGCGCGAGAGGCCTCACGGTCGTCCACGCCGACCAAGGCACCGTCTGCTCGACGTTAAACTAGCACTCGGACACCCTAACCTCGCGCGAGAGGCCTCGCGGTGCGTCCACGCGACCAAGGCACCGTCCGGCTACGGCGTTAAGCGAGCACTTTCGGACACGAACCTCGTGCGAGGCCTCGCGTGATCGTCCTGGCGACCAAGGCACCGTCCGGCTACGGCGTTAAGCGAGCACTCGGACACCGAACCTCGCGCGAGAGGCCTCGCGATGCGTCCCTGCGCGACCAAGGCACCGTCCAACTCTGACGTTAAACCAAAGACTCGGACACCCGAACCTCGCGCGAGGCATCCGGTCGTCCTGCCGACCAAGGCGCGGTCTAGCTACGATGTTAGGCGAGCAACTTTCGGACACCGAACCTCGCGCGAGGCATCCGGCCGTCCTCGCCCGACCAAGGCGCGGCCTAGCTACTGACGTTAAGCGAGCAACTCGGACAACTCAATCGAAGCAAACTCATCACGAAGACATTCATAAAGAAAAAGGAGATTTTATTATAGGCCAACCGCGAATACTAATAGCGAGGGTACCCGGCGGCCCGGCGACGAGCGAGCGGCCTCAAGCACATCTCCACCGACAGTCAGCGCCGCCCGCCACACCGAGAATCGCTGCGAGACCACACAAGACATCCGCTCCCGGCCGGCGAGAAGCGACTCGGCCGGACAGCGCTCCGACCCCTTGGCGGGCGGGATCTCCGACTCCGATCGAACCAAGGTGACGGACGCCGAGGGCGCGTGTTGGGGCCCTCATCGACCTACCGCCACGTACCCTACGAGCGAGGTCAATCGGAGTGACTATACAAGGCGGTGGCTCCTTCCCAAGAAGGTTTGGTGACTGCCGAAGTCAAAGCTTCGATCCCATCAACGATCGCGTCAAGATCTGACGCACGCGCTCCCTCGGCGGCGCCAACGTCACGCACCGCAACGTCGGCGTTCGTAAGGATCACAGAGGCAAATCGCTATTTCACGGGAATACCTAACCTCCACGACCACCAAGGCTACCGACCCAAAGATGGGCAAGGCGTGTGGCGACGATCCACAGGGCGAAGGACCGGAGCTCTAGCATAGGTCGCCTCGCCCTTCCCCGACTTCGATGTAACCCGCCTTCCTACGTATAAAAGGAGGCGGGACTAACGATTCTACGAGCGAACACATGAGAACACGAGGAGACTAAGTCATTTAGCGCCCTCATCAGAAACATTACGCAAAGCAATATAATACCGCCATCCGAATCGGGTAGGGACTTTCGGCCGAACGGTATACATCTTGGACTCTCGAGTCTAACCATTCGTGGAGTGGAACGCGGCCCTTAGACTTACAAATTTACTACCGGCGCTCGGCAAACGGCGGTTAGCGCGCCGGGTAGGGGGCTTCGGCGTCTTCGTCACCATCTCCGGATTCCGTTTGTCTCTCGATGGCATCCACCCATCTGCGACGGCATGATCTGCGGCGAGGCGGATCCGCTCGGCCTCGACCGCCGCCACCGGCGGGAGGGCTCACGCCGTCCCCACCTCCTCCGGAGGACACAGCGCCACGAGAGCCCGGGCGTCCTCTCCGACGACCGCTAAGCTCGGCAGGCGCCCTGCGAGCCCCGGCCGGAACCGAGGAATGCTCCGCCACGTCGGCGAAAACTCCGTGGGCAGGCGGTGACCATGTCACCCCGTAGGCTCGCAACTTGTGGCGATGGTGGCTACATCCGGCCTCCATCCACGAGCTGGTTGGAAGACTCTTCCGGCCATGACTCGGCTCCGACCACGGAGTACCACGCGCGTGCGGCACTCTCGCGAGTGCAACATGGCGAACGCGGTCGATTTGACCGTGGCCCCGCGGCTCTGGGACCTCCTATCCGGCGTACTAAGGCGCAGGAGGAGGAGTACCGGCCTGAAGGCGTCTTTAACGCAGCTCGGGCCAGTGGCCGAGCTCCAACAACAAGAAAGAGTTGGAGGAACGAAGAGTCGCTCGACCACTCGTGCCAACACAGAGCGGGAGGAGCCCGAGACCTCGCATGTGCTGGCGGCGCTTGTGACGCTGCGTCGAGCACACCCCCAATGCAGCGAAAGAGTCAAGACGGTCCTCGGTTCTTCCCCATGCAAGCCAAAACGTGGCGCGGCGCATTATCTTGCCGAGGCCTCCGGAGCCGACCGACCCGGAGGCCAAGGCCATATCAAAACCTCCGGGTGGTAGAGCACGCGGTCGCAAAGACATGCGCCGCCCGCTCCTATCGCTCGGAGCCACCTCTCGTCACCGGGCCCGTCTGCGCCGCCGCGGCTGGTTGGGTCCGACAAAGCGGCGCCGCACCGCCATGAGCCACACCTCGCTCACAGACCCTAAAGGCGCCTCGGTGGTGCCTACGACATTAGCGCTACCCTTGAGGCGCGAAGAAAGATGGCGGAGGAGGGCGCCGGCTCCACAGTGCGGCGGCGGACACCACCATCGCGGCCGAGCCCCGGCGGTCTGGATCATGGGCGTTCGCTGAGAGATCCGCCGGCGGACTTCCCGCGGTCTGGCGCTACCAACATCGCCAAATACACCGGGCCACAAACCAGGTGTGCGGCTCAAGATTACCGGCTCGCATGCCGGCGGGAGGAACAGCGGATGACCTCTTCATCATCCGGTACCTTCCCATCTACCTCGCGGACTCTACCGAGCTTGGCTCGAGTACTTGCCCACCAAAACCATCGAGAATGGACCGACTTGAAGACCTCTTCGTCGGCAACTTCGAGGCACTTACAAGCGCCACGAAACTCTGAGGACTGAAGAGCGCAAGCAGCGAGCCCGGAAACCCCGGGACTACATCCGGCGGTTTTCCGCCATTCAACGAGCTCCCGACATCTCCGACGCCGATGTCGTGGGAGCATTCATCTGGCACCTCCGCAAGGCCTTGGTACACAAACTAGGTTGCCTCAAGCCCGGAACTACCAAGGAGCTCCTCGATATCGCCACCAACCACGCCTCGGCGAGGAGGTGGGGGCCATCTTTGAGGAGGAAAGGCTCGCTAGAATCCGGTGTCCACATCGGGTCCCCTTCGACCGCTCGGACAAGCGAGGCGGCACGGGAAGCGGATCCGCGAGACCCAGTGGTCGCCCGCGTCGGCCCCGCCACCTTAGCGGCGGTGCGACCGGCCGTCGCGCCGAACCCGCCGAGAAGTTGATGGGCGGCCCGTGCCCAAACCACGGGTTCTCCGTCAGCACAATCGCGAGGTCTGCGAGGTCACGAGGCGTTACCTCTCGGCGTCCCCACAACGCCGCGTGGCAAGGGAAGAAGCTGCTGCGGCCCCGCGGCCGAGAGAAAAGGCGCACGACGAGTTCCTCGAACCCGGCGGTGCCTCATGATCTTTGGAGGACCGACCGCTATGGCGACAAGCGTCGGCTCAAGCTCGCTTATCGCGAGGTCCACACCGTCGCGCCATCGTCCCCAATACCTCCGGTGGTCGAGCTCCGATCACCTTTGATCGGACCGATCACCCGACCACGTTCCACGGTAGGGAGATACCCCGTGGTGCGCCCGTCGTGGAGAAGAAGCGCCTCTCAAAGGTCGCGATGGGCGGAGGCGGCGCCTCAACATCCTCTACGTCGAGGCGCTCGGCGCTATGGGGGTCCGCGCTCAACCCTCCGACCCGGCAAGGCGCCTTTCCATGGCGTCATTCCCGGCAATGAGCCCATCCACTCGGGCGGATCGATCGTCTGTTACCTTTGGGGCCGGAAACTTCCGCGAGACCCTCACTTTGAGGTCGTGGATTTCCCGGTTCTTACCATGCCATCTGGGAAGGCCGTGTTACGCTAAGTTCATGGCGGTCCCGATTATGCCTACCTCAGGTGAAGATGCGGACCCGAGTCATCAGTGGCATCGACCTTCGGCTTGCCTACAAGCTGCGGCGTAGCGATTGTGAGCTCGCCTCGGCGATCGATCGCATCTGCGAGCTCGACAAACTCGGAGGAAGCCTCGAGTCCATCCACGAATCCAAAGAAGTCGGCGGGCTCCTTCAAATCCGCCGAGGACACGAAGGAGGTCGCGGTCGATCCCTGTGATCCGACCAAGACCGTGCGGATCGGAGCCACGCTCCCCGCCAAATAGGAAAGCGCGCTCGTCGAGTCCCTCCGCACCAACAAAGACGTCTTCGCCTGGAGGTCCTCCGACATGCCGGGCATTCCAAAGGAAGTCGCCGAGCACTCCTTAAGCATCCGACCAGGCTCAAAACCGGTCGCCCAGCGCCTGCGCCGCTTTGACGAGGAAAGGCGCAGGATCATAGGGGAGGAGATCGCCAAACTTCTGGCTGCAGGGTTTGTAAAAGAGGTGCGCCACCGCGAGTGGCTAGCCAACCCTGTACTTGTAAAAAAGAAAAATGGGCAATGGAGGATGTGCGTTGACTATACGAGTCTCAACAAAGCGTGTCCCAAGGACCGTTCCTTTGCCCCGCGATCGACCAAGTCATCGACTCCACCGCAGGTCGCGAGTCCCTCTCTTTTCGGATGCCTACTCGGGCTACCACGGTTACGCTAAAGGAGTCCGACCAGCTCGCGACTTCCTTCATTACTCCGTTCGGCTCGATTACGCTTTCGTTACAATGCCGTTCGGCCTAAAGAACGCGGCGCTACATACCGCGATGTATGCAAGCGTGCTTCAATGACGGATCGGCCGTAGCGTTGAGGCGTCGTCGGCGATATTGTCGTAAAGACCAAGAAGGCCGGCGACCTTATCCCGACTGGAAGAGACCTTCGCGAACCTTCGACGGTTCGCATAAAGCTCAATCCAGAAATGCGTCTTCGGGGTCCCCAAAGGGAAGCTCCTTGGCTTCATTGTCTCCGAGCGAGGCATCGAGGCCAACCAGGAGAAGATATCGGCGATCGCAAGGATGGGCCCAATCAGCAACCTCAAAGGGGTCCAGAGGCTGACCGGATGCCTGGCAGCTTTGAGCCGTTTCGTGTCTCGCCGGCGGCGCGGAATGCCACTCTACAGCAAGCTACTCAAGAGATCCGACCGCTTCAGCTGGACCCCGGAGGCTCAGGAGGCCCTCACCCGCCTGAAGGCCTTCCTGTCCTCGCCTCCAGTCCTGGTCACCCCGGCACCAGGTGAACCGCTGTTTCTCTACATCGCCGCCACTACCCAAGTCGTCAGCGCGGCCCTCGTGGTGGAGCGAGCGGAAGAAGGCCGCGAACTCAAGGTACAACGGCCAGTTTACTTCATTAGCGAGGTTCTTTCGAGTCAAGGCTCGGTACCACAGTGCGAAGCTACTCTCACGCGGTGCTCATTGCGTAAGAGAAAGCTCGCCCACTACTTCGACAAGACACCATCCGTGGTGACCACGTCCCTTCGGCGAGATCGTCCGCAACCGCGGCGCCTCGGAAGGATAGCCAAGTGGGCGCTCGAGCTCGTGACCCACAAGATCACATACGTCCCTCGGACGGCGATCAAGTCGCAGGCCCTAGCCGACTTCGTCGCCGAGTGGACCGAAGCCCAGGCACCACCAGTGATCGAAGACCCCGAGCACTGGACAATGTACTTCGATGGGTCTTACAACAAGAATGGCGCGGGCGCGGGAGTCGTCATCATCTCCCGCCGAACGAGCTTGATGACGCCATCGGCCGCTGACGCCACCAACAACGTCGCCGAGTACGAGGCCCTCGTCAATGGTCTCCGGATCGCTGCCGACCTCGGTGCTCGCCGACTCGTCCACGGGACTCAAGCTTGTCGTCGACCGGTCATGAAGGCGCGAGCCGAGACGCCCGTATGGCCGCGTACTGTCGAGAAGTGCGCGGGCTCGAAGAGCGGTTCAAGGGCTTCGAGCTTCACCATAGCTACCGACGCTACAATAGAGACGCCGACTACCTAGCCAATCTGGCCTCCAGCAGAGAGCCGGTCCCGCCCGGGATCTTCGTCTGCGACCTCCTGCGGCCTTCCATCCAGTTGGGCCCGGTGGAGCGGTCCCCGACCTACCTAGACGGTCGCCCGGCCGCCGCTGTGATCGGCGTAGACTTGGCGGTCGAGCCGCAGCGTGCTAGCGATCGAGTCCGATCGAGAAAGCCCTTCATAGATCGTTTTGACTGACGGGTCACTTCCCCCCGACCCGACCGAGGCCCGGCGCCTCGCCCGGTGGGCAAAGTCTTTCGTCCTGGTCACCTGCACCTTTACAAAAGGAGCCCCTGGGTCCTCCAAAAGTGCATCCGCCGACCAAGGAAACAAGCCGCGGGCGACATACACAGTGAATTTGCGGTCACCACGCTGCGCCCGATCTCTTGTGGGAAAGGCCTTTCGGCAAGGTTTCTATTGGCCGACCGCCATGTCCGACGCCGAGCACATCAGACGACCGCGAAGGATGCCAATTCTTTACCGCGCACACATCTCGCCACCAGCCTACTGACGATCCCCATCACGTGGCCTTTTGCGGTTTGGGGACTCGATCCGTCGGGCCTTTCAAGAAAGCGACGGGGCTTTACTCATTTGCTCGTCGCGGTGGACAAGTTCACCAAATGGATAGAGGCCAAGCGGCCGTGAGCGCCACGTCGCACAAGCGCCATCTTCTTCCGCGACATAGTCTTTCGGTTCGAGTCCCAAACTCCATCATCACCGACAACTAACGCAGTTCACGGGAAGGAGTTCCTCGAGTCTCGCGATGACTTCAACATCCGCGTCGATTAGGCGGCCGTGGCCCATCCGCGGACCAACGGCCAGTCGGCGCGCAAGCGGCATGATCCTTCAAGGGCTCAAGCGCGGATCTTGATCGGCTCAAGCACTTCGCGGGCGCTGGTGACCGAGCTACCCTCCGTCCTCGAGTCTGCGGACCACGCCGACCGGACGATCGGGTTCACACCGCTTCATGGTATACTGGTCTTGGCCGTCTTGCCGATAAACACGAGTATGGCGCCCCAAGATTACAAGCCTTCGAGGAGGCTCGGGGCTCGCCGCACAACAAGACGCCGATTGACCCATTTCGACGAGGCGCATGATATGGCCGCCCTGCGATCGGCGGTATCAACAAGCTCGCGACGTTATCACACGGCCGTCGAGGGAGGCGATGGTTCGATCTTTGGCGACACGGTCTGCTATTGGTCCAAACCAAAGAAGGATAAGCACAAGTCGCCCCCTCGAAGGCCCTTCACCGTCGTGGAGATCCTCCGACGGCACCTTCGACTCAAGGACGCTGACGGCCGCATCCTTCCGAATGCTTGGAATATAGAAAAGTTAAGGCGATTCTATCCCTAAGCTCTTTTCCTCTTCCTGGCATGATCTTTACTTTTTACCCTTCCGAGCACCTGGTCGCCATGCGACGACTCGGGGGCTGCCCTTCGGCGCCCCCGTTCAGGCTGCTCCCGGTCGGCGCTTGCGCGGGTTGATGACCCAACCGACCACAAGGTCCTTCCCGAGCGGTAACCCCTTCGACCCAAGTGCTACAGCCTATGCCCCAGCGGCTATGGTTGCTAAGTAACACTTCGCGGAAGAAGGAAGTGCCCGAGCGGAGTGACCTTTAGGTCGGCAGGGAACACTCCTCCCCCGCACGAACTCAGCTATCCCACGCGCTTATGAGGGCACGTGACCCGGTGGTCATGAGGTTCATCCCGGCGGTAACCCTCTCAACCCAAGTGTTACTACCTCGCCCCGGCTATGGTTGCTAAGTAGCACTTCGCGGAAGAAGGAAGTGCCCAAGTGGAAAGATCCTTGGCGGTCTAGGACACTCCTATCCTCACAAGTCGCGCAGAATCGCTGCGTAGCCAAGTCTCCGATCGACCTCGCCCTCCCAAAACGACCCAACCCACGCATAAGTGACCCTGCGGTCCTTAAGGCTATGGTCGGTCAAACACTCACCCTAAATACGAAGAGAGGAGAGGCGTTTTAGAACTTGATAAATTCAAGATTGTTTACATAGCAGTCTTTACAATCTAAAAAGGATAAAACTAACTATTTTTATTCTTCCGGTGGGCGACCGATGGCGAGGCGGAGAGTTGGTGTCTCTCGCTTCTGGAGGGCAACTGCGCGACGGATGTGGTGGCGATCTCACAGGCGCGGCTCGACCAGAGCTCAAACTGTCGATCTCCTCGTCGGTCCGGTTCCGGCCACGCCACGCCACCACCGCGAGGTCGATGCCGTCGTAGTGCGAGCTGTGTTGACCGGCCACGACGGCTCCAAGCGCAAGACCGACGACCACCGCCTCCTCTACAAAGTCCGCACTCGCCAAGACGGGCAAGGGCACTCGGGCTGCCGGCTCAAGGATGCGATCGCGAGACTTCCGACGGCCTTGCGAAGGGCCTCGGTTCGGCGCCCATCTCGGCCCGACCGTCCTCCGCAACCTTCAACGCCGCTGGCCTCGCCCCGCCACGATCGCCACGTCGCGAGCATCTGCCGCCGTTCTCTGCGTCTCCACGGCGACGCCGATTCTTCTGCGCCTCTGCAGATTGCGGCGCGGATAAGTTCGCCCGCGGGTCGCACCCCTGCACTTAATTAAAGAATTGAGACACTTACCGCCGCAGTTGGTCGATTGCGGCTTCCTCCTTGAGCGCCTCATATGAAGTCCTCACCGGCCAGTCCTTCGGCGATCGCGCCGCCGGAGCGAACTCGGTCGGCATCCTCCGAGCTTGGTTTCGCTCGGTCGCAGCGGGTTGCTGCGCTGCGCTTGTCCCCTCCGCGACAATGGCGGCGTCCCTGGCCTCGTTGGCCTCGCCAGGAGGACTCGAGCCCGCCACCTTCACCTCGTGGATTTGGCCCTAGGCGCCATCGAAGAGGGTCTTCGTGGCCTCTTCAAGCCCCCGGCAGATCTCCACCGCCTCCAACCGCCCGATGTCCGGGGCCTCTTGGACTAAGCGCACCTCAGGCGCACTGACCGCACTCCTCTACGCCCGCTCACGATCGTCGAGCTGCAGAGCTCAACTTTGGCGCACGGCGAGCGCAAATCCGCAAAACGTGGACACTCCGTTGGTCCCACGGCAAAACTATCAAAAATATGCAACAAGTTAGAGTTTTTCGGTTAACTTACAGGCCGACCGTAGGACTCTCCCGACCATCGCTCTCGGCGCCTGTTTGAAGACTCCAGCGAGAGTCGACCTGCGTGGACTGCCCTATCTCGGCCGGCGTCAGGCGCCTGCCGAAGGCGGCCCACTCACTCTCCTCCGGCCGCCCATGGCGCCCGACCCGGGGACTACGCCCGGCAGCGCGCCCTCGTTCGCCTGCTCGGGCGGAACGTCCCCCGTCCAGAGCACCATGGGCAAGGGCGATGAGGTCAACCCCTCAGAAACCCCCTCGGCGACCTGCGCCTGTGGGGCATCGGTCGGCACCTCCCCCTGGGGCAAGGGGTCGGGCACCTCTGTCACCAGCGTCGCCTCGACCGGCGCGATCGCCGGCAGCGCCGTTGTCTCCTCCTCCGAGAGGACGATCACGTCGTCCGGTGGGGCCCCGCCTGAGGCGGCGGGAGCTCTTCTTCGGCCTCGACCTCCGGGTGAGGCCTCGTTTCGGAGGCGCGCCCGCCTCGGCCGCCAAGACACGACCGCCGACCCAATCGGTGTCGCCGGAATCACCGGCGCTGCTACTTGCGGAGTCGCTGCGGCACGCCCCACAGTCACACCCGTGTAGGCGCTGCACGTTACAAAGATTCAGGAGTCGCTCGGGCGGCTTTGCTGCAAAAATGCTCCAATAAGAAGAGGAACACTTACAAAGCCGGCGGTACGCGGCAGCGCGCCTCTTCACGGGCCCCACCAAGGGGCAAGTCGGTGGTCGGTCGAAGCCGCCTCGGTCGGTAGCGACGACGATCCGCGAGCGCAAGATCACCTTCCGCCTGGGGATCTGCGGCCACGGGGCCTGTGGTGTCGCCCTCAGCCGGGTCCACGCTTGGGTCGCCGCCAGTCGGCGGGTCAGAGAAGAACCCACCATATGGATGGTCGGGGGTGCTCCCGCCGCTGTCGGTAGAAGTTGTCCCCACAGCGGTGGACTCCGACACGTCCTCGCCACGCGCGCGCTTCGCCGCGTGCTCCTTCTTCTTCTTTTTCCTCCTCTCCTCCTTCCGCTTCTTGCGGGGAGTCACCTCAGATCTTTGCTCGGCCGCCGCGCCTCCTTATCCCCCGGGAGTGGTGCCCGGGAGGACATGCCGTGAGCCCCTAAGAGGATGCAGAAACGCCGATCGGACCAAGTGCCAAGGACAAAGAAAAGAGAGGCAGAAAGAAACACGACCGACTTACCAAATTTGGTGGGTGAGCCGCCGAGAATGGCTCCAGGTGGCCACCCGTAGCCACCGTGGCACTTCCTCCCGTGGATACCGCCACGGGCCTCCACCTCGACGCAGCCAACTCGGGCTCTGCCATCCTCGCTGGTCTGACGGCCCTCATACCGGAACAAGGAGTGCGGCCTGTGCGCGAGGGGTTGCACGCGCATCCCCATAAAGGCGCACACAACAACGTCCCCGGTGAGCCCTCGCCTCCTTTGGGCCCTGATCTGATCCACGATCAGGGCCAGCTTATTCTTCTCCCTTTTTTCGGCGCCCCAGTTCCACCGCTCCTCCGCCACGGGAAGCTCGCCCAGAAACGAGGGGCGTTGCACGACGCTCAACGTCTGACCATTCGTAACGCCACCCTTGTTGGACGAGGCGTTTCACCTCCAGTGCCGTGCTCGGCCAGCCGGCGGAGGCGAGCCACCCAGAGGCGCCGCGGCCCGACGGCTGTCTTTCCAGAGCTCGGCACGAAGAAGTGCTCACAACGCCCAATGTGGCTCAATCCCGGGAAGGCCTCGCGACGGCGTGATGAAGATGGCGATGTGGAGGACCCGTTGGGGTTGAGATGGTGCACCTCCACCTTGTAGTGAAAGCGCCCCGGACGAACGGGTGCGCGGCAGCCAAAGTCGCTCGAAGAACGGCGGGCACCACGACCTCGTCTGCAGCGGCGCAGGGGTGACGGCCCCGGCCGGCACCTCCACGGAGAGGTCTCGCGGGAGGAAGCCCTTCTTCACTGAGCCGAGCGGCGGGCATCTGCCGCGGAGCACTCCGCCACGACATCTTCACGAAGAGCGATGGGAAGGTGAGAAAGAGGGGTCAAGTTTCTTTTCCTTGGCTCTGGTACTTTTTCTTGTTTTAGAGGCAGGAGACGAAGAGGCAAGAAGGCGTGGCTATCCAAGCGCCCCACCAACGTATATATAGAGGACGGCAGCGCCGACCGAGCGGCGCCTCAAACGAAGCATCGCGCCCGCCTCGCTCATCGCGCGCCACCGTAACTCCGGCTTCCAATTCCACTTTGCATTTAATCCTGTCATGTCAGCGACAAGAGTCATAAAGACGCCGCCGAGCAAAGCATGTCCAGAACCTCTTGGTCTCCGCTTTGCCGAGACAGTTGCTCGGGCGCGAGAGGCCCATTGGCCGCGGCCCCGAAACGGCAAAAGCTTCCGGCCTTGCGTCGGGGCCCAAACCAAAGTCAGGTTCAAAAGGCCTACCCCACGGATGGGCATAAGGCCGCCCAAAGAAAACCCGAGCAAGGGGGTATGAGGTGAGCCCCACGGAGGGCCTCGGTTAGGTCGGCCGACGGCCTAATCACCTCTACTCGCGCCCGAGACCATACTTCACACTCTCCCGGAGCTCATCAATGGGCGGCGGCCGGTGTGCCCTGGTCGCGGACGACCGTGGTCCATAAGGGATTGAGTAAAGAAAGGTTTCTCATGGGTCGCCCCACGGCAGGGCGGGACACCCTACTCGGGACCGTCCGCTCGGAAGGGTCCCCTGGGCGGACCTCCCAGACCCACTCGGACTACCCGTTATTAGCTCCACGAGCACGACGCTCGAACCAACGCGGTAAGCGTCGTCGCTCACCCTCCGTGTCCCACACTGCGGACGGGGTATACACGTGGGATAGACGGCGGCCACTCCTCCCGCAGGCTACCCTCGCAAGACGAGGACTCGGACGCCCCACGCCCGGCTACGACGGTAACGAGCACTCACGCCCGGCCTACGACGGTAGAACGAGCACTCACGCCCGGCACGACGCAGAACGAGCACTCACGTCCGCCTACGACGCACTCGGACACCGAACCTCTCGAGGCATCCGGCCGTCCCTGCCACCAAGGCACCGTCTAGCTACGACGTTAAACGAGCACTCGGACACCGAACCTCACAGAGGCATCCGGCCGCCCTCGCCGACCAAGGCATCGTTTAGCTACGACGTTAAACGAGCACTCGGACACCGAACCTCACAGAGGCATCCGGCCGTCCCCGCCACCAAGGCACCGTCTAGCTACGACGTTAAACGAGCACTCGGACACCGAACCTCTCAGAGGCATCCGGCCGTCCCGCCGACCAAGGCACTCGGACACCGTAACCTCACAGAGGCATCCGGTCGTCCCGCCGACCAAGGCACTAGGACACCGTAACCTCACGAGGCATCCGGCCGCCCCGCCGACCAAGGCGACCAAGGCACTTTCGGACACCGTAACCTCACAGAGGCATCCGGCCGCCCCGCCGACCAAGGCACTCGGACACCGTAACCTCACAGAGGCATCCGGCCGTCCCGCCACCAAGGCACTCGAACCTCACATAGGCATTGGGTCGCCCTCGCCACCAAGGCGCCGTCTAGCTACGACGTTAAACGAGCACTCTCGCGGTTGTTCCTGCCGATCAAGGCCCGGTCTATCCACGACGATTAAAATCAAAGCAAACTCATCGCGAAGACATTTCATAAAAGAAGATTTCATTATAGGCCAACAGGCTCAGACTTTACATGACTTTACACACAGTACCCGACAGACACAAGAGTGGCCACGCTACACCGCGGCAGGACTTTACCCACGCCTAAAACCTATCAAACATCCGTGCGGCGTCGGTGGCACCGACGGCATGCTGGTAGGCCCTTGCCTGGTCGACGGGACAGCCGCCGCGGCCGCGAAGTGACACGCCGATGCCTCTGCTGCCGTTCAGCGACATCGACGCGGCCGCACCAACCACAGTCGGCACCCTCGCGCCATCGTCTTCAGAAGGGCCCCCCTTACCACCTCGAGCCTCGGAACGGCCTCGGCGTGGCGTCAACGAGCGGCATCACGGCCGCAGCTTCCTCCTCCCTAAGCACGACCATCGCCTGGTCGGACTCAGCCCAAAGCTCGGCCAAAGGATCTTCTTCTTCTCCCACGATATCATCGCCAAAGCTAAAGACTAGAGGGTGACTCGAAGCCATTTAAAAGAGCAGAAGAAAGAACTCTCATCTAAAGGGTTATCCTTCAAACAAGCTACAACGCCCATATACATACCCGGACGAAGGGAGGTTGAGCGTCTCCAGAGTAAATGCGGGCGCCGGAAAACGAAGCGTCCTTCACCGGAACCCGAAGCAGTCAAGAAGACGAGCGGGCGGGGCACGCCAAACTATACTCGGCATGCGCAACGAGGCGATTAAAAGCCTCCGGCGGTTCAAACGCCCCCGGCCAAGCTCGTGGCGCCGTCGGATCCGTCGGGTACACCGATGTAAATCGCTAACTCGACGGCCGACCGACCGACGAGCCCGAAACGGCGCCTTCACGTAACCCGGCGATCCGTAAGACGAGCGGCGAGGCGCGCGCCAAGCCGTCGCGGCGCACAACGAGGTGATTAAAGCCCGGCGGCTCGAATGCCCTGTGCCAAATTCGAGGCGCCGTCGGATGCGTCGGTACACCGCGTAAATCGTTTGACCTAATCGGTCGGACCAACCACTCGCCGGGCCACCACTCATCCAAGCTCAACCCCAACCGAATCTGCCAAATCGCCGGGGTTCGGGGCTATCGACGAATACTTATAACAGGTACCCAACGCCCGGTGACGAGCTGCGGCCTCAAGTGACGAGCCGGCGGCCTCAAGCACGCTCAAGCCCAACAGCCGCTCCCACTCGCCATCGACCAAGCACTGCAAGGCCACACAAGACACCCTTCCCGACCGACGAGGAAGTGTCTCCGACAGCGTGGCTCCCGCCCCTTGGCGGGGCGGATCCCCGACCGATCAAACCAAGGTAACATCCGCCAAGGGCCGCGTGTCGAAGCCCCCACCAGCCTACAGCCACGTACCCCACGAACGGGGTCAATCAAAATGACTATACAAGGGCGGTGGCCCTTCCCAAGAGGTTTAATGATCGCCAAGTCATGCTCCCGACCCCATCACCGGTCACATGCGACGAAGACACGCCTCTCCCGAGGCAACACCCACGTTATGCGCAGCAACGTCAACACTCGTAAGGTTCGCAGAGGGCATGTACGCCGTTTCCCGGGGAAATACCTAACCGCCCTGGCCAACTAGACTACCGACCCAGCATGGGCAAGACGGGCGGTGATCAGTCAGCAGAACGAAGGACCGAAGCTCCTAGTGTAGGTCACCTCGTCCTCTCCCAACTCTCGATGTAACCTGCCCTTCCTTAGTATAAAGGAGGCGGGAACCCCGTGGAGGATCGAACCCATCTCGCTAAGCCATTAGCACTCTCGCTTGTAAACTTTGTGCGATCATCTCATCAAGGGAATACAACGTCACCACACGAATCGGAGTAGGGACCTTCGCCCGAACCAAGATACATCTTGACTTCGAGTCTAACCATTCGTGAGAGTGAACGCGCGCTTCTTAGACTTACAAATTTACTTGCCGGTGCTCGAAACGCCGACATAACACTTCCCTCTTTAATTAATGAAATATCTCTTTCTCTAAAAAAAACTTGGCAACCAGGTCATTAAATGAAAAAAAAATCAAACTTAGCACCAATGTCATCAAAAGTCAAACCACCATGGCAAAGGCAACAATAAAAAGAACTAAAAAAAAAATCGCCTTCGAAGATCATCGCCGAAACCCCGCCGGCCGCTCTCTTCCCGAGACCCGTTTACCCGCTAAATAGTTCGTTGCCTTCCGCACCAGTACTGTCTTGTCTTCTCCTTCCCTCCCGATCTCCCATCCCCTCCGCCCTTCCACTAGCGATCTCGTCTCCCTCCCCACCTCTCCGGCGAGCGAGTTACCGCGTGGCCACACCTCCCTCTCCCATCTCCGCGCCGAGGCCGCCGCCCTCGCCGCCGCTTCCGACGTCGCAATGGTAGGTCCCCCTCTCCACCGGCCACCCACCCATCCAACTCGTTCGCCCGGTCCCGCTTCCGCGGAAATGCTAGATCCGGCTGCGAGGCCGGCCCGTTCGGCCGAGCCGGATCCCACGACGGCTCGCCGCGCCGAGATCCGCGGCCGCGCTGATCGGTTTCTTCGTGGATCTGGGGTTCTGACGTGTGATGTGCTTGTATGAATACTGATTCGTTCGTTTTGTTTTGTGTTTTTGACGGGTTGTCGTTGGTGGCGGGGATGATGCTGCAGCCGCTCCGGTTAGAGATCAAGGTAATCTCGGGATTGCTCGGTTAGATCCGGTTAATTTGAAGTGTTTGTGATGCAATAACTGGGGTTGTTTCGCTGATGGTGCTTGGTGTTTGGTTGGATCAGAGGAAGCTCGCGCAGAGGTCGGAGAGGGTCAAGTCCGTGGATCTGCACCCCACCGAGCCATGGTGAGTCTTCTGGTGTTTGTTGTGCTAGCCAAATGCTCGCACTGCGCGAAGCATTGTGCTTGTGCATTTGAGCGTGTGGATCGTTGTAATTTGTGACAAATGCGTTATCGTTTAACACAGGATCATGTCAAGTCTTTATTCGGGGAGCGTCTGCATCTGGAACTACCAGACGCAGGTTGGTGGCTCTTAATTCTTGCCGGTGATATTTACTTGTTTGTGTTATTGGACTTGTTATATGAAATTTATTACCACCAATTAGTTATTTGCAATACGATTTACATGTTGGTGAATAAAAATGGGACTGGGGTGTGAGCCATGTGTTTCTAGAAAAAAAAAGGATGAGTTGGTTTCCATGAATGAACATGTGCTATTGCCAACTTTTGTACTGAAAGATAAGATTTGTGCAATGCATAGCTAAGAAGCAATATGTTTTGAGCTATTTAGCAGCATTGATATATTTGTAAATACTTCTTATCAACCTTTCATATATATATATATATATATTGATTGTGGAAGATTTTACTCGCATATGCCGAAATTTGGAAATAATGTTGACCTTGAGGCTTGAGATGATCGTTACATGCATGCAAGGTCATTTGTAAAAAGATCTCATCATGGATGGACAAATGTATACACTTTAGATGATGTTATCATAGGAATATAGGATGCAACTTGTGACCTCCAATGGGGTTTATGGAAGTCTCAGCCTCTGAGGAAGTTCATGAGTGACTAGCCAAATCTGGCAAAGTCCACCAAGTACTGGCCAACACCTGGTGGCCCCTGACAGCTATCAGCTGACCTCCACTGGTGGCTGACAGAGATGTGGTGAATTTTCAGAGGCAAAGACTGTGAAGTAAAATAGTAGCCGCAGGTCACTGCATGTGATGGGTGAGGCCATCCACCAATGCAGGGATGAGCTTATCTAGGCAACCAAACAGCCCTGCACATAGTTTCTATTTTCATTACGCAATAAACCAATGGAAAAGGGAGATCCAAAACTGAACTGGACAATCTACTTTTTGTGCAACCGTCAATTTGGATGTATATGGCTTTGTACAAACATTGTTAAATTTGAACTAATTAAGCTGTGTCAATTTATTGCCAGACAATGGTCAAATCATTTGAGGTCACCGAATTACCAGGCATGTTCTCTCACCTTAGTGTTTACATTTTCTCCTGTATGTCATTATGCTAATGTAACCATGTGAGTTGCAGTTCGTTCTGCTAAATTTATTGCGCGGAAGCAATGGGTTGTGGCTGGTGCGGATGACATGTTCATCCGTGTGTACAACTACAATACAATGGATAAGGTCAAGGTTTTCGAAGCTCACACTGATTATATCAGGTGTGTGGCTGTTCACCCAATCCTACCCTATGTGTTGTCATCGTCTGATGACATGTTGATAAAGCTTTGGGACTGGGATAAGGGCTGGATGTGTACTCAAATCTTTGAAGGGCATTCTCACTATGTCATGCAAGTCACATTTAACCCAAAGGACACCAATACTTTTGCCAGTGCTTCCCTTGATCGTACAGTAAAGGTATGCATTTTTTTTTGGGTACATAAATTGTGGATTTTTTTTTCACATGGTCCCTGTTTCCAGAAACTGAACAGTAGTCCTCTGTACTTGAATTTTTCAGATCTGGAGTCTTGGTTCTCCTGATCCGAACTTCACATTGGATGGTCATTCAAAAGGTGTGAACTGTGTTGATTACTTCACAGGTGGTGATCGGCCATATTTAATTACAGGCTCCGATGATCAAACTGCCAAGGTGTGGTATCTTCATTAAGGGATACACTCCTGAACTTTTAGAACATTGTTACAATGCATTATTTTGAATCAGGTTTGGGATTACCAAACAAAGAGCTGTGTTCAAACACTTGAAGGACACGCACATAATGTCTCTGCCGTATGTTTCCATCCCGAGCTTCCAATAATAATTACAGGTTCGGAGGACGGGACTGTTCGTCTGTGGCACTCCACTACCTACAGGTATTTTTGCTGTTGGTTGTATCCAAGCTTGTGGACTTGTAATACTGTGTATAATTGCTTGTTCATACAATATGTGATCCTGGCTCCTGAATGCATAATCCTATCGAGATGTTGAGGTCAATGCTAATAAACAAAATCTCTCCTCATCCCACCCAGCACAGTCCACTTATTGCAAAAAATACTCACCTACATGTGTTACTTAAACTCAAAATTTGAAGAAAAAGTCACCGTCCCTGTCCAACCTTGTATGCAGTTACGAATCTCAGCCAAATTACAAACATATCTTTTTGCTAGTCTCATTTAGCTCAGGTGTGAATGCTGCAATGGAACATTAGAAAAATAGACCAGGACTAGTATTGAAGAATATGATACTAGTTTATCTGTAGTTGCAAGTCTACTTGCCATTTTTTTACTTTTCTTATCTATTTTTAAGTATGTTATTGTCGTTGTTTCAGTGCATGGTTATCTTCATTTTATTGTGATGGCGTGCGATCTTTGAGCTCCAGTTACGATTTTGCCATGTTATCTGAGATCAGATGCAATTTTAGAAAAACTATTAGTTCCTGTTTATAACTTAGACAAGGTTGGATTGTATCAATCACAATTTGGCCAATTTGTTTGCAACTCATACATAGCAGAAATGATGTCCTTTTTTTTATATAGACAGCTGTATTCTTCCTAAATCAAAGAGCTAACCATTTAACTAAGTAGATGATCTTTTCTATAAAATTTACCGGGCCTACAATTTTCAATTGTCAGTGGGGACACACTCCCTTTTCTTCTTGTCCTCACTCCTCATATCTGTAGATTTGCCCCAGCGAATAACATAACATGCAATTAGTGGCAGACCATGGAGTTAACTTCATTCTTATGCTTTTTAATGTTCCTTTTGTTGTGAATTTAACTTTTTTATTCTTACAAATTAGCATTGAGGTTGGTGCTCTTTGCAGGCTTGAGAACACACTTAACTATGGCCTTGAACGAGTTTGGGCATTAGGTTATATGAAGGGCTCAAGAAGGTATTGAAAGATTTTTGTCCCTCTTGTTTTATCCAAATCCGGGATTTGTGTTCAGAATATCTTCAATTTCTGCAGGGTTGTGATTGGATACGATGAAGGAACAATAATGATAAAGATTGGCCGTGAAGAACCTGTTGCTAGCATGGACAGTAGTGGCAAAATTATATATGCGAAGCATAACGAAATTCAAACTGTTAACATCAAGACAGTTGGTGCAGATAGTGAGGTTGTTGTTGCAAAGTATGCTATGCTTTTGAGAACTTTTATTAGTTTTCATGTACTGACGTGTACTTTTAATTGTTTCATTTGTCAGATCGTAGATGGAGAACGACTGCCATTGGCTGTGAAGGAGTTAGGAAGCTGTGATCTTTACCCACAAGTAGGTTCCTATTTGATATTAAGCCAATGCCTCATTTAAACAGTAAAAATTGTTGCCACATGGTACAGTAAACACAAAGGAAGGAGCTTCCTGTGATTCTGCATGGTGTTGCGTTGCATTATGTGTGTAAATACTTCAACGAAGTGAAACGAGTTTATGCCATTGAACATTTTAGTTTCTTTTCTGTTTATACCCTGCTTATCTTTGTATAGTAGATTTTGTTTTAGCTATTTGAGTGTTATTAGCAATGTTCAATATCTTAGGAATGTACATGAACTATCTCAACCAGTGAAGATTCAATTAAGAATGGAAGCTAGAGTTTGTAGATAACTTCAAAAATTTAGCTTTGTGGGCTAAAAATGTACAATTGTACATAAGATATTATATTTGCCTAATTGGTAACAGATGCTTCTGACGAACATTAAATGTTGTTTCTTTGAAAATGTATTTTTTTGTGGTGCAGAAAAAAGCATGGTTTTGCACTGATAGATGTATTTGGTTCTAATTCTTATTAGCAAAATATACTTACAAATAAACTTTCCATTCTTTCAGAGCTTACGGCACAATCCAAATGGGAGATTCGTTGTTGTATGTGGAGATGGAGAGTACATAATATACACAGCGCTAGCATGGAGAAATAGATCCTTTGGGTCTGCACTTGAATTTGTCTGGTCAACTGAGGGTGAATATGCTGTCAGGGAAAGCACATCAAAAATAAAGATTTACAGTAAAAATTTTCAGGTTTGTTTTCAATGTAACATGTCTTATATGTGGTTATTTTCTCGTCTCTTGGTTGTTAGTTAATTTTCTTTGCATAAAATAATCACTTTGTTATGGCGTGACAAGCCACAGCTACAACGTTGATTAGGATAAGAAAAATTAATTTCTTTATCATTTGGGTTTGTTTCCTTTCAGATTATTTCCACGCATTAGGGATAAGTTTCCTGTTATTAGGGATTAGTTTCCTTAATATAGGGATAGGTTTCTTAGGGGTCAAGTCTAGCTATCCCTATAAAATGGACAGCATTGTACCCGATATGAATTAAGCAAAAGAATAAACCAAGGTTAGTCCCCAACCGGTTGGCAAAAAAGATCAGAGCCTCCTGGTTCGTCGGGGATAGCCCTGTCGAGCTTGGAGGGTGATACCTCGCCTTCCTGGCTATAAAGCCTCAGAGCCTCTCTACAACGTTAGAGAAGAGCCCTACCAATGGCTAGGTGAGGGCGAGTGCCCTATGCTCGGTCCTTGGACCCGTACCCAACCAACCTACCACAACACATTAATTTTCTGAAGCACTATTAAATTAAGGAAGGATTGGTTCCATGCCACTGAAAGATCTCTAGTTTAGTTATATACCATTGAAACAGACCGGTGCACTTTAGTACCACCCAAAGATTGCTCCGTTTCTATTTTAACGACGTCCTTCATCTCTGTACTTACTGTTGTTACCTATGACCTTTTAGCTTTCTCTCCAAAATCCATCTCTGCCTGAGAGCTCAATGTCGCCTGAGCTCCCATCCAAGAGTTAGCTCGAATTCGCCACCCTCCCGCACAGGTCTTCACCGTGCCAGCCACGTCGCTCTCCACCACATCGCCTGCACTGATCTCCTCGGTGACATCACCACAGTCCTCCACATACCCTCCTGCTCCGCCCTTAATGTTTTTGGCCATGACGGTGAGCTCAGAACCCTCGACATACACAGTCTGGTGCAGCTCCACACGGTTGGAGTTGAAGCAGCAGCAGCCGCCATGCTACAATTGTCACCTCGCTGAAGGAAGCCACCACCTGGGGCTTAGCAGGCAGGCAATCTCACTGCGAGGGCCTGGTCATGCCACGGCTTTGCCCATGGCTTCGCTAATTTGTCTTTGCTGCAGACCGCAGTTGACCAAATTTACTTCTCACCCTCTTCTTCTCTGATTTCTAATATCTATTTTCCTCCATCTCACTCCAATTCACTTCTCTCAAATTATCTTCTTTTTATCCCAATTCCATCCAACCGTGATCAGAAATCGCCATGGCTGACCTCTGCCTTAAAAAATGTCACGCAGCTGTTGGAGCAGCAACAGTTTAATGGAAGCCCTCACCGGCAGATGCGGAAATCGAGAAGGTCCCTAGCAGCGCTCCTCCCCATGGCCTCTGGCAGTAAGATGGCATGAAGACGCCAGCGATGTATTAGTTCTTGCCAGTGGCTATGGGGGTCGAGGACATTATGTGCACCGGTCGCCACAAGCTAGGAACAGATGAAGGGATGGCCTCCCAGAGCCAGGTCATCGTGTGGTTGGGTCAAGGGCATTCTTGGAACTCCAGGAATATTTTATTGCCAGGAAATGCAAAAAGATGAAATAAAGCCAATGGAAGGTAACCGAGTGGTATAAAACAGAATGGAGCAAACTTTCCGTGGTATTAAAGTGCATCACATTCTTTTAGTGGTATTTTGCTAAAGCGGTGTTCTTTGGGTGTTATAGAAGCAATTTTTCTTTAAAATAATTAACCATGCTTCTTTCTTAAAGAAGATGAAGAAGATATTGCTTGGGCCTCTCCACCCTTGTATATACTTGTAGATCAGATATTATAAACGGGTGCCCTACTGTTTTAGTACTCTGGTCCCTTGGCATTTAACAGTGCTGAACCTGTTTCATACTAACTATGATGATACCATTAACCGCATTCCCATGTCTGTTTTCAAGCACAACAATTTACTGGCTAAATGAGTCCAATTGTTCAAACTAAGAAACTGTGTGATTAACATGGAAGAAGAGGTTAGTTGTCTTTTTTATGCAAACTATAATAGCTAAAGAAGAGGCAAACAAGTATTTTCGAATCACTGCTGCAGAAGCTGAACAAAAACTTTAGTACTGTATTGCGCCTCTTATTTTATATATGTAAATATGCTTTGTTATGGTTTCTGAAACATAATCTGACGAGAACAATTGATACTTTCAGGAGAGAAAAAGTATAAGACCAACGTTCTCTGCAGAGCGTATATATGGTGGAGTATTGCTTGCTATGTGTACAAATGACTTCATTTGTTTCTATGACTGGGCAGAATGCAGGTTAATACGCCGGATTGATGTAAACGTTAAAGTGAGTTGTTTCTTTGCTTCAGGAATGGATATCTATGACATGTTTTCATTCCTTTTCATATCTTATGCCACTAGAAATAATTGCTTTTGCCTGTTGCAGAATCTATATTGGGCTGACAGTGGTGATTTGGTAACGATTGCGAGTGATACATCGTTCTATATTTTGAAGTACAATGTGAGTTTCGCATGCAGTACGTACATCACTGTTTTTCTTTCTGTTGTCCCAATTCATCTTGTATTGTTAAGTCTGGGCATATGTCAATTTTATCCTTGTGTGTAATTTACTAACACAACTGTAACTTGATACCTTCTAGAGGGATGTAGTTTCTTCTCATCTAGATGGAGGGAGTTCAGTTGGTGAGGAAGGTGTGGAAGATGCTTTTGAATTGCTTCATGAGATAAATGAACGTGTCCGTACTGGGTTATGGGTTGGAGACTGTTTTATATACAATAACTCTTCATGGCGGCTAAATTACTGTGTGGGAGGAGAGGTGAGCACTTAGTTTTCACCAGAATGAACATAATATTATGTGTACATTTTATTAGAACAGTTGTTATTAGGTGCTATCTATTTACCATACCATGTTCCATGTGTTACAGGTCACTACCATGTTTCACTTGGATCGCCCAATGTATTTGTTAGGCTATCTTGCTAACCAAAGCCGTGTCTATCTTATTGACAAGGAGTTCAAGTAAGCAGCATATTTTATTTGCACTTAATAGTTAATATTCCTTCACGATGCCTTCTCATGATGAACTTTTGTGACTTAACAACTTTGACTATTGCAGTGTGGTGGGTTATACTTTACTACTCAGTTTGATTGAGTACAAAACACTTGTGATGCGTGGGGATTCAGAACGTGCAAATGCTGTTCTACCTTCCATACCAAAGGAACAACACAACAGGTGCCCCATGTTTGGCCAAATAATTTAGTGAATGTTACTTGTAAATCAATGTGCCCCAGGTTTTAAATAACTTGACTTCATTTGTAGTGTGGCACATTTCCTTGAATCACGAGGCATGCTAGAAGAAGCCCTTGAAATAGCGACTGACCCTAATTACAGATTTGACCTGGCTGTGCAGCTTGGTAGCCTGGAAGTTGCAAAGGCATAGTGCAATTCTATTGTTTATCTCCATACCAATGAGGACACATTGTCCAAGAAAGTTCATCCTCCATTGAAATGAACACTCAACAAATAGATGCTTTGCAGGAAATTGCTGTTGAGGCACAAAGTGAGTCAAAGTGGAAGCAGTTGGGGCAATTAGCTATGTCAACAGGAAATGTATGTGTGGTGTGTGTAATTTTACATGTCTATCGTGAACTCATTATGTTTTTCTTTTTAACTGCTAGAATCTTCTATGTGATATTTGAGTTCTACTAGTAATTAGTGACGAAGAAAATAACTCGTAGTAGTAATCATGAGCTTAGCTTGTAGCTGTAAAAAATATTTTTCATTTCTACAAGCATTTAAAATTGAAATACAAGGATGCAATTTGGATTACTAAACAGTGCTGAGCTTGTTGCAATTACAAGAAACTGAAATATCAATATTGACTTTTGAATCAAAAATGACATTATATGCAGCTTGTCTCTGCCCTTTTTTCCTCTGCAAATGCCATCTTGCGTATACACTAATGTCCTTATCATTTTATGTTTCTGTCTTTCTCTAACATGCAACCACTTAAACTTGAAGAACTACATCTCATATGTTATACACAACAATTGCAGCTCGACATGGCAGAGGAATGCCTCCTTCAAGCTATAGACCTTAGCGGATTGTTGCTTCTATATTCATCTCTTGGAGATGCTGAAGGGATAAAAAAATTGGCATCGATGGCTAAAGAACAAAGAAAGAACAATGTTGCTTTTCTTTGTTTATTTATGCTTGGCAAATTGGAAGAAGGCCTTCAATTGTTGGTTGATAGGTATAGACTTCTACAACTTCATATTGCCCTATTTAATATTTTCTTGTTTTGGACAAGCCTTTCTTAATTTATGTTGACTTTCTGATCATTCTTTGTACAGCAACCGTATTCCGGAAGCAGCATTGATGGCACGATCCTATCTTCCAAGCAAAGTCTCTGAGATTGTATCAATATGGAAAAAGGATCTTCAAAAGGTAATTTCCAATAGAAAGTTTCTTTGCTTGTGTTCCCCTGTACAGTTCTGCTCTGTGTTCCCCAGAATAGTAAGGACTTTTAATACTGTTGCATCATATTTCTCTTAAGCATGTTACTTCAATTTGTCATAACTTGTTTCTGAGTATGTTTGTTGTAAAGACAAGCAACATAATGAAAAGAAAGTACATGCTGCATTGCACTTTATATACTCATAAATGTATCATACTATCATCAATAACCGTTATTTGAAAAGTAAAAAAGAAAATCATATTTGAATTCAAACTTCAACTTTGCCTAATCCTACCTGTTTTTGGTAAATTGGTTTATGTTGTTATGGGCTCTTCAGTATCCTGATTTGTTCTCGACAGAAGGACCTGCATTAGGTTCATATGCTTCAATTCTAACAATTGCGATCCAACATTTGTAGCATTGAATTCAGAATGGCATGTGCATTGTCTGTGACAACTATGATTATATGGAAAAAGGCTGTTGTTTTGGAATTTCGTTTCTTGTGCCCACACTTATGATGCACTGCCCTATTGTAGCTAATAGGCAATTGTTGGCTCATTATTTTTTATTCCTGCTTGTTTACCAGGTGAACCCCAAAGCTGCAGAGTCTCTGGCAGATCCTGCTGAGTACCCAAACTTGTTTGAAGACTGGCAGATTGCTCTCAATGTAGAAGCTACCCTTGCCCCCAAAAGGTATTTGGTCGTGTCCTTATGGGTAATAGAGCTGCAATCATTGTATCAAGTTTTTCATAATCCCTTCCAACAGGCATGGTCCTTCCGTTTAATAGACACAATCCACTAATACTTCTACTATCACTAAAGGAATAAGTCCATTTTTCACCTCCGAAATAACCCCCCAAACTATAAAACCGGTTATTTAATACCCTCATTTTCTAATACCAGACTAAATCACACCCTAGGGCGGTTTTCCTTAGCTGTTTTGCATCTCCTATATATAATTAAGGCAAAAAGTGATTTAGAAATTTTGAAACTTTTTTGGTATGATCTTAAGGCAATACTTATACTCCCATAAAAATTACAGACCATGGTCACATTTGTACAATTTTATAAAATTCTGACAATGTCACTATCTCAATTAAGGGTTTTCTTATTTTGATTTTTCTAAGATACCAAAATATGTTTAATTCATTTGGGAATTTTTCTGTGTGATCCTAAGGGTTTAAAGATGACACCATAAAATTTTCATATGACAATCAAACCTGTATATTTTTATAAAAATCTAACAGTGTTATTGCTGTTTTTAAATTGCTACTGTTTTTTATTTTCTAAATGTATTAAATGCTTTCAATTTTCCTAAGACTTTTTGGGAACATTCTAGAGGTAGATTAGGGTTTAATTAAATTTTTTCCAAAATTTATTCTTGCAATAAAATCTTTGATTTGTAATCTCTGAAGTTCAAAATCATGCAAGAATAAAATTTGAAAAAAATTAATTAAACCATAATGCACCTCCAAAATGTTCCGGAAAAGTCTAGAAAAAATTTGAAAGCATGTAATATATTTAGAAAATAAAAAAGTAGCAATTTAAAAACAGCAATAACATTGTCAGATTTATATAAAAATGCACAGGTTTGATACGGTGTCATCTTTAAACCCCTAGGATCACATAGAAAAATTCCCAAATGAATTGAATATAATTTGATATCTCAGAAAAAACAAAATTAGAATACCCTTAATTGAGACAGTGACCTTATCAGAATTTTATAAAATTGTACGAGCGTGATAATGGTCTGAAATTTTTATGGGAGTATAAGTATTACCGTAGGATCATACAAAAATGTTTCAAAAATTCTGAATCACTTTTTGCCTTACTTATATATAGGAGGTGCAAAACAGCTAAGGAAGCCCTAGGGTGTGATTTAGTCTGGTATTAGAATATGAGGGTGTTAAATAACCGGTTTTATTGTTTGGGGGGTTATTTAGACTTTTTTTCATAGTTTGAGGGTATAAAATGGACTCATTCCGTCACTAAAAGATAAGCTGGCAACAATCCAACTGCTATACTGCAATCTTATACTTTTCTGGTGTTTGACTTGATATTCATTTGTGTCTGCTACTATGGGGAATATAGAGAAGAGAATTTACATAAAATCACGCAAAAGTTGTGCTTTAAGACTTATAACCTTCATAAAAATCCTTCAGCAATGCTTATCACATTCACTGCCACTTCCTTTAGTGATTGTATCTCATGTTGGATCGCATTATTTGGAATAAATATTTGCACTTTCCTGTAGATAACCAATCTTTGTTAAACATTATCTAAATTCTCTGCCCTGCAGAAGATTGATGTATGGAAGTATTAAATTCAATGGTAACCTTCTACATAGAAGAATGTACCAAGGCTGATAATTTGAGTTATAAGAACAGATTGTTCAATCCTAAACATAACATAGGTTGCGGGAACATTTGGACAAATTATTTGAGGCACGTTCGGTTTTAAATAGATGGCACCTTTTTTTGCTTATATTCTTACAATATCCTATTTGAATAGGGGTATCTATCCACCTGCTGAGGAGTACATAATTTATGCTGAAAGGTCCAACGAGAGTCTTGTAGAAGCTTTCAAAAGTATGAATGTACATGAAGAAGAGCTACCAAGTGAAAATGGAGATCCTGTTCATGAGGTGTTACACTTACAGAATGATTTATATGTAAAATCTTCCAAATGTTGAGAGCATCATATATGATACATATATGCAGTTGTATTTTTTATTTATATTTACTTCCGTTTTGTGTTCATACTAGTTATTTGATGGGTTTTTTGTAAAATAGAAAACAAATTGTCTTCTGGTTAAGTTGGATATATAGATAAGTCTAGTTAATACTAAACAGTATTAGATTTTCATTGTTCTTGTTAGTTTTTGAGATAGTCTGTGTTTTGGTTTGCATCTTTTGATGTTCCCTCTGGAAAGATAGGAATAATAGTTAGCATTTTTATAAACCTCTGTGTAAACTTTCCTTTTGATATTTTCATTATTTTTACCACTATCAGTTGCTTCTATTTTATGACCCAAGATCGAAGGTTTAGGGGTTTTATTGACTTGATTGAGTTTCTTTCCTAGCCTGACCTAACCTGTTTGGGACAAAAGGCTTGGTTGTTGCTGTATCAGTTTCTTCTATTGCTTATCTCCTTTTGTTATAGTCTTGCATGACACCAAACAAACTTCAACAGGTCATTGAGGATGGAGTCGAGGAAGGTCAAGAGGATGCCGTTGAAGTTGAAGCTGATGATTCAACAGATGGTGGTGTCCTTGTGAACGGGAATGATGGTGAGGAACACTGGGGTACGGATAATGAAGGAACTTCATCAGCATAAAAGCAGTAGTTGAGCAAGTGTACAGTCCAAAAACCTTTTAGTCTAGTCGTATCCTATTAAATACACCAAAAATATTCAGAAAAACTAGCTGGAGAAATGGGTGCTAGTGTGTATATTCTGCACAAATTGAGTCACTTGATCCCTCACCCTTTACTACTGGACTGCGTACATATTTGGGCATGTATGGGTTAGGGATATCCTATATTTACGCGGGGTACCTGATACTGATATGAATATTCATAAACATTTGTTAAGAACTTGCTACAACTACAACTATGACTAGTTTTATCAGATGGTTTTAGTATCTAGTAAGTAGCAATTTAGTTGATTTGGGAGTTGGTCTAAGGCTCTTTTGACTGAGTTAGATTGGTCAATCCTAGAATGCATGAGTAGGATTATACTAGAGTTGCTTATAGATGGGAAGCCATATTGGCTTTTGAAAATCTGAAAAGGGCTAAAAAGGGCTGGTCAAGTCGTCTCACATAATAATCAACCCTGATTAAATTTGTTCACTGGAGGAATTTTTCAAGAGGCTGTAATGGCAGTTTGATTGGAGATGGTTTTATTGAAAAGAAGTGCTTCTTGTATGCTCAATCACGAACAATACACACTAAATCTACTCAATGAAACAAACTTAAAATTTACATGATATTTTTTTCATGGTTCCAATTTGACTTCAAGTTGTTGATCTGAATCGTTTGATTCATCTCAAAGCCTCTTTTTTACCCAATGATTACATGGCAGTGCTACAAGAATCTTTCTCAACATTTCTGATTGTATCTTATAGCAGCTTTCATATTTTTTATATGACCCAATACACAATGTTTCTTACTGCTTTCTTTGATTTTTTGCAGTGCTAACTCCTGACCAACAGTAGAGATATTACGACAGCATACTGCACCAGCAGCTTGGTTGTTTTTTTTGTAAAGGTAAGCATCATCATATATATACAAAGGTCAAAGTAAAATAGAAGGGTAAAGAACATTGGTGCTCATGTCGTTTGATTATGTTTAGTATGTAATGCTGTGCATCTATATTCCCTTGCTATGCCCTTAATCCTTGTACATGAAGGGAAGATCTACCCACATGCCAGGGCAGATAATTATATCAGTTTTTCATGGCTAAGTTTGTGGAGTTATTCTTACTATGGCAGGTTGCCACCTGTTGTTGAGAGTTGGGACAATCATGTAAAAGCAATTCCTCCATTTGTACAAGGCGTTGTGCGTGGTCTAGTACTGATGATACAAGAACAGTCTTGGATGATTAATTAGCACACGGTCTAGAGTCAGATAACAAATTTTGCAATTCGATTCTTTTTTCCCGTGTTTTGGAAGCTTTACGGCTTGTAGGTTTGGGGTGTGATATAGCTTGTACTACCCTTCTATATGTTTAACATATGTTATGGTATTGCCATTCGGTGAGGTTGGAATTCGTTTCGTGGATGGAGATGCCGTATTCTGTAGTACATATGGTAATTGTATTTCTGTCCACAGAATAAATTGTCTCATTTCTTCCACCGTAGACAATCATCTGAACCTTGGTGTCAGCTCTGTATAAATCGATACCATTTCTTTCATAACTACAGGAACAAGTTCCATAGTTTTCATAGTAAAAATATTTTTGCTGTATAGGCTGTCTTCCAAAGATCGTTGATAAACTCTGCCCATTTGATCATTGATAGTACCATACAGTCATACTTATATTCGTTTGCTCGTTTCTCTGCTGATAGATTGTGGTGTATTGTCGAATAATGACATGCTGATAGACTGTGATGCACTGTCGAACAACGATATTGCACTCAAAAACTGCCTATTGATGCGTTTTTGTACTCGTTCGGGATTCGTATTATATACTTTCAAATTTGCATCTTTATCTGAAGGTACACGCATGACTGCATCCGATAAAATACGTGGGATGAGATTTGAGATAGCCAATATCCCACCGCATTCGATTCGGTTGCAGGCCACATTGAACTCAAAAGTGAAACCAGGGTGTAACTAGTTTGGACCGGAATCTGTTCTACGAAAGCAAGTTCAGGCCAGTTTTCGGCCGGAATTCAACTGGTTGCCTTTGTAAGATTTCTGGTGAAAATACCTTGATGCACTTTGCGATCCGATGGCCAAAGGTTATGTACGTTCGTGTGAGAGGTGAGCACCAGCCAGCACCCTAAGGCCAGATTAGAATCAATCCCTTTGGATTTGCAGGGAAGGGCGTCTCCTGGCCAAGGTTTCAATTTTCATTTTCGGGTCACATCTGGGAGGCGGCTAAAATCCAGATGAAATTCAAAAAGTAAATTTGAAATCCAGTAAATTTGAAACTGGGAAAACAGAAATTTTTAGCGAAATTGGTCGAAATTTTGGTGATTTTCAACCCCGGTGAAATGGTCTCCCGAGGCTAGAAAAAATTGGAAAAAAATATTAAAATTCATGCAACCATTATCTACATTTCTTATCTATTTAAATGCAAAATACTAACTATTTGCAAATAAAATTTCTAAGTTAGGGTTTAGGTTAAAATACAATTTAAGGTCGAAATACATCATATAAGGCCGAAATCCAAGTTAGGATTTAGACCGAAATCCAAGTTAGGGTTTAGAATTTAGGTCAAAATACATCATTTAAGGCCGAAATCTAAGTTAGAGTTTAGGGTTTAGGACGAAATCCAAGTTAGGGTTTAGGGTTAGAGGTTACATAATTTGCATATATATTTTTGTGCAAACTTTTCACATGAATTCCTCATAAAATGCATTACAATTCTCCACACAAAAATTGGTGCGAAATCTGGTCCAAAAACCATACAAACTGATCCAAAAAATACGAAATCTCGACGAAATTCACAGAAATTATTGTAGCAACCCCTAATTCTCAAATGTTTTTATTCCACCAAGATTTGAAATCTCGATCTGAAATTTTAAATTTCACTGAGATTTGGAACCTTGCTCCCAGCACCTCTCCCCCAATCACTCCACACCACGTCATCCCTTCGACACACTTCCCTTTTCCATGGTTACGCTCCAGCTCCTATAACACACACTTCCGCTTCCTCCCCACATTGGCCACCCATCGTCGGAACCCCACCGACCCCTCGCCAGCACACCGAAGCAAAACAAACGCGACATGGTCTTCTCACACAAGAGCCATGGCCGCAGTGGCAGTGGCGGGCAGCGTAGCGTACCCACCTTTTGTGGCGACCCGTATAATTAACCCCCGGTAACGACTATCACCTAGAGTTAACTATACGGACCTTAGTACAGTAACTAGCAAAACATCGGGCTTTCTGATGCTTTATTAGTTACTATACTGTATACAGAGTATTACAGCAGAACAATAATTAGAGACAGACAATGGAACTCCTTATTACATTCCATTAGTCATGCAGGGCTATTGTCCAATACATTACCTTAATTTATATAGACTTGATTACAGCAAAAGATATAGATATCTATTATAACCTTCTATTCCTTGAGGGCCTACTAGCGCTGGAATATGGTCTACTACTCCCCCTACTACTCCTGATAGTAGTAGTAGTAGTAGTCACCCTCCGATACATCCTGGTCTTGCGCACAGTCCTCATCCCCGGTCTCGGAAGGTCGTCCATATGACTCACCTTCTAAGTAAGAGGAGGATTAAATAAGGGTGAGTACAAAGTACTCAGCAAGCAATAATATATGAATGCATAAATGATTTTTCCCTCCCATATTAACCACACCTAATCTAACTTCACTCAAAACCACTTTTCTCAAAATACTCTTGCTACAGGAATTAAGTTTTAGTTGGAAGGTTGGTTGATTTTATATTTTTAGAAAACTCTACTAGCACTGTATATGAGATAGCCTAAGCTGACCATAGTCTCTAATCCAAGAGACTGGCTTGAATACAATATTTACCTACGCAGAGTTGTATCACTTTACCCATAGTGACACCTACAAGAGATGCCCCAGATCGTTTATCGCTACGCTAGTATTAGTTCTCCACCCTGCACTTCGAGTTTGTGACACCTAACCCAGGCTGCCACACAACTCCAAGACACAGTTGTACTACCTCTCAACCAGGGGTACACCGCTGGCTTCAAATATACCGCCATCCAATTGGTCTCGCACCTCTGGGGCTTACCGACATTCCCAGAGTGCACCCTTTGTACATACCCAATGTGGAGAGCTCTAATACCTTCGTAGGACAATCTTTTCTAGCCGATTTCACACACCATGGTTGATACTGATTTTATGGCTCAATGCCCAAGTGTTAGTTTGTTGAAACTTATATTATAGCCTATGTAGAGGACCCCGCCGGCCTACATCCTTCGCATCAGCATCCTCTACCATCCATATTAACACACACAAATCCACCCATTAGCTAGACCTATCAACCCAACACCATTTCCATTTTCTAACCATCAACACAATTCTAACCCATCAAGCCATTTTCCAAACCATCTCCCAGAACACACTCATTTAATAATTACATTAAATTAAGCTTTCCTATGCAGTGAGAGTACAGATAAATGCATAAAAGCAGTTAAATCATTTTAATAAAGCATGATCAAGCGGGGTTTTGCTTACCTGGAATATACTCGGAAGGTTTTACCTCACTCAAAAACTGGGTCTGACTGTCGGGCGGGTTCTGTTCTTGCCCTGAAAATTATAATCTATTACTCTACAACATTTTATTAAGTATGAGTTAAGTGTCCAACCAATCCAATATTTATATACTCATTTTATGGATCTGATGGTTATTTAGATGCCATGCATGCTTCATGTTTATCTTTAACTAATTATTTATCTAATGCAACTGATGATGCTCATGACAAATCTACATGCAGGTAACCTACTCATTTTCCATTTTCATTTTCTCCTTTTCTTTTCTTTCTTTCTTTCATCTTTTTCTTCTTCTCTCATTTCCCTTTCTTTCCTCCCTGGCCTTTTCTCATTTTCTTCTTTACCTTTCTGCTCTCTGCCTTATTTCCTTCGGTTGCATGTCTGGACTGAAGCCTTGGCTCATCTTTCCCACTGGACTAGCATTACTCGACCTCCCTCTCCCTAGAGCCGCAGCTACATACTCCTCCTGCAGAGCTCTCCTCTCCCCCTGCCTTGTGGCTGCTACAAGCTCTCCCTAGTAGGTTCTAGGGTTTTGCTAGGCTTACTGATTAGGAATGCAAGCTAAAGTCTAAGGTGATGACAGAAGTGATGATTCCAGGTTTTGTCTACTGAGATTGCTTCCATTGTCACAGATCCATTGCCATTCTACCCGATCTGTTTAGTCTAGCTATTGATCTCCAAGTCTTTTGCTATTCTAATTGATCTAGGTATTTGCAACTGGTAATAGACATCACTTACTTGAGCTCGACTGATTGGGTCCTAAAATGCTAGGGTTAGGGTCGAGGTTGATGGAGAGGTAGCTGAATCTTGATCCTGGTCCTGATGCTCCCTCCTGATGATTGCTTCTTGGCTGACTTCCTTCATCATCCTGGATAATCTTGATGGCTGCCTCTTCTTGCTTACTTCGGTTCTGGCTATGGGTTGCATTTAAGGAGGTTGGCTACTGGCTATGCGCTCTGAAACTGAGAAATGAACCTTGGCTGGGTTCTTGCCTCTGGTTCTTGGTGGCTATGCGAAATGGGGGAAGAGTGTGGTTGTGCTTTGGGTTGCTGATGGCTAGCTTTCGGTTGGGGGAAAAAGGCAAGGAGCATGCAGGAGAATGTAGTGGCTGCCTTGGTCTAGTTGCAATGCAGAAGGGGAAAGAGTGAATACTCTACTTGAATAGGTGCCAGCATTGGTTTTAACGACAGCACTGGAGAAAGGCTGAGATATGGCACCCCCTTCAAGGCAGACCTTATCTCCTCACTGCTATAAAATTACCTGCTTGTAACATCCTAAAAATTTCATTTCATTTTGATTTGTTTTATTTTATTCAATTTGGAATTTATTTGGAATTTTACAGATTTTATTAAAACTCTTTTCGAAACTTTCAGTTTTACAAAATGAATTTCTACAGAACATTTGAAAGCTTAAAAATTCCAAAAATAATTTTATTATGTTACACATATTCTAAAGTATTTTTGAGAAATTTTCCAGATTTTTTAGAACCTTTTCACTATTGTTCCCAAGCCTGTTAATTTTCAGCATTTAAAAATTAATTATTGTGCTATAAATAGTAATTTTATATTATTTAAAAATATTTATTCATGCTTTTATTACTGAAACCGTTATCTCTTCAAATTCCCATATTTAATAAAATTTATTTGCTAATTTTCGGATTTAATATGAATTATCAGTTGAAAATTAATTGTTTTCGAAAATAATAATTTTGGTTACTGTTCATCTGATCAGCTTCAGCTTCCTGCCCATAAGCTACAGTTTTCCTTCGTGCTACAGTAACCAAAGGACCCGACCGGCATTTAAATTCCACCGTTTCCCTCATTTACTCCGGCGAACTCAGTTACTGTTCCGACGTTAACTTCAACGAGCGTTTCCTTATGATCCGTTGGTCGATTGCCCTATAAATTGAACACCAGCTTTCCCCCCTACTTGACATTCTCAGCTTTGAGTTGTTCCAATCCATCCACCAGATCTCCCAGTGCAAGCCGTTCTTTCCTAACTCCGGCGAGCTCTCCCGGCTGCTCCCGACCTCCATTCGGCCTCAAATTTTTACTGGAGCTTCCTCTCAGTGTCATCTACATTGGGTAAAAACATATTTTGAAAACTCTCACCAGAGCTCTATCGAAAGCCATTTCTTCTCTAACTCCGGTGAAAGGTCAAATTTTGGATTCAAAATGTTCATTCCCCTTCGTTCGAGCTCCGATTTAGGCGATTCCAGTTTCTAAATTTTTCTAAAATCAAGCTCTATCTTCCAGAGCCTTTTATTTTTAGTTTTGATCTTGTTTAAGTCTCTGTTTGGTATTTATTTTTATCCGTTGCTTTCTTTTCCGGTAGACGCTAATCTCGAAAGAGCGAACGGAGACTTTGAAGACCAAGACTACGCACTAGATCAGCAAGGCAAGTCGTAACCTTTGATCATATTGATCCTATGTTTGCAAAGTAATTTGTTTTATACAACCGCATGCTATTTGTGTATAAATGCTTATCTTCTGGGAATAGCTATTTACCTAGTTGATATTATGCCACCTTGATTATTGGAATGCCATGTATCCATTGTTAAACCTAGGTTGGGACATTACTAATTGGACATAATCATCCTACCAACATTGGGTTATCGTAGCTATGCTTAGACATGCTTAGTTGTACGATGGGATCCACATCACATGTTGAATAATGTTAATCTTGACTTAATGAGATATTGAATTGTGACTGATAGCCGCTGTTGTAAAAATTGTTGTACCATGGCGGGGTTTGCCATTGGTCTTGGTTGAACAAAGTTGTTTTCCCTCGAGCAAGTGATCGTGCAGTAAAAGGTGTGCTTTCTAGCACATTGGGATGTGGATGTCTTGCCTGAGACAACTTAAGGACTTAATCTTGTGCGCCATTGAACTGGACCTAACCGTACTACCATAAGTCTGATATGGGACAGACCTGGCTATCCGTATTGTGACATATCATGGACAGTCGTGCTATTAAGTGGAAAGTGGTAGCGAGTGTAAAGGTTGCCACTTGGCGCAAGAGGGGGCTTCTGGACTGGGCGGTTTAACCCTACTAGCGGTGGAACCTTAGCGGGCATGACTACATGAATGGAGCTTTATAAGGGGCCTTGTCATGATATCTCTGTGACACACCAAAGGAAGTGTGTTAATATCGATTGCACAAAGAGATGATCATGTCCTGTGGGTAAAATAGTACAACCTCTGCAGAGTGTAAAACTATTTGAATAGCCGTGTCCGCAGTCATGGATATACCCGGGGATTTCACACGAGGTATAGGATGTTTATGAAATGTTGGAATGTGGAATTGTTGGAATGTGAACGTGGAGTTCACTGTTGTTTTGTTGTCTAAAGTTAATACTGTTGAATTTACTGGTTGATACTTGTTTTAGATGGTGTAGGGTGATGCCTCGCCATTCTGTTCATGTTATCTATCATTGACTTACCAGTTATTTATTATCTTTTCATAAATATGCTTTCAATCTATTTGCTGTACTTCAATTCAAGTTATTGCCTTCTGCAAAAGAACCATATGTTTATCCTTTGTCAAGCCTGCATGAATATATTGCATCATTCCCTTGCGGCTTGTTGAGTACTTTTTGTACTCACGTCTTTACGCTTTTGTTGATCAGTTGTTGAAGAAGGATCAAGAAATATTGAGTTCTATGAGGAGGAATTTTATGAAGACTACGTGGATTAGGAAGGCGTTCCCCAGACGATTGCCTGTGGCATGTCGAATGGCCCAAGTTATCTTTTCCGCTGTAATAGTTTATTTGTTTTCTTAAGCCTTAAGGCTTAGTGATGTAAACTTTGACCATAAGGTCTGATGCTTTATTTAATAATAATTTTCCTCTTTCTTAGTTAATTCATTGTATGGAATGATATTTCATCTATGTTTCCACTGTGTGCACTAGCGTGATCCTGAACTAGTGTAGTATACACAGAGGATTTCAGATTTGCAAATCCGGGTCCCGACACTACCTACCCTTACTGAATTACCTCTTACCACTGCCCCTACTTACCTATTTACTACCAAAAGCTTGGCATGCATGCAAACAGATAATTTGATTACATGCTGATGCACTACATGCAAATGCCCTAATGTTCATTATAACAACTAATACACATGCTCATTAGATTGCTAATGCTCATGCTTAAACTAATGATCATTGTTTATGCTTATTATAATGATTATGTTCAAGAATGATAATGATGATTGTGTCATGCTTATGCTTAATAATGGGATGATTTGGGGAGGGTCCTCACACCTTCTACCTCTTTATTGAAGGTGAGGTAGGAGGTCTGCCAATCAATTAATAGGATAAAAGAGTTTGCGATGCCGGTTGAAACCAGTCCTAGAGATTATCCATGTTACATTTTATACTCATGAGAAGAGAGAAAAAAATAAACGACTAGAGAGAGCTTACCTTTGACAATGGTCTATGAAAGAAAATTATCCACCAAAAACCACATATTGGTGAACATTTAATTAAAAGACATCCATTACTAACCTACTGTTTGAACAAATTTGTAGCAACATGATCATTCCATTAACCATATGGGAAAGAGAAAATAGCTCAATTAGATACAATACGGAGTAATGGAGGGGCAAAAATAAAGAGAAAATAGCTAGAAGAGTACAAAAATAAATACATGATATTTCCGTACCTCCCTTGAAGGGAAAAATTTGGAGCTTAGCAGCCATTACCAAACTCTTAAGATGCAATCCAAAACTTTTACCATATTCCATCAAATGAACCTCACGCAACAACATATTGAAAAATTGATGCTCCTTGAAGGTAGCAAACAGGGACAAGTATGTGAGTTATATAAAATCACAAACAGATCTAAACTAAAATACGACGAACATCGACATATGCCGTCTTTTGAACAACACGAGAGCCTTGCACATGGAGTTCACTAGCACTCAAGAAGTAGAATTTGGATGGGCATCACCTCCGTTTCCCCTGATGCACTAGGGCGAATCTGATACGAGAAACAATTTGCCTTAGTCTGCCAAGAGCCAACATATGTAGTAGAAATGTAGAAGTACCTAACAGTTTACTAGTAACAAATGACAAATGTTGTAATCTAATCCTGGCTTTGGATTACGTGGAGAAAAAAGTACCTAAAAGGGTTGAGAAGCTTCAGGAGTAAGATTATTCGTCTCCCAAATTCTTCTGACTCCAAAGCCATGCTATTCATATAACAACAACAGCTCCCAACATCCAGCTCAAACTGCCCAAGAGAAATAGGATGTGAGAATTAAAGAAGCATGCATATGGGTATATTCACGTTGCATAATCAATAAGTTCAATACATGGAGAGATCAACTACAAGTAAGTTTCGAAGCTAACCTTAATAAATCAACAACATCAAGGGACACCACCCTCTCGGTGGGTGGTTCACAAGAGTATGGCGCCACCAACCAAGATTCAAATACTTGTGCCCACCTTTACGTGTATGCGATCATTGCTCGGTTGAAAGCACGCTTATGCTCCATGAGGTCACAGATTTGGACTTTTGCTATTTTAGGTGTGTGTTAGGTGGTGTACTCGTGTAGTACATGTATGTCTACCTTGTAGCTAAAAGAGTTGACAACAATGAAGAAAAATTACTTTTACCTGCGTCGTGGTAAGGGGTGTACTATAATAAACGATCTCAAACGGTTATTACTAGATGGAACTGAGGTTCGGGTTAGGTATCTCTGGTATATTGGATGCAATCACTTCCTCATTCCCAGCCGTCCTGTTTTGAGGGTGGGATGGTTGGGGTGAACATCAGTTGCCTTCCTGATTGCAGCTTTCAAAGCTTCCACCTCCGATAAAGGTGCATACCTACAATTAGGGGCGGAGCTAGCCTATGACCAGGCCTCGAGATGGGCCAGCTAGTTCACAGGGTCATAGCTCGAGAATAGCTGGTCCACCGGGTCCAGACCATAGCCTTTTGATCTCAGGCCTTGGGCCATAGCTCAGGTGATCCGAGGCCTGACTCCGCCACTACCTACAACTGGTTGCAAGGAGGATATGCCTAAAGGAAGAGAGGTTCTCCAAGCCAAGTTTAAACTGTCCACCACCAAAGGCAAATTAGCTCAAGCATCTGAAGCTTTTGCATAGCTCCTGGTGCGAAGGTTACACCCTTGGGAAACTCAACCCAGCATCTCAAGGTAAAATGTGTTGGACAATGGAATCCATCACTAGTAATTACCAATGGTTCTTCGCTCATTATATGTGACATGGTAGACTTTCGTCACTTCAGTAAGTGCAAGCCACCCTCCAAGCATCTGAATATCCTCCTGCTTCACTCTTTTGAGCTCTATGGATAAGGTAAAGAGGTTGCAATCCAGGTTGGGAACATGCTGAATCTGGTCGATTCTGTCAGAATAACCCAGCATGGAATCTATGGGGCAACCACTGTAGCCCACGAGCAGAGATTGGATCTTGTGACTGCCCAGACTATGTAGTGTCTCAAGCAAAAGGCTTGCGCGAGCTTCATCGCCTGATTCAAAAGATGACGTGAAGCAATCTTAGTTCCATTAGATTACCTAGCTCTTCCATTACTGAGCTTGAGGAAAATTGAATAGCAACATGTGGCAGCTCCTGTAGAGATTTCATGTTCCATATGCTTTCTCGGAGGGTAAATACAGCTATCAAGTAGACGCTTCAGTTAGCTGGAAAATAGTCGGTGGCAACTCTATTATGTAACACCCCTTCACGTCCAATGTCTCCAGAAACGATGGTTTCCCAATTCCCACCGGTAGTTGCTGAATAGATTGTACCACTTAGTCCCAAATACCTCAAGTGAGACAAGCTCTCGACATCCTCGAGATGACGGCTCTCTAGAAAAATACACCCCTCTAAATCCAATGCACGGAGAACACGGAACCTCACAAGGAGTGGAATGAAATTACCATGGCCAACACTACAAGAATCAGGGAAAAATTCGTGGGCCAAAAACCCACGAATTTAAGCTAAAACCCACGAATTTAACTTAAATTCGTGAGCAAACCGTCAATTTAGTTCACGAATTTAACTCGACGAATTAATTAATTAAATTCGTGGGTACCACGAATTTAAGTTAAATTCGTGGGTTTCTACTAAGCCCACGAATTTAATTGTTTTCGAGTTAAATTCGTGGGTTTAAAACCCACGAATTTAATCGATTAAATCGTAAAAAAAACCCACGATTTAATCATTAAATTAGGTTAAAAACCCACGAATTTAATCGATTAAATTCGTGGGTTTTTCACCACAATTTAATCGATTAAATTCGTGGGTTTTTTCACCATTTAATTTAACTCGTCATTTTACAAAAAAATGTGTATATATCCAAATGATTTATATATATATATATGTATCGCACTCAATACATATATGTATATATATCCAAATGTATGTATTTTTATATATATATGTATCGCACTCAATACATATAACAACTAAAGAAGAAAAGAAAAGGCAAAAGAACATTGAAACTAAAAATTGCTAAGCGAAGAATAAATAAGATCATCTATTTTGTTCAAATCGATCGTAAATCAGAACACAAAAGACAAACTCCACAATGAAGTTGAATCGAACGAATAATTAACAAACGAGACACGAAACCTATTACAAGATTAAAATATCTGAAACCAACCTTTTAACACTTCAAAACCGCTTAAAACTAAGTCTCCGAATGTACAAAATTTCTGCATGACCTCTCTTGTAAATAGGACATC
This sequence comes from Otatea glauca, assembly GCA_036346275.1. NCBI lineage: Eukaryota > Viridiplantae > Streptophyta > Magnoliopsida > Poales > Poaceae > Otatea > Otatea glauca. The sequence goes on from CM070721.1 coordinate 52,159,955, forward strand.
CACTCAGAGACAAAAAACATTTGCGTTATAATATATATATATCAATCTCTCAAATCGAAGGAGACATTCTAGCAGATCCTTAGATAATCCAATCACACATCCAACGGCAATTTGTAAACTACGCAATGACGTACAACACATTACAACCACAATAAATACAATCAATATCCATTAAAATAAGTCCATCACAATAAGTCGATCACAACGTATCCATCACAACAAGTTATAAAATACAACAGCTTATACACCAATCGAGCTCACAATGGAATTCATGCCTCGGGTTGTTGGAGTTGTGGGCGCTACCACCACCGCTTGCTACCGTTGAAGATGTCTTCTATGATGTCGTCGTTAGAACGTCTTTGGAGGGCGTGACCTAGAAACCCGCAAGTTCAAGATTAACTTAGGTTGTGCTACAAGTAACATTATGTCGATTCACATGAATGTCAATATGAGAATATCAATAGTACTATTCAACCAAGACACAATATGAGAATATCAATATGACAGTCAAGCTAAACAAGAATAGGTATTATATATAAGAACTACACGTACGAGCTAGTCAAGATATGCTGCAATAATCATATGAACATCAATCTCATATTCAATGAAGTATCAAAGTAATACTCTCTAGTATTAACATAAGGCCAAGATTACAACTACAATTATTTAATTCAACTTCCAAAGACCCCAATTGCATCACCGAGTATTCAAAAGATAACAAACAAAGTGAAAATAGTTCAAAGAAGCAATAAGCGTTTTGGTAGTCATTTTAAGAGTTCAATATACTGAAGTAGAAATATAAAGCATTCTACAAGGATAAACAATCAGATTGTACATGGGCAAACAACATTCTACAAGGATACCATATGAAGCATTTAAAATATAAGTTCACAATTGAACAAGTTGTCTTAAGATAACTTTTCAATTCCAAGAAGTCAGCACAATATAAGGTTCAAATCAAAAGTTATCTACATGAGCACAAGATATGGGTTCATAATTTGGTAAACCATCACTTATCTACATGAGCACAAGAATGAACTTTCATAAGCACACAAGTTAACCTTTCCAAGTATGAACATTGAGATGATTTGTGCAAGGTTTAAGAAAGAGTTGCCTAAATATCCTAAAATCGACTCGGTTGTGCATTTCAACAAAATTATCACTTTTGCAACAGATTACTAAGATTGATATATACTAAAAGAATGAACTAGATTTCCTACTAAGTATATGTCCATCCGCTGCACACGTAATCTCATATTCAATGAAGCATATGTAATCTCATATTCAAAGAATGAACTAAAGTTCCTACGGAAGCATATGTTTCTAAATTTGAGCAAGAGAAAGGAAGGGATGGGGCAGGTAGCTCACCAAGTAATCAAACTCCACAACAAAGTTCAAGCTAACGAAAAATTAACAAATGAGACACCAAACCTACTACCTCTACTAAAAGATCGAAACCAACCTTTCAACTCTTTAAAACCGGCTTAAAACTAAGTCATTGAAATGTACAAAATTTCGGCATGACCTCTCTAGTAAATAGGACATCCACTCAGCAGACAAAGAAACATTTGCAGTTATAATATATATACCAATCTCTCAAACCAGAAGGAGACATTCTAGCAGATCCTTAGATAATCAATCACACATCCAAAACGGCAATTTGTACAAGAATTGACAAACTTAGCTCGTGTCGCAAACTTATAATATTTTCGACATCCATACATGTGGTGTCGCTCGAGGTGGCCGCAGGCCCACGGGTTGAAGTACATAGGCATTCCTTGGCTTGGCATAGGTGGTGGGTACATGTAGAACGGGTTTGGAGGCTGGGAGCCCTGTAAGGCATAGACAGGCACATCATGCCACATATAAATCATTCATCAAATTTTACATAACGAATTGAACCGATCCGTCTTTACTGTGGTGCCTCTCCGTAGAAGGTGGTGCATCGTGGATTGAACATGTAGAAAGGAGGAGGAGGTGGGAGCTCTGTGGATCATAGTTTGTGATATGAAGTACACATAATAGAGTTTTTCAAAATAAAGAATGCATGAGAATATCATATAACCCGAGGTGCATCTCCTAGGGTGGTGCTCGCATCCCAAGAGGGTTTATGAAGGACGCCGGGGGAGGCTGAGCACCCTGTGATGCTTCTCCTTGTGGTGGTGGCTGCATGTGCGGAGAAAACATGTAGAAGGGAGGTGGCTGGGAGCCCTATGACATAATAGTCCAGTTTGAGAATTCGTGATTTTACGAGCTAAGTGAATTAAATAGTAATGAACTCAAGTATCTTTACTGCGAACAGAGGGCGAAACACCGCACGTTAGGTCCAAGAGATTGTGACAGATTCTTGCATATAGATTGTTTGTTAGATTTTAATCACAAATGTAAACTTGAGCGCTTTGTTCAAAGTTGAGATTGTACCGCAGATACATTTTCATGTATTTCGAGTCTTCTCGGCTTCGCGAGCTTCTCTCGTGCTTGACGAGACTCTTCTCGTGCTTGACGAGCCTCCTCTCGCGCTTCACGAGCCTCCTCGTGCGCTTGTGCTTCCGTGCGGACCTCGACGAGCGAGCACTCGTGAGGAAACCGAGCCTCGTGGAGGACGATCGCATTCCACAACTCCATCCCCATGGCCCACCTACAAACGATATATCTTGAAATGTGACCATGCAATTTTTTTCCCTTAGTAGAGCGAAACAAATAAAATCAGGTTTATTAACGAACCTCCCATGCTTTAGGCCCTCCAACGTGGTACAACGCTTCCACATCGACCGTGCGGCCCTCCAATCAACCTCCGCCCATGACGTTGTGTCATTTGTTCCGCATATGACGCCTACAAAACAAAGATTTTGGTGCTCCCGGATGTAAATTTGCACAAAACATATTGTGTCATTTATACTTACCATCCTCTCACTAGCCCCGTCGTCGCACAACACATCCGGTTCGTGGATCCTCGCCTTGGTGCCCCGGATGTAAACTTCCACAAAAGTGGGAGTACTCCCACTTTCGACCTCCTACGATGCAAAGTTGTAAACATAGTGACAAATTTACTAACAATTATAATATCGATATTTACCATGCGTTGCTCTAGGCCAATGTGTCCGTCTGCGCTACACTTGTGCTTCCCCAATCTACTTCTTCTGCTCCTCGATTTCTATTTGATTTTTCTTGAAAATCCTCCGACCCCAAGACTGCACATCCACCTCCAAGCCTCCATGTCCTTCATTATCCAATCGACCGAGCTCTCGAGATACTCTTGTTGGTCCTCTTCTCATGTTCACCTTCTTCACCCTCTTGTAAAAATTGATGACAGCTTGAATGCGTGCATTGCTGAATGAATCTCCGACAACCTTTTGTGCTGCCCTGTTGAAGATGCTTTGGCCTTCTTCAAAGCGTTGTAATCGTCTTCGTTCTCAAGGCGGAACCTCTCCGCATATAATCACACATCACAAATTGTACTTACATTTAAAGCAATACTCAAATAGAGTACGTACATAACGCAAACTCACCCAGAAGCCAGCCCACACTGCGCCCTGACATGTTTGGTTGTCTTCGCCTCCTTCCACGTTCTCCTTCAATGCCCAGTGCTTCCAGTTGTGGGCCGCGAATCTTTCCCCGCCTAACGGACGTTCACGTTGTGCTTGCGTGCGAAATACTTTGTTGAGAAGTTTGTGATCTCTTTACTTGCATAAGCCTCTGCGATACACCCCTCTACCCTTGCCTTGTTGCGCACTGTAGCTCTAAGCTTTTTCAACTCCCTTTCCTGACTATACATCCATCTGAACTGCGCAGGACCTCCAACCTTCGCTTCCCAAGGTAGATGCACCAGCAGGTGTTGCATCACATTCATAAAACCAGGTGGGAAAGTTTTTTCCAACTTGCATACAAGCAATGGAATTCCCTCTCTAACTTCGCATCAACGCCTTAGAGATTTCCTTACCGCATATCCGCTTATAGAAGTAATCGAGCTCGCCAACATCCTCCACAACTCATTATCAAAATAGCCACGAAACATTACCGAACAAGTCTTTCCATGATAATATGGTAATCATGACTCTTTAGCCCGCTTAGCTTACGGTCGACATTCACACCGCTTTATGTTAGATGCATAGCGGTCGAAACTTTAGAGTTTTCAACCACCTCAAAATCATTTACGGTCTTACGGCTTCACACAGTATGGAGCTCATGGCCGGCTCTCATTCCCATTTAAACCAACTTTAACCTCGAGCCACGGCCTAGCACAATGATCACCCATGTCTTTCCTAGCACTCACGTTATCCTTTGTTTTGTCGGTTACATCAAACACCATGCTTATGATGCTTTCTGCCACATTGCGCTCTTGGTGCATTAAATCTATGTTATGCGGCAGAATCAAAGCTTTCGCGTAAGGCAGCTCCCAAAGAAAAGAAATATGAGTCCAGTTGTGCTCCTTTCCATAGCCAGTGAAACCCACTTAGTAGATCGCATGCCGACTATGCCACTCAGCTATCTCCTCTCCTGTGAGTCGCTTCGGGGGCCCTTTTTTAACTTTCTGTCCTTTTCGAAATGCTTTGGCGTCGTTCCTAAAAGGGTGCCTCGCCGGAAGCCAGCGTCGATGGCAATCGAAGAATGTGATCTTTTTACCGTGCGTGAGCCTGAATGCATCAGAGTCAGCCATACAAATTGGACAACACAGGCGACCATGAACACACCAGCCGGCCCAAATGCCATATGCCAACAAATCATGGACCGACCACAGGTATGCGGCTCGTAAGGTAAACTCTCGCCACCAACGCCGTCGTATGCCTTTTCCTCGCCACAACTTCTTCAACTCATCAATTAAGGGCCGCATGAACACATTGAGATCCTTCCTCGGATGCTTAGGACACGGAATGACAAGAGCAAGGAATATGAACCCTCTTTCAAGCAAATCTCGGTGGAAGATTGTATGGCATGATGAAGACCGCCAACAGAGTAGGGCTAGCGCCAGCTGAAGGTGTGAAACCGTCCGTGGACAAATCAAGACGGACACTCCTAGGTCGCTTGCAAATGCAGGATCGAATCGGTCCAATGCTCGCCATGCCTCGCCATCGACGGATGGACCATCATATCCGGTCTTGGTCCTCACGTTTACCTTCTTTGTGCCACCGCATATGTTTCATTGTTTCTTTTGACATGTACACCGTTTAAGCCTATCCGTGATCGGCATGTACCAAGCCGCTTAGTCGCGACCTTTGTAGTCACCGATACCCTTCCTCATCTACCACCTCAACGAATCGCACTTACCGCAATGCATACAATGGGTATCGTTGTCATGATCCTTCCGAACGAGATGCAATTATTCTCGCACACATCAATCTTCTGGTAATTCATCCCGAGGCCGGCCATCAACTTTTTCGATTGGTACAAATCCTTTGGCATCTTGTGGTTAGGCGGAAGGACATCATTCATTAGTTCAAGCAAAGCGTTGAAGCATTTGTTCGAAAAGTTGAACTTCGACTTCATCGACATAAGCCGTGTAACCGCCTGCAGGACGGTCACATTGGTGAAGTCATGCAGCTTCTCGTCCGAGGCGTCAAGTAGCCTATAGAATTCTTTAACCTCCTCCGGCTGTGACCCCTCCCCGGAGTTAAATTCAGTCCCCCTGCCAAGATCATCCAGCATGTCTTCCATCCGGTCGTGATCCTCCACATGGTCCAGCATCTCTTCTGTCTCGATAGCCTGCCCTGCGGCCTCTCCATGACGGTGCCACACCAAATAGTTAGGCATGAACCCGTTTTTGCAAATGTGATACTGCACTATATCCTTGCTGTAGTAGCTGTTATTCTCGCAGAGGGTACACGGGCAATACACATATTCAGCTCCTCCAGAGAATGCTTGCTTCAAGAAAGCATCCGTGATCTGCCCCCATTCCCTTGAGTGCCCCCCATCACTCCTCCATCCGTCATACATCGCCATTCGATCGTCACCCATTAGCAAAGCTAAACAAATGAAACAATGTCAACGTACGACCGTGGCTTAGGTGACAAAGACAACCTATTAGGAAAGATTTGTCCTAAACCCACCCAAGAATGGAGGCTATTGCATGCGACCTGTGACGTGCGCTATTTAATCGAACGAAATTTCGGAAGATAACCCATTGTTCTCCAAACGCACGCTGATCTCAAAGCGCCGGAGAACAACAGGTTATGTGGCCGAAATCACGCTCGGATCGCCGCACGCCACAGCCCTATGCAACAATCAACATTCTCGGCCGTCCAAAATACATTTGGACAATCCGGAACCGCGCACCTCACAAGCAAATGTGAGATGCGCCGTTCCCAACGGGTGACGCCTATGCTCTCTCTGCTCGACACAAACCCTAAACTCTAACGTTACATACAACGGCAGCGAGAAAATAAAAATATATATATCATATGCGTGAATATAAAATGAGATGAAATAACTTTAAACAAATATAAAAGAGACGAATATACCTTCTCCAACGCCGGCGGGCGCGGAGGGTCCGGGAGGGCGGGTGGCGCGGCGACGGCGAGGCGGCAGCATGGGCGGCGCCGGCGATGGCGCGGCGGTGGTGCCGGCGGCGCGAAGCGGCGGGCGGGGGGGCGCCGGCCGTCGCGGCAAGCGGGCGGCGTCTCGGCGACCGAGCGGGCGGTGGCACAGGCGAGGGCAGCAGGCGAAGCGGGCGCAGGCGGCCGGGTAACTGCCGGGCGGCCTGGCGGCGGGGGTAGCGTGGCGGCGGCCGGCCGGCGCGTCGCGGCGGGGGCAACGCGCCGGCGACGGGCGGCGCGGCGTCATGGCGGGGCGGCGGCCGGCGGCGGGCGGCGCTGGGCGGCAGGAGGGCTGCGGGCGGCGGCGGGACGGCGACGAGCAAAGTGGGCGGTGGGTGGCCGGGCGAGGGCGAGGGGCATGGCGGCGGCGAGGGGCAGCGCGGCGGGCGCAGCATGGGCGGGTAACCGCCGGCAGCGGCAGCGCGGGGGCGCGTCGGGCGGGGCGCGCGCCGGCGGTTCACGGCCGCGGTGGCGGCGGAGGTCGGCCGCCGGCGGCGGGCGCGCGGCGAGTGCGGGCGGCGGGCGGCGCGCGACGTGGCCGATCGGGCGAGGGGGCGGGCGGCGGCGGGCGGTTGGCCAGCGGGCGGGCGGGCGGGCGGGCGGGCGGCGGCGGGCGGCGGGCGAGCGGGCGGGCGGGCGGCGAGCGGCGATGGCGCGCAGCGAGCGGCGCGGCAGCGCGGGCAGGGCCGACGCGGAGGGCGGGCGGGCCGACGCAGCGGGAGGGCGGAGCGGGCCGACGGCGGCAAGCTAGGCGGGCGGGCGCGAGCGGCGCGCGATGGGAAATTACAGGCTCGGCCAGATCGCGGGCGCAGAGGCTTTTTCGCAGATAAATTCGTGGGTATGCCCGCCCACGAATTTAAAACCTTAAATCGTGCGTATTGATTGGCCCACAATTTAAATATTTAAATTGTGGATAATTTTGGCCCACAATTTAAATATTTAAATTTGTCGGTATTTTTGGCCCACAATTTAAATATTTAAATTGTGGGTAATTTTGGCCACAATTTAAATATTTAAATTGTGGTTTCATTTTGGCCCACAATTTAAATATTTAAATTGTGGGTTTTATTTTGGCCCACAATTTAATTAAAAACGTGGGTTTATTCAAACCGACGAATTTAAATAAATAATTTCGTGAGTTTTTTTTTGGGCCCACGAATTTAAAAAACCCACGAATTTTTCCCTGATTCTTGTAGTGCAAAGAGTGCGAATATGTTAGATATAATCTTGACAAGGTTAGCACATAGATAAGATTAGTTAAACTCAGTGTTAGTTTTCAGAGTTTAGTTCTGTATTTTCGGATGAGTCACAGTATGGTGTCCGAGTAGTGTTAGGACTTTTGTGCATGTGTGCATGCGGCCTGAATCTTGGATGTAATTAGCACTTTCCTTAGCTTGGGACGTGATTAGCCTTTCCTTGTCCTGATTAGTTCCTTCCTTGCATGTAACTCTTTCCTTACATGTAGCTCTTACTTGTCTTGATTAAATAGAGAAGAAAATGTTGTGGTTGGTATTGCGCAACACAAAAAAAAGGTCTTGTTGGTTTTCTGTTGCGTGATCAAAACTTTCACCACGTGATCAAAGTGTGAGTGTCCAAGGTATTCGTGTGTGTAGTCACTAGCTCGCGACAACAGAATGACCTCATGCAGTCCAAGCTCATAGCTCCATCTGAATAGGTGTGCTTCTCGTTGCTATTTTGGAGAGATAACTGTCGAACCTTGTTTGGCAAGAAGGTATTTTGTTGGCAATCAAAGTTGGTAATAAAGTTCTCGATCCTTGGTTGCTACGGAGATGAGAAACTCAAGAACAATATCATGCACACGGCAAAGCTTCTATTCGACCACTCATACCTTTGTCCATACCTATTGCTTGGACGAAGCTTTTGTTCACAAGCTCATTGAAGTAACTCTCACCAACATCCTGGAAACTTTGCCCTTGTTTCTCCTGGTTGAAACCTTCAGCTACCCATTTTCATATCAAACTATCTTTTCTAATCTCGCGGTCTTCTGGAATTATACTTAGATACAATAAGCAAGTCCTTAGTTCGGTAGGTAGATCAAAATAACATAGGAAAAGTGTTCTTATCATATCATGCATTTTTAGATTATCATCGAACCCACGGCCAATAGAATGATGCAAATTATATCATTCTTCCTCTGTTTTTGGTTTGTTAGCCAACAAGCTAGCTACAATAATGATAGCCAATGGTAAACTGCCACATTTGTTTAAAATTTCATGAAAAATGTTCTTCTATGAAACACTTTTTTGGAGTTGCCCTCTGAAAGAGGTTTAAGCCTATAAACATCACCAACAAATTCAGCAACATTAACTTTGCGTGTTGTTAAGATAATTCTACAAGCACAATTGCCATCAATCAATGGACATTTGACACTGTCATGCTGATATATCCCATATATCATCAATACAATAAAATACCTATTAATGCGATATTGCACCAAACCTATGTTAGTAAATTGGGATACTAGTAAACAACTATCGATAATTTAGGATGCCAACATTTAGTTGTTTCAAGGAAACTACAAGGTAGTTCTCTTATAGTTTGAAACTTCGAAAAACTTGAATGTATGAGCCAAACATTTTAACTCTCGAAAAGTATTTCACAAATTTAATTTTACAGATTTTTAGGTTAAAATTTGAAATTTCAAAGTTTCATATTAACATTTACAAAATTTGAATTTTGATAAATAAATTTTGAACTCCAGAATTTGAATGTTTGAATATTCAAAATTTTAAATTTAATATTTAGAAACTCAATTTTTTTATTTTCAAAATTTGCGATTTTAAATATCGTTTTCTCAATAGTTTGATTTTTTTTTAATTTTTGAGCAAGTTGAAAAACCTAAAATTTCATATATGAAGTTTCAATGCCAAACACAATTAGGGCTTCAAGAAATAATCCTATAATTGTTGATATTCAAATATTTTATAATTTAGTTTTAAATTTTTAAGTATAAAATAAAACATTTATAACCACTTGAAAGTTTATTGTGGAGGTTTTGGTGGAAAAAAATGTTTGACAAAATTCACATGGTCTAGTAATTCAAGATAGCTACCTATTTGAATGATAATTAATGTCATAAAATATTGGAATTTTGTCACGCCTGTAATCTTATGTTCCTATATGTATATATTAATATTAAACTTCTGCATTTGAACCAAATAGTGGAGGTAAACCAAATTACTCCATAATTACTAGAAATCTTAACAAGATTATTGAAACCAAATGAGCCTGGGCTAATAGCGGCTTACCTCTTATCCTTAAGGAATTCTTTAAGCTCGTCAATGATTTGTTGTTCATCCCATGATTCACTATGCTAGTTTGATGACCTTACAAATCATGTCCCTAAATATATTCTTTATGTCAGTGATATAGAAACAAAATCGTGGCCATTTGAAATTTTCTTGGAGCATGTCATACACAACTTTGGCGAGTGTAGTGCCCAAACCTCCAAAACAAATAATGGAAACTATCTTCAATTGCCGTTGTGATGATCCCAGCAATTGCACTATTTGATCTCTTGGGGCCTCGATACTAATGAGCTGTGTGTCTGTTGATAGAATGATATCATGCGACGGTCAATATATACTTTACAGAGCCTAAAAATAGCATCGGTGAAGCTTGTACCACTCATGTCGCTCTCCACGACCTCCTTCCTGATGCCATCTCCTTGGTAATTTGGTCGCGAGCATTGGATTCTGGTACCAAAATTTTGCACCTACGAATGAACTCCCTGAATCCATGTGCAGCGAATGAGTGTCCACATGACCATGAAGTCATCAACCCTATCCTCGATATCGTAGGACTGCTCCCTCACATCCCTCGCACAGATCATGACCTGCTCGTTAAGCTAGTTTGATGGCACATCGAACACCCTCACGAGGAAAGCCTTCGTGGTATGAGATTGGAGGAATGTCATATTGCCTCACCTCCTTGAGCAGCTTGCATTCATTGGTTACAAGGTTGGCCAGTTTAGGTAGAACAAGTTTGATCGCCCCCGTCGCGATGTCCATTACACTCCAATGCTGCCCTACCATTGCTCTTTCTACTGTGAGCAACCAAGCTATGGGGTGTGTGTCACTATTTGGTGTGGAAATGCAAATCTGCAATGGTCTTACACTTGTCTTTAGATAGAGTTAGCGTAGTCAATGTAATATTTCATTCATCACAAACACCGTTCATTTGCTATTTAATTGGCCTGCAATAATTGAATTGGTGTCTTTGGCTATATATATATATATATATATATATATATATATATATATATATATATATATATATATATATATATATATATATATAATGTTGAGAATACTGGGGTGGACCCTCAATACCCACATCGACACACGTTATACCAACTACTTTAAGTAGGTTAGCCTTAGTATTATTTAGTGCTTTGTTAATTATTGGTTTCCAAGAAGCTGAGCCATTCGTGTTGAAGCCAAGACCATCCAACTTCCGAGCGGTTGAGCCGCTGACTTGAAACTAAGGCCCTGTTTGGTAGAGCTCCAGATTCTGGCTCCACTTCAGATCTGAATCTTGTAGGCTAAAATAAATAGAATTAAGTTTATATTTTTAGTCTAAAATTAAATAAAATGACCTACCTAAACACTCTTAATATACCCACACATCCAGCTTCACGGATCTGTGGAGCTACAAATACCCAGCTCCACCAGATCCATGAATCTGGTGGAGCTAGAGCCGTACCAAACAGGCCCTAAGACTGTTGTGATTCCGAGTGGCCGAGCCACTCACGTTTAATCACGACCCGAAACACTAAGTACTAAGAAGTACACAGCTTACTGTGGAAGACTAACTCTTATACACAAGAGCTCAACTCTTTATTTCACTATTATAAACTTTGATACAACAGAGCTTGACACTTTTGGTGGCTACCTAGTACTCTATCTAAGTACCTCCTCTCATGGCTCTCCGTAACACTAGACTCATAGAGGCTTGTAGCCTTATGGTAGCTTATATGGCTCATCCATAACACAGGTATGACACTAAGTGGGAGGAGCGTACTCCTATTAATGGCGGTACATAGCCATTGAATGGATGACACGTGTTATCATCCTAACTCTCAACATATAAATAACTACTTTCATGAAACTTCTATGAAAATATTTAGATATTTCATCTAAAATAACCTAGCTCTAGATGATTCATAACTTTGCCTGGTAGCACAGCTCTAGCATCATCCATGATAAATATCTATCCATCATGTGTACTCCTAAATATTATAGAATATTCAACTTTACCATAAAGACATCATAAAGTATTTTTTCTATGGCCTTTATGCAAAATATTTTCCTCCTTGTAATTTCTCTTCTTCTAGAATATTTTAAGTATGCTTAGCTAATCCTCAACATATAATATTGAGGCTTTTTTTTTTGTTGTTGCGAGGAAGAAAATTGCGAAAATGATCATGTCATATGTGCTTTTCAGAATAATAATTGAGCAATTTTTGTGTGATCCAATGGATTTATTTAGCTTGGAAGCTAAAGCAAATTTTTTTTGGCCCCTCTGCGTATTGAATCGGTCAACAATTACTCAATAGCAATATTTTATTTTAGAAAATTGCAAATACCGATCTAAGATCAATCAGAGCTTGATTTACCCTACAAGTATATTTGGAATTTTTGTGGCAATAGGTGTTGGTTTGTGGCGTTTAGTGTGGCCTATGGGATTTAGTTGCACAACTCTGGTTGGGATGGGTAGGCAGCCGAAGCATTTATGTTTCATTTCCCTCCTTGAGACGAGTTAAATCGATACAAGTGAAGGCATCAGATGGCGACCAAACTTGTTGGTGTGGGTCCAATTAACCATCATGCACCTAGTGCATCAAGGTGGCATGCAAGAGTCCATGCCAATGAAAACCATCGAGTTAGCAAGAAGAGGGGTCATATGATATAAAAGTACTTGTAAGGGTAAATCAAACTCCGAATGACTTATGTGTGAGTATTTACAATTTTCTCTTTATTTTTCTGTCCAATTAATTTTATCAATGTTTTTTTTGTGTGAACACTTCCCTAAATTGGCTCAACTCAAGAGCCAAATCAAGGCAAATCTTCTCACCCTATAGGCGGGCTATCTATACATTCAATTTTGAGATATATCAGAAATGATGTCAGGCTATATTTTTTCTACTTATTTTTTAGTGTTTAATTGTCATAAACTTGACTCTCAATACACAACACATTATTAGCACGACTCCGCTGGTAAAGTGGTAGATTGTTTCTCTCAACGGCCGGTTGCAAATTATTTTCGGCCCATTATCGCACCTCCGCCGACAGGGCCCAAAGAGCTCGCAGCAATAAAGGCCCATTATTTTCGGCCCATTCAGCCTGAAGCCCAGCGGAAGCCGCACGCTCGGACCGTTCCCTTCCACGCCATCCAGCCAATGGGGAGTCTCTCCTGGAACCTCTCCCCCAATCACCCCGCGCCACGTCACCCCTCTGACGCGCGCTTCCCTTCTACACGGTTCGTTAACACGCGCCTCCACTTCCTCCCGGCACAGACCATCACATTCGCCGGAATCCCACGGATCCCTCACCGAAGCGAAGCAAACGCGACATGGTCTCCGCGCGCAGGGGCCGCGGCGGCGGCGGCGGCGGAGGCGCCCGCCCCCGCCCCCGCGGAGACGTCGGCGGAGGCGTGGCGTCGCGCGTCGCCGTGCTCGCCTTCTGCGTCTCTGGGATCTGGTCGGCCTACATCACCCAGGGCGTCCTCCAGGAAACGCTGTAAGCACAGTCCCTCCATAGCCTCTCTCTCTCTCTCTCTCTCTCCAATGGTGATTCACAGCAGAGAGAAATAGGGCTCAGTTCGCCTGGTTTCGTTTCTCCCGCGGCTCAGGTCGACGAAGCGGTTCGGGCCGGAGGCGCGGCGGTTCGACCACCTCGCGTTCCTCAACTTCGCGCAGAACGTCGTCTGCTTCGTCTGGTCCTTCATAAGTGAGCATCCTCCCTCCCGCGCCAACGCCGCGCGGTTGCATTGCACGGAATGCGATGGTGGTTTCACTGCCTTTGGTGGTGATTGCGTGTGAAGGGTTCGTGACTCTGGCTGGTTTTGTGCAGTGATTAAGCTGACTGGTTTTGTGCAGTGATTAAGCTGTGGTCGAGTGGTAGCAGCTCCGCCGGCCACGCGCCGCTGTGGAAATACTGGGGCGTCAGCATCACCAACACCATCGGCCCGACCATGGGGATCGAGGCGCTCAAGTACATCAGCTATCCCGCTCAGGTTTGGTTCCATCTGCTTTTTCTGTCTCCGCTAGTTTGTTGTTCCGTGAATTTTGTGCGTCTATTGTATTTGTAATTACGTGTTGGTTGGGTTAATCGGTAATGCAGTAAGTGGTGTTTATGATGTGGAATGTTCTAATTTTGGAGTTACTTAACTGTGCTAAGAAAATGGGCAATTGAGTTCTGTAGGATGCTGTATGGTCTGCCTTAATGAGATAGCTGGTCTTAAGCAGATTTATGCTGTGCTAGTGATTATTGGAGATGTCTTCGAGTCTGGTTGGACGGTCTTACACAGAATTTATGCTGTGTTACTGAATATTGGAGATGTCTTTGAGTGTGGTTGGATTTCGTATTCTCATACATTGTGACTTGGGAGCGTAGGTTCAATTTGTTCATAAATGATGCACTCATGATGAGTGCACGCAGAAATTGGCCACAGATTAAATCATATGGCTCCGTCAGAAAGCCCCCAACATATAAATGATGGAAGTCTGTCCTCTATTGTTTATAGCAATTTTATGATATAGAAATCATTAGGAGCATTCATGAGGTACAATGTAATAGTACCAAATATGGTGTTCTGTGATCCTTAATTCCTAATATGGCGCGGATGGGTGATAACTGAAAATCGTATTTTCTCTCTACCATCTTGAGTATAGCCTTCCAACCTATACAGGAAGACACCAAATTGTGTATGGCTTCAGCACTATGTTAAATTTAATTTATCCTCCAAATTTATTGGAACAGTAGTAACAAGCCGGGCTTGTTTCTGAGTATCGAATTATTTCATGTTCCCCCTTGTGTGAAATTAGAATTTTCTGATTTAAATTAAATAGCACAGTGATACTTAAAAACAAGAGGAAGAGTTGCTTCTAGTTTTATTTATGAGAGTACGCTATGGCTTACTGGAAGATAAGGGATCCTTAATCATTTGCTGTCTGTATTAAACAGGTCTTGGCAAAATCTTCTAAGATGATTCCAGGTGAGTTTCATTGATTTATGCAGACTATGCAGTGTATCTTTACATAAGATTGCTTGCATGTGCATATTGCATGTAGTGGTCATTACTCATTAGTTTCGATTCACCTGATCAGTTTGTGATTAGTGAAAAGTACGCAAAAAATGAGCACGAAAACAAGAAAATTTTATTATTTTTTAACCTTAAAATGATTACCCTTTTCACATCGAAATAGATGAGAATAGCCGATGCATGAACTAGGCCAGGAAATGGGGCTAGTGATATCCATTTTGGATCAATGTTTCCCAGTTGAAACTGTAGGAAATTGATGCACGCCGGAAGCATACTTCAGTGCCACTAATTAGCATGAACTGTTACTTCTATTGCCTCTTAAGTTAAGCCTGAGTATATGCAGTTCCTGGAAAATGAATATATTTGGCGGAAATGACTAATGACACAGACAAACCCTCTGTACCACTAATGAAATTCTTGGAAATTTGATTCGAGTTTGCAACATGATGTAACTGCTTAAGCTTGATACAGTTCTGCACAACTGAACAGATCTTGCATGCATTATTTATGAAAATTATACCAATCTCAAGGTATTTGTAGTTTCGTTTGTGTTGGTATTTGGTATGTGATGTAGTGTCAGTAATTGTGTAACTAAGCAATCTGTCTAAAGGATTTTGATTCATGACAAACCTTTTATGCTTCTTAGCTTGTACAGTGTTGTCCTTATCTTTCTCGCTAATGATTTAATATGTGCAGTGATGTTGATGGGGACTCTACTCTATGGTGTTAAGTATACATTTCCGGAGTATCTTTGCACCTTTCTTGTTGCTGGAGGTGTATCGTCCTTTGCATTGTTGAAGGTAAGGAGTTCTCTAATTTCATTTGCTCTTCAACACTTCAACAGCCATACTGATGAGCTAATTTTCATATGTATCTGATGGTGCTGGTGAGCCTTTGACAAAAGTTGAAATCTTTGGCTGACCATTTTATTCTATAGAATTAATCCTAGAAAAATAAGTTAATGTTTTGTTCCTTACTGCTTTATTATGATGAAATATAAATTGGAAGACACATCAAAATTGTTATACCTCAAAAAAGAAACTAAGAACCAACTTGATGGCAAATCAATGTTTCACTTGGATCGCCTTTTGTTTTTGTTACATCTGTAGCTGTTTGACCTAATACAATTGCTCTGTGCTTGCACTGATCTAAACTGCATTGTCACGTCTGAAGTTTTTATTTGTTGCTACTGTATCAGACAAGCTCCAAGACAATCAAGAAGCTTGCTAATCCTAACGCTCCTCTTGGCTACACATTGTGCTTCCTCAACTTAGCTTTTGATGGTTACACTAACTCGACCCAAGATTTGATCAAGTCCAGGTAACCATACCCTGTCCAATTTATATCAAAGCATTCTGTGATCTTTTTATCTAAATGGGAAATAATGTTCTATTATTGCAGGTACCCAAAGACTAACCCGTGGGATATAATGCTTGGCATGAACCTCTGGGGAACCGTATATAATGCTGTAATTATGTTTGTTGCGCCATTACTGTTCAGTAATTGGCCATACGCAAACGGTTTTGAGGCAGTGAGATTTTGCCAGGAGAACCCAGAGGTGGCATGGGACATTCTCCTGTTCTGCCTATGCGGCGCCGTGGGGCAGAATTTCATCTTCCTAACCATCAGCCGATTTGGCTCTCTTACTAACACTACCATCACTACCACCCGCAAGTTCATGAGTATCGTCATCTCATCCGTCATCAGTGGCAACCCACTGTCCTTGAAGCAATGGGGAGGTGTCGTGATGGTCTTCTCTGGCCTCTCTCTCCAAATCTATCTCAAATGGAAGAGAAAGAAGGTCAGAGACCACAAGGAATAAGATCAATTCTTAAAACTAATTCCAATTTGTAGCTTTGATTGGACATATTTGTTGTTGGGTTATCCGGTAAATCATTATTGTAGCCCATCAAGAATCTAGGTAAAAGTTTTACGTCGACAAAAATGTGTGAAATGTATGGTAATTGATGTAGTGTTAGCTATTTAAAAACGGCTGAGTAGCTCCTGTTCTACCGGGGAAAGATGCAATGAATTCTGTTGCGTTGAGAGGCCGGGTTGTATGGTGCCAGTTCTATTTCTGTTCTACTCTCTCAAAAGAAATCACTAAATATTAATTGACAAGCTGCTGAAGTTTGTACACCTCTTATTGCCGTAGCGTCTGAAGAAAATTACTTGACTGCTCCCTTCTTTTTAAGCAAAATCATCAGATTTTCCTCCGGCGTCTGGTCTTGTACTCTTGTGCTTTCCTATCTGATCTGTCATTCCATGACTCCAACGGTATGTTTGTCTGCTTCTCTTTGTACATTGCACTCCGTATTTATCTAGTACTATACATGTTCACCGTGTGTATCAACTGTATGCCATGTTTCATCTAGTACTATACATGTTCACCGTGTGTATCAACTGTATGCCATGTTTCTTGTGCTGATCGCCACCAGGACACAGACTATTTTGCACCTGGCCTAGATTTTAACAGTTTGCACTGGAATCCTTGAAATAAGTAGGGAATTGATTGATGCGATTTTTGTTGCAAGTACTAGTAGCATTGGAACAGTTGCAACCCCACAATCATTGTCTGTAGAACAGAACAGTTGTGCGAATGAAACGGAGAAGGAGAATACTTTGCTGTTTTTTTTAATCGAGACATGGAAACATATTACCTTCAGCATCCAGATAGCGAAGTAAAGAAAGTAGAGTGAGCATGGCAGCAATGACAATGGCTGCACCAATCGAAACCAAAACGCACAAAGACACTGAACTAGACAAATAAAAAACCTAGCAACCAAGAAAATACGACAGCAACTTCAAAAGGACTATTCCTATTACAAAAGTTTCTGCATGGAGCAGATGGTGTTACTCGTATCAACACAACGATCCTAAGTTTCAGGTTGTAGAATCCATTGGGTCTTCTGGGCTCCCTTCCACAAGACGCACTGCCTGCAACAAGGGTTAACAAAACCGAGGTAAATCACGCAGTTTTCGACCGTACCGCTTCGGCATGAAATCAAAACAGCTCGGTTTACCAGTCAAGTTCAAATTTAAATTCAAAAAATTTGGAAAAAAAGTTATTCAAAAATTCCCTAAAATTAGTATTAATTGCTTTATGACCTCTGGTGTGAATAATTTTTGAAAAAAGAAGTTTGGAGACATTTTTGAGCCATTCAAAATGTAGAAAATAGAAAATCCAAAGAAGAAAAGAAATTAGAAGTATTTTTAGTAGCAATATTTGTTGAAGTATGTCAAGTAGCAATATTTACTTAAACATATTTTAGTAACAATATTTGTTCAATTATATTTAGTAGCAATATTTGTTCAAGTATGTCAAGTAGCAATATTTACTTCAACATATTTTAGTAACAATATTTGTTATATTTGTTCAAGTATGTCAAGTAGCAATATTTGTTCAATTATGTCATGTAGCAATATTTGTTGAAGTATATTTAGTAGCAATATTTGTTGAATTATATTTAGTAGCAATATTTGTTAAAGTATATTTAATAGCAATGGACGACACCCGAAAATGGTACTATTTGTTCAAGTAGCGATATTTGTTTGCACAGAAATTATCTTGCTATGGTATATTTTAATATGTTAATGTTATCTAATATTGAAAAGCTTATTTCTCGTTGTATGCATGCATGAACTACCAAAACTTTAGTATGGAAGTTGTATTATGTACCACTAGTTATATTTTGTACTTATTTTGTTGTATAACGTGCAATTTGACATAAGTAATTTCTTGCAAATTATTTACACAAGCAATTTTTGTAAGGTATTGAAACGTAAATGGCGTTGATATCTGAATGGTATTGATATATGAATAGTATTAGTATGTGATTATGTGAATGCCTATTTTTGCACTTGTTGGATTGATATGTGAGTAGTATTGAAATGAAATATTATTTATTGACATATTATTGCTAAATGCCTAATTTACAACTTGCAATTGTCTAAAATATAGCAAATGTCATGTCGATTTTTTTCCATATTTAGGAGAGATCATACTAGAATTTTTTCGTGTTTTTACGTATTTTTCTTATATATTTCCTATTTTTTGGCCTTTAATGTATTTTTACAAAGTTTACAACACTTTTTTTTTGCAATTTTTCCTGATTTTTTTACATTTTTTTCAACTAGCTTCAATTTTTGGTAGTTTTCACTTAAAAACCACTCGGTTTTCAAGCATTTTCGTGCAGTTTTCGTTCATTTACAGCGAAATTCGCTCGCCAGTTTAACCAGATTTCAAAATAGTTTGAATTTTCATACCGTTTGGTTTTCGAGCAGTTTTTCACGATTTTCGCTACCGCAGGGGCGGGGGTCGAAATTCGCACTCCATATGGTTTTGTTAACCCTCTGTCTGCAACATTACTTAGCTTGGATCATCATGTAACTCACTTGAGAACAATGCCTGAGGGCTTCTTGTAGAATCTTCGATCCTTCTTTTAACAGCTTCTTCAAGTTGTCCTTTCGGAGACCTGCCCAGTATTTCAAAAAAGAACAGAGAGCACACGATCCCAGCAGATCGGATTAACTTACCCTCAAAAAACTGCTGTTTCTGGCCATCCAAATGGCCCAGCAAACAGCAGATAGACCAACCATATGAATTTGGTTGAGATTTTGCATAAGTGAGTGGATGCACTTAAAGAACAGAAACTACAAATGGGGTCACCCACCCACTTCCTTTTCAAAAGAATATCCTGTTGGAAATTCGTGCAATATTTTTTTTCCAGATTTTATATTAAGGCAAAAGTAACATAAGACTAGAGATGCATAAAACAACAGGTAACACATTGTACTTCAGAAAATGCTCAAGAATTGTATATTAACGGAGTTGATTTATTACACGAACAACTTACAGTTGGGCTTACTAAAGAATCGAAAGCAGCGCAGCGTAGACGCAGTCGTGGAAGTAGTCGACGTCAAGGAAGAAGCAGAGCGGTCTCGCTGATGCGCTGCCTAGAAACCTTATTGCCGCCCCGTGCAGGTGAACTCTGCGGCAATGGTTCGGAGATATCGCTCACCCTCCTTCATGGTGCACGCCGAGGAGGAAGGCCGGCAAGATTCAACGGCTCAACACAACAGTACAGCAATCCAGAGATGAGGAAGAATGGAGAAGAAATTCAGTGTCCCTTTCCTGGACATCTTCAGGAGTTTATATAGAAGCGCACGATGGCGGCCACATTATGTCGATTAAGCGCGGCGATTACTAATAATCGACCACATAATGTCAATTAACTCACTAGTAACTGACTGCATAATGACACCGAATTAAAACAGATGTTTAAATCGCATTTAAACAGATTGAATGGAGAGATAATTGTAAGGTTCAGCAAAATAAAAGGTGAATTCAAAGTGCCAGGAGACACACTACGACGCGGCGCGGTCGCTCGTCGCAAGTCACACGAAAATACGCGAACGCGCGCGCGTGCGTGTGTTTAGCCACTATACACCCTATGTCATTCTCATGCCAAGTGTCGTTATTGAAAAGGTGGCAAGGACTCCATCTTTTAAATTGCATTTCCTCCACTTGACTAGGTAATATAGTACTAAACCATGCATGCTTTGGAATTAAAGGAAATGAGCCACCCTATGCTTATTTTCAACTCCCCGAAGCATTTTGTCGCTTGCTACGCCCTTCCTCGTCTCTGGGTGCCTAGGTATCCACCGCAAGCCTTTCCTCTTTGTCATTGGCTAATTTCTAACATATCCTTCGTCAGGATAGCATTGTTTCCTATCAGCCACATTAAGATTTTAATTTTCTAGGGGGTCTTGGCTTTCCATAGGATTTTATTATCTAAGTCAGGTAAAGTATTGGTAAACAGTTTATAGGTGGATTTCACAGTCGTCAACAAGTTTTTCATAGAATTCAAACTTGATTGCAAATCTTCATTAAGCCATATTCTAAAAGAAAAGTTCCCGTTTCTCCTAGCAGCCTCAAAAACAAAAAATTCTTGTTCATTGCAGATAAGAAAGAGGTCATGGAATTGCATCCTTAAGGTATTATCTCCACACCAGCAGTCATTCTAGAAATCAGTGTTTTCACCATTTGCAGTCACCATTTCCCCCCTTTCACGTGTCTTTAACAGTAAGAAGATCAGCCCAACATGTTGAATCCACATTCTTGTATTTAACCTGCTGCACAAACTTGTTCCCAATATATTTTTTCCTGATAATTTCCTGCCACATCCCACCATTTACGAAGCAGGCGTTTGCTATGTTTAAACAAGTTCTGAATCCCCAGGCCCCCTTTTTATTTGGGGTTACAAACCTTGCCCCATTTTACAAGACGATATTTCTTTTCTTTTTCTTTTCTTGTCCATTTTAAAAAATATATATATTTCTTTTTTTGTATTATGTTTGTCCATTTTCCCAATCACATTTTGGGCAATTTATACATGGATATATGATAAATTGGGGAACTAGTAAGACAAGCATTAATCAAAGTAACCCTGCCACCAATGGACAGAGAACTCCCTTGCCATCCGTCCAATTTCTTTAAAATTCTTTCTTCCAGCTTAGCCCAATCAATAACCTGAAGTCTTGATGTGCTTACAGGTACACCCAGATATGTCGGAGGCCATTCCCCAGTTTGGTAGTCGAACATATCAGCATATTGAATTGCTCTTGCATCATCATCCTTAAACATCAACACTTCACTTTGATTAATGCTTGTTTTTCAAAATTGATCTTTAGACCCAACATTCTTCCAAACAAAGGATATATAGTGTCATCTGCTGCAGAATAGCCACCCCTTTTGGAATCAGATGAGGCACCAAGCCAGTCACCAAGTCATTAGACTGCGCATGATTAATCATATTTCGGCTAGGCAATAATCCGCCAAGTTAAACAAAAAGAGGGACAAAGGATCTCCTTGTTTAACCCCTTTGTGACCGAAAATACCCGCCAACCAAATCATTCACTTTGACACTAAGTGTAGCAGATCTGTCTGTCTATTCAGGTCAACATTTTCTGTGTGTTATGCATATGGGACTTCAATTCAATTTTTAAGAACGTTCTTGCTTGTACGCTGTAGTTTGTACCGCCGGAACCTAATTGAAACAGAATCTGAAATCGATGACTCCAGGGAAGACGATGACAGTAAAGAAAGACGAAGTTGCTCTTCATTGTTATCACCGTTGATAATCACGAAAAGAGTTTGAGCAGTGCTTCAATGCTTTCCCTCCCAGTACAAGTTGCACAAATCTTGAAGCAGGCGAAGGGATAAGTAATCATCATCTACCATTCATTCATGCTTTAATATTTATGCAACTGTCAAAAGGAAAAGCATGGAAGCACCTCTTAAAGAGTTTTTATTTCTTGTAAACGAAAATTGATACGTGTCATCGCCCATGGTAGGATTAAGAAATCTGTGTTTACTTTGATCACGTGCGCCATGCATGCAAACCACCAAGGTAGCATTGCCGGCACGTCGTTCACAGCCCGGACGCGAACGATCGGAGATTCCTCTCCGACGTCCCGCCGCGGGACACCGCCTCCTTCGCCCGCCGCCCCCAGCGCTCCGCCCGCGTCCTGACCGCCGCCGCTCCGTCGGCACCTCCCATGACCATGTCCACGCACCGCTGGAGCTCGCCCCGCTCGACCACCCCCTCGCAGTCCACCCGCGCGACCACGCCGACACCCATGGATGCCTCCACCAGCGTCGCCACCGTCGGCTGGTCGGCCCACCGAGGCACGGCCACTATCGGCACGCCGCCTGTGATGCTCTCCATCGTCGAGTCCCACCGGCAGTGCGTCACGAAGCACCCCACGGCGGGGTGAGACAGCACCCTCACCTGATTGCACCACTCCACAACCATCCCCCGCTCGCCGCCCCCGTTGCCGCTCTTGCGCGCCACCAACAGGTACGGCTGGCCAGTGGCCTCCAGGCCGTGCCTCATCTCCTCCGCCTGCCGCTTGCTCACAGAAAGGATGCTCCCGAACGACACGTACACCACGGACCTCGCGGGCTTCGTGTCCAGCCACTCCATGTACGCCTTACCGTCGTCCGGGTGGAACAAGTCCATGCATGGCCTGCACGGCTCCTCCGTCACCACCGGGCCGACGGCGATAAGGTCGAACTGCGGCACTGCGCGGAGCGCGTCGGGCTCCAGCGCGTCGAACGTCTCCACGAGCACCGCCGACCTGTGCTCGTCAAGCGCCAAGAAGAGGTCACGCAACATGTCGAGTGTTAGGTAGTGGCGGTTCCCCGGGCAGGACATGGACGCGAAGAACGGGAGGGCGTTGCACTTGAGAGGCGGGAGTCCCGGTAGGCGGACGACGGCGTCGGGATCTGGCTCGTTCGCGCAGGAGGTGAGCCGCGCACCGTGGCCATGGAAGTAGTGGTAGTACACGGCGAACACGGTTGCCGGCTTGACCCAGTAGAGCGCTGCCGGGGCGCCGTGCGCGCGAGCGACGTCGGGGACCCACCCCACGAGCGCGGTGTATACGACGCGCGTCACGGGGCGGCCGCGGCTGGCGAGGCGAGCGACGATGGCGGAGAGCGTCTCAGACCCGACGGCGCGCGCGCGCGCCCCGTACGAGCCCACGCCGTGCTCCTCCGGCTTGAACCCGCCGTCGAAGCCGTCGGAGTAAGGGATGTAGGAGACAATACCCTGGATGACCTCGCCGTCGAGGGACGTGAGGTGCGGGAACATGAGGCGGTGGCCGGAGACGGCTGTGGAGAAGGTGACACGCGCGTTCGGCATCGCCGCCGCGACGCGGACGGCGAGGCGCCGCGCCGGCTTGATGTGGCTCTGCATCGGGTCGGTCACGAACAGGAAGTGCTGGTGCGAAGGAGGGCTCGCCATTGGCCTCGAACTGTTCGTCATTCGATCAAGTGAGGTCAACCGCGCTCTGCTCATAACAAGTTCATATTGGTGTTATGAGCCAATATACGTAGGCAATTTTGATAAGATCTAGGCATTGCAATTGCTCTGTGTGAGAGAATCACATCTCAATTCGTGTCGCCCGGCCAAACTGTCAGCATTGTTGCAAAGATTAATTATTTTTTCTTGTAGTCCTCGTCGAGTCTCATCCAAAGAAGATCAGTACGAAGAATAATTTGAAAGTTGCGTTTGTATCGACTAGAAGCTGGACTCCAAGTGCGACATGGAAAATTCAGGCTTCAAGTTTGGATTGAGAAATAAGATACAGTGAAAGCTGGCGAGTAATTTCATATGTTCAGCAACCTTCAGTGATGATGAAATGAAGTGCATTTCTGATCTGTAACGTGCTATTTCACCCTAACAATACTGAGCGGAGGACATTGGTAGTTAAGGCTGTCCGCTCAGGCTCTCACCATCGCAGATGCTCCCTCCTTGCAAACCAGAATTTTGCAACCCAATAGGCCAATGTCAAAATATGTATGTGTGGACAAGACCCAAGAGCTACCGACGAATTGGTTGAACTATTTGCACCGCTGAACCTACATGGAGCTAGTGTCCTAGTGATGAATGGTTCATCAATGCACCCGTGAAAGGGAAACGAGCACGAGCAGATACGTACTGTCCCTAATATGGATGATGCAATTTGCAGTAACATGATTGATAGAAGCACCACTGTCCCTAACACAACACAGGACCGATTTACTATAGGTGATGCAATTGCAATCAAGTCCCGCTATTCTCCACTTCTTCTTTGCTTGCTGTAGATGATGACATGATTTTTTTTTAGATAATAGATGATGACATGATATGGTAGTGCTAGTGCATATGCCGCATTGGGCTTTTAGATGTTGCATTATGGATTTACTGGGAGAAAAGGACATGCCGAGGCCAAGATGGGCTTGGTCTTTGGCGGCTTGTAATTTTAATTATCCTTGGGAAGTTTAATTACTAGGGTGATTTTTTTTTTTGGTAACTCAAGCGGCAAGCTCTTTATTTAAATCTCCAACGAAGAGGTACAATCTCGTTGAATACACATGTGGACGTACAAAGCAAACTCAACGAAATTTTTTTTAAATAATGTATTTTATGAAACAAATTGCGATATTAATACGCAGCATTTTTTTCCCAAAAATAATACCCCGTAGCCGAACCGCATGGCGACGACGCTATAATCGCCAAGTGGTACGGCGATAAAGTTGTAATCGCCGCACGGTTGGGCGACAAAGAAGTAATTGGCCAGCGGTTGGGCGACAACAGGCACGTGGCAACGTTTCGACAATTTTCGCCGAACAGCGTGGCGACAACAATTGGTCGCCGAACGGTGCGGCGACATGTGTCAATTTCGCCGAGCGGTGCGGCGACAACCATATGTCGCCACACCGTTTGGCGACAGACGCGGCGCTCGGCAGCCAAGAAAACGAGCCAGCGTCGGGCGCGAGGGGGGAAAAGGCGAGGGGAAAAAAGAGAGAGCGCGAGGGGGAGTGAGGCACCGGCGAGCAGAGAGGGAGGGAGCCCGAGAGAGAGAGAGAGAGAGAGAGAGAGGGGGAGGGCAGCCGGGAGAGAGAGGGAGGGAGGTAGGCGCCGGGAGCTCGGGAGAGAGAGGCGTCCGGGAGCTCGGGAGAGAGAGGGCAGGGAGAAAAAAGAAGAAGAAGAGAAACTAAAAGGTAAAATCGAAATTTTGTGTTTTGTTTAGTTGCGTAGAAAAATATTGTAGGTTAATGTTGTATGAAAATATTAGGGTTGATATTAGATTTAATTTAGTCAGTTCTTCTTTTGTAGATTCGCGATATTAGATTTGAACTCTAATATTGTAGTAGTTGTAGTGCGATAGTTAATTAGCGTTGTTAAATTTAAATTGTTGATATTACATTTTTTAGTTGCGTAGAAAAATATTGTAGGTTAATGTTGTATGAAAAAATTAGGGTTGATATTAGATTTAATTTAATCGGTTCTTCTTTTGTAGATTCGCGATATTAGATTTGAACTCTAATATTGTAGTATTTGTAGTGCGATAGTTAATTAGCGTTGTTAAATTTAAATTGTTGATATTACTTTTTTTAGTTGCGTAGAAAAATATTATATGTTAATGTTGTATGAAAATATTAGGGTTGATGTTAGATTTAATTTAATCGGTTCTTCTTTTGTAGATTCGCGATATTAGATTTGAACTCTAATATTGTAGTATTTGTAGTGCGATAGTTAATTAGCGTTGTTCAATTTAAATTGTTGATATTATTTTTTTAGTTGCGTAGAAAAATATTGTAGGTTAATGTTGTATGAAAATATTAAGGTTGATATTAGATTTAATTTAATCGGTTCTTCTTTTGTAGATTTATGATATTAGATTTGAACTCTAATATTGTAGTATTTGTAGTGCGATAGTTAATTAGCGTTATTCAATTTAAATTATTGATATTACATTTTAGTGGTCATCTAAAAATTTATTTTGTCTATATCGTCGCAGTAATGTCAGATCCAGTTAAATTTAGGGTATATTTATGGCGATGGTGAAATAAAAAGTACGCAGAATGGTGTTGATTTAAGCAACTTTTCGGTGACCATGGTTGAGCACTCCTTCCCCGAGAGTGTTAGCATCCGTGATATGAAACTTTGGTTGACCCAATATTTTTCTTTGGATCCAAGTGTTTACTCTGTTACCATCCAAGTTTTATTCACGCGAAGCAATGGTGACCCTACTATTTGGGAGTTGAAGAAAATAGATCGAACATACTTGTGGCAGAAATGGTTAAGGTGGTGCAAGGGATCTCGTCTTGACTGTGTGATGCTAGTGCAGGCTTGCCCTGTACAAGAGGTGAATATTAGTGTTATAGGCGAGAGCAGTACATCGGCTAGAGCTGAACAAGTTCAGGAAGTGGTGCCGATTGAGATAGAAGCGGGGGATGATAATAAGGATGCAGCAAACGCAAAAGGTCAGGCCGATGAAGGGGAGGAGATCGAGCAACTTGTTGATCATTTGGAGTTGGTGGACCGTATGGCGGCAGAAGATGAAACTGAAATGTTGGAATGTGATGATGGCATCGGCGAAGGTGAGGAAGAGGAGGATGATGGTGATGATGCTGAAATGCATGATAGTACTGGAGAAGCGAATATACCCATCCCTGACGAATGGAACAAGCAAAATAATTCTGGTATGAGAGTTTCATGGGGCCATGAGTCGCGTTGGGAGTATGGTACCAATTCCATTCGGTTGAATCAAATATTTCCGAACAATTCTGAATTGAAATTGGCAGTGAGGCTTTGGGCATTATCGCAGCAGAGAGAGTTCCGGGTTATCTTGTCTAGGCCAAATAGGTACACAGTGAAGTGCAGAACAGATGGATGTGAATTTCGAGTTCATGCATACAAGCCGAAATACGAGACGTATTGGATTGCATCACGAGTAGAGGAGCACACATACAGATTAGAAAATGTTCTAGTGAAACACCGCAACCTGAATGCAGCTGTAATTGCTAGCGTAATGTTCAATGAAATGATTGAGAAACGGGACATTGAGTGTTCGTATATTTAGAAAGCAATCTTAAGAACATTTAAGTACCAGATAAGTTACTCGATGGCCTGGCGTGCGAAGCAAAAATCATTAGAGAAGAGGTTTGGTATATACCAGGCTTCATATTGCAACCTACCTCGTGTGCTTGATGTCTTGAAGCAAACAAACCCTGGCATATACACCGCTTTCGACGAAAGTGTAGAAGATGGCAACGGGATCTGCACATTTCGTCGTGCGTTTTTTCATTGGGTCCTTGCATTGCGTCATTCAGGTACTGCCGTCCATTGCTTTGTGTTGATGGTACATTTCTGACTGGAAAATACAAGGGACAGATTCTAACGGCCATTGCAGTTGATGCGAACAACCACATACTTCCATTGGCCTTTGCTTTTGTTGAGGGTGAGAACTGGGATAGCTGGCTGTGGTTTTTTAGACATTTGAATTTCGGGGTAGTTGGTAATCGGCCCAGCGTGTGCATCATTCATGATCGCCACAAAGGTATTCTTTCTGCAATTAAGACTCTACAGGAGGACCCTGATGAGCCATTCCCATGGCGTGACTTGCAGAGCAAGTGGTGCATGAGGCATTTGGGAGCAAATTTCTTCAGGCAGTTCAAGAGTAAGAAATTGATGAACCTTTTTAAGAGGTTGTGCAAGCAGAATCAGGCACGTAAGTTCAACGTGCTATTTGCTGAGTTGGACCAGCACACTAGTGCACATGTGTAAGAGATGAAGAAGCAACCACCTGCGCCGAATGATTGCCCACCCAAAAGGCTAGCACCACTCGGAGAGCTCGATCCTCCAAATACGAGGAGACGAACGTCAAGGAACATAAAGTGTTTCTCGCACTGGATAGAGGCGGAGCCTCTGGAGAAGTGGGCACTGCTCCATGACACCAGTGGCGCCAGGTTAGTACAATAAATTATGATATTTATGATATTTTAACAAATTGGCTTGGTAGACTAACCGATATGTGTTGATCAGGTTTGGTGTTATGACAACGAATATAGTCGAGGTTTACAATTGGGTCATAAGAGGGCTCCGTCCGCTACCACTTGTGGCCATCCTGGAAGGCATGTTGCACAGCATAGTTGCCTATTTTCAGAAAAGGCATGCGGAGCCTGTTCTTCATGCCACGACAATGCAAACACCGTATTGTTGCCGGATGATGGCCTACATGGAGGAACGAAGTATTAAAGCTCAGCAACATGTAGTGCGTAGCTTCGGAATTACTGAGTACCGCTTTGAAGTGACTCTTCGGTGCAAAGGGGGATTGGGAACCAACACAACTGTTATTACACATGAGGTAAATCTAGGCCAAGGGGCTAGTGGATGGTGCGAGTGCACCTGCAACAAGCCAAGACTTCTTCACATCCCTTGCTCACATGTGATAGCTGCTTGTGGGCAGATTGGGATGAATACGTCGCAATATGTCTCCCCTTTCTACTTGAAGGATTATGTTGTCCATACCTGGTCCGGGGAGTTTCGTGGTTTCCGTACACATGGTGATTTCACTGTGATTAACAGAGATGAGCGCATCTGTCTACCGGATCCAACCTTACGGAGGTGTGCCGAAAGCCAGTCTGGTCGTCCACAGAGTAGACGCATTCGCAACGACATGGATGAATCCGAAGTGGGTGGCTATGTTAGGAGATGTTCTGAGTGCGGTGAGTATGGCCACAAGGCAAATCAATGCCGGCAGCATGTGTGATGGGTGCAATCCATCAACTCGTCATGGTTATGCTATGTGATATGTGTCGAAGTAATGGGTACTGTCGGTTATGTATCGAATTATGTAATCTTATTTATGTAATCTTATTCATGATTGTGGGATGTCATGTAATATTATTGAAGTTGGACGCTTATGTATTTCGATATATATATACAGTGTTTGTCATATGTTTTTTAGCATTATTTATGTTGTACGCTTCTTTCCTTTTATTTATATATATCTCGTGTTTATTACATGTCTAGTATAATAAATATTTCATTATTTACTTGCAGGGATGGAGCAGCCCAGGTCACTTCTGGACTCTATCGTGGACCGGCGGCACCGTGCGTTCGTCCACACGACAGAAGGCAATGATAAGGTGCCTCTGCTGCGGATCCGAGTGCCTAAGAAGGCATGGTGTGTTGACCCACGCTTTCACACCAGGTGAGTTGCACTTACATGGAAAAATACTTTACATGTTTACTTATACAAAAATACTTTACATGTTTTTTGTTCACATAATTTGAGGTTTGATGACGTATATTTAAATAATGCAAATTTTTGTTTGCATCCATAGGTTGGCACGTGCTGGGTTGCTTCCTCTCGTTCGCATGGTTGAGGGTTGGTGAGGACGCAGTGTGCCCGACGATCGGCCGAGGAGAGGACGGTCCGAGCGGTCGCGCGTTTTCCATTCGATCGTTCCTCTCGGGCGTGTTTGGTCGACCGTTGGAGGCCAGAGACGCACACTTTCCACCTTCCCTTTGGCGAGGTGACAATGACCCTGCAGGACGTCGCCATGCTTACTGGGTTGCCGATCGCCGGGACACCGATCGGACCCTCGGTGACTCCTGCTGGATGGGTGGCGGACTTAGAGGAGAGGTTCGCCGGAGTGGTGCCCGTTGATCCAGAAATTCGGATCGGCAAGAGGCATGGCCCATCGAGGAGGTGGTTAGCTCAGTTCGAGGTTAGCAGTAGTACATAAATATATTATTCTACATTCATGTGACATTAACCTGATACTAAACTATTTTGATTGTCGCAGGTGCAACGGATGGCGGCGATGCCCACAGCCTATCAGCTTGCACGGCACCTTGAGGCCTATATACTTTGGTTGTTCGGGTGGGTCATGTTCACGTCGACTCACGGCGACAGTGTCGATGCGCGGTGGGTAGCCCATGCACGGGCTATTGCCGATGCCGACCTGGACGCCGTACCACAGGTATCCTGGGGTTCGGCGGTCCTTGCTGCCACGTACCGCGCCCTTTGCGACACGTGCGTGAAGAAAAGAAAGGCCGCCAATCTCGCAGGGATGCATCTTCTTCTTCAGCTCTGGTCGTTCGAGCATTTCCCTGTGGGTCGACCCTTTGTTGAGCCTCGACACTACACCGCCGACATGTATGGCGGTGATGCGATCTACCGTCCGACGATGGGCTCCCTTTGGACTAGGCGATGGGTACATCATTCTGAATATTTATTTGGTTTTTTTATTGCAATCACATATGCTTACAGACTCTTTTTGTACTGCAGCCACAGTGGGCAGGACTGCAGGTACGTTCGGTGTACCACTCCTTCACGGAGGCGTTTGACCACCTATAGGCAGAGCAGGTGATCTGGGACCTATGCAGCGAGAGTCGTGTAGTGGAGAGAGCGATGGCAGGGGGGATCTCTGCACTATGCTACAGGCACCAGACTTACTGGCTTACTAGGAAGAAGCTCATCTTCGATGTCTTTGTGGAGGACTACGCGCCGCAGCGAGTCATGAGGCAGTTTGGACTTTGGCAGCTGGTCCCTGTTCCTTCAGGGGATCGTGTGCCAGAGAGAGTACACTCGTGAGTTACTCCCCCCTAACAAGTTTGTTAAATACTTATGTTATATTTGTAATAATGTGGATTTCTCTTCAGGTTCTCCACCCATGGACCTCAGAAGACCATGGCGACCTTGGCTCAGAGGATGGCGCCGTGGCTCGCTCAGTGGGATGACGCACTAGAGGATGTCATCGGTGAGGACACGCTGTACGACTACTCCTCCTACCAAAGATACCTAGCTCGTCGTGCCACGGACGCGTACACGTCTCCTACTTGTGGAGGAGCCACCGACCCACTCGTGCGCTCCGGCGTGGCGGACTTGTACCCGAGCCAGCGGGAGTAGCCATGCACGCGATGGTAAGTCTTACTTCGTACGTTATTTCATTTATTCCTTACTGTATGTCGTTGAGTTTATGAGTTGTTCGTACGTGGCAGGTGGACCACGCTAGGGACTTGCACCAGCATGGCCACAACATTTTGAGTAGGCTGCGTGACGGAGTCTCTGTCACACTGGACGAGATGACAGAGGCTTGGAGACGCGTAGTGGCTGGGACTCGATGGATCGTGGAGCTCGGTTCTTGTCGGCACACAGACGCGACTGACCGTGGTACCTCTTCCAGGCTGCTACGTGTGCCTTCTTACCACACACTGGCCCCAGCTCCTTCGTACGCAGTGGAGGCAGAGTCTAGCTTCCACACCCCTGTGCCTTCGGCCCCAGACATGACTGGAGGGTCCAGTTGGCAGGCACCACGCGGTCCCACCATGGTCCCCACACCAGGTAAGTCGAGCAAAACTCAATAGTTGACATTTGGTACAAGTATCACCTAAGTATGATTACATGTTACTACCTGAACTGTAGGTTGCCCCCACGTTGGAGGACAGTTCTCTTCGTCGCCGCACTCGTCAGGGCACGCCGATCAGTTCTCTTGGGCGGATCAGTTCTTCTCCGGCACGCAGTGGACTCAGCACCCTGCAGGGACACAATTCACGCAGCACCCTCCAGCAACGCAGATGACGCAGCAGGACTACGACACCTCCTACGGGTACACGTTGCCTTCTGGAGCGTCGCCGGTGCGGCAATGACTGATCCTTCAGACACGGCAAAGCGCGACCGTCCCAAGAGGCACACACACGACCTCTGGACGATGCGCCGGCTTCAGCACGTAGGGCAAAGAGAGGTCGTGGTAGTGGTAGGGGTGCTCAGGGGGGTGGTCAGGGGTAGTACATCAGTTTGTTGTCGTCATATACATGTTTCATACTTCCTCACTTAATGTATGATTTAGTATTTCGTGCCATTTATTGTGCTTTCATCACGTTTTATTTCATTCAAGTATGATAAGGTTCAAAGTATGATAAGGTTCATGGATCCATTTATTGTGCCATTTAGAACCTTTCCACTAGACGTTTCGAAGTATGATAAGGTTCCCGGATCCACGTTGTATGAAACAGGCATTCTGCATATTTTTTCGGACCGATTTGACAACACTGTCGAACGCCTCTAACTTTTTCGGACCGATTTGACAACACAAGACCATCACTTTTGCCAGACCGAATCGACAACACGCTGCCATCAGCTTCGCAAGTGCTAACACAATTCACGCACGACTACCTTTTCAGCCCGACTTGATAACACGGTACTGTATTTTTCTATCTATCTGTATGTTTCAATCTTACATTCCAACACTTAGTCCACAAACCACCGCTTCGGGTCTATAAAAGGCCAAACCGCAGGCACATAACCGCAGCTCCCACTCACACTTCTTCACCATAGTTGATAGTTGTAGCAGACAATTTTCGTGGACACCTGATATGAGCAGCATAGCTCTTACTTGCACGTTGCAGGTTACGCGTGGTGGGAAGGATGACCCATTCAAGAGGAGAACCTAAGTAAAGCGGTGTCCAAATTGCAAGAGTGGCGCCCGACATTGCGGAGGCAAGCCTTGACAACCTCTGGTCTGAACCTCGTGACCACCAACGACCTGAAAGTGCACTTTCAATGGTGGCGTCAAAGATATGTCAGGGTGTGTGAACTACCCGACCACCCTTCTGCTGCATGTTTCTCTAGAAGAAATTACAGGGTACTGATGCTGCCCGATCAGTACACAGAGCATATTCAAGTTAGTTATTTCATATTTGGTCACCTTACTAATCTTTTTAGGATTATACATAAGTTCACTATTTCGTACGTTCGTTTTGTGTGTTAGTCGTTCCCAGAGGATGAAGAGTTGCTGAACAAAGATATCCCAGAATTCTCAGCGATGTATAAGCTCTTCGGCGGTGATGTGATGCCTGGTTGACGCAGAAGACGCAGAAGTGGATCTAACTGGATGGGTAAAGATCGACACAATACTGTTGTATTAGCAAGTTCAAGAGAACGTTCAACTACCACCGGAGGTGGGCTTGCTCCTAACTATGCAAATGATGACGACAACGATGATGACGATTTCGTATCACCTCCACCTCGACGTTCAAGCACTTACACAACAGGGCGTTTAAGAAAAAATGCAACAGAAGGTTCAACCAGCACTAGAGGTGGGCTAGTTCCTAACCATACAAATGACGCTGACGATGATGATGATGATTTCGTATCACCTCCACCTCGACGTTCAATCACTTTCACAAGAGGCCCTTCAAGAAACAATGCAAGAGAACGTTCAACTAGTACTAGAGGCGGGCTAGCTCCCGATCGTACAAACGATGATGACGCTGATGATGACGATTTCGTATCACCTCCACCCCGACGTTCAAGCACTTCCACCAATAGATGGCTTTTATCTTTATCACCATGCCCTATACCGAAGACTACGACCGAAGGATGTATGGTTTTGTGACTTATGTTGTATCCCAGTTTTATCAATTCTCTAAGCCATGTTGCATTTTATTCAATAATATTATGATTTGTTGTCAAATTTGTCGCACACCGAAGGATAATGGGGAACTACGAGATTTGATTTTTTCCCTGAAAAAATAACCTGATAAATAATTTTGTAAAACACCACATTAATTGTGATCGATAAATAAGAATTTTTCTAAATTTATTGACCCTACTCTGAACTATGCAATTCTTGCAACCGTTAAACTGACACTGACTTTTCATGCAGGGCAGATGTATATTCTTGCAATTTTTTGAGTTTTGCTATTTGAATAAAAAAATTCAAATATTATACAAAAAAATCTGCACGACTTATCACATATATAAATTATCACCTACAAATTTGCCACACAAATTTATTATTCCGACAAAAATCTTTGTAAATTTCGTCGGCCGATTGGCCTAACAGGTATTATTTTTGTCATATATTTTTTGGCGTATTAGTGCTGTGAATATGATATTTTTTTAATAATATTATTTATTTTCCTAAAAGAGTGTTAACTGTTATTATTTTTTATTAAACACTTCGGACAATCGTCGCTTTGTCGCCACGCGATTGAGAGATTACCATATATCGCCGCGCCGTTCGGCGACAAAATCTTTGTCACCAATTCGTTAGGCGACAACATCCATGTCGCCATCCCATTCGGCGACAACTTCTTTGTCGCACACCCATTCGGCGACAATATCCACGTGTGCACAGTTTACCCTTTTTCGCCGTACCGTTGAGCGAAGTCCCATATTTCGCCATACCACTTGGCGATTATAGCGTCGTCGCCATGCGGTTCAGCTACGGGGTATTATTTTTGGAAAAAAATGCTGCGTATTAATATCGCAATTTGTTTCATAAAATACATTATTTAAAAAAAAATCCAAACTCAACAGCTAGAACTTCCCTTGAACAGATTTGCACAGCTTGATTCGCCGATAGCCTTAGTATAGCCTAGCTCAAAAAACATATTACTGACAAAACTGAAATAGATCGATACTCCCTCGATTTCAAAATACAAGACATAACTTTTTTTCGATCTTGTTTCAATTTACTAGATGTGCATTTGATTTAATGATCTTTTTTTTGTCCTTGTTTATCTTCCTTCTTTCTTCAGCATGCATGAGTACCCAAACAATTCTTTTTCTTGTTTCCAAAACATTAACACAAGGATATCATGGTTATTTTCATCATGTAACATTCCCTTGATATTAAAATCTCTTTTAATCCCTGTGCCTAGTCAAAATAGGCCTTATTAAAAGATACAGAAGTATGAGTTTATTCGACAAGATGCGACCCACATTAATTGCTGGCGATAGGTTGAGACAAGCTGGTGACCCAAGTGAAAATACTAGTAATACTTACTCCCTCGGTTACAAAATAGTCAGTTTTGGACTTTAATAGACCCCAAAAGAACTCTAAAAATGAAACTTTGACCACTAATTCTAGGCACTACGATGATCAACTGCACATGCCCCACAAATTAAGGGGGCCATTCGATAATCTTAGTACCAGTAAGAGTTAAGTGAGCAAAACTTGGAATCTATCCATGTTGCCTCGTCTCTCTCTCTTCATTTCCTTTTGTTCTCGCACAAACAAGCTACTACTGTCTCTTAATTATCATAATACAAATATAAACAATCCAAATTAACTCGTCCCCTCTTAATTCCCATCCTGACATTGCTGCCAATTATGGTTTGTTTCTTGATGAGAGCCTTAAGCACATATTTTTTCTCTCTCAATCTTGTATTACCGTCTTGTACTGTTGATCTTTGTGCTTCACTGTCATTGGGCTTTACTGTTTGCCCCCACTTGGTCGCCGCAATGGACCATCTGTGTGCTATGTCGGGAGCTTGCTGCCTCCGGGATCTAATGTGCCTGATTGCCGTTGCGTCTAGTGTTGTTCTTAAATTTTTGATACTACTCTCTCTATTCCTGAATACATGTTATTCTATATTTCAAATTTTTGTTCCTAAATATATGTCATTCTACAGTTTTGAGGTAATATTTTACTATTTTTTTCCTTATATATCCCTTTACTTTAGCTATTCACAATGTCATTTACTACTGTAAACTAGAGTAAGACACAACATCCAAAGAACAATGAGTGATCTAATAAAAATATATAATTTAATCTTTTGTACATATGTCGTGGTGAAAGTGTAATATCCTATAACAACATCTATTTAAAAATGGAGAGAGTCCTATACTTGGTGTTGCAATCCTTTACTGTATTTGTGCATACAAGCGGAGTTCTTATTTTCAACCATGTTTCTTAGGAATTAATTTTGATAATAATGTTGATGAGGTCCATGCTGACAATACCAATGTTTCCAATGTAAGCTGCAAGCACCCACTTTTTAATGCAGACAGCGAAGCAGAGACCGACATATCACCATGCAGAGGTACTACGGTACCTCAGACAGCGAAGCAGACCGACATATCAGAGGCTTTCGGTTTCTAGCCGGTTTATTTTATTTTTTCTGTAAATAGCTGTTGATATGAGAAAATTACAGAAATAACTCCTAAACAGTAAAATCCTGCGGACGTGGAGCGCTGAAATTTTTTAATGCATTTTCAGCGGTTTCGATCCGCAGCATAATTTTTTTTAAATTTTTTCGATCATT
The DNA here is from genome assembly GCA_036346275.1 of Otatea glauca. Classification (NCBI taxonomy): domain Eukaryota; kingdom Viridiplantae; phylum Streptophyta; class Magnoliopsida; order Poales; family Poaceae; genus Otatea; species Otatea glauca. Next base: position 52,196,167 of record CM070721.1, read on the forward strand.
GAAATAGCTTTTTTTATTTTCCAACTGACGCGGCGCGCGGAATTTTTTGAAAAAAAATCCAGCTATCTCCCACCACTTGATTCCGCGATTTCCAGCGATTGGGGACCACTGGATTCGCCCATAATTTTTTTGCGAGAGAGAAAAACGGAAAGTAAAAAAAAGAAAAATGGAAAGCAAAAAAAAATAAAAAAAATTCCGGGCGAATCCAGCGGTCTCTAACCGTGAAAATCGCGGAATCCAATGGTGGGAGACCGTTGGAAACAAAAGCTTTTCGGTGATCGGAAAAATTAAAAAATTATGCTGCAGACCGGAACCGCTGAAAATCTATTAAAAATTTTTCGAGCGCTCCACGTCCACGGGATTTCACTGTTTAGAGGCTATTTCTCTGATTTTTTTGGATCAACGACTATTTACAGAAAAAATAAAACAAATCGGGCTAGAACAGTAAAAAAATTCGCATATCACCACGCAAATGTACTACTACCTCCATGTTCAACATTGTAACAGTACAGATCTCATCAAGATATCAACAGTTGATGTCTTTGCTCAATTAAATATCAGTGTGGATTATAAGAAAACGAATATCAGTGTAGCCAAGTGTGCCCAAGACCTAAATCAAATAGGCATATTCACTCTAGTTTTAATGCCCAATATCGTACAAGTCTTACCGTCATGCCATGCTAGTTTTAATGCCCAAGCATCGTGGTGTTCCAGTTTACTACACTCACTCAAATGTATATGAACTTTCTGTAAGCTTAGAAGCTCACTAGCTCAAATCCTGACAGTTCCAACTTCCAAGCTCAATAGAGCTCTCTCCCATGCAGGCGCAGCACTTCTTGTTCGTGACCAGTCCACTGCAGGGCCACATCAACCCGGCGCGCCGCCTCGCGGCCCGAGTGATGGCGTTGATGCCGGAAGCGCGTATCACGTTCTCCACCGCCGTCTCCGGCCACCGGCTCATGTTCCCCTCCCTGGCGTCCCCCGACGAGGAGACTGTCGACGGAGCGGGCGTGCTGTACATCCCCTTCTCCGATGGCTTCGACGAGGGTTTCAAGGTGGAGGTGCACGGCAAGGACTCGTACAAGGCGCGCACGCACGCCGTCGGTCACGAGACTCTCTCCGCCATCGTCGACCGCCTCGCCGCACGCGGCTGCCCCGTGACCTGTGTCGTGTACACCTTCCTCGTGGGATGGGCCCCCGGCGTCGCGCGCGCGCACGGAATCCCCGCGGCGCTCTACTGGATCCAGCCGGCCGCCGTGTTCGCCGTGTACTACCACTACTTCCACGGCCACGAGGCGCTCCTGGCCTCCTGCGCGAACGACCCCGACCACGACGCCACCGTCCATCTGCCGGGGTTACCGCCGCTCAAGACCAGCGTGCTCCCGTCTATGGTGTCCATCACCTCGCCGGAGCACCGACATTACATGTTGGTCGACATATTGCGTGATCTCTTCTTGGCGCTGGACGAGCACAAGCCCAAGGTGCTGGTGAACACGTTCGACGCGCTGGAGGCCGACGCGCTCCGCGCAGTCGCGCAGTTCGAGCTCGTAGCCGTCGGGCCCGTGGTGCCGGACGAAGCATCTCTGTCATGCACGGACTTGTTCCCGCGCGACGACGCGAAGGCGTACATGGAGTGGCTGGACACGAAGCCCGCACGGTCCGTGTTGTACGTGTCGTTCGGGACCGTCTTTTCCATTAGCAAGCGGCAGGAGGAGGAGATGAGGCACGGCCTGGAGACAATCGGCCGGCCGTACCTGTGGGTGGCGCGCAAGGGCGCGGATGAAGACTCAACCTTGGACGGCACAGACGGCCGGGACGGCGGAGGGCGTGCGCAAGGGTTGGTGGTGGAGTGGTGCGACCAAGTGAAGGTGCTCTCGCACCCGGCGGTGGGTTGCTTCATGAGTCACTGCGGGTGGAACTCCACGCTTGAGAGCATCACGAACGGCGTGCCGATGGTAACCGTGCCGCAGTGGTCGGACCAGCCGACGGTGGCATGGCTGGTGGAGGCATGCATGGGCGTCGGTGTGCGCCCGCGGGTGGATGGCGAGGGTGTGGTCGAGCGAGGCGAGGTCCAGCGGTGTGTGGAGACGCTCATGGGAGCGGGAGAGGCCGCGACCGGGATCCGGGCACAGGCGGAGCGGTGGAGGGAGCGGGCCAAGGAGGCAGTCGCCGGCGGCGGGACGTCGGAAAGGAATATCCGAGTGTTTGCGTCCGGGCTGTGATGTAAACGGTGCATGAGGAGGTCAGCGCGCCGGTTACGTTGGTGCACATCATCGGTTTGTTTTCGATCTGCCCATTTGACGCGACGAGCATCTTTATTAATAGTATCAAAACGTCATGAGTGACGAAACTTTCTATGTTTCATTTTTTTTTAGAATCTTCCTATGTTTCATGTTTGTTTAGAAGAAGTAACTGTCTTCTATCTGTCTGTGCTTATCTAAAGATTCGGACTTGCTGGTTCGAAAAAAGATTTGGACTTCCGGGACAGGAAAAATCAATTTAATTGCGATAGTCGACATGAACAAATTTGGCCTTGTTTACTAGCCTAGACTCGGAAAACCGTATTTCACAATTTCAGCTTTTCAGAGTTCGTTTCAGTTGGAATTGGGAGCACTGTGACATGACGAAGCGTTTGATGGGTTCATCTATCTGTATGCGTTGAAATGTCGTGAAGTATATATGAGTACGGCAAGGCAAGCAAAATATAATGCTTAGCAGAGCGTAACCTAAAATGACAGGATTTTGGAACTCCTAATTACACGATCACGATCACCAAAATAGTAATCCCTTCGGTCACAAATAGTTATCGTTTTGAACATCAAAACGGTCTCCGCGTTTGAAGTAGATTACTACAATTCTACAAAAAGAAGCAGAACAAGCAGACCGTCGGAGAAATGCCGGCCAAGCTAAATCGTGACAAAAGGGCAAGCACTGCCGTGTACGTTTAACCCGCGCGGGCGCGGCCACACCGGCGTGCGCGTGCAGGTCAAGTTCCACTAGCTCGCGCCACGGTGCCCGCAGCCGCCGCGCGCCCCGCCCGAAGCTAGTAAGTTGGATCGTCTGACCGCGTACAACTCGCTGCTCCGGCGCTGCAGCCTGCACCGCTGCACGGCGGATGGCTGGCTGCACTGCACTTCACGATCTTTTGGTTCTTACATTAAGGCCGTTGTTTGCTGGCTGCTGTGAGTACCTGAACTAGATAGGTCCGTGTACTGACTCACAGTAGCAAGATTGAGGTGCTTTTCGCATAGCTAGCTTGGGAGCAGATCTCGGGTTGCTTGGGTCATAACCTGAGACCTAATATCGAAAGCTTACGAAGATTCTCTTGAAAAAATCATCAAAAATACGAGTTCAGCCTAAAAATAGCTGGCCTAGCCCGAGTCTCGGTCCATAACTGATTTCGCCTCTGCTTAGGAGAGTCTAAGGATGGTGTTACTATGCAGACATGGATCTCTTCTCCAACTTGCTTTTCTTCCTTTAGTTCGGAAAAAAAAAGATTGAATGGAACTAAAGTTGGTCAGTATTTTCGTATGTTTGACAACCCCTAAAGAAGAAGTAAAATTGAAGTAAACCTTTTGCATGTTACCCATTTCTTTCACATATGGGGATGACTAGTTAGGGTCACGCGGTACGCTGCGTCGTGCAACGTTGCGCTGTTCGAAATTTGGGAAATTCGGTCACGCGACACTGCATCGAGAGAAATTTGGTTCGACGGATATTTCTGAAAAATCTTTGCGTAATTTCGGTTTTTTGGGTTTTTTTAAACAAATGGGCTGCTAAGAGTTGTCGGCGAATCTGTGAAATTTTTTTTGGGAGAAAATCGCGGAGGGACCTAAACGTATTTTTTTTGTAATTTTAGTTTTCTTGTTTTTTTAAAAAAACAAATAGGTCGCTAGGACCCGGCGGCGAATCTGTAGACTGCTATAAACTGTCGGCGAATATGTGGTTCTTTTTTGGGAGAAAACTGTGGAGGGAAATAAACGTGTTTTCGTTTTTTCTTTATGTCTAATATGCTAAAAACCGATTTCTTGAGACCCAAATGTAATTTTGTTTTTTCGGATATATTATGGTAAAAACCACCGGAAGGACCTAAACGTAAACCGCAGAGGGACCTAAACGTAATTTCGGTTTTTTTAGTCCTTTCTGTTAAAAACTGACCGAATGATCTAAACGTAATTTCGATTTTTTCGAATGATCTTTTCACGAAGAAGATAACGTGGCGGGCGTGGTTGGCCGGCAATCCTCTCTGGTATTATAGCAAGTGTATATATATATATTAGCAGTTGCTATACAGGTCATAACTGATCGAGAAGAGAACCAGCGACTTCCTGTCAGAAGATAGGTCAAACACAAATACTGACTCGATTTCTTGTCCAAAAGGATCGATTTTTTTTTTATAGTTTTACCGGTCACGACGATAGTAATGGATGACAGGAAGAGTTTTGCAGGGAGTAAGAAAGAGGATAAGGAGAAAAAAAGAACTCTAATACTCTATTGTCAATCGGTGTGAATGAAGCTGCCACCATGGATCGACATGTGGAAAAAAATGACCATAAGTAAATCTTGTGCTCAATGTCACGTCCCAAGTCCGAACCCTCCAGGATGCAGAAAGATTCACCTTTATCCAAAGATAAACTTGTATATTGCGAACGCTTGTCCCGAATGTTAATGGAAAATGCAAAGATATAAAAAAAATTCAGGAGTTACAAGACGGGGATATTTCAGGCACAATGTTATACCCCTTCAATTGTGAATATTAGTCACTTTTATATGCACAAGAATTAAGGAGTACATAACATGGCATTGATGCCCCGTCAATTGTTCCCAAAAACACTAATATTTTTTTCTTGAATACACGGTGAACCTCGCATTTATGTCCAATATATATTATTTGCAATGCTTACCCATTACATTTATTCAGTGAAAGTACAGTAAGAAGAAAGTAGTAAAATGTATCTTCAAATTGTAAAATGGCTTATATTTACAATCAGCAGGTAGGTAGATTCATTCAATTTTGAACCCGGGCTCTCGATTATTTTACTCTTAAAATATATCTACACAATCAATTGTTTTCAATGAAAAATATACTACTGGACCATACAATTAAATGTCCAAATCGATCTCAAAGGAAGGCAGTAGGAGTATATATACCATCGGAATAGTCAAAAATTAATTTTTCACATTATTTGTGATCGATATCCTATATATCCATAAAGTTGGTCCTCACTAACGATAATTATTGCTAATTCTCTTTTCTTACGGCGCACCGCCTCATCTCAATTAATATTGACCGTTGGATTAAATTTATGCGTTCAAGATTTGCCTAATCCAATCACCTCAGTTCGTGTCAAATCCCTCCATTCCAGCAGGCCAGCCCAACCTAGCTCAATCCGGCTCAGATTTGCATGCAAACATTATATATGTAATTAATCGCTAATGTTCGTTCCTCGCTGTGGCCTGATTTTTTTCATCAACTTTTTAAATGTCAAGTTTGCATAAGCGTATAGAAGATCGTAAACAATTTTGTACGTCCTCATGCAAATGCCCACATCAACACTCGGGATTTTCACCTAGCTCCTTGAAAGATCGTGTCTGAAAATATGAGCTGCTAACATATTGAACAACCAGATCGAAATTTTATTCCTGATTCAACATTTTGAGGACGTACTAAAGATTTAACAATTGCACGAAAGCAATACCACAAATTAAAGGAGCAAGTACGTACAATACACGATCACACTTGGGTGCCACTAATGGCACCTTCCACGAACGCCGTCAGATTACGATCTGATGAGCCACCTTTCGCCAAAGCCTCGGCGATCACCCGCTTCCACTCCCTCGCCGCGCATCGCACCTCCGACGCAGCCTCCCCATCCCCCATCACCTCCGCAATGCGCCTCCTCACCTCCGCGGCGTGCAGTACACCGCCGCCGTCCACCTCCGCATGCGCTCCAACGCGCCACTCGCACTCGACGAGCCTCGTGTTCATCTGCTGGTCTGATATTCGGGGCGCGCACACCATCGGCACGCCGCATGCTACGCTCTCCAGCACCGAGTTCCACCCGCAGTGCGTCACGAAGCACCCCACCGCCGCGTGCGAGAGCACCAGCACCTGGTCGCACCACTCCACCGTCATGCCGTTCTTGAGCCCCGCATCTATCTCCGCCTCGGCCTCTGCAAGCTCCGCCTTATTGTCCTTCCGGACGACGCAGAGGTACGGCCTTCCGCTCTCCTCGAGGCCACGAAGCAGCTCATCGAGCTGCTCCCTCGCCATCTTTACCAGGCTCCCGAATGAGACGTACACCACAGAATTGGCCGGCTTGGCGTCGAGCCACTCCATGTACTTGTCGTCGTCCTGCTTGAAGAGGCCAGCCTCGTCGCCGGAAGGGAGCACCGGGCCGATGGGGAGTACGTCGTATGCTCCCACGGCGGCGAGCGTGCTCGCCTCGAGTTCTTGGCACGAGTTGACGAGCACGGTGGCCTTGGCGGTGTCCCTGTCGAGGGTGTCGAACAGATCACGGAACGTAGTGTAAATGCTGTGGAAGTAGTCGGAGGGGTCGGTGGAATCGGTGAGGTAGGACGGAAGGTCCCCGACAGCCTGCGGCGGGAGGCCCGGGAGCTGCACGACGAACGACGGGTCCCGGCAGTGCTCAGCCACGACGGCGGCGTGGCCGTGGAAGTAGTGGTAGTAGATGGCGAACACGGCGGCCGGCTGGATCCAGTACAGCGCGGACGGCACGCCGCGCGCCCGCGTGATGTCGGCCGCCCACGGGAGGAGGAGCGTGTAGACGACGCCGGACACGGGGCGGCCCCGCGCGGCGAGCGCGTCGATGAGCTCCCCGACGCTGGGCGGGCCCGCGGCGTGGAAGGACGCCATGTAGTCGTTGAAGGCGGAGCTTTCACCTGTCCGGACGTAACCGCTCTCCGTGCCATCTGAGAAAGGTAGGAACTGGAGGCGGTCGTCGTCGTCATCGTTGGGTCCGTCGGACTTCGTCGGGAACATGCGGCGGTGCGCGACGGCGGTGGTGGAGAATGTGACGAGCGCGTCCGGCACTGTGGCGAGCAGGCGCCTGGCGAGGCGGAGCGCCGGGGCAATGTGACCCTGGAGCGGGAAGGTGAGCACGAGGAAGTGCGGCCGCGGTGACATCTCGAAGATCTGATGTGTGTGGTTGCGTAACTGAGCTAGCTGCCTGCGTTTCAGTGGAGCCGTGAGGCTGAGAGTTTTATGGTGCTCTTCTGCAGATCTAAATTTATGTTCGCATCTTTATATCTGAGATATGAGATAAATATGCACCATTATCATCTATTTATATCTAATTCTAAACAGAGTTGCATTTGCTAGAGATTCTGTGTTTCATGAGACGCTTATACTCCCACCTGTCACAAATTATTGTCATTTTGGATATTGGTATGTTCTCTAAAACACAATTTTAACCATTAATTTATATTATAATATATTTATAAAACTCAATAAAATTGTAATATTATGAAAGTACTTTTATACATATGATTTTAATGTATGGGATTTAAATATTTAAAAAGATATTGTCAATCAAAACTTTAAATGTTTAACTACATGAATGACCAAAACAACAACTCCTATATAAAAATAGGTGACTAAGTTCTTATTGTTTATGTATACCTTATATTATAGTGGGTGGGATCGAAGGCCTCCCGCCGGTGCCACGTTGGCTCCCCTCGAGAAAGGATCCTCCAAAAAATTAGAAACTACGTTTAGATCCTTCCATCAGTTTTTAACAAAATGGATCCGAAATATCGAAATTATGTTTAGACCCCTCCACGGTTTACGTCTAGATCCTGCCGTCATTTTTCTAGCAAAATAGACAAAAAAAAGATATTACGTTTTTTAGCAAAATAGATCCGAAAAAAAGATATTACATTTAGGTCCCAAAAAATCGTTTCTTAACAAAAGGAGCACGCGGTTCCGCAGATTTGCTGGCGTCTCCTAGCAATCTGCAGATTCGCCTACGGCTCCTAGCAACCCGTTTTTTTAAGAAAAAACCCAAGAAAACTGAAATTACATTTATGTCCCTCCGCGGTTTTATCAAAAAAAAAGAGCACACGGTTTCATAGATTCGCCGACGGCTCTTAGCAATCCACAGATTCATCGACGTTTTCTAGCAACCTTTTTTTAAGAAAAAACCCCAGAAAACCGAAATCATGTAGAAAAAATTCGCACCGCACAAAGCGAACCCGTAGTGCCGCAAATTTGCCGATGACTCCTAGCTACCACATTTTTTAGAAAACTCCGGAGAAAAAACAAATTTGCGTTTGCGTCCTCGAACCCTTTTTTTTTCCAGAAATAACCATCGAACCAAATTTTGCACGACACATCGTCGCGTCGCGTTGCCAAATTTCTCATGATACAGCATAGCGCACGACTCTGGTTAGTTACTCTAATTAATGTGGAAACTTATCGCATCTCAAAGGTAGCGTGGTTGTTTTTATTAACATCGCTCGAATTGATTAATGTAATAGTCGCTATCATATAAATTGATACATATTTGAACTGGTCAACTTCTTCACGTGAGCACAGAGCATGTGCGGAGGGTAGATTTTTTTTTTCCTTAGTCACCATGCTCAGCTCAATTAGTCCACTGTCAAGTACCAGCCAGAAGCACTTTCAAGGACGTTTCGCAACAAAATTTCATGAAATTAGCCAGCATACTTGTAGTCAAGAGAAACTTATCGATACTGAACCAGAGGCTATACCGGTTTGATTCTTAGAATGGTACATTTCGATACCGATCTACACCGATGTATAGTTTCAGGCTTGACATAATAATATATATTTATAAATATACACATGCTTAATTATATATACACTAAATTTCACTTATAATATAACTCCAAATATATAGCAGTATCAAACATAATATATAATTCAATAGACGATATTATTAATTCCGCCGGTATGACCGGTATTGTATGGTATCGAAGCTGGTATGGTCAATATTGACCAATATCGAGCCGGTATTAATGGTATCGAGGCTGTTATAGTATATAGAACTACTTTGTATCGGTTTAGGTGATGAAATGGTTCATATTGGCTATACAAGCTGGTACCAGTACGGGTATTGATATTTATGAGCCAAGAACGGCCTTGGCGGCCTAACCTAAAATTGTGTCCAGTCAACGTAAGCTCTTTTGCATTCACTAAATTCAATATAGACCGTTTATTATTTTTGATCTAATGAATCACATTAGTTAGTATTTATTCATACTTCCTTCACTAGTAGAGTAGTATAATTGCTCTCAACAAATTAATACAAAGATCTTATTTCTCATACTTACTACTCTCTTTTGTCACAAATAGTTGTTATTTTCGATATAGGTACAATCAAAGTTTCGATACTTTGACTATCGTTATTTTTTAAAATATTTAAATTGGATACATAAAAAAAATCATATGTATAAATTTGTCTTGAAAAGTATTTTCATAGTATTATAATTTCATTGGATTTTATAAATATATTACAATAGAAATAAGTGATTTAAAGTTGTGTTTTAGAGACTAGGTCAATACCCAAAATAACAACTATTTATGACTGGAGTGAGTATATATATATAGGAAGCCGAAATGGGACACCATGGTGCCTAGGCACCATGATTTCAAATCGCGAATTCAAGCCATATTCAAGTATATTTTCCAAAAATTTCAGTTTTAGGGTATATACCCATCTATAACAATTCAAATGAAACGCATACCTTTAAAAAAATATACTCGAATTCAAAAATTTTGAACGGGTTAGGATCACATGATTTGCTGATTTATATATAAAATCAGCACATACCTACAACCAAACTATCATCAAAAAGGGAAACTCTAAATTGAATTTTAGTTCAAACTTATTTGAACTAGTTAGTAGACTAGTTAAACTTAACATCCTAAAAATTTCAAAAAATTTCGCATGAAAATACATAGAGAACATATCCTTTTTGATCATGGTGCCCAGGCACCATGGTGTCCTAGGTAATTACACACACTAGTACACTAGTACAATGCATTATAAAATTTCTCCAACACGGTCTTGTACGTGTAGTCCTAACTTCGTCAAAGCTCGCGGCTCCAGTCCGGCGCGGTAGCCAGCACGGCGGACTGCTGTATGCGGTACGACCGAGCATGCAAGAGGCTTGAACTGCGATCCTGCGGCTTCCTATTGTTGAGAAACCCTGAAAGCCCACCGAAGGCCCATGTGGTCCCTTATGCCGAAACCCTAGAGAGCGCTATAAAAGAAGGAGGGGGTCCCCCCCTATGTACAGAATTCATTAGCAATAAAGAATTTCCGCTTTCGCTCTCCCTAAACACGTGTCTCTCTCTCTCTTTCTGTTCTCCACCTCAGATCTGTTCGGGAACCCCGGACTATTCGATAGCGAGGTTCCTTAACACGTTATCAGCACGAAGCTCTACCGGAGATCAGGTTGAAAAGGTGAGAAAAGGTGGGATTAGCGTTTGAATCTAATCGTTCTTTTTCTATGCATGCATCTATCCTACGTGGCACGAAGCTACACGGCGATCGCTCGAAGCTAGCCGAGACGAAACTACAGTACACGAAGCTACTGTTCATCATCCAAGAAAAGAAAAAAGGAGGAAGGCGAAGCGACTTGGCTCCTCCTCGGCATCTGCGCTCGAAGGCCGCCGCCTCTGCAGCAGCGCACGAAGGGCCGTCGGTTTGAAGTCCGACCGCCGCCGTGCGCGCTCGATCACCGTGCTCGGCCGGCCCGAACCTCATGGCGCCGTCTCCGCCACCGTCGTGACCCGGCCTCGCGCCGGACCTCGCCGCCGCCGACGCGACGACGGCTCGCACCGAACCGGCCGCCGGTCCGGCCGCCGCCTACCTCCTCGGCTCGGCTCGGCCGGCGCTATGGTTCGGCCACCGGCACCGCCACATTCGCGCCCTCGGCCGCGCGCGCCGCCGCCGCCGCCTCGCCTTCGGTCGCGCCCGGCGAAGCGATGCCTTGCTCGCTCGGCTCTGCTCAGCTGCCGCCTCGGCCTCCGTCAAACCGTGACGCCGCCGCCGGCCCTTCGCGGCAGCCGCCTCGACCTCCGTCGCACGCGGCGCCGCCCCGCCGCTCGCGGCGCCGCCTCGACCTCCGTCCGAAGACGCGCCGCCCGGCCGCTCGCGGTAGCGCCTCGGCCTCCGTTCGACGCGACCGCCGCCTCGGTCAAGACGGCGGCTCGGCCCGACGCCACCATCGCCGTCGGTCGGCTCGCGGCCCGGCCGCGCCCGCCTCGGTTCGCCTGCAGCAGCGCCGCGCGGCGCGCTGGCGCGCGCGCCGCCACCGCAAGAAGCAATCCTCGGCCCGACGCCACCATCCGCGCGTCGGTCGTCGGCCGCTTTGACCGCCTCCGCGCGCCGGCGGCCAGCGACCTCCGCGCTCGGCCGCGCCGCCGCCGCCTTTCCTCGGTTCTCTGCAGGCGTGCGTGTGAAGAATGGCGGCTAGGGTTGGGAAACCCTAGCCGCCACTTTATTGGCTTAGCGATGGGCTAAGGCCCAAAGGCCTGCGAAAAAGGAGACGGCCGGAGGCCACTCGGTGGAAGAAAAGAAAAGAAAGAAAAAAGAAAGAAAAGAAGAAAGAAAAGAAAATGCAGAAAAAATTGCAGAAAATTTTAAAAATTGCGAGAAAATCAAGAAGATTTATTTGGCTCTGTTTTAATTTTTCTTGCTCTATTTCTCTCTTTTTGAATTTTCTTTATGAATTTTGAATCCTTTGCTTTATTTTATATATTGCAATGCATATGGGTTTATTTTTCGCAATTTATGCTTTTGCAACCTTTTCTATGAGATTACACGCATAATCTAAAACCGAATTTTGAAATCATGCGGATGTCGGCATTGTGAATCGTGAGTTTGAAGAAGCGGCCCCTTGCAGGCCGAACTACCTCACTTGGGCATCGGACGTAAAGATTGTTCTTGGGGGCAAGAAGCTCCGTTCAGCGATTGGTCTAGGGTCCTCGCAGACGCAAAACCCATCACGAAAGCGAGCGATCAAGCTGTATTTTCTCGAGCACCACCTCTCACCACTCTAAAGAATGAATACATGGCTGAAGAGAGTGCGCATGAGCTTTGGACTGCACTTCAGGAGCGGTTCGAAAAGCTCAAGTACACCATCTTGCCCCAAGCACAGCAAGATTGGGTGCGCTGAGGTTTGCGAACTTGAGCGATGGCGAGTACAATTACGCCTTGCGAATTTGTACCAATCTCTCTATGTGGCAAGAAGATCAGCGATGAAGAGAAGATTGAGAAAACTCTCTCTACCTTCCACCCTAATGCTATCCAGAGTGCACGCATTTATCGTCGGGGCGCATACAAGGAGTATAGCGAATCGATTGATGTAATGCAAGTTCTTGGAATCGCAAGACGATGTTCTCTGAAAGAACTATGTCTCGCACCACGGACGAGGCACCGCATGAAGTCAATGCCAATAGCTACAAGGTGAGAAAGCCCACTCATAGAAAGAAGGGCAAGCAGGGTGGAAAAGAGAGACCCTGTGCCAAAGGAAAGTCAAAGCCCCCGTGAAGAGGGATGACAAAGAAAAGACGCACGCCAAGCCGTATGGACAGCGAGAACGGGCGTGCTTCAAGTGTGGCACTTGGGGACATTGGTCGAAGATATGTCGAGAATCCAAGGAAGCGATCAACGCATATCGGGCTAAGAAGAAGGCAAAGGAAAACGCCTCACAGAGGCACACCGCCAACATCGGTGAAGATGATGTCATGGATGTAGACACCCCACTTGCCTCATCCTCACGAATAGCACGGACATCGATCTGCAGCCATGATTATGGCAAATGAAGAGAAAACATCTGCAGATGATATAGAAGCGTAAATCAATGCATATTTTATGATTCATTTAATGCATTTCTTTTAGTTTTTGGTTGTTAGCATTTTCTTTGAATAAAGGATTGTAAGCTCTAGAAGAGCATACTTCTTTCATGAATAAATCATAATTTATTCTTTATTCCGATATTCTTCATTTTTAATATTTGGATTGTTTTGCCTCTATCCGATTAGAATTATATTTCTTTTATCTAGAAATCGTAGCACCCAAATGGAAGAGATATGCATTGTTGATAGTGGCACAACAAATACCATCTTAAGAGAGTCTAAGTATTTCGATCGATCACGAAGAACGCCGAAAAGATTACTACGATCATTGAAGCGACTCATATGTAATCGGCTCGGGAAGAGCCACTATTATATTGCCTATGGGTACAACTTTGGTAATTGAAGAAGCCCTTTGTACCCTGAATCAACTCGCACTCTCTTAAGCTTTAAAGACATCCGCGCCAATGGTTTTCACGTAGAAACCAATGAAGAAAATGGCAAAGAATACTTGTGCATTGTGAAGCACGCGGCATGTGGAAAAATGGTATTAGAAAAATGTCCCTCATATGAATCGGGTTGTACTACACGAATATTCATGCACCAAGTGTATACTTCCTTGAAGACTGCTTTTAGAAGCTCGAATTATTTTCTTTATGGCATGGTAGATTAGGTCATCTGGTCTTAGAATGATGAGAAATATAGTGAACAACTCACAAGGTCATGGCATTAACGTTAAGAATTTCCCGAATCATGAAGATTTTGTGTGCCCTGCATGTGCCACCGGGAAATTAATAACTAGACCCTCTGTCATGAAAGTGCAAAGTGAAATCCCTGCATTCCTCGAACGCATCCGGGGATATTTGCGGTCGATTCAGCCCTGTCGGGCCGTTCGATACTTTATGATGCTCATCGATGCTTCCTCGAAATGGTCGCATGTATGCTTGTTGTCAACAAGAAACCATGCTTTTGCAAAGGCGATCTCGCAGATCATAAAATTAAGAATGCTTTCCACGATCATCGCGTGAAGTCCATTAGAATGGACAATGCGGGAGAATTTACTTCAAAGGCATTTGATGATTATTGCTGCAAGAACGAGGATAGCGATTGAGCACTCCGTGCCGCATGCGTCCATACGCGAGCGGACTAGCGAAGCACTAATAAAGAGGATTAAGTTCATTGCGGACCGCTTTTGCGAGTTGTAACTTGCCCAACACTTGTTGGGGACACGCGCGCACGCAGCAGCTCTTATCAATTTGGACCGTCGGCCTACAACATCCATTCTCCTATGCGGCTTGTGCAGGATCATCCGAAGATCTCCCATCTTAGAAAATTTGGGTGTATGGTATATGTACCTATACCACCCTCAATGACTGCAATGGGCCCTCTCCGCAAGTCCGGGATATCGTTGGTTATGAGAGTGCATCCATAATCGGTATTTGGAACCCATATTTGGAGACTTGCATACTGACCGGTCATTGATTGCATCTTTGGCGAGGATCGTTTCCGTCATTAGGAGGAGGAAATCAACCTTTGGATGAAAAATGCCGGAAATCATATGGCATTCCAGGGATCCCGCACATAACCCCGAACTAATGAAGCAAATCAAGAAGTCCGAAGATAATTGATTTGCGAAATTTAGCAAATGAACTGCTGATCATTTTGTGATCCAAGGGCGTGGTTAAGTCGCATGTACCCGCAAGGAATGCACGGAGAGGGTGGAAATACCAAAGAAAATAGAAGGTATCCCTCAACCTGTTCAGAGGCCTCAAAGGAAAAGAGCAGGCAATCTGGCTCCTCAAACCCAAAGTACCCGGAGACGTCTGGAGAAAACTGGGCGAGAGGACTTACCACAACCAATCACGAAAATGCCCCAAGGAAAGAAGGGAGCAGTTGAGACTGCAGCTCGAAAGAAGCCAACGGGAAAGGCAATTCGGACTTGAATCTTCCACTGCAGAAGCCGCGGAAATAATGTGTGCACACATAGGCGATGAAAAGCTAAAGGAACTTGCTCCTGCGATAGGGAAAAGCAGAGAAGAGCAAGTAGAAGTGCATGAAGCACCCCATGAAGAAATGGCCATAAACTTTGTAATAACAGGAGAATCCCTGAATAGAGCAACAGCCAACGTTGATGCATACTTCGCAAAGAAGATTGCCTCGATCATTGATCATGATCCCGAGCTGCATCTCTCGCGAGTGCAAGAAAAGGCTAGATTGGGAAGAATGGAAAAAGGCAATCAACGCAGAGTTAGTCTCTCGAACAAGAGAGAGGTGTTTGAGCCGTATGCCGCACACCTCCCCATATAAACCCGTGAGGTCACAAATGGGTCTTTGTTGGAAGAGAAATGAAAACAACGAAGTTGTAAGGTACAAAGCAAGGCTTGTAGCTCAAGGTTTTACTCAACGTCCTGGAGTTGATTATGAAGAAACCTATTCTCCGGTCATGGGAGGAATTACCTTTAGATATTTGATCTCAATGGCAGTCAACTTGAAGTTGAGAATGAAGCTAATGGATGTTGTCACAGCATACCTGTATGGAAACTTGGATTCGGAGATATACATGAAAGTACCGGAAGGAATTCCTATCCCGAACCAAGATGGAGCAAATAGAAACACATGCAGTGTGAAATTGGAGAAATCTTTGTATGGGTCAAGCGATCGGGAAGAATGTGGTACAATCGCTGAGTGACTTTCTGCAAGAAAGGCTACACAAGCAATGAAGATTGTCCATGTGTGTTTATCTGACGATCCCGAATGGATTCTCAGTATAATCTCCGTCTATGTAGATGACTTGAACATCATTAGGACGGATGAAGAAATTGAAGAGGCATGCTCATACTTGAAGTCTGAGTTTGAAATGAAAGATTTAGGTAAAACCAAGTTTTGTTTAGGCTTGCGGCTTGAACATGTCCAAGGAGGAATCTTGGTACACCAATCAACCTACACTTGAGAAAGTGTTGGAAAGATTTAGCTTTGAAAAATCATATCCTGCAAAGACTCCAATGGTGGGAAGGTCACTCCAAGCAGACCTAGACCCATCTGCACCAGAGAAGAGGGAGGAAGTCACGGGAGCAGAATTCCCATTTTTGAGTGCAATTGGAGCGCTCATGTACCTTACAAATAGCACTAGACCGGACATCGCGTTCGCTGTGAATTTGCTAGCTCGGTACAGTGCAGAACCCACCAAAAGGCATTGGAAAGGGATCAAGGACATCTTCCGCTACCTCCAAGGAAGCAAAGACCTCGGTCTGTTCTTTAGAAGAAATAATGAATTGAATTTGGTTGGCTATGCTGATGCTGGGTACCTATCAGACCCGCATACTGGCAAGTCCCAAACCGGCTATGTTTTCCTATGTGGAGGAACAGCAATTTCTTGGAAGTCGTCTAAGCAGACTCTTGTCTCGACGTCGACAAACCACTCGGAAATCATTGCTTTGTATGAAGCATCGCGTGAATGTGCATGGCTCAGAAGAATGGTTCACCACATCCAGAAGTCATGTGGCTTGAACATTGAGCAAACTCCCACGATAATCTATGAAGATAATGCAGCTTGTGTTGCCCAAGCACAGATGGGTTATGTGAAGAGTAATCTCACGAAGCATATCAACCCTAAGTTCTTCTATGCTCACGAATTGCATAAGATGAACGAGATTAAGATATTGCATACTAAGTCATGTGAAAATCTTGCAGATTTGTTCACTAAATCACTCCCAGCATCTACCTTTGAAAGGTGCGTGAAAGGAATTGGGATGATGAGACTTAGAGAAGTGCAGATTTCAGGGGGAGATATTTCACATACTCCCACATGAATCTCGAGCATGAATTATGAATACCCAACATGAATCTCGAAGATTAGCATTTGAAGTTGGGAGAATTGTACTCTTTTTCTTTAGCAAGTTTTTCATGAAGTTTTCTTGCATAAGGTTTTAACGAGGCAATTCGTGCAACATAGTAAGCGTATGCTATGTACTATTTCTCCAAGTATTTTTCCCACTGGGTTTTTCTGGAGTTTTAATGAGGCATATGCATCTCGCGGCAAAGGGCCCAAGGGGGAGTGTTGAGAAACCCTGAAAGCCCACCGAAGGCCCATGTGGTCCCTTATGCCGAAACCCTAGAGAGCGCTATAAAAGAAGGAGGGGGTCCCCCCTATGTACAGAATTCATTAGCAATAAAGAATTTCCGCTTTCGCTCTCCCTAAACACGTGTCTCTCTCTCTTTCTGTTCTCCACCTCAGATCTGTTCGGGAATCCCGGACTATTCGATAGCGAGGTTCCTTAACACCTATGACTGTGTTAGGCTTAGGCTTACTTCGCGAGCAAGGCCCAATCAATGGACAACTCCACACTGTCACTATGGTAACTGCAAGACTAATCTTGACTTTCTCTATGGATTGCGAAACAAGATTAGGCAAGTCAACATTCTTGTTAGGTTCAACAACCCTTATCCATGATGGGAAAAAAATAGGGTGAACTACTTTTGTTTTATTACCCATTTTTTTTCACAGAGGGGGAGGAAGCAGGTGCTTGGAAAACTCACCAAATCTTCTCGTGGCTAATACGCCCCAGAACACAACAGCGTTCTTTTGTTGCGGCCTCATTTACTGCTTGAATCTTCTCGTGCTTGTGTCGGGAGACAACCTCCAAGACCTGCTCTCTCTTCTTAGAGGCCAAAAAATGTGCATGCCGTGGATGCCACACACATACCCATCTTTATTCTACCAAGAAGACAAATGCATCAGCCAAGGTCTCAAAACTCAAAAGTGGCCTCAAGATTTCCTAATCCCGTCTTTATCTTCTGTGTATTAGGTCAATGAAATAGAAAGGCTAGCGAATGAAAATGGGATAAGAAATCTAAAACAGGATCTGACTATTGACATTTATTACATATTCATGTAAGAAATATTTATAATACAATCAGACTTACATCTATCTGTACAAATAAAAACAACCGGTGATATCCAAGACAGCTCTTTCGTTTTAAAGAGCAAGAAAATCTCACAATAATCATTAAAAAGAAAAACCCTTGAAATTCTCACATTAATCGAAAAGAAAAAGAGAAGGTTCTCCACCACTAATTTTGGTGGGACTAGATTATAACGGTATAGATTAATCATATATAGATATTAGAGTTACATATATAACAAATACAATCGTATTTCAATTATAGAAAGTAGATTTGTATAATAGAAACAACTATATCATAATATCTAATCATGCAATTGTGCAGGTAAATACGCTAGTTATATATTAAAAGAGAAAAAAGCAACATAGGCTAGAAATTCTCACAAAAAAAAACAAAATATCAAGCCCTTAATCTAGTAGACCCTGACTAAGTTGACCTATAGTAGCCATTGGATGTTATTAATTAACGAAAAATATCTAACCGTCTATCTAGCGGATCCGAGTTATAACAGCTTAGATTAAAAGGAAGAGTCAATGCCAAATACAGTAAAAAAATAACATAAATTCGGAATTAAGAATAAAAAGAATTAGCCATTTGATTTTCAAAAGAACTCCAAATTAAAACCCATACATACTAAAATTTGAAATAATTATATAAAATTAGCGGTTAGATTTGTTTATCAATTCTAACCTAAAACTTATCGATGTTCAAGACTTGGGTCCCTTAATTGAACTTACAGAAATATAATTGTAGGTTCCTAGTGAACAAAACGGAGACAATGGGGATTGCTTCTTTATTAGCCAAGCAGCTTTTACAGAGTATACAGATTACAGATTCAAGATCCAAGATTCGATTCAAAATGATCGTAGATACCTTCAATAAGCGTGGATTGACCCCCTATTTATCCCGGTTAAAGAGGTGGCAGTTGTTCTCCAAAAGAGCGTCATGTAGAAGAGAAGTATCTTCTCGCCAAACGGTGTCTTCTCGTCAAAGGGTGCCTTTTTCAGAGATAACTTCCCGGTGGTTACGTATACCTGTCAGACAACTGTCCGCACAGAGACATGTGTGGGGATAACCGCTTGTCCCTGACCAGCTCACTGGTCGGGGTGGCTATTTCACTGGTCGGCGACGACCAGTGTGAAGTAAAGTTTTGACTATTTTGACTGAGCTGGTCGGAGACCTAACCGTTCGTATAAGGATGGGCTTCGTTCAATGCATTATGGGCTTTAGGTATTGCAGGCTCATTAACAGAGTATAATGACGAATAATTTGAGGGCCCAAAACAAATGATAGGCTTTTAATGTAATTCGAGGGCCCATTAATAGAGTGCAGAAGTGGCCTTTGCCGTTGAGACATACATGAATAATGTAAGGATTACATTCAAACAACATGTATGATCTATTTAAATGAATAGAAAATATCTCTTTTTGTGTTATATGCTATCTTGTGTCTACTCTTTACACATATTTTTCTGAGTATATCACTAGTCCCCAACTGTTTGTGTACTGAGCAGTGATGTGTTCGGAATACAAACAGTTATATGATGGACGACCTGTTCTCCTCACATAGTACTTGGTGTTAACCGGCAGCAGATTGGAGACAAGGTCATGCTAACGAGTTTCAATGCAGTAAGAATTGGTTTATGAGGAAAGTCTCTATTAAATGTCATCTCACAACCCGACCAGCAACCTTGTACGTTATTGATAGAGAGGTCGAACAATTTATGACTTTGTGAATTCCTAGAGTATTATCAGAATAGGCACAATTTTGATATGCAACAGTTAAAGAGATACCCTATGTAAATGAAAGAAAGAAACTTATTTACAAAAAAACCTGTGAAGATACTGGATGTTGCAAGCGTTTGACAAAATTCTTCCATCTTCCATAGCAAGTCGAACAGAACCTGGTTGCGTAATAGATATTACAGTAAAGGGACCCTCCCACTTGAGGGATAATTTATGCAAGTTAGACTAATGCTGGATACGCCTTAGAACCAAGTCTCCCACATTTAGCATTTGTGGTTAAACTCTTTTGTTGTAATATCTTCTTAAGCCTTATAAATAGGCTGCTGACCTAATAAGTGCTCGATCTCGCTTTTCTTTTAAGAGATTGATATCATTTTCGTGCTGGTCGTCTTGATTAACCTGTTCATAGAGAGTAGTCTGTGTAGAGCCTAAATGAAACTCATTTGGCAACACGGCTTCAGCTCTGTAGACCAGTTGAAAAGGTGTTTCTCCTGTTGCTCTACTAGTCGTTGTATGAATGGCCTAGAGCACAGAGTAGAGGACGTCTACCCAAGCCCCCGAGCATTTGGTAAGACGATCAAACACTCTTTTCTTTATACCTCGTATAATTTGGCTATTAGCTCTTTCGACTACTCCATTACTCTGAGGATGAGTGACTGAACCGTAACAAATCTTTGTGCCTATTTCATCACAATAATCTTGAACACAGACTACTAATAAATTGTGATCCATTATCAGTAATTAACCTACTAGTGACACCAAATGTAGTGACTGTATTTTTCACAAAGAATTTCTTCGCTACTTGAGCCGTAATAGAGACCACAGGCTCGGCTTCAATCCATTTTTGTGAATGTATATATCGCAACAAATAGAAATTTGAATCCATTAGTTGCTTTTGGCAAAGGACCTACTATGTCAATTCCCCATGTAGCAAATGGCCATGACAAAGGTATGACTTGCAGTTGATTAGCAGGCAAATGTACTTGTCGAGCATGAAACTGGCATTGCTCACAAGTTTTCACAAGATGCATGGCATCTTGCAATGCAAATAAAAACCTTGTCGGAAAGCTTTACTGACCAGTGTTCTATATGAAGCATATGCTCCACACAAGCCCACATGTATCTCATTAAGCAATGTTCTTCTATGTTCCTGGGTTATACATCGCATGAGAATACCATGTGTTCCCTTTCTATATAGAGTATTGTCGAGAATTTTGTATATTCGTGCCTTTCAAATTAATGTCCTTTTCATGAATATCCTCAGGAAGTGTCCCATTTTCTAGATAGACTTTAAATGGTTTAGCCTAATCCGAATTCTGCTCAAGGACTCTGACCTCTGCACTGATCGGGGATTTTTCTATGGATGTGTCTATAGAAGGTTTAGACAGATATTCAAGAAACACACCTGTTGGAACAGGTGATCGGGAGGAACCCATTTTTGATAACTGGTCTACTAAGATATTGTCTTTTCACGGTATATATTGGACTTCGAAATGACTAAAGTATTTCTCAAATTTTTCACTTCATCCATTTAGTGAGCTATTACCTCATTGGACGTCCTGTATTCCTTGCTAACCTAGTTTACGACTAATTGTGAATCGCCCACCGCAAGAAGCCGACGGACTCCAATGGATTTTGCTGCTCGGAACCTGGCTAGAAGACTTTTGTACTCTGCTACATTATTGGTAGCAGAGAATTGTATTTGGATTACATATTTTAACTGGTCGTCTTGAGGCGTAACAAATACTATACCAGCCCCTGAGCCTTTTATTTCTCAAGAACCATCAAAATACAATTTCTAGTGGTCGGTATCAGTTGTATCCTCTTTTACAAAGTTTTCACTATTTGTCCATTCAACGATAAAATCTACCAATATTTGGAACTTAATTGTTGTTCGGGCTATGAAATGGATATTGAATGACCCAAGTTCAACTACTCACTTAGCAATCCGACCAGTTACGTATTGGTTATGTAAGATATTTCCCAAGGCAAAAGATGATGGTACTGTAATCCGACGAGCTTGAAAATAATATCTTAATTTTCTAGAAGTAATTAATAGAGCGTAAAGCAATTTTTGGACCTGAGGGTATCGCTCCTTAGGTCCGTGTAAAACTTCACTAACGTAATAAACAGGTTTCTGAACCTGATCTCGTTCTGCAATTAATGCAGCACTAACTACATTATTTGAAGCCTCTAAATATACCACCAAAAGTTCTCTAAGGTTGGGTGAGACCAAAGTGTGTGGGCTTTGAAAATAGATTTTTATGTCATTAACGGCTTTATTCGCTTCATCCGACCAGTGGAATTTATTGTATTTTCTAATTACCTTAAAGAAAGGTAAACCACACTCTCCTGATCTTGAGATAAAATGACTAAGAGCAGCCATCCGACCAATTAAACCTTAAACTTCTTTTACTGTAGAAGGTGGTTTCAAGGATTTAATGGTCTAAATCTTCTTAGGATTTACTTCAATACCTCGTGAAAAGACAAGAAAACCAAGTAACTTCCTAAAAGAAACACCAAAGACACACTTTTCTGGATTAAGCTTAATTTCATGTTTATTTAAATTGTTGAAGGTTTCAGCCAAGTCTAACAAATGATTAGAGTTGTTCTTGCTCTTTACAATGAGATCATCAACATAAGCTTCAATGTTATGCCCTATTTGACTATGGAAAGTCTTCTGCATAAGGCGCTAATACATGGCTCTAGCATTTTTCAGTCCGAATGGCATCTTCTTGTAACAGTAGACACCGAACGAAGTTATGAAGAAAGTCTTATCTTCATCTTCATTTGCCATGCTTATTTGATGATAACCTGAGTAAGCATCCAGGAAACTCACAATTCACAACCTGTTGTTGAGTCCACCAGTTGGTCGATTCGGGGCAAAGGAAAATCACCTTTTGTACAAGCTTTATTAAAACTGGTAAAATCAACACACATGCGTCACTTACCGTTTGCTTTCTTGACCATAACCGGATTCGCAAGCCAATCAGGATGATCAACTTTACGAATGAAACCAGCCTTCAAATGTTTATTAAACTCTTATCATATGGCTTCTTGCTGATCAGGAGCAAATCGCCGCAGCTTCTGCTTCACTAGTCGTATGTCAGATCGTATGGCTAACCTGTGCTCTATTACTTCCCTTGTGACTCTAGGTATGTCGGATGTTTTCACGCAAACACATCTGCGTTAGCCCGGAGGAAAGCAATGAGCGCGTCTTCCTATTTGGCATCCATTGATGATCCTATCCGAACGGTCTTTGACTGGTCGGCGAGATCAATGGGAACTTCTCTTTGTTGTTCATTGGACTGAGGAATTATCTTTTGCTCTCTGTCTTGTTAGATTTACAATACTTTTCTGCATCATTAGTATTACTTAATGGTAATTGATCAATAATCTCAAGTGACTTGCGATCACAATTAAGCGCAATAACTCGGTTACCTTGCACATTAATTATACCTTTTGGACCAGGTATCTTTAAGCTCTGGTATGCGTGATGAGTGGCTGCCATAAACTTTGTTAGTGAAGGCCTACCCAAAATGGCATTATATGCTCATTCAAAATCAATAATTTCAAATGAAATTAATTTCGTTCTGAAATTGTCAGTATTTCCAAAGGTGACAGGTAAAACCATCTGTCCCATTGTAGTTATTGATGAACCAAGCACAATGCCAAAAACCGGGTTTGTAATATGTCTTATCTTAGAACGAGGAATTTGCATTTCATATAAGGTATGAATAAAAAGCAAATCCAAAGAACTTCATCAATCAGAACTCTTCCAACTTTATAATTACTAATAGTAGGAGAAACTACTAATGAAAGTCTTCTAGGGATTGGCATACCTTTTGGACAATCCTGCTTACTGAAGGTGAGGTCGACATCAGACCACCTGGGGATATTCGGGCTTTCCTGTCCGGTTGTCGAAGCTGTTCACCTCCCTCCATGAAGTCTTAAACTGCCTTTTTGAAGCGTATGCAGAAGATCCTCTGAATATGATGTTGACATGATTATCGGCCTTCTGATAGCCTATGTCTTCATCTCCATCCGTATTCTTATTGCTCTGCTCTTCTGGTAAGGTAGGCATAGGACTCTTACCAGAGTAGAAATCTTCCATGCGTTTTTGCCAAGTGCGGCAATTTCGCAGGTCATATCCTAATGCCCTGTGCAATGGGCACCAGCGACCATTATCATTGGTCACACCGGATTTTTTAGAACTTGCTTGGTTGTCATAATGACCAGCTATTTTCTTTTAAGGTACCTTCCCCTTAGAGTATGCAGGTCGTTCTGAGACACCTGTGACTTCTCGCTGAGTGTTCTTTTTGTTCTTCTTATTCATCCCCTTACGATCTTCAGATTTGGAAATCTTTTTAAATTTTTGGTTATCTGACCCTAGGAGGCTAGGTTGTGGTACAGCATGGCCCTTATCAACCATGTGGTTCCACTCAATGGCCTCATAAGCATCTAAATATCTATCTGTCATATCAAATAATTCTAGTATGATAGATGGCGGATGAATATTAAGATCCTCAGTGAATCGTTTATAACGGACATCCTATTTAAATGCATGAATTACAAAACTGTGAGATATATTGGGAATGGTATTGCGCACTTCTACAAACCTTTTAATGAATTATCGTGAATTTTTCGCCAGAAGTTTGGCGAAGGCAATTTAAGTCATCTTCTTTACCAGGCTTGGCATAGAAACTTTTAAAATTGTTTAAAATTGCATCACACAAATTTTCCCAACTGAAAATAGAACCTTCTGGCTGATTAAACAACCAAGTTCGTGTTGATCCTTTTAAGACAATAGGGAGGGTAGTTGGCTATTACCTTTTCATCACTTCCAGCGGCCTGGATGGTGGTGGTATAAACCTGTAAGAATTTTGACAGATTCTGAGTTCCATCAGAACTCTCTAGAGACCCTGGCTTGAACTTTTCGGACCGCCTAAAGGAGAAAGCTTTATATCCTGTATACAAACCAGAATGTAATCGTATGTTAGAAGTTTGGTCCATATTTTCAAGAGAGCAGGGTCGCCGTCGACCTCGATTAGGAACTTCACCTGGGTAAGGCGCTCAAAAACGCTTCTTCGTCGTAGACCTTCTCTTCGCTAGTGGCTAATGCCTTGCTGGCGTTGACAAGACGAGGGCCCCTCCACGCAGGAATCGGTATGAGACCTTGTGGATATAGAACTAACTTGTACTTCACTTGTAGCTTCTTGTAGGTCAGCAGCAAGGGATCGTATGACTGTTGCATTAAGCACATCTTCTCCCTCCATTGGATGATTAAGAATCACATTTGATAAAATACGAATCTTCTCAATAGGGGTTGTCTCCTGCGAGCCACTTTGAGCAAAGTTTAAGTCTCTTACCGCCGCCTTGGGAGGTGGTGGTGTAATTGAGATGCCTTGATAAGGCTATTCTCCATAGACTTGAAATCTCCGCGAGGTGCTCAGTTGACCCTTGTAATACAAGCGTTTGGCCCCATCAATAGATTTTTGTTTCTCTGCCCATACACCGCTCATATTCACTTTGAGCGATTTTTGCAGCCTCTTCCTAAGCTTCACGTTTTTCACGCTCCATTCGTTGTTCTTCTTTCTCACTGGTAACCGCACAAGTACGGAAACCCGAGTAGACATTAGGCGTTAGTCCTCCATCTTCATCTGATGATGGGGTGTAATCCAGACCTTGGAATCAATCTTCTGAGGCTGAACTTTTCAGGAGATTATTACTACCTTTTGACGCATTTTCATTGTCAATTTCTATGAAACATGCCTCATGGGTATCTTTCTCTAAATTTACTAGAGAAGTGACAAGAGTTTTACCTTTTGGAGCTTTGGATGATTGTTCTTCAACCTTTGCCTCGATTTTTGCTAATTCTGTTCAGAAACATATTCAGAGTAGAAATCGTACTTACATTCTTCTTCTTTTGGTTCATCCTCTGCGGTGAGATGAGCATAATCAGCGAGATCAAACCAGTGTTCTTCATCCATTGCAGATAATTTCTTCATTTTGATCACTGGAGGCCCTCCTTCTAGCGCCAGATGTCGATATTCAAGACCTAGGGTCCCTTAATCGAACTTATGAAAATATAATTGTAGGTTCCTAGTGAACAAAACGGAGACAATAGGGATTACTTCTTTATTAGCCAAGCGGCTTTTACAGATTATACAGATTACATATTCAAGATCCAAGATTCAATTCAAGATGACCGTAGATGCCTTCAATAGCGTGGATCGCCTCCCTATTTATCCCGGTTGAAAAGACTGTTGCAAAACTAGGTATTATTTTTGTTTTAGATTTGAAAATTAAGCTAATTTCCAAAATGATTAGATACAACAGGCAAGATAAAAGACACCACATATTTCTGTAAAGAGATCGATCCACAGAGAGAAAAATAGGAGAATTCTTACGATAGGCTTGATGACGAAAAGGAAGCAGCGCAGTAGCGACCGGCCGTAGAGGAAGTAGTCGACGTCGTGGATCGCAGGATGAAGAGCTCGAGCGGTCGCGCTGCCCAGAAACCTTATTGCCGCCCCGTGCGAGGTTCTCTCGGCCGCAGCGGTTGGAGATCCGCTCTCCTTGCCTCGCGGTGCACGCCGAGAGGAAGGTCGGTGAAGAACGAGCACGACCGCGAAAACGCAATACGATTACCGTGGATGAACACGAGTATCGAGTCAAAAATCAAAAGCTACCATCCATGCGGACATCTCCGATTTTATAGCCTTGCACGATGCGGTCACCATTAAATGCTAGTAGCGCAAGTCATTGAAATGCAGTTTCTAGAAAGCGGCGCCATTATCATGGCTATTTCAATTCTCGATAAATGACCCCATTAATTCACTAATAATAGAGAGAAACCGAAAATTAAAAAGGGTTTAAACGCGGAAAAAACACGCGAAATCGCGGTAATTCACGAAATCTGTGGCGCGCTCGTGCGTGTGACTTTTGACTCCTCACCCTCCATATGTCTCATTACAAGATATGGTGGGAGCTCTCCCTTTAAATTGGTATTCTCCTCTCAACTAGCAATATGGTACTATTATTTGTAGCTTTGGCATTAGAGATAAATGGGCCACTTGGGCCTCATTTCTAACAATCCCCACCAATGCGAAGTTGACAAAGACTCAAAATTTGATCAACATGTCTTTGAATCTTCGTTTAATATATCAGTGTTTGATTGTAAGTCCCATACGGGTTGAACTTTCACCTAGAATAATGTGATCCATCCTCCCACACTAATGAATGGACTAAGCCTTGAATTCACATGACTTTGTGTGGTTTGATTTCACCGAAATCTTAAGCGATACTAAGTGCCAAAGAACTTCACCTCAACGGAGCGTTAAATGGTCATGCTCCTAATCTTCTCATGAGCTTTCTAGAGAATGCCCTTTCTCGTGAACTGCGACCTCACGATTAAGCTCAAGTAGGTGTATTCATTTTATGTATCCTGTAGGCCAATACCTTTTCCTTTGACACTAGAATACATTAAGGCTTTAAGCCAACCTTCCATCTGATGAGAGTACTTTGTCTATTAGGACATAGGTACAAATTTAATAATATGTACTCTCTTGTTACAACATCAACTTGTTTTTCCCATTACCTAATTTACGGGATCTCCGATCGGAAGATATGGGTTCTGGTTGTGGTGTAACTCAAGCGGGCCTCATGCCCATGTCCATAGACGCAATGGAAATCGCTTTCCTTGCAAGTCCTTTTGTAAAAGGATCTCGCCAAATTTTCTCGATCTGAATATAATTCATAGCAATAACTCGGAGTTTCTCAATTTTTGACAGCTTTTAAGCCTCGCTTCACATGTGCGGAGGACTTCATGTTATCCTTAGTACTCATAACCTTAGTCAACCTTTGTTTGGTTATCGCAGACATTAAGATCGCGGTATTGGTTTCTCAACCAATGGCAAGTCCAACAGCAGACTCTCTAAGCCATTCGGCCTCAACGATGGTCGTGTCTAGTGCTCTGAGTTCAGCTTCCATGGTTGACCTCGTCAATATGGTCTGCTTGCAAGACCTCCATGAAGCTATGACACCGACTAAAGTAAAAACATAACCACTTGTAGCTTTGATCTCATCCGCATCGGAGATCAATTGGAATCACTATATCCTTCTAAAGCAGATAGATACCGGTATAGTGTATTCCATAAGATGTTGTTCCTCTCAAGTAGCGCAACACCCTTTCAAGTGCCTCCCAATGATCATCTCCTGGGTTAGATGTAAATCGGCTTAATTTGCTCACAGCAAATGAGATATCAAGTCTTGTGGCACCAGCTAGATATATAAGAGACCCAATAATTTGTGAATATCTCAATTGATCTTTTCCTAACTCTTGATTTTTAGAAGCTTAACACTTGGATCATAAGGTGTTGGGAGATTTTGCAATTCTCAAACCGAATTGACTCAAAATTTTCTCAAACATAATGGGATTGGTGCAAAATGATCCCATCCTCATTCTTGATCAATTTAATATTGAATAACATCGCCTCTCCCAATTCTTTCATATCAAAGCATTGAGATAAGAAAGTTTTGACCTCGTCAATTACAAAGCAGTGTTTGTCCCAAATATAAGTATGTCATCAACATACAAACACAAAATAACACATTCACCCCCACCATAACGATAGTACACACTTATCTGCCTCATTAACACAAAACGGCAGATGTCAAAGTTTTATCAAACTTTTAGTGCCATTGCTTAGGAGCCTGCTTTAGGCCATACAAGGATTTTAATAATTTGCACACTTTATTTTCTGTCCCAGTAATCACATAACCATCTGGTTGCTCCATATAGATTTCTTCCTCCAACTCTCCATTAAGGAAAGCTGTCTTTACATCCATTTGATGGACGTGTAGACCATGGGAAGCAGCTAATGCTATGAGCACTCTAATGGTGGTTAATCTGGCTACAGGAGAATAAGTATCAAAATAATCCTCTCCTTTTTTTTGGGTATAACCCTTGGCCACAAGTCTTGCCTTGTACTTATCAACAGTACCATCAGGCCTCATTTTCTTTTTGAAGATCCACTTGCATCCAATAGGTTTGCACCCACTAGGAAGATCAGTGATCTCCCAAGTCCCGTTAGCCATGATGGAATCCATCTCGTTACGGACCGCCTCTTTCCAATACTCAGCATCAGGTAGTGCATAAGCCTCTAAAAGAGATTTTGGCACATCATCCACGAGGTATACAATAAAGTCGTCGCCAAAGGTTTTCTCAACCCTTTGTCTCTTGCTACTACGAGGAGCCTCTGCGACTAAATTGTTATCCTCCACAAAATTATGTTCTACTGGTAGTGTATCACTTATTGGTTCAGAAATAGTGGTAGGTTCAATATTATTATTATTATTATTATTATTATTATTATTATTATTATTATTCTCAGTTCTTGAAGAACTATCTCCTCTCATAGGATAAATATCCTCAAAAAATGAAGCATCTCTGGACTCCATTATTGTGTTAACAATAATCTCAGGAGTTTCTGATTTTACTACTAGAAATCTATAGGCTGTGCTGTTATGTGCATATCCTAGAAAAATACAATCGACTGTGTTAGGTCCAAGCTTTCTCTTTTTCTGCAATGGTATATTGACTTTTGCCAAACACCCTCAAGTTCGCAGAAAATTGACATTGGGTTTTCTCCCCTTCCATCCCTCATACGGAGTAATCTCACACCTTTTAGTGATTACTCTGTTTAGGACAAAATTCTTTATTAATATAGCTTCCCACCACATTTTAGGCATCTGGCACTCTCAACATGCCATTCACCAAGTCTCATTAGCGTTCGGTTTTCCTCTCAGCTACCCCATTTGATTGGGGAGAATATGGTGGTGTAACTTCATGGATTATACCATGCTCAGAACAGAACTGGGAGAATTCATTAGAGATATACTCTCCTCCACGATCAGACTTTAGTCGTTTAATTTTCTTTTCTAGTTGGTTCTCAACCTCGACCTTATAAATTTTGAAGTAGTTTAAAGCTTCATCATTTGTTTTCAGCAAATACACATAACAATAACGTGTTGCATCATCTATAAAAGTTAGAAAATATCTTTTGCCTCCTTTTGTCAAAAATCCATTCATCTCACACAGGTCAGAATGGACAAGATTTAGTGGTGCCAAGTTCTTTTCTTCCTCTAATCCCTTAAAGGGTTTTCTAGGTTGCTTTGCTTGCACACAAGAATGGCACTTTGATCCTTTGACAACATCACATTTTGGAATTAACTGTAATCTGGACATTCGAGCAATGGTATCATAACCAATATGACATAAACGAGAATGCCAAACATTGGATTCACAATTATTAACTTGAGTAGCAATATTTAAATTTAAATAAGACTCTAGTACACTTAAGCGGAACAGGCCTCCGCTTTCATAACCTTTTCCAATAAAGTTTCCAAACTTGGACATTACAACTTTATTAGACTCGAATACTAGCTTATAGCCATCTCGACATAATAGGGAACCACGGACAAGGTTCTTATTTATTGTTGGCGCATCTTTGCACGTTCTTTAAGTAGACAATCTTCCCAAGTAAGCCTCGGATCCACCGTGCCAACACCAAGAACAAAAGCATGCGACCGTTCCTATTAGGATGGAGGAAGCCCCTCTTGCTGGTAAGAAGAAAATAGAGATATGTCGGAACATCGTGAACATTTGCACCCGTATCAACCCACCAATCAGTGGATTGACATGCTGAAAAAACAACAGGTGAATTACCATACCCTCCTGAAGTAGTTCCCTCACTATGGTCACGTTGGCAGTTTTCTTGCCCTGTTCATTTGGCCTGTTCTTGCGGAAACGACAGTCTTTAGCCATGTGACCATTTTTTTCGCACACATAACAGGTAATGTTCTTCATATCTTTCTTCTCAAACTTCTTCTTCTTGAAGCTAGTATTTTTGTTTGGTTTCAAGCCTTTATTGTTGTTGCCACCCTTCTTCTCAATCACATTTGCGTTGTTTGGTTCCTGAGAAGAAGTTTTTGGCGCATCTTTGGCTCTGGCTTTTTCTTCCACGTCGAGGGCAGCAATGAGATCTTCAATAGAAATCTCTTCCCTCTTGTGTTTTAGACCAGTGGCAAAATTCCTCCAAGATGGGGGAAGTTTAGCCACAATGCCCGCGGCCACAAATTTTGCAGGTAAAGCACATCCCAAATGTGCAATCTCGCCACTAGTATTTGAAACTCATGCGCTTGAGCAACAATCGATTTAGACTCATCAATGGTAAAATCGAATAATTGCTCATGACGTATACAACCAATGACCAGTCTCGACACGTATATTTTTGTTCAAGAGCCAACCACAACTCAGTGGCAGATGTGTAACTAATATACACATCATATAACTGATCTGCCAAGATGGTCAGAATGCAGCCCAATGCGGTGTTATTCGCATTCTCATACTGCGCATTCTCCTCATCCGTAAGCGGGTATTGAGGGAAAATCACCCACCACATACCCAGAGACATGAGCCAAAACTTAGCTCTAGTCTGCCACCTACGGAAGTTCTGACCAAACCTCTCGGGTTTCATGGCATCACTTGCACCAGCCAATGCTGAATCACAATCACACAAATAATACCAATAAGGTTTCTGGAATGTTGCAAAACTAGGTATTATTTTTGTTTTAGATTTGAAAATTAAGCTAATTTCCAAAATGATTAGATACAACAGGCAAAATAAAAGACACCACATATTTCTGTAAAGAGATCGATCCACAGAGGGAAAAATAAGAGAATTCTTACGATGGGCTTGATGACGAAAAGGAAGCGGTAGTGAAGAGTGACCGGCCGTAGAGGAAGTATTCGGCGTCGTGGATCGCGGGATGAAGAGCTCGGCGATCGCCGCGATTCTGTTGCCGAAACCTTATTGCCGCCCGTGCGAGTTCTCTCGCGACAGCGGTTGAGATCCCGCTCTCCTTGCCTCGCGGTGCACGCCGAGAGAAAGGTTAGTGAAGAACGAGCACAAAGACGAAAACACAACCGATTACCGTGGATGAACACGGTATCAGAGTCAAAAATCAAAAAGCTACCATATGTCTGGGCGTCTCCAGCATTTTATAGCCTCGCACGATGCGGTCACCATCGCATCGATGCGGTCACCATTAAATGCTAGTAGCTGCAGGTCATTGAAATGACAGCTTTATTAGAAAGCGAGCGCCATTATCATGGTTTGTTTCAATTCTCGATAAATGACCCCATTAATTCACTAATAATAAAGAGAAACCGAAAATTAAAAAGGGTTTAAACGTACCAGGAATTTAATCCACGGAAAAGTCACAAGTCACGCGGTAATTCGCGAAATACGCGCGCGCACATGTGACTTTAGCCAGCTCCTCACCCTCCATATGTCTCATTACAAGATATGGTGGGAGCTCTCCCTTTTAAATTGGTATTCTCCTCTCTCAACTAGCAATATGGTACTATTATTTGTAGCTTTGGCATTAGAGATAAATGGGTCATTTGGGCCTCATTTCTAACGGAGACGACAGTGGAATATGCCAAAGAATGTTGGAATCGCAATGGTTTGATCGACAGTGGGTAGCATTCACGCGCAGGCACAGCCTATCTTTGATTCGTTGAGAGAACAATTCCCTTCGCTTTTGCCCTTGTTCTTTTCTCGTGCCCGTTCCGTTCTGTTCGGAACGGTAACAGACTACGATATCACGTGGCATCGGCGTGAGGACGGCCAGGGCGCGCTGGGGCCGGCCGACGTTAGTTACGTCGGCATGCGGCATGTAGGCCCGTTCTGCGTATATAGACACTTGGTTCGAGAAACATGGCTTTGTAACTGGATTGGGTAAACTGATGGCACGACTGCAATTTGCAAGTTCCATAGTCAATCAGTGTACGTATTTGTGGCGCAACAGAGTGTGTGCGTGTGAGAGCCAAAATGCATGGTTATAAGTTGAAATAAAATTGTCACAATCAAAAACTTATCTCATCATCTCATGTGCGATAGGGCGTGATCGAAGTCTGGAATCCGTCCTAAAAACAAAAAACAAAAAGCCAAAGAGAAGTCTGGAATCCGATGCATGCAGTTATAAACGGTGGTAGGTGTGTAAGCTAGCCAGCTAGGGGCCAAAGAATACGGAGAGAGAGAACGCTGTTGCCTTGTTTCGGTCAGCTTAGGGGTGTGTTTGGTACGGCTTCAGCTCCATCAAATCCGTAGATCTAGTGGAGCTGGGTATTTCTAGCTTCACAGATTCGTGAAGCTAAAGCTGTGGGTATATTAAGGATCTGTTTGGGGGCTACTGGTGAAATTTGAAAAAGCGCTTTTGGTTTATTGGGGTCAGTAAGCATTGTGGCTTTCTTGTTATCTTGGTTTGGCAAACTAGTCTGCGCATTGTAGCTTTAGGGGCAACCGAGCGGGAAGATAGTAACCTAGCGAAGCACAGCGGCGGACGAGTGGAGAGGTGACATGGAGGTAACGAGGCAGGGTGGCGGAGGTCGGGGAGACGGAGTGAGCGAGATGGGAGATGGTCAAGCGAAGCCACAGCTAAAAAGCTCCTCCTCGGGCCGCAGCTTTTGAGGTGCTTCTCAACGTGGTTTAGCTTCTCAGTTGCTTTGTACCATCTTTGTTTGAGGAGCTTTTGGCCCAAAGTTGAAGCCTGAATTTCAAACAGGGCCTAAGAGTGTTTATGTGGGTCATCTTATTTACATTTTAGATTAAAAATATAAACTTAATTTAATTTATTTTAGCCTACAAGATTCAGATCTGAGGTGGAGCTGAAATCTAGAGCTTTATCAAACAGGACCTAAGATTCCCCCTTGAATCGCATACTTAGGTTTCAGTTTTGGAACTAGAATCGTATGCTTAAAGGAGGCCTGGCCATCGAACAATTATCAGTTCTCATCGAGCTTTCTTTTTCTAACGTTAATAACTTACTTTCCTTCCCTAGGTTCCTGCAATAGTGTACACAAATAGCAGATGCTCATCTATCTAACCAGTAGTAGAATCTAACCAGATAATTGATCGCGGTGCGACTATCGCTCTCCACGCGAGAAAATCGAGAAAACGTGCGATTGACGCTTTCCACGCGAGAAAATCGAGGAAACACGCGAAATAGATAAAAGGATACAAACGTAATCACGTTTTTTCGCATTTATTTGGCTAGAAAGGACCTAAATGGGTTTTTTTTCGAAAAAGGATCTAGACGGAACGCTTAAAAAACCGGGAAAAGGACCTAAACGTGATACATATTTTTTTTCCCATAAAAAGGACCTAATCGTGTTTTTTTCCCCAAAAATGACCTAAACGTAATTTTGATTTTCTGTAAAAGGACCTCAGCGTGACTCTTAAAAACGCATAAAGGGCATAAGCGCAATATTGTTTTTCCTTTTTGAAAAAAGACCTATTCGTAATTTTTTTCCTGAAAAGGACCTATCAGTATTTTTTTCACGAAAAAGGACCCGAACGCAAAAAATATTTTGCCGGCTCGGCTTGAGCTGCGAGCCGAGCCGGCTCCCTCCCGGCTCAAACGCACGGGAGGGCAGGAAACCTACGGTCTTTAGTATTGGTATGATAAGATCCGAT
Organism: Otatea glauca; assembly: GCA_036346275.1. Classification (NCBI taxonomy): domain Eukaryota; kingdom Viridiplantae; phylum Streptophyta; class Magnoliopsida; order Poales; family Poaceae; genus Otatea; species Otatea glauca. The sequence goes on from CM070721.1 coordinate 52,230,204, forward strand.
CCAATTTTAGTGCTCTAGTATATACCAAGCTGCCAAAAACTCTCCTACAAACTTCAGAGCACTGCGGCCACATCCCAGGGTTCAAAATCTTGCTGATATTTCAGAAATCTCGGCTGAAATTTTAGATTTCGGCCGAGGACGAGATTCTAAATCTAAACGAGATAAAAAAATTAAAATTAAGGTTTGCTATGATGATTTCGGTAAATTTTGGCGAGATCTCAATGAATTTCGTCGAGATTTCGGCCTTTTGGACCAGTTTTGTAAGGACCCGAATCCACTGATTCGAACCCACTGTGTTTACCGCACTAGTCCCAGGATCAACGCTAGTGCACACAGCTTAACATGGGTACATATCACATCATACACAACGATAATAGAATAATAGTTCATTTATTGATATAGCTAAATGTATGATCTTATGACCAACTTACATTATTAAGCCACGCAGGCAAAGGCGAGAATATAAAGCGATAATTAAGCGGCGGAAAGTAGAAACGTAGGTAGCTCATCAGATTCACCACAGCAACCAACAAGGCTCGGACCCTAATGACTCGTGTCTTCTTGGACCTCATCTTCCAACACAGTGTAGATTCTTCAACTGTTGATTATTGTTGTTTGGCAAGGGTGAGTACTTAAAGCACTCAACAAGTTGTGCATGAATGCGATTCTATTTATCTATATGTAAGGCTTATTCCAAAGGATAGGCTATCATGGCTATTTTGCAATAAGCGACATTTATGCACAAATACAATAATAGATTGTAAAGAATGTAAAGCGAATAGCAATAATAAATAAATTCAGTATTCCTCAAGTAAACCAAGTTTCCAATCCTAAGTCAAATTTCATCTTCCATATGGCAATCCCGCCATCCCAACCAAGTTGTCCGATTTATTAAACTAACCCTTAAGCAGTAATTCCGAGCATTGCTCAATACCATGAGCACGGCTATCCGAATAGTTTCACACTCTGCAGAGGTTATGCACTTTACCCACGTGATACAACCAAACACCACAAAGGCGAGAGATTATAACAAAGCCTTTACAATGCTTTATCTTAACCGGTACTACCGCTAAGGTTTCAACAACGGCGGGTGCGTAAACCACATCCGGGCCCCCTCTTGCGCCATGTGAATTACACGACGACGGGAACTCACACCGACCACGATAGTATCAACATTAAGACTTTGCAAATTACTCAACTAGGTGGCCCATACGGACATGTGGTTGCATGATTGACTCAGTCAAAGGCTTGCAAGGTTAAGTCCTTAGTGTGATCAAGGCAAGACTTCCACATACCATCGCCCATCGGGCCCACCTTGGCCTCCTCGCCCTTGCCACTTGCCCCAATCTAAGTGATTATCACGATTGATTACCAAGCACCACGTGCCATCAACAATTCAACATCGTTGCGTGACATGACTCGCCACAACAACTCAATCTCATCGTGTGATCCCACATGACACACAAGTTCATAACATTGTTCCATATTCCATTAATCAAGATTAATTATCAATGGTGATGACACATGTGATGACGTGGCATGGCTAAGCAACTAATACGAACTAATCCTCCAATGTTGATTATAATTATTAACCAACTATATTTAACCAATCTAGGGTGACAATGGATCATGGCATACAATGACAAGGTAGGGTATAGACCAATCTGGTATTTTAGCTAAGCCCAAACTAATTTGAAACAGTTGTATAATTGAATTATATGCAATAGTGTAAATCAAACATAGCAATTTTACAAACATGGGTTCAACATGATCAAAGCACAACTTGCCTTGGAATAGGTCACGATCTTGATCGAAGTTTGCTCTTGAGTTCTTTGGATCTTCCTCCAAGCGTCGCACAATTCAACGTCTACGCGTACCGAAGAAGAAAAGCAAATAAATAACAAAACAGAGAGCAATTGAACTCCAAAAATCAATTAAAATTCACCATTAAATAGATCTCAATTTTACAAATTTTTTAGAAACTGGAATCACTCAAATCCGAGTTACGATGCAAAAGATATAGCCTTTTGAAGTTTGAAATAAATCTTGAAATTGCTAAAATCGAAAATCGAATTTATGATTTATTTTTAAAGCTGAAAAACTGGTTTATGACGTCAGCGTGACATCGCATGACGCTTGTACTGGACCGGACCAATCGAAGCCGACGCGTGTCCGGTCCATGGACTCGGTCCACGAGACCACCTCGGTCCACCGCAGACGCAGTCCACGGCGCCTCATTGCCGAGCCCGACACGTGGCGGCGCCGATTGGTTGCGGCGGCGGCGCAACTGGTGCACCTGATTCCATCGAGCATTGCCGATCGATGCACACGCGGCAAGATCACGAGCATCGGTTTTAGATCTAACGGACGGCGATTAAAGCGGGTTTCTGACTCACCGAGGACGCGGTGAATCGGGACGTTGGCGACGATCCGATGGTCCAAATCTTCTCCCGCGCTAATGGCGCCGCCGATCTGAAACACACCGGCGATGAAGGCGACGGCGCTCGCAAGGCGCCCGGCGAGTTACGGGCGGCGAGGTCTTGCGATTACGATCGGCGCGAGCGGGAACTCAACGCGCCCAAGGGCCCCTTAAATAGGCGGTCGGAGGCGTGCGGGCGATGGACACGGACTCGAGTCCACCGGAGACACGCGGCGGCGGAAGAATCAAAGCGGAGGCGACACGAGAACCCTCCGATGACAAATGAGCGGTGGGATTCGAGGAGGCGTGGCGGATCGGATCCGCCGAACCAACTAACGGACACGATCCAAACCTTCCCAACCGTGCGACTTAACCCCGATCGTCCGATTCGATCCGGCGTCCTCTGGCGCTAGGGTTTGCGATTGTCGCGCGAAAGCTCTGACCGCCGATTGAAAATCAAGGGTTGCGGTTGCGCCCTCCACTCATGGGCCAACTGGGCCGCACCGACTTGGCCAAGCACGCCGCGATCTTTGGGCTCGACCAACACTATTCACCGGATTTTTAATGATTTCTTATTTAAAATAATTCGGAAATTCATTTTATTTATTTTAAGCAATAAAGCTGTTAGGAAAAATCCAAGAAAAATCTCAAAAATACTTTGAGACATTCTGGACTCAAATAAAATATTTTTGACAAAACTTTATTTTGACTTTGCACAGATTTAAATAGATTTGAATAAAAAGCAATAAACTTGCAATAAGATTTAATTCCAATAAATCCAGAAAAATCCAAATAAATTCCAGAAAATCACAAATGCACTTTTAAACAATAAAAACTTAATTAAGCCAAATTTTGGGATGTTACAAGTTTGCATGGTTTTTGAACTTGATTTCGCATCAATTTTTTTATAGGGAATTGTAATGCCTTTTATGAGGAATACATGTGAAAAAATTGCAAAAAAATATACATATACAAATTGTGCAACCCTAACTTGGATTTCAGCGTAAAGTCTAACTTGGATTTTAGTCTTAAATTGTATTTCGGTCTAAACCATAAACCCTAACTTGAATTTCGGCTTTAAATGATGTATTTCGGCATAAAGCCTAATCCTAACTTGTATTTCGGCCTTACATGATGTATTTTGATCTAAACTCTAAACCCTAACTTAGAAATTTTATGTGCAAATACTTATTATTTTGCATTCAAACAGATAAGAAATATAGATAAATACTTGCATGATTTTTTTATAGTTTTTCCCAATTTTTTCTAGCCTCAGGAGACCATTTCATATGGGATGAAAATAACTAAATTTTTGAATAATTTTGCTAAAATTTCAATTTCAAATTTACCAGATTTTAAAATTGCTTTTTGAATTTCGACCGCATCTATAGAGAATATTCCTCAAATTTGTGTCACGCTATCTAAAATGAGATGGTTCTATTCAAACAATCAAACATATAGATGATTTTTTCTTGAATATCTCATACATGTACTACTTTCTACAAGCAACTAAACACTATCTGAATACGAATTTTTTATTTAAATAATATTATTTTAATCGAAATTTATGAAAATAATACGCCGAAAAGAAAAAATAACATATCTAGACACCTGTCGCCATTTGAAATGGCGACAAGCTCTCTGTCGAAATGGCGACAGGCACTCTGTCGCCAATTGAAATGGCGACACGCTCTCTGTCGCCATTTTAATTGGCGACATAGACTCCTACCCTGTAACTAGTTTCTAAAGAAAATCATAACTTTTTCATATGATTTCGGATGGAGATGAAATTTATATAAAAATTATAGCTCTCGACGAGATCTACAATTTTGGTACATAAATTTTTTTCATTTGAATCCATTTAGATGGCCAAAAAGGAGATAGACAGTTCAGATCTAAAAATCTGATATAAACTTTCTACTCATTTTTTGTCCATCTAAATGGATTCAAATAAAAAAATTATACAAAAGTTGTAGATCTCATCGAGAGCTATAATTTTCATATAAAGTTCATCTCCATCCGAGATCATATGATGTCCTGCCGCCGCCATTTTCCTGCAGCCAGTTTTTAAATAAAATCATAACTTTTTCATATGACCTCTGGTGGAGATGAACTTTATATGCAAATTATGGCTCTTGATGATATCTACAACTTTTGTATAATTTTTTTTCATTTGAATCCATTTAGATGACCAAAAACTGGGTAGAAAGTTCAGATTTGAACTTTATATCCCCTTTTTTTGCCATCTAAATGGATTCAAATGAAAAAAAATTGTATAGCAAAGTTGTCGATCTCGTTGAGAGCTACGATTTTCATATAAAGTTCATCTCCATCCGAGATCATATGAAAAAGTTATGATTTTCTTCAGAAACTTACTGCAAGCTGGAGTCTCTGTCGTCATTTCAAATGATGATAGGTGTCTAGAGCTGTTATTTTTCTTTTCGACGTATTATTTTCGTAAATTTCAATTAAAATAATATTATTTAAACAAAAAATTCGGCGGTGGCGCGCGGCATCGAGGGGAGCGTGGATGCGCGCACGACGAGGGCATCCAGCCGGGCCAGGTGCGACGACAGCGTGGACTTAGAGGCCATTGACGACTGCTCCGATTCCGACTACTTCGCCTACCTTGTCCCCGATTTCTTCAAAACCGCCCAACCACCGCTACCCCCGTTCTGGTACGGGTTGTTGGAGGACGACGTTTGAAGCAAACACTTGACGAGGATGATTATTTTGTATGTTGCATGTGAGACATATCAATATATATGTTGCACGATTTAGATTTTCGGAATTGCTAGTGCAGAGTCACTTGACAATTGCTTAAATTTCAGTCGATTTTCTAACCTTCGGATCATGCTTGAGATTCATACTTCGATGAGCTCTTCTTCCTGCTCTCCGGCACCGTCTACGCTCGCCGCCGCTGGGATAAGGCTTGGATTCACCGGTTAGAGTTTAGATTCACCAGAGCCATGAGCTTAGAGGGAGCGGAGGACAAACGACAAATTTAAGTTGAGTGCTGAATATAAAAAATGTTAAAAAACAATCCTACATCATCATTGCAGAACATGTAGAGTAATTTAACTGGATGTGCTTTTGGCTTCTCTTCTTTACCCTGTTCGACAGATCAACTTTCTGGAGCTTGGTTTGGCAGTTTCCCTAGTAAGCTGAGAAACTTATGTGCAGTGGGTGTAGCTGCCGTTCTGTGATCATTGTGGAAGACGAGAAATATAGCGCATGCTTTTGGAACAAATTGCCTTCAGACCCGATTGTGGTAGTTAATTATGTGTGCCATTGCTTACATACATTTGTGGGCTTTGTTGCAGGTAAAAGAGGAAAGCATAGGGGCGATGTGATGGGGAACTGGGGAGTCAAGCTTTTTAGAGCAAGTGGCAAGTGACGTCTACAGGGCAAGTCAAGGATGGATGCCAGGGAGAAGAAGATTGAAGACTGCTGACAGTATAGAATCATGAAGCTGAAGAATGCAAGGGAGAGTGTTGTGATCCTGATGAGAGTTACTTCAGAGCTGCTTGTTCGGATTGAAGACCTTGTTCTTTGCGCCTAGCTTTATTGATAAACTGTATTGCCAGTATTGGTGAATTTACAGGGTGGAAAACACACTGCCCGGTGCTTGTAAATTGTAATAGCTGCTAAACTTTTGGTAGATAGATGGTAGCTGATGTGGTCTCTGGAGCTGAGTTCATCGGATGGCATGAGTGCTCTGTCAGCTCCTCAGTTTTAGGTTGGCTTCGACTCTTTCGTTTATTCGAACTCTGTAGTATTCTGGTTTCTTTTCTTCTTTTTTTGCGAGAGGTAGTATGCTGGTTTCTGATAATAAAAATAGGAAGTTCCATTTTGGAAAAGAGGAGACAAGATATATCATTTCTCTCAACTTACATTTCCTGTAAGGAAGAAGCGAACATTACTGGGAAAGCAACGAGGATCTACGTTGGCGATTAGAAATTTCTACTAAAATTCTGAATGGATCGGAATTGGGCCAACCAAACAGTGCCGAAAGCCCGAATCGCAAGTACACAAATCCCTCTTCAAATGGCGCTCGTGGCGTCTTCTATGAACGCCGTCAGATTACGATCTGACGAGCCACCTTTCCCTAGAGCTTCCACAACTGCTTGCTTCCACGCACCTGCGTCGCGCCGCACCTCAGATGCGGCCTCCCGCTCTCCCATCACCTCCTCTACACGCCGCCTCACCTCCACGGCACGTAGCATACCACCATCCACCTCCGCGCGCACGCCGACACGCCACTCGTGCTCGACGAGCCGCGCGTTCATCAGTTGGTCCGACATCCGAGGCACACCCACCATCGGCACGCCGCAGGCCACGCTCTCCAGCACCGAGTTCCACCCGCAATGCGTCACGAAGCAGCCCACCGCCGCGTGGGACAGGACCCGCATCTGGTCGCACCACTCCACCACCATGCCGTTCTTGACCCCTGCATCGATCTCCGCTTCGGCCCCCGCGAGCTCCGCCTTGTTTTCCTTCCGGACGACACAAAGGTACGGCCTCCCGCTCTCCTCGAGGCCACGAAGCAGCTCGAGGAGCTGATCTCTCCCCATGGTGGCCAGGCTCCCGAAGGAGACGTACACCACAGAGTTGGCCGGTTTGGTGTCGAGCCAATCCATGTATTTGGCGTCGTCCTGCTTGAAGAGGCAAGCCTCGTCGCCGGACGGGAGCACCGGGCCGATGGGGAGTACGTCGTGTTCTCCCACGGAGGCGAGTGCGTCCACCTCCAGTTCTTGGCACGTGTTGACGAGGACGGTAGCCTTGGGGCTTTCCCTGTCGATGGTGTCGAACAGATCACGGAACGTAGTGTAAATGCTGTGGAAGTAGTCGGAGGGGTCGATGGAATCGGTGAGGAAGGACGGAAGGTCCCCGACAGCCTGCGGCGGGAGGCCCGGGAGCTGCACGACGAACGACGGGTCGTGCCGGTGGTTGATCACGACGTCGGCGTGGCCGTGGAAGTAGTGGTAGTAGATGGCGAACACGACGACCGGCTGGATCCAGTAGAGCGCGGACGGCACGCCTCGAGCCTGCGCGACGTCGGCCGCCCACGGGAGGAGGAGCGTGTAGACGACGCGGGACACGGGTCGGCCGCGCGCGGCGAGCGCGTCGACGAGCTCCCCGGCGCTGCGCTGGCCCACCGTGTGGAAGGACGCCATGTACTCGTTGAACGCCTCGTAGTCACCGTTCCAGACGTACCCGCTCTCGGTACCGTCGGAGAACGGGAGGAACTCGAGGCGGCCGTCATCGTCGTTGTCGTTGCCGCCATTGCACTCCACGGTGCCGTCGGGCCCCTCGAACTTCTCCGGGAACATGCGGCGGTGCGCGGCCGCGGTGGTGGAGAATGTGACGAACGCGTCGGGGGCAGCGGCGAGCAGGCGCCTGGCGAGGCGGAGCGCCGGGGCGATGTGGCCCTGGAGCGGGAACGTGAGCACGAGGAAGTGCGGCCGCGGAGGCATATTCGCTACGCCTGACGTGTGGTTTTCGTTCAGCTCGTGCTCGGCTCTTGGCAAGTATTAGCGATTTGTGTGGGGGCGTGAGGGTGAGTTTTTTATGGCGCCGTGCGTCCAGATCAGCCTAGTACTGCAGTAGGTGTAAGTGGTCACGGTTGTGCTCATATTGTCAAGCGTCTACAGGCTACGGAAGAGAACAAAAATGTCTAACGTCGCAATGCTCCGTTCAGTGGCATACCCAAGAGAAAAATGTAAAGATGTTCAGTGTTACTGCACCTCTTTATATTTATAGCGGACAATCAGTGCGACACCTTAGAGACTATCACAAAAAGTTTACTAAACTAAAAAAGATACTAGAGGTACAACCATAAAAACCGTCCTATCCGATGATCTGGTCCCTTTGTACATCTCCTTGTAGACGCCGCTGGCTCCATCCATGGATCCGAACCAGCTCTGGCCACGAGTACCTCCAACGCTGCTTTAGTGTTGAATTTTAGTTGGCGTCATCACTGAGCGAAGTGAACAGACAGGACAATGAGATTTTTTTTGTTGAAAGGCTGGATGTTTTGTCGACATGGTAGGGTGTAGGGCCGGCGGCAGCCGGCCGGTCCGGACAGTGGGGCGCTGTATGCCGATCGTGTTGTCTGATTGGTTCTCTGATGATCGAACGTCTCTGTGTTTCGGTTTTGGTGTTTGGACGCTCCTGTAGTCGTGTATTCTTCAGCCAATATATGATCTTCGTTTGAAGAGGATGCTGTCAACTTCTACTTCCGATTTTTCTAGAGAAAATGAGATTGCAACGGGGACATAAGCCTTGTCAGTTTTCACCTATTCGCGCACGGGAAAAATGATTATTTGTGGCTCTAAAGAACCCCGTTTGAGAATTTGCCGCTCGAAAGATTTTTCTTAATCATTTGCCACTCTATAGCCTGAAATAGCTAAGATTTGCCACTCGGACAGTATTTCGGTATTTTTTTTCTCTGCTTTTCGAAATCCGAGTGTGAAAATCCTGAAATGACCTCTTCTTGTTCATCTCCTATCCCCGATTAATCCTATTCTTCTACCTGACGCTTCTCTATTCTGCTAGTCTCTCGCCGCTGCGGATGTCCAGCCGCTCCAAGCTGGCCACCTCACCGTCGCAAGTCTGCTGAAGCAACCTCCCTCCAAACAAGGCCATTGGTGGATTCGCCGGTTTACACTGGTGCTCACCACCGCACCACTCGAAAGCATAGTCACAAGTCACCGGAGGGCGCCTCGTTCGCCACCACCAATGCCAAGCCACGCCGAGCCTCTTCCTTCCTCGCCAACTGCCTCACCAGGTTCACATCGTCCTCCTGTTGCTCGCCATCTACCTCTCCACCTTGCTCTGTCACCGGAGAGCTCCGCGGTGAGCGCCTTCGCGGTGATAGCATTAGGTTTAACTAAAACATGAACATAAGCTAGCTTAAAACATGATCACTTAAACATTAGGACCGAAAAGAGGAATCAACAGTTACCAACCCGGAGATGAAGAAGCCATTAGGGTTCAATCGGTAGATGGTGCCTTTGAGTGTCGGCGGAGACGCGTACGAAGAACACCGAGATCGCCTCAGTGGTGGTGATGGTCTTCGCTAGCTTAGGCGCGAGCTTAGGATCGGATCAATGTGGGGAGGAGGCAAGACTTGAGATTAGCTTGCCAAAAACGAGCGTCGGCCTTCCCCTTTTAATCTTGCGCTAGCTAACGGGACCGCACCAAAAGGTTGTTGGAGCGCTCCCGATCAAGGCGCGATTAAGGTGGGTTTAGCCCCATAATTTCGGATCTAGCAGTTAGTTAGCCAAGATCATATCCAACATTCTCCCACTTGATCGTAAGGCTAACATCATAAGTCCATACTAAACAAAACAATACACCAAGATAAAGTATTACAACGATTAATAAAACACCGCTGCAACCCCAGTATCTATAGTGCATCATTCTATTTTGATAGGATAATTACTTATTCTTAATGGGAGTTGGTTTTATACTTATGGTCCTCATTTTCAGAATCAGAGGCTTTCCAATAAACCTATGCCGGCAACATGCTCTCGAAAGAGACTGGGTGGTAAGCCTTTAGTTAATGGATCCGCAAGCATAGACTTAATACTTATATGCTTGACATCAATAGTCTGATCCTGGATTCTATCTTTCACAACATGATACTTAATGTCAATGTGTTTGGCAGCACCACTTGACTTGTTGTTACTTGAATAGAAAACTGCGGCTAAATTGTCGCAGTATAAAGGTAGTGGTTTAGATATGTTGTCTACCACTTTTAATCCTGGGATAAAATTCTTAAGCCATCTGAATTTGCTTGATAGCCTCATAACATGCCACAAACTTAGCTTGCATCGTTGATGATGCAGTAAGTGATTGTTTGGAGCTTTTTCATGAAATGGCTCCTCCCGCAAGTGTGAAGATATAACCTGATGTGGATTTCTTAGTATCAACACAACCTGCAAAGTCAGCATCTGAATAACCCACAACCTCAAGGGCATCAGACTTCTTATATGTGAGCATGAAATGCTTAGTGCCTTGCAAATAACGCAAGACTTTCTTAACGACTTTCCAGTGGTCCAACCCTGGATTTGATTGATATCTGCCAAGCATCCCGGTTACGAATGCTATGTCAGGGCGAGTACATACTTGAGCATACATAATGCTTCCGACAGCTGAAGCGTAAGGAATCCCCTTCATCTGATCAGATTCTAATTGATTCCTTGGACATTGGAATGTTCCAAACTTATCGCCCTTAACAATAGGAGCGGGCGTGGTAGAGCAGTTATGCATATTAAATCTCTTAAGCACTCTGTCAATGTATGTCTTTTGGGATAAGCCTAATATCCCTTTGGACCTATCTCGGTGAATCTCAACGCCCAAAACATAAGAGGCATCACCAAGATCATTCATGTCAAAATTAGTGGAAAGAAATTTTTTGATCTCATACAGCATATCCTTATCGCTGCTAGCCAATAAGATATCATCCATATAAAGCACTAATATAGTAATTTTGCTCCCCTTAGTCTTAATGTATATGCAATTGTCCACTTCATTTTCTTTGAAACCAAAATTTCTTATGGTCTCATCGAACTTAAGATACTATTGTCTAGATGCTTGTTTTAGTCCATAGATGGATTTCTTAAGTCGACATCCCATATGTTCCTTGCCTTTCACGACAAAACCTTCCGGTTGAGCCATGTAAACATTCTCATGCAAGTCACCATTAAGGAATGCGGTTTTAACATCCATCTGATGTAGCTCTAAATCATAATGAGCAGCAAGCGCCATGACAATTCTTAGTGAATCTTTCTTTGAGACGGGAGAGAAAGTATCAACATAATCAATCCCCTCTCTTTGTGTAAACCTTTTTGCTACAAGCCTTGCCTTGAATCTTTCGACATTTCCTTTAGAGTCATCTTAGTTTTGTAGACCCATCTACAGCCTACTGTTTTGACTCTATCAGGAATTTCTACTAGATCCCAAACGTCATTAATGCTCATAGACTTAATTTCATCCTGCATGGCCTCAAGCCACTTGGGTGAATTCTTAGCCATCATAGCCTCCTTAAAAGAGGTAGGATCATCGACCTTCCTATGTCATTAACATCTTCATTCATGTATACGACATAGTCATTCGGGATGGCGGACCTTCTTTCCCGCTGTGACCTTCTTAGTGGTTCATTAATTATCACAAGGGGCTATGGAGGCTGATCATTAAATGCTGTATTATTAATCCCAGAATTCTCAGGTGGAGGTTCAACTCCAGGGTTCACAACTGGAGGTATAACTGGAAGAGGTACAGGAAGAATAGTCTCTTGGATTATCGGTAATGGAACATAAGTCCGAATCTCCTCAAGATCTATTTTCCTAGCCTCTCGAGCTCCCAACGATTCCATCATTCTCTAAAAATACTGACATGTCGGGTTTCCACAAACTTAGTGACACGATTTGGACAGTAAAACCGATATCCCTTAGATCTTTCAGGATATCCAATAAAATGGCAACTTACTGTTTTAGGATCTAATTTCCCAATATGTGGATTAAAGATTTTTGCTTCAGCAGGACAACCCCATACACATAAATATTTTAAGCTCGGTTTCCTCCCAGTCCATAATTCATAAGGTGTCTTAGGTACTGATTTACTGGGAACCCGATTAAGTATATGTGCGGCTGTCTTTAATGCTTCCATCCACAAACCAACTGGTAAACTGGAGTAACTCATCATGCTACGCACCATATCCATAAGGGTGCGATTGCGTCTTTCAGCTACTCCATTTTGCTGAGGTTCACCGGGTGTTGAATATTGGGCTATTATACCATTTTCTGAAAGAAACTTAGCAAATGGACCTGGAATTTGTCCATAAGGAGCATGTCTCCCATAATATTCTCCTCCACGATCTGATCTTACTACCTTAATCTTTAAATTATGCTGATTTTCTACTTCAGCTTTAAATATTTTAAACTTATCAAGTGATTCAGATCGATCACGAATGAGGAAAATATAACCATAACGGGAGAAGTCATCAGTAAACGTGATAAATGAGTCGTACCCATCAACTGAAGTTATAGGAAAAGGTCCACGTATATCAGTGTGGATTAATTCTAATATTCCTTTGCTTCGTGTGGCTCCTTTCTTAATTTGTTTTACATATTTTCCCTTAATACAATCAATACAATAATCTGAGTCGGAGAAGTCTAATGGATGAAGTATCTCTTCCTTAATGAGACGCTCCATTCTCCCCTTCGAAATGTGGCCTAAACGACAGTGCCACAATTTCGATGAAGTCTCATCATTTATACTTCTCTTTTGCTTATCGGTGGCATCACACACATTCATTGACACGAGGTATTCGGGGAGAAAGCATATAGAGTTTGTCTCGTCAGTCGCGAGACCAATATTATTTGAATTAAAACTTATAATACATTTATTATCCCCAAAGGTACAAAAGTATTTATTATCATCTAAAAGAGAAAGCAGAAATAAGGTTTCTCCTCATATTGGGAACATAAACAACATTATTTAATTGAAGGATGAAGCCACTATTTAATGCTAATGATAGTGTGCCAACGGCTTCAACTTGACCTCTCCTCACATCAGCAACTCTAAGGCTTCGTTCCCCCCTTCTTATTGTCTTCACGGTAAGGAATCCTGCAATGAATTGGAAACGTGCAGAGGCACCGAATCAATCCACGGTATTAGGGAAAAATCGGCAAAAGGGTTTCATCGACAGTAGAAATTATGTCATTACCCTTCTTGTCAAGCCATTTCATGAAGCCTACGCAATCTTTCTGAATATGCCCACTGTTCTTACAAAAACGACAGATGGGCCCATTAGAAGTTAAATTTGATGCAGCAGGGGCCTTCTCCTTTGGCTTTGACTTACTTGACTCAGTCTTAGGGGAAAAATGCAGCTTCTTTTTGGACTTAAAATCCCCTTGGAATTTCCTTTTCCCATGGCCAACATGGAAAACTTGGTCCTTTTTCTCAGCCTTAATCCTCTCCTCCTCTTGGACACACATAGCGATCAACTCGCTCATGGTCCACTGCTCCTTCTGAGTATTATAATTAATTTTGAAAGCATTGTACTCAGAAGGGAGGAAGGTCATAATAAAATGGACTAAGAAACCATCTGAAATGGCCATGTCCATGCCTTTAAGTTTGGCAGCCATATCAGTCATCATCATTATATGCTCACGTACGCTATTAGAGCCATCATATTTAGTGGTGAGCATCTTCATGATTAAGGTACTGGCATAAACTTTTGAAGAGCCCTTGAATTGCTCCTCAACTAAGGCCAAGTACTGCTTAGCATTATCGGATTCAGGGATTGCTCCCCTTATCCCTACAGAAATGGTGCTTTTCATAATCATCAAGGACATGCGGTTAGACCGCTCCCACTTTTCCGCTGTTAAGTCATAGAGTTTTTTTTTCTCAGTAAAACTCTCATCATCAGCGGAAGGAGCTATGGGAGCGCCCTCTCGTAATGCATAATCCAAGTCCATAACTCCAAGGACAATCAATATTCTCTCCTTCCAAGAAGGAAAGTTTGTCCCTGTTAGATGTTCAATGCCGTTCAAGTAAGCGGCAACATTAGTGTTGTTCATGGTTGAATCAAAAATAAAATTTAATCAGTAAACATTATAAAAGGAAATTGAACGTCATACATGAAATTAACCCTACGTTGGTCTGATTAATAACATGCTAATGACAGAAAACATTCAAGTTCAAATTCGCATCACCGTTGGGCAGAAACGAAAAAGAACTAAATTATTTTATGGGTGACACATGTTCATAAACAACGTTGGTCAGTATATGAATATGGTCATGACATTATCCCAATTTTTAACATTAGACAATTAATCTCTAATCAAAACTTCTTGTTGGTTCCATTTTAATTAGAGATAAAGCTAAGAAATAATCATTACATTACCACATTAAATAATATGTCAAAAGTTAATCATTAAATTAACCATAACATAAAAGCCAGGGAATAAATAATCACAAAAAAGATACAAGTACTCAGGAAATGAACATTTAAACAATACTTAATTGCTGAATTAAAAGAGACAAAATAAAAGGAGTTAAAAGCCAAGAAAAGGCGGCCCAAAAGAATTCGGCCCAAAAGCAGACGCGCAGCCCAGAAAAAACGGCGCGGCCCAGCACTCCCGTGGCCCAGCTCGCCCAGCGCGGCCCACGCGGCGCGACGCAGACGCGCCCGCCGAGGGAGACGAGGCGGCGGCTCGCAGACGGAGAAGCCAGCGCGGCTGCTCGGGCGGCCACGCGAGGCGAGGCGGCGGCGGCTGCGGCGTCCACGCGAGGCGCCACCACGTCACGGTAAGCGAGGCGGCGGCCGTTGATCCAAATGAACGGATGCGATCGGCTGAGCTGAACAAAGCGACGGCGAGGAAAACCCTAGCTCACACCTCTCGCCTCAGAAAAGCGACGTGGCGAAAACCGAGCGAAGCGGCGAAAAGGAGGATTTGAGCGGCAGGCGGCCATGAATGCGCGGCTGCCATGGCGCAGCAAGACCGACGCGCACACGGCGGGGATCGATGCGCGTCTTGGCGGCGACGAGAAGGCAACAAGCCCGGGTGCAGGCGCGGGCGAGACTTAAAGCCCGCGACGACGACGACTACCCGAGGAGGTAAGCCCCGAAAACCCCTCTTAGGATCTTTAGGTTTTGCTTGATTTTGGGAATTAGGGTTTGGGATTTGGGGATTTTCGGTTCGGATCTGCTCTTTCCCCTTCTTCTCAATGCTAACCGAGCCGCAAAAGACATTAAACAACCTTAACCGACAAACAAAAGAACCAAAAACCAGGCTTAAAGGATCAAGACTAGGCTAGGGAGGCTCTGATACCAAATGATAGCATTAGGTTTAACTAAAACATGAACATAAGCTAGCCTAAAACATGATCACTTAAACATTAGGGCGAAAAAGAGAATCGGCGATTACCAACCCGGAGATGAAGAAGCCATTAGGGTTCAATCGGTAGATGGTGCCTTTGAGTGTCGGCGGAGACGCGTACGAAGAACACCGAGATCGCCTCAGTGGTGGTGATGGTCTTCGCTAGCTTAGGCGCGAGCTTAGGATCGGATCAATGTGGGGAGGAGGCAAGACTCGAGATTAGCTTGCCAAAAATGAGCGCCGGCCTTCCCCCTTTTAATCTTGCGCTAGCTAACGGGACCGCACCAAAAGGTTGTTGGAGCGCTCCCGATCAAGGCGCGATTAAGGTGGGTTTAGCCCCATAATTTCGGATCTGGCAGTTAGTTAGCCAAGATCATATCCAACACGCGGTGCCATGGCCGTCTTCGTTGCCAGGCCGCCACGGGAACTCTCTGACAGATCCAAGACCACCTCCATCTTCCACTCGATACCCTGGTGCTCATGCGATCGCCATCCTTCCCTCCCCGTCGCCGGAGCTCGGTCCCTGTTAAGTCCGCGCCGCCCTATTCGCTGCCGATGCCAAGCTGTCATTCCGATGATGAGCTTCGCGTCTGCCCGACAATGTCCTTGGGGAGTGACAGGACGTCGGCCGGCGACGAGGGAGGAGAGGGCAAGGAGGTCTTGGGGTGCCGGAGGTGCAGGATGGCATTGGGAATAAGATGGCAGGGGGAAGAAGGCATGGGAAAGAGGTGGAGTGAGGAAGAGGAGGGCAAAGTAGTCCTTGCACATTCGAATTTCAGGCGAAAAAATATATAAAAATAGCAAAATACAGAGAGTGGCAAATCTCAGCTATTTTAGACTGTAGTGTGGTAAATGATCAAGAAATTTTTTTGGGGTGATAAATGTATATAGTTGTATTTAGAGTGACAAATCATCAATTTTCCCTTCGCGCATGGACTGCAATGCGGCAGTACAAGTGTAAAATTCACATCACACTGGATTCTTGGAGGAAAAGGCTCGTGGGCAAGGTTTCAAATTTTGTTTTTAAGACCATATCTCAGAGGATTTCAGCCAAAATTTGGATGAAATTTAAAAAATAAATTTGAAATCCGGTAAATTTGAGACCAGGAAAACCGAAATTTCAATCGAAATTTCAGCTGAAATTGCCGAATTTTAATTGAAATTGCCAAAATTTCGAGCATTTTGAACCACCTGTGAAACGGTATCCCGAGGCTAGAAAAAATTAGGAAAAAATATGAAAAAAATCATGCAAACATTTACCTATATTTCCTATATGTTTTAATGTAAAATACTAAGTATTTGCACATAAAAGACCCTAAATTTGGAAAATTCGACATCATTCCTTTTGTGTTCACGTTCCTCCTGCTAGAAAATCTTATCATTTCTGTAACGAAAATTTGTAAATATGTCTCTTCTAGTAAAGAAAAACTCTTGCCCATTGGCATTGCCATGTGCCATTATGTTGTAATTTCACCACTTGCATAATCAACATATTGTTCCCCGAGTTTTTCAGCAAGTTGGCTGTAAACGTAAAATAGTTTCCAAGTCATTTTCATCGAAGGGCAGTGCTTTTTCATAGTGCATATAATGAACACTTGGACTTTCTTTTGTGCATGCATGATAGCACTGAAAGGCACCAACTATATTCCCTGATCATTATCCTATCTTCTAAATATGCCCGAAAATCACGGCTTTGCAGGATCCAAAGGAGGGCAATTGGTGGTTGCAGTTTGGTAATAACTATGTTTTGGGCTACTGGCCATCCTTCCTCTTCTCTTACTTGGCAGACAGTGCCTCCATGATAGAGTGGGGTGCTGGAGCGGTGAACTCCATGATAGATTGGGGCACTTACTTCTACTATGGGGAGCCAGGGAAAAGCCCTAATTGTCCATAGGAAAAAGAAAAGAATTGCTATCCAAGCCCTAACAACACCTTCACAATTCTAATATGTATTTTTTTTTTTGCAAATTTTTCACATGTATTTCCCATAAAAGGCATTAAAATTATTTACAAAAAATTTGAAGCGAAATGAGATCCCAAAAACATCAAAACCGAAATCTCGGCAAAATTCATTGAAATCAATGTACAATTTGAAATTTTTTTAAATTTTGTTATTCCACCTAGGTTTGGAATCTCACTCCCCCGGTTGAAATCCAAAATCTCGGCGAGATTTTGAACCTTCCCGTGGAAATGTGGTGGATGAGGAGAATTATTTGGGATCTATCCAAACAGGCTCGCTGAAGGCATGAGGGCAAATACGCGAAGGATTGTGATCCAAGTTTGTGCAAGAAACAAAGATATGTGAGTTGTTAGTTGGGTAAATACAATGTTTTACTCCCTCGTCCGAAAATATTGGGCTTATTTTTTTGAACGGTCTTGTCTATAAATATAATGTGTATTTCACATTCTAATGTAAAATTAACGTGATGTTCCCTCTATATCCCTAATAAATATCCAGTTTTACTTTATATATATGTATTGAATATAGTGTTTAGAAACGATAGATAGTGATAGTTTAGTCATGTTCAATATTTCTTTGGTCTGCGTGCTAAGAGAAAATATATCTCATGAATTTCGATGGAGGGAGTAAATTTTTATATTCCCGGTTGCTTTTTCTTTGTCGAATTTAGATGTAAAATTTGAATGTGATCAGTTCATGGCCAGATAATTGGTCTTCAATTTGAGTTTGAAATTCAACATCGTCTCCGGGCTGGATTTTGTTCTCTCAGTACTAGTAGGAAAATTAATAATAACTAATAGAGAAAATCTATTCGATGTCATGGAATAAGTCATTTTCTACGATTCACCACCGAATAATTCCTCTTCTACAATACACCATCAAATTTTAAATTTTGTCAACAATTTACTATCGCCGTCACCTATCCGTCGTAACCCCTCCGTTAAGCCTATTAGTTTTTTCAAAATAGTCCAAAATGCCCCTTCTTCCTACCCTTTCTTCTTTCCTCCCCTTTTCTCTTCCTCCTCTTTCTTTCTCTTCTTCTTCCCCAGCACCAGCTCGGCTCCTCTTTTCTTCCTCCACCTGGCTGGCCTCTTTGGCGGGGCTCCTTCTGCCCTGGCGTCGCCCTCCACGCGACGGTCCCTGCCACGGCCGTCGCGTCCCAAGCTGAACTGCCACGTTGGCCCCAAGTCACCACACCCTGAGCTCGCACCACGCCATGCTGCCGAGCTGCTGCCATGGCAGCCGCCGCCTGCCCGGGCCGCACCACCACGCCGCTGGCGCTCGCGCCGCTCGCCTCCACACCTGCCGCTGCTCCATGCCCCGCTCGATCGCGTGTTGCCCTGCCACAGCGCGCCTGTGTCGTTGCTGCCTCAGGCGCCTTGGCCGACCGCACTGGCGAGCGCTTCCACGCGCCTAGGCCACGAGCATCTTCGCTACGGGCCCCAAGCCACCCTCGGCTCGCAGCCCGCTGAGCTGCGCCGCACCAACCGTGTCGCCATTACATGCCTCGGCGGACTGCCGCACACTGCAGCATTGTGCTGCCTCGCCCCGTGCGTGCCAACCCTGGTCGCGGGCCACCGCGTCGTCGCCTTGAGCTGTCATAGCCAAGCCCAAGCCTGGTCCCTGTTGCCACTTGCCTCGGCCGACATTTGGCTGACACCCTGCCTGGCCACAGCTCCCTTGTGGCTCCGGTTGCACGAAGGCGGCACGGGGCAACGCAAGCCCGTGGCGGCTTGCGAGGCACGGTGCGGCCGCTGCCACAACAGCGCACGGTGGCATGACGCTGTGGCCGGGAGAGCAGTGGCCATGGCGATTGGGGCATTTTGGACCATTTTGAAAAAAACTGATAGGCTTAACGGAGGGGTTACGACGGATAGGTGACGGCGATGGTAAATGGTACACAAAATTTAAAACTGGATGGTATATTGGGTGGTGAATCGCAGAACAGGAACTTATTCGATAGCATAGAATAGATTTTCTCTAACTAATACTTCCGATACTAAAAAATAGGAAAAGTGGGTGAGGAATCAGAAAACTAGGAAGAACGTTGTTTAGAAGAAAGGTCCAGACTCTAGAGACGGTCGCACTCGAGAACGACGTCCAAGTCTCGACGCCATCCAAAACGGCGTCCATGTTACATACAGCTGCCTGCCTTGATCAACTGCGTACCAAAACCTAGATCACAAGCCCAAACAACAACCTTGTGCGACCCGCCGCCGCTCGCTTTCTGGGCTCCTCGTCCCCGGCGATGCTCGCCGCGAGGCCGCCGCCGCCCTCCGTTTGCGTGCCGTTGCTCACCTCGGCTCCTCGTCCCTAGGGTCCAGGGTCGCTCGCCGCGAGTCTCCTGCTGCCCTCTGTTTGCCCGCCGCTCTCTAATCTCTATCTGTTCCAAATCGTACGCAGTTATGGATTTGATTGCAGTTTCCGATTGAAATGACTAGTTGTTGGTTCGTTATGCTTAGGGATGAAAACGGAATGAAAACTTTCCGACCGTTCCAAAGAAAGCGAAACTAAGCTCTTTTGAAGCGGAAGCGGAAAGTATCGATGCGAAGCGAAGCGGATTTTTTTGGAAACGGAAACGGAAACGGGAGAGCCAATTCCGACGGAATCGGAAACGGAACGGAAATTCCGTGTAAGGTTATTTGGAAATTCCGAACTTCTTGAATGCCTCTGGGCCTCTGGCAGTCTGGCCTCCCGAAGCTGCGAAGGCCCAAGAAGAAGCGCAAAATGAACCCTAGTGGCGTGGCGGTCCGACCTCCCAAGTCGTAGCGCCGCCCCCATCCATCCGAGCGAGGCAAGCTGCGCGCCGCCGCGCCCATCAAAGGGTGCGGCGCGCCGCCCGACCCCACCACGCGCCCCTATCCCAGGTGCAATGCGCGCCGCCGCCGCCGCACCACGCCGCCCCATCCCAAAGAATGCGCCGTGTCCCCCATCCCGTGCGGTGCGGCGCGCCGCCCCCACTACGCCGCCCCATCCCGTGAAGGTGCGCCGCACCGCCCCCCACCACACCGCCCCATCCTGTAGTAGCTGCCGCGCCGCCGCCCCACCATGCTCCCGACTCCCGACCGACGTTCCTCCACCTCGCGCCCTAATCGGAGTTTCTCCACTGTGACCCCACCAACAAGAAGACTACCCGAGGGCCCCGCCAGAGTCCCTAGCCTCTGCAGCCGGCCGCGCCGAGGCCATCACCGACGACGGTGCCCACGCAATGACGACCCGTGGCGCCGAGGTGATCGCATCAAGGGTGTCCTCTGAACAACGAACAAAAGGTCCTCTTCCCTTGTTCATTTTCCTTTGTATGTACTGCAATTTCTGAAAATTCTGGAGAACTTGATGAATAGGAAAATCTGGAGAACTTGATGAACAAAAGATTCTCTTCCCTTGTTCATTTTCATTTGTATGTACTGCATAGGAAACTCTGGAGAACTTGATGAATGATGAATCTGTATGTACTGCAATATCTGAAAATGGTGAATGAATGATGAACTTGATGAACAAAAGGTTCTCTTCCCTTGTTCATTTTCATTTGATGAATGATGAATCTGTATGTACCGCAATATCTCCAAATGTATTTACTTTTTTAGCATATATTCACAGTAAGGGAACATTCACAAGAATGTAAGTTATTAAGTTGTGGTGTGCATGTTTAATTGGTCTAAGTGCAGTTCAAATTTTCCTCTACTCAATAGTAACGACCAATGTAGCTTCATGCTTACAGAATCCAGAAAACTCAGTCTTACAGAAAGGATATTGATTTCTATTTTATTTAGCTAATTCTACATGTGTTGAATAACTCAGTCTTACAGGGCATGGTTAAACTCGACCAAATGTTAAATTTTCACCCAAATATATAGTTTGGCGAGGATAGCCAAAACTACTGAAGTACTAAATTATATAGATAACAACAAGATTCCCAAATCTGACAATACTTTAGTATTTGAGGTAAAGTTGACAAGAGCTAACAAATGTTTGGTCCAGTTGAGAAATGCTTAAGCAAGAAGATCACCACTGCGTCCACTTAACCATCACGCATTTGAAAGCATCTGTACGGTCACATTTGGAATTAATCCTCCATAGAGTTTGTAGGCAAATGTTTTGCGCCAGTGATCGTTGGGTAGTGTAGATGTGATGTTTTATTTGTGATCAACCATCAAATTCGAGATATTGTACAATTAATCACTTATTGCAATGTAACAGATAGCCATGGACAATGCTGCAAGTAGGAGCAGCAGTGCAAGTGCAAGCGCGACATCCCCTGCTTTGGCTCAGTCATTGTTGCTGCTGGAGCCCCCTAGTTATACTCCAACTCCAAATATTGTTGCAGTTGCTACTCCAACTCCAAGTGTGGATTTGACCGATGAAACTGAGGGTAAGCCACCACCTGAAAAGAAAGCTAAGAAAGCCACCTCTGATGTTTGGATGCACTTCACCAAGTATGAGGTTAATGCAAAAGATGAAAAAGGCAACAATGTTGTACAGCTATGGGCTAGGTGCAATAAGACCGGATGTTGTTACAAAGGTCGATGCGAGAGCAGTAGAGGAACATCGGGTTTGAAAAGTCACTTGAAACACAAACATTTTATCTTGACTGGGCAGCAAACAATCAATCTGAAGAAGAGTGAGGGCGACGAATCCATTGCATCTATTGAGACTTATAGGTATGATGAGGCTGTCAGTTTGAAAAAAATTTATCTTGCAATTATCATGCATGAATATCCCTTTAATATTGTTGGGCATGAGTACTTTGTGGGCTTTATCAAGAGTTTGCGTCCTTCTTTTCCAATTAAAAGCCGTATTACTGTGAGAAAAGATATATTGAATATGTTTGTGTAGGAAAAGAAAAAACTGTATGAGTACTTTAAAACAATTGAATGCCGCTTTAGTGCAACTATGGATATGTGGACATCTAATCAAAACAAAGGCTACATGTGCATCACAGTGCATTGGATAGATGACAGTTGGTGCATGCAAAAAAGGATTATCAAGTTCATGCATGTAGAAGGGCATCATTCAGGAAAAAATCTGTGCTTATCATTTTATGATAGTATAGTGGATTGGAATCTTGATAGGAGATTACTTACACTTACTTTGGACAATGCTTCAGCAAATGATAAATGTGTTCAGGGGATAGTAAGCAAACTCAATAAGATATCTCTATTAATCTGTGATGGCATCTTTTTTCATGTGAGATGTTTGAATCATATTTTGAACCTTGTTACCTAAGATGGTTTAAAGACAATTGCACCAGCCATTGCAAATATTAGAAATACAGTCGCAATTGTCAAGAACTCTCCACTGCAGTATGAATAATTTAAGAAGTGTGTTTCAGAGTGTGACTTGGATGTGACCAAGGGTCTCTCCTTGGATGTTTCTACAAGGTGGAACTCCACATATCTTATGTTGAAGAGTGCAATTTACTATAAAGATGCTTTTGGTAGGCTCTTTCTTTGAAATTCAAGCAAATATAAGAAGTGTGCTCCAACTTCCGATAATTGGGCTATGGCAACATCGATATCTGCATGCTTGAAGCTATTTTATGATGCTACTGAGCTATTCTCTGGTACTAAATATCCAACTGCGAATCTATTTTTCGAAAGTTTTGTCAAATTAAGATTGCAATTGCGAATGGTATGACAACTCGACCCGAGAATCAAAGCTATGGCATATTCCATGAAAATTAAATATGATAAGTATTGGGAAAAATCCAACATGGCATATCTTTGTAGCATGCTTCTTTGATCCTAGATACAAGAGAAATGTGATAGAATATTATGCATCAAGATTTACCCATTACTTCTATGAAAGAGATTGATAAGTTTACTAAAGTTGTTTATGAGTTGTTCCAAGCTTATGTATCGCTTCAAAGAAAGCAGTCTCTAGCGCTACAAATGTGCACCAAGTGGGTTCTCAACTTGATAGTGTTGATGAGGATGATGAGCTTGATATGTTCTTGCATAGCATTAGTGAAACAGATCATGTTAGCAAAAATGAGTTGGAAGTGTACTTGGAGCAACCTTTAGCATCTATAAAAGACAAGCATTTCGATATCTTGTCATGGTGGAAGGTCAAGCAAGTTGAGCTCCCTATTCTCTCCCAGCTTGCTCGTGATGTGTTATCTATTCAAATGTCAACGGTTGCTTCGGAGTCGGCATTCAGTGCTGGTGGACGGGTTGTTGACCCATTTCGCAGCCGTCTAGATCTTGAAATTGTGCAAGCTTTAATTTGTATTAAAGATTGGACCGCAGCATCAAAAGTTAACTTTTTAGTTTGCTTCAATAGTTTGTTCATAATGTGAAAATATTTAAGTCTAATCAGTTTGTACTAATCATTTAGGTGGTACCATTGCATCTATCATGACTGAGTTGGATGTGGATAGCCTTGAGCGACATTTTGCAAGCTCGATAGCAACGGTTTGCCTTTTTTTTTATCTAACTTACAAACCATATTGTGCAAATCAAGTAAAATTCAGTTTAATGTGCTTCTATTTGTCTTATCAAAAACATTACTATTGTTTCGTGCTTGTCTTTGTAGTTGGAGGAGCAAGATGATGTCGATGGTACTGATATGGAGGAGAATATGATGGATTAATATGGGGGACAGATAGCTTGAGAAAAAACTAAGTTTTAACGATTTGAAACTATATGTGTTTGCTATTATGGTATGATGTGAAACTATGTGTGTTTGCTATTATGGTATGATGTGGAACTACATGTCTTTGCTATTATGTTATGATGTGGAACTACGTGACTTTGCTATTATGTTATGATTTGAAACTATCTATATTTGCTATTATACTATGATATGTTGGATGATTTTGAGGTAAACAATGTTTATATATCCTTGTTCATATCATGCTCAATGAGTCCATGTTGACTAATGTTATTAAGATGTTCTATGTAACTACAATACCATTCAAAGTTGGTATGTTTGAAACTTTGGATAGATCATGTACTATATTCTTGTGAAATTTTCCGTTTCTGTTTCCGTATCCGTTCCGTTCCGCTTCCGTTTCCGTCACTATCCGTTTCCGGGGTTTCCGATTTCGTTTCCGTTACCGGTAAAACTTGTGAAAATGAAAACGGAACAACTATTTACCGACCGTTTCCATACCGTTTTTATCCCTAGTTATGCTTCTATTGTACTACATGTGGCTATGTGCTGGTTTTGTGGTTCGAACAGTATATTGGGTTAGGGAGCTAGCTATAACTACTTGGTTGGATAGAAGGGATATCTTGGTTAATGTACTTTCAACAGAATGATGTTTGATCTAAATGTGAAGAATTGATGACCTGTTTGGTACGTAGGAATTTCACATTAATTTTAGTGGAATAATCTTATATGAAACAATTCAACTCCCATAGAAGTTAGGAAAAATTCCGGCACCCCAATAGAGACGAGAATGAATTTACCAAGTTGTTGCCGTTTGCGTCTTTTGAAAAAAAAAATGCACGTGATTGGTGCTCGATTATAACAGATCGAGAATACTGAAATGGCATTGTCTGTCTTAATTAAATCACTCATATAATTTCCTCTTTTTTTCTAGCTAAGGCATATAGGGCGATGTAAGCATGTTCTTGCATATGCGTGTGCATGATGTTTAGTTAATTAAAATAATGAAGAGAACTGGTGTAGAGATCGACCAATTAACTCCCATGTTGTCTTCATCCAATTGACATCACACTATTGACGTTCTCGCGCAGACTCGGTACTGGCCGGACTTTTTTTTTTTTTTTTTTTTTTGCCGGTCCACGGCATGGCACGAGCACGAACTAAGTCGTCACAACACGAATAAGTCGGACCTCACGGTCAGGTATGATAGACAGCACATCACGTCAGCATAGGCTATGTTTGGACTAGTACGACACGAAATAAGCTTAAAGCAAGCATGGCACGAAACAAGCCTGAAGCAAACATGGCATGCGGCTAGACTCTCTGCTACGATATTGTGTCATGTTGTGGCTTGCTCTACGGTCAGCGTCTTTTGCGGTTCTCGTATACGGAGAAAGGGGAGACAACGGAGATGCTAAAAGGTGGAGAATAGAGAATGGAGAGTACATACTCAAACTGAGCACACGCACTGAGCCGCTCCGCACTAGGACACCCCACACTAGATGCAAGGTTTTTAACGAGGCAGTAACTCTGTACCTATTCAAGGACAAATAAAATTTAGTTTTTTCCCATATTTGTGTCAACTATCTCAATTCCATGCATCTCCAACTCCTTTTCTCTCAACGCAATAGTGTAAATGGGCCGGATCTAGACTAACACGACATGAAACCAGCACGAATAGCAAATAGGCCGTGCTTAGGCTTACCGAAGACGAGTTAAGCCGGCACGGCACGGTTTAGACACGTGGCCTGACAGGGTCGTACCGTGCCGGCCTAGCTGGCATGATGCCCACCTCTATTATCTCGCGTATGTTAAGAAGACTAGTTAGTATTAGTAATCCAGTCAGGATTAGATTATAACAAAGCAGGGCAAAAATGATAAATGGTAACCACTGTATGAGATGAAAGCTACTCCCTCTATCTCCGAATACATGTAATTCTAGCTTTTAAATTTTGTTTCTAAATACATATCATTTTACAATTTCGAGATAATTTTTTTACTATTTTTCCTTCTACACCCCTCCCTTTAACTATTTTCAATATCATTTACTACTGTCGACTAAAGAAAGACATACCTTTCAAAGATATAATAAAGAAGGATAATATTGTGTAAATGTGCTTTGATGGAATATAAGAATTTAGAATAATATCTATTCACCAACAGAGGTAATATCTAGTATGATACTATTATCTCTCAAATTGATCTGAGAACTAGTAGAAAGTAGAAACACATTAGCCATGAAGAACATCAATACAAGAAGATGTCAAACACACGTGATGTTGTAACTTGTGAGGCCCCGTGATAAGGTTTTCGGTCTTCACGTGCAAACAACGCGAGTACGCTGTTCCGGATAGCGCACTGAGCTGGACGTCGTTTTGATGGTGTCCTGGACGCTGATTTACATCGCGACTTTACTAGATGTATAATTTGTTGGCCACTTATCCCACTTTTTATACTTACTTGATTATTATTTTATTAGCAATAAAAAAATTCGGCATTAACTTTGAGATTTGAAATACCCGTAGGAAAGTTACTTACCATCCCATTACCTCCGAGATTTGAAACCCTATTACTTGATTACGAGAAATTGGTTTCGCAAGGGCAAGGCCACGGCACGTCCAACATTGCGAAGAGGCATGATCAAAACATTACCGAATGTAGGCAGCATTCGGCGCGTCTACATCGGTGATTTGCCTATCTTCATAGTTTACAGATTTTTGTTTCCTCAAAGAAAAAAAAAAGTTCACAGATTTTCATGGCTAATGACTAATGAGATTTCGAATACGTCCTATAGAAACGATAATTTGTTGCCGAGCAACAACCATTTCGAAAACAAGAATTCAAACAAGATTTACAGACACCCGCGCGGCTAACCTAAAATTCTCATCGAAGCCTCCCATTCTGAACACAACCTGTAAATTCATCGTCAGTTCGTCGATAATTCAGCACCTCAGCTCACGGTTCACCCACTTGTCGAAAATTATACTCGATTTGAGGTCTCCACGTCAGTTGCTCTTGTGTCGCTATGCGAGCTCTCCTCTCACGCATCCACGGTCCCGGATCGATCTCCACCACTTCCTTCCTCTCCGCCGCCGCCGTCGCCTCCAAAACCCTAGCTCCGAGCCCTAGCCTCATCCCGCTCCGCCTCGTCCGCCGCTTCGCCGCCATGGCCGCCGCCGCGGCGGAGGAGTTCGTGAAGGGCCGCGTCTTCCCCAACGGCGTCGCCGTCATCACCCTTGACCGCCCCAAGGCCCTCAACGCCATGAACCTCGGTGAGGACCGCTCCTCTACTCCTCTCTGGCCTGCCCGGTTTGGTGTGCCCTCGGGGCGTGATTCGAGTCGGAATACCGCGATATGGCGGAGATTTCGACGCGTTGCGGGTTGTCGATGCACTTCGCGGGGTGCTTTCGCGATTCACGCTAGTTTTCTAAATTGCGGAGAAATAGGTGAAATTCGTGTTGCGCGTTTGGTGAAGTGTTTGAAACTTGGTGTTTAACTGGTGTACTGTACGGGATCTTAGTCCGATTAGTACACCTGCAGTAGTGACTAGACAGCAATCAAAATAATTTTCTGCTAAATAGCAGAGAACCAGAGAGCTAAGTGATGTTTTGAGATTGGAGTGGTACTTTAGTCAATATATGTTAAATTCGTCACCCACTTGTTTTCCCAAGTTAAATTTATGTTACAGAGAATCTGGTCCGACTAAGGCATGTGATGTCATCATCATAGGAAGAGTAACTTGAGTATATTAATCATAAATTTTGAAAATTGGCACTTAGGTTAGTCCCAGTGGTAGTATCATACGCCATAAATGATCCGCCACATAGGATTTCTTGCTGACATGGCAATCGATTAATGAAGAAAGAGAAGATAGCAGTATCATGAGGATGATACTGCTTGGGCTCAATATCCAACGTCTTGGATTTCGTGATGATCTCGCACTTCGAGCAAACCAAATCATATTCATATGAAACATTTGATCACAACACATGCAACAATTAATGCACGCAAACTATCTTGGATATTGTAGTATGATATTATGCATTGGAGATGGTGTTTCTTCTCAACAGTATCACGCTCTCTATCCTACGTGGCAGTCTTGGATTTTGGAATATGATACTATGCACTGGGATTAGCCTTAATTGCAGAGTCAAATTTGTGGCTGTTGCTGACCTACGGCCCTGATTTGAATGGACGAATTTTGCAGGATTCCTACACTTGTATGGGTTTCCTGCAATATTCTAGCATTCCACACATGCCCTGATTGTACACTCGAGATAGATTATACTATAGGCCATGTTCCCCTAGGCAGCCCCCTAGCCCGCCTAGGCAGCACCTAGGTGCTAGGCTACACCCTCCCGCCTAGCTGATTTATTCCGCCTAGCCCGCCTAATCGGCGATTAGGCGCTAGGCGCCGGTGTGCTGCCCGCCTAGCGCCTAGGGTAACACTGACTATAGGTAGTTATGGTCTTCTTCATTCACAGAAAGGCAGATTACACATATTATTACAGACAAACAAAAAAATAAAGGCTACACTCTCTCGCCTAACCTGCCTAACTCGCCTAATCAGCGATTAGGCACTAGGTGCCGGTGTGTTGCCCGCCTAGCACCTTGGGGAACACTGACTATAGGTAGTTATGGTCTTCTTCATTCACAGAAAGGCAGATTACATATATTATTACTGGCAAACAAAACAATAAATTTTAATTTAAAAATAACATCCATTGTTTTTGTGTCAACCATATCCTTTTTGTTTTTTATGTCATTAAGTAAGCTTACCTTGGTGCAAACTGATTTATGCAAACCGACTAACAGATAGACATGTTATGGGATTTGGCAGTGCTGTCTAATTGTCTATATCTGTAACTAAAATGTACTAGTTCTTCTGGTCAGAATAGAATGCTGACAGAACATCTTTTGTTGAATTAAGTCCCTTGTTGGACATTCTTTACAGTACAAAGAAAGTGAACAACCAAAAAAAAATAAAGAGAGAGAGAGGCAAATCCCCAATGTGAGATTGAACAAAATAGAAATTGAACTCAACTGACCTCAACAGATGACTAGAGGCTCAGGCTGCTGCATATTGTCATGGGCAGCTCTGATCAAAGGTTCTTGTTGAGGATTTTGTTGTCTTTATGGTCAAACTTCAGGGATACGAAGGCTACGAGGTGGAACACGTGATTAAGCAGCCGCTAACACCTAACAGTACACACACAGCATGTACACAGTCATTTTAGTTGTTGACAATACAAATTCTGATGGTTATGTCCTGTAGATGTTGTCCTACTTATATCTTTCTCCTCATAGAACTTTTGTTTGATAGCTTATTGAGCTCTACTCACATATTTGAGATCTCACATGATTGCAGAAATGGACCTTAGATACAAGGCATTTCTTGATGAATGGGAAACAAATCCAAGTGTCAAGTGTATTCTTGTGGAAAGCAGTTCACCCCGTGCCTTCTCAGCTGGTGATTATTTCTCCATTTTGTTTTTTCATTTTCTTTCGATGACTAAGCTAGGCCTTGGATAAACATGCTGCTTTGCCTTTTATTTCCGGAGCATTGGAGATGTTTTCATGTAAGATTCATGGCCAATGCAGGGATGGATATTAAGGGTGTTGCAGCGGAAATTCAAAAGGACAAGAGCACACCACTTGTGCAAAAGGTCTTTACTTTTTTCATGTGTCTGTTTTTATCTTATTTTACTTTTAGAACTCATGGTTCTTTTCCCTTTTTTTGCTCAAAATTTTATGTCTCAATGTGATATGTTGTTAGTTGTTTTGTAACTTTGGTGAAACTTGCACATATAGTGACTCTTGCTTAGTGTAAACTGCAGGTGGGGATGTGAAGAGACTTGCTTTTGATTGCACAATGCCAGAGATAATAGAGGTCTAGTAATAACATGACTAATGCCTTCCTGGACAAGTGGACATAGCTTGCCATTGCTTAATGAAAAACATTTGTTGATTGGGCCATTTTGCTGTTATCTTCTCAAATTTTATAAGGCCTTGTTTTTATCCAGGAAATTGGTTATAGAATATTGGAATTGAAATTGCACTTCCAATCTGAAGGGACAACTGAACAAAGTTAGAATTTATATTTCATAACTACCTCAAAGTAATGCAGTATTAAAACAAGTTTGTGACATTTTGAATTTGTAGTTAATAATTTTACTCATCAATTCATCCAAACATTGAATTGTAATAATGAACTCTACCATATATGGAACATATGAATTCAAGCTCCTATTGAGATGGGAGAATTGGAAATTAAATTTTGAAGAACCAATTTGTGGAGAATTTCAAACAAAGTCTCAATTCCAAGTTTCCAACAGCCACATCCATTACTGGGATATAAAAACCCTGCCATTTTTGTGACATTTTGTTGGTGTATTCCAATTACATGAAAATTAAAAATAGAAACACAGCTATAGGCATTATTTCTGATTACATGGAAAGTGAAAGAAGATACCAAGCTATATATTTACCACACTGACATTTATTTCTTCTTGTCTTCAAGTTGTGCAATGTATGCAATGTTTGGAACTTGAAAGAGAGTTGCTGTTATTTATCACTCATATGCCCCTATCTAGCTTTTTTTGAACACTATCTGCTCCCCTGACCCACTTCGGATTTAACATTGTCAATAAAACTAAGATCAGTTCTGGCACAACTTACATGTCTCCTGTGTGTCAAACTTATACCTGCACTGGTCTCCAGTAGTTGACTGGTTACGGGCAGTAACTTGTGGACCAGCCAAGCTTAAATCTCATAATACATCTATGTATTCGTGCACTTGTCCAAAACTTGTTTAATCTTATTCGAGATAAGTTTCTATCTTTGTAAATAAACTTGACATGTATTTAAATAATTGCTTCCATCCAATGCCATGCAAAATAATCTCTATATGATTCAAAGCCAGATAATTTGTACAGAAATGTCCAATTTTAACTCTGCCAAAACTGGTATATTTAGTTATTTACCCCTTATTGATGTCAGCTGGTTTGCACACTTAGTAGCCAACTACAATGGGATTTCTGAACCTTAGTGCTATTTTTTTTCTTTTATATCTCTTCCATATCATATAGTACTAAGATTTTGTATGCTTAGCTGGTTTACAAATGACCTGAACTTCTAGAATTCTGAGAAACATCCTCTGTAATCTGCGCCTTATAATTGAATAACTGATGTTTAATTGACATTATTCTGCGTGTTGTAATAGTACCCATTTTTGTGCTCCTTATTGTGTTTCTTTTTTGTTTAATTGGTAAATGAAAGTAGTTGACAGTGTTATATCATCCTTTGTCGAAAATATTGTTATCACTTACATAACTAAGAGATACAGTTATTCCTTTTCAGGTCTTCACTGCAGAGTACTCTTTGATTTGTAAGATACATGATTATGCAAAACCTTATATATGCTTGATGGATGGAGTGACGATGGGGTTTGGAATTGGATTGTCAGGACATGGCCGCTACCGTATTATTACTGAGGTAAATTCTTGTAACTCGAATTTTGATTTATTTTAGTGAATTTCAGTTTTTGATATATGCATTCTGAAGACTCATGCTTGTCCAATGTGCTACTGTTACAGAGGACACTCATGGCCATGCCAGAAAATGGTATTGGTTTATTCCCAGATGTTGGCTTTGCTTATATTGGTGCCAAAGCTCCTGTAGGAGGTGCAGTTGGTATGCTTCTTGTATTTTTTTCCCTTGTTGCAGTAATTTATTTAGTGGTGTTTTCTGCTACTAATTTCTCTAGCAATGTATCATTATCATTCTTTTCTAACTTAATGGCATGAGATGCAGAGTCTGAACTAGGGTTCATAATTTCTCTGAAATTTCGTTCCTATTGCTATTCTCCAAAAAAAAACAAAAAAACAAAAAAAAAACATATCAGTCAAATTTTTTCGGCCTTGTTTGAATTCCTTGTTGTACCACTCGTCGCCAAAAGAGTAAACCAAACCCAAATTCCTTTGAGCTATGACTTCTTCTCACTCTTGTGACTATTTGCCCTCAAATCAATTTCATGAATCGTCTGCGTGAACGCTGCCGCTGTTGCCTTCTTCCTCAGGTCCGACCGCCACACCACCGCTGTTGCCGCCTTCCTCAGGTCCGACCACCACACCGCCACACGATTCTGCACAACTGTGAGGTCCCAGGCCGATTCATTGCACTTTCACCATCTCCACCACACCCTCCACCAAAGCCCCAATTCAATTTCTTCGAAGCATTGCCGGTTGGCCGCCACCATGGCCGCTGCCGCTTGTCGTTGCCAGCCCACACCAATGCACCTCACGCGGTCACGCCACATAACCACCACCATTAGCCTCCACATGATCCCTGGATTCCATTTTGCTGGTCTGCCCCTCCATGCTTTCTTTCAAATTTCTTGAAATTTGGTTGAAATTCATCAAATATTTGAACGTCTGTTTGAACTGTTGGACCGAAATTTTGACAAGGACAAAATTTCGGTCTATTCGGTGCTTTCGCCACCGAGTGAAAAAAATTCAAACTGAAATACTTTTCCCTAGTCTGAACCTGTGCTACCTTCCATCCATTGTGCATTCCTTGTATGTATCTTGATCTTTGCACCTCCTTACTTTGTGTTCCTCTCTGTTATGTCCGTTCTTGTTATGGGTGTGTTTTATTATGACCAGTTCTGGTGGAGCATAATCAAATCAAGATTTAGTGGAAATCCTCTGTAGTCTGAATTCTTGATAGCAAAGTGTTCTACAGTTCTTAACTCTGAATCTTGCATTTATGCAATTCTTGTTCAATTATGGTAATTGGCAATATGTCAAATCTTTATTTATAGCCTCGTTTTCCGATTGTTCTATTAATACTATGTCATTGCTGTGGTTTTCTCTGTTCTTCCAAATTATGGGACTAGCTAGCTGTTTCCAAATGGTAAAGTGTTATATATCACATAGTAATCCTTCTTTATTTTCCTTCTTGTCACTAACCAACCACTTCTGCTTCTTTCAGGAACTTACCTTGGGATGACAGGAAAAAGGGTATCATCACCTGCTGATGCTCTGTTCGTAGGTCTTGGAACTCATTATGTTCCTTCTGGGAACTTGGGATCTCTCAAGGAATCCCTCTTGAGTGCTAACTTGTAGGTTTCTAGTTTTTACTTGGTGAAAACATCTTCCTAATATACAATTTTGATAACTCTTCCATGTTTTTTATATTTCCTCATTGATGTATTCACATCTTAACATTCATGACATAAGATGTGCTTGCAATATTTCTATATTATTTTGATGGTATGTTGACATCTGATGTTCTGTTTTTGGCTTCTTGCAGCACGGATGATCCTCACAGAGATGTTGAGTCACTCCTGACTGGGCACAAGAAGGAGCCAGAGACAGAGCCCCAACTAGAAAAGCTTTTACCACATATCATTTCTTCATTTAGTCCCAATAAATCAGTTGCTGAATCTGTGGAGGAGCTAAAGAAATGTAGTCAAAGTGGTGATGCTGCAGGTAATCTGCTATTAAGCATCTCCTTTTAAGGCACAAAAAAGGTGATGCTGCAGGTAATCTGCTATTAAGCATCTCCTTTTAAGGCACAAAAAAATCACTGGTATATTCAAACACAAGTGCTAATCTCGTTTTTATTTGTATATGGCCCCATTTTCGGTGTGCGTTTAAAAAAATGGTACAGTACTGAGTACTGACTAGAGAAGATGGCTGCATGTATGTGCTTATGCATTCCTTTCTTGACTGCAGTGGCAGAATGGGCCAATGATGCTTTAGCAGGACTTAAAAAAGGTGCTCCATTTTCTCTTTGTTTGACACAGAAGCATTTCTCTCGAGTTGCATCAGCATATGGAAACACTGAACATTATCTATCTAAGGTATTACTCTGGCATCTTGTACACTCGGAACTTTTTTGTTTTATGTTAGTTACCCATTTCTCTACATATTGCAAATTCTGATGTTTGGTGTGTTCAGTTGGCTGGTGTTATGAAAATGGAATATCGCATTGCCTTGAGGTCATCTGTTCGAAATGATTTTGTTGAAGGTGTACGTGCTGTCTTAGTTGACAAGGACCAGGCAAGTTATCTGTATGACTATTTTTAACTCTCCGATTTCTTAAGTCGTTTTGTCGAGAAGAATTTTAAGATTCGCCAGACTGGTAGGTGCATGTGGCACATGTGTTAATCACCGCCTTCCATAGGGCAATGAGCCTCCATATACCGACCTAAGCCAATTTGCTGAATTGAACACCTCGAATCCAAGTCGGATTCCGACACCCGTGTCCGATTCCGAGTAGCATTTCCTGTGTCCAAATTTCCCCCCCGAATCAGACACCTGAATCCAAATCGGATTCCGACTCCCGTGTCCGTGTCCAAGTAACACTATTTAGAACACGCTGCTGTCCAGTATCATTGGTTGGAGCACAAGCGCTATCAAGTCCAGAAGTTTACATATACCTGCATTCTGCAACGAAGGTCAACAATAAGGTCCTTTTTTTGTAGGGAGAGTTAATTCCTGTTTTGGAGGGCTTGAGTTGTTGATAAGCTTGACTTTGAGCTTTTTTTTTAATTGTTAATCTGAAAAACTAAACTAATAGATCCTGGTATCATCCATGTCTTGCAAACTGGGCACAATTGCTGGACAAAAAGGGTAATTACATTAAACCATGGTGCAAGTTGGACTGCCCTTATTTTGTCATGCAAAGTTGGGGCAACTTCATTTCAAAATAGCAAGTTAATAGAGTAAAAGGCACACACCAAATACATATGTTGTGCTTTTGATTCAAGATACTACATGTATTGGCCATTTATTATATTCATTCTGGAGAAGGTTATTTAAATCTTGATACATTTATCTAAAAAGAAAATGGAACAGTAGCATGGCCCTAGATTTCTCATTGAATTTTCTCGTCACTTTGCAGAATCCAAAATGGAATCCGCCAACTCTGGAGGACGTAAACATGGGTGAGGTGGAATCAGTTTTTGAGCCATTAGCTGCTGAGGCTGAGTTGAATGTATGATTTTCCGTAGCAACCTATTGAGCCATTAGCTGGTGAGGCTGAGTTGAATGTATGATTTTCCATAGCAACCTATAAGACTATGGCTTCCTGAACATCCTTTTTTTTTCCTCCCCTTTTGATCGATGCAATAAGAAACTACAAACATAAAGATGTCCATCAAACCGACAGGTTTACCTGAAACCGATTGAAGTGCACCCTGTGATTCAGTTATTTCTTCGACCAAAACTGCGCATAATGATCTAGGGCTCTGGCTTAGTGTGGGCTCTGTAGTGCCATTTGGAGGGATATTCCAGGTTTTGTAACCTTGGACCCATGGTACCATGAGTTCCATCAGTCTATTCTAGAAGGGCTTGCCACTGGGCAGCTTTCATAATTATACATGACATTCTATATATAGTGGAAGAAAACTAGGATTTAAAAAAACAAAAACCATGATTAGGCCAGCGGATTCTAAGATACTTGATCTCTAGTACAACTGACATGCCTATACATATTATATGGCAACATGGCATCAACTCTTCTGGAAGGCCTGGCAACGCGAGATTGGGATAACTATAACAACGGGACGATCTGCCCTGGGTGCCTGGCGACAGGCCGATGGATATGTGCTTTCGTTTTCAGCTCGTAATTAATTGCTGTTTGTTTTGATAAACCTTGTGCCGCGCCTATCCTTGACACGCATTTGTCAATTAGATGTGTGTCGACTCTATCTATTTTGCTTGGTGGATAGTAGACTAGTTTGGATATTTTTCCACAGATAGTATCTTATGCTTGGCATTTCGGGTGTTTTTGGTTCTTGTCCAACGGATTTTACTACAGTTTTAAGGCTCTATCTGAGACAGTTTTTGATTGTGTAGATTCAGTATTCTCTAAAAATCGGATGGATGATAGCTTATGACTTTATATATAAATCTGTTTCTGATTGTGGGATAAGCTAAGCTTTTTGGAGAATCAGAAGCTATTATATAATTGATTCTTGGAAAATCTAAAATTTGTACAATCCAAAGCTGTCACAAACAGGGTCTAAGGGCGTGTTTGTTCTAGCTTTTGATTCTGAATTGACCCTAAAAACAGAATAAAAAACAAACAGTCTAATTATAGAATCCAATTCTTACAATCCAGCCCACATATATACACTAGAATTCACAATTTACTTCATATGTTCGTTTGGATTCTAACTTCTAGAGAATTAGCTTCTCTACAACCACAATCTAAAATCAGTTATTCGAGAATACAAAGCTAAAACAAACGGGCCCTCTAATTGGGGCTGGCTGGATCGAGAGTCCATAAAGAACTACGTACGTCCAACGTCAGCAATGCGATGTTCACTTTCTAGCACTTGGGTTTATCCGTATGTTGGCTTATTCATGCTTGATGAACTTTTTTTTAGAAAAAAAAAAGATAATTGTAGAAAGCAACTCTTACTTGCTGTACTAGTTGCTACTTGGTCGATAGGCCAATACGGAATGGAGTGGTACGGTACTACCACATTGGGGGCATGATTGGAATAATTGATACAAGGATCGATGTGGCACTTTGCTAGGGACGAGATTAGAACCTTCCGTTTTAGCTCGCCCATCGTACTCCCGTCAAAAGAAAAGGGTGGAAATTAGAGAGACAGAACCACACGTAGTCATCGCCGATCCACCGCATCGATCGCGCACCCATCGTGATAAGCGCCGCCGCCGCCGCCGCCGATCCGACCCGACTCGGCATGGGTGCCCTGCACTACTCCATCATCATTCATCAAGCTGTGATTGCATCTCCGGAGACCATATCTTGGATACGGTTAAAATTCAAAATTCTAACGAGATTTTAAAATTTTAGATGAAATCTAAAAAGCATATTTGAAATTCAGAATTTTTTAAACCAAAATTTTCGCTAGGAATTTAAACCTTGCTAGGTTTCCTTCTCCGTGCGAGCCTAGCGACAGTAACAATAACAGGATAAGGAAGGCTAAGCTGGCGGGGTAAGGCAATAGATGTGGGCCCAGTTGAGGAGAAAGGATTTCGGCGCCGTTTGGATAATGGAAACCGAAGGGTACTGAGACATAAGGTGGGATAAATCTCTCTCTCAACTTCACATCTAATGATTTATCTGACCTTACATCCCGATCTTACTCCTAACCTTCATATTCCACTATCCAAATGATCTCTATGGTTTACCACCAGCTTTGAGGGATCATTTTGTCCACTAAGATGTCGTTTGGTTAGATGGATGAGAGTAGATGGGATATAATCATCTATAGATTTGGAGTCATCTATTTGTTTGGATGAGTGGATAGATAAGATATGGTCATCCAGTTTTTTGGAATATTCCCTCAAGATGCTAGATAGAGCTATAAAAAAAGACCGGACGAGCTCATCCAGTTTGTTGCATGAAGAGGTATAATCGGTCAAATTCAAAATTTGCCGAAGTTTACTCGGTCAAATTTTGATCGAATTTTATTTAAAAATTCAAAATTTGTCCAAAAAATCAAATTTTTGTCGAATTTGTCCAAAAGTCAAAATATGTCTAAAAATTCAAATTTCAATCAAATTTTGTTTGGAAATTAAAATTTTGGTCAAATTTTATACAAAAAATTCAAACCGAAATTCAAAATCTTGATTACAACTAGCCCATCCATCCAATCAAACAAAAAATTGACTCATCCTATCCATTCTTATCCATCCAACTAAACAAAAAATTGGTTTATCCCTATCCACCCGATCAAATAGCCACCTGGATGGCTCCATCCCATCCAACCTTGTCCAGGCAACCAAAAGCACCCTGAGTTAATTTGACTCGGACCTACCCTGGCTATCTTGTTTGACCATCCTCCTGTCCGTATCCGTTGTTTCTTATTTTTTTCTTATAAAACAATCTTCTTTGTGTTCGGTTTTCTGATATACCCGAGTTTTCTCGCTATTCCGAGGGGCCGACGTTGCATGCTTTATTATATGTGGCAGTTTTGGGTTTCGCGTGCACTTCTTTTGCCCTACGCATGTGTAGCAGGGTTAACAAAATCATTATGGAGAAAATCGCTCGAAATTCGAAAATATCGAGCCGAAAATCTGTCGAAAATCGTAAAGTTTCAAAATCAAAATTTTTGGAATTGTTTTCTTCAAAAATCGACTATTTTCATGGAAAAATCGCTCGACTAGTTGAATTTTTTTTGCAGTCGATTTTTTTCAACGATTTTCATCGATTTTCACTGATTTTTGACCGGTTTACGTTGTATATTTTTTTTCCAAATTTTGAATTATTTTTAATTTGACTAGTTTGCCGAGCGGTTTTAGAAGCCGAGCCACACCGATACGGCCGATAATCGCCATTTTCGTCGATTTTTCGA
Source organism: Otatea glauca (assembly GCA_036346275.1). Taxonomy (NCBI): domain Eukaryota; kingdom Viridiplantae; phylum Streptophyta; class Magnoliopsida; order Poales; family Poaceae; genus Otatea; species Otatea glauca. The sequence continues at coordinate 52,268,423 of CM070721.1, forward strand.
ACCCTGCGTAGTAGTACTTCTCCATCTAAATTTACAACACTTATTTTATTTGAATGGTTTTATGTGTAAATATAAGGTTTATATGTAGATTTAATGAGGTCTTTCTTTCTATACCTATATTTATTCTTTTTCAACCATATGCATTTATTCATTACTCCCTCCGTTGATAAATATAAGGCCTATAGTTTGAATGATTTTGTTGAAAAATATAAGACGTGCATGTAGATTTAATGAGCCTTTCCACCTATACCCCTATTTATTCTCTCTCAACTATATGCATTTATTCATTACCACATATACAAAATATTATCTCTCATCTTCCAAGACAATTAAGAGGGATATGTAAGTCATTTTCTCTCATGTCTTTCTCAATTTCATTACAACCTTAATCCCTGTGCCAAATCAAAATACGCCTTATATTTATCAACGGAGGGAGTACCATCCACACAAAGTATTCTCTCATATTCCAAGACAATAAAGTAGGGGCATCTAAGTTATTTTCTCTTGTACCTTTATCAATTTTAACATAACCTTTATCCTTGTACAAGATTAAAATACGCTTTGTATTTTTGAACGAGGGAGTACTATGGTAGGGAACAAGTCTTGGTGTATGACATGTTCCATACTTTTATCTGTTCTCCGGTGACTAAGGGTCTGTTTGTTTCAGCTTTGGATTCTCTAAAAGCTGATTCTGGATTGTGGTTTTTGAGAAGCTGATTCTCCAAAAGCACATATGAAGTGGATTGTGGATTCTAGTGTATATGAGTGGGGTAGATTGTCAGAATCGGATTCTAGAATCAGTCTGTTTGTTTCTGATTCTGCTTTTGGGACTAGAATCCAGAATCAAAAGCTAAAACAAACAGGCCCTAAGACTTAATTAAAACTACCTGCAAAAGAAGCTTTTGATGTGGATTTAATTAAAACCACCTGCATAAGAAGCTTTTGATGTGGTGAAAAAGCTTGCACTCCACTTAAGTGGAGCCATGAACACGAGGGCTCGGTGAGTTACCAGTAGCACATCGTTGGCTTCAATCAGACACGTCGGGCAGCAATAAAACGACGTCCACGTCCACGAGTTCTCCACGCCATCGGCAGACCGACGTGCGGTGCGGCGCGCCGCGATCTCGCGCGACTCATGGGAGGCAGAACGACGGCGCGGTTTGAGAACCGTGGAGCTCCTGACGCGTGGGCGTGCGGTTCGCGTCACTGACGAACGGGCGGCAGTGCGAGGGTTCGACTCGGAAACTGTGCGGCTGCCGACGCCTCGCCTCGGTTTCTTTCAGCTCCCACCTTAAATCCATGGCGTGTCTTCTCTCGACGGGACACGTGTGCGATGTCGTGTAGGCTCGCGCTCTGTTTACTGCGCTCCACTGTTGCTTTCGAGCTAAAATGTTCGGCAGAGCTTCTACAGATTCGTTATTTTATTTTATTTTCTGTTCCATGGAAGTCTGTTCTAGAAGGCTACTAGAACTTATCTCCTCTGTTAGACTAGGTAGAGACAGACTAGAATCAATTTTTTTTTCTAGCAAGTTGGCACAAGGTTTTTTAGTTTATTCTCTGACTCAACGGAATTACAGATTCCTTTCTTTACCCCGGTCGGTATTACCATTTTTTCATATTATAGTAGTTATCTACCGCGCTCTCTAATTACGGTTGTTATAGTTTTATACGTGTCATCTTCTAATCCTGCTGAAGTCGAGAGGAACGGTATATTTTCAATTTCGTTAAGATAGAAACCAAAGTTAAAAAAGAACAGGCCAAGGACAAAAATCCCAAAACTGGAGACTTGATCAGCTGCGACGATGCCTCATGCTGTTATGCGGCGGAAAGTACTCGTAGATTTGTGAGAAGCTTCAGTGTATTTGGCCATGTGCATATTTTTTCGTTTTTGTTCTATCTGAATCAAATTATAAATCTAACCTCTTTCTCGACCGCGAAAGCACCGGTAAGTAACACATGTCATATATCATGTTCTATACCGCAGTAGGTGGCCAGCACCATAAATGCTCTTGACAGGTGCCTGTCGAGCACGATTGGAGGGGATACTGCGGTACCTGTGTTTTGTAGGACATTTGTGGTGCCCGACCACCTGCTATGGTAAGTGATACGTGTCATTTATCGGTGCTTTCATAGTTGTGAAGGTGGCTAGATTTGCAATTTTATTCTAGAAGAGTCTAGAAATGAAAAAATGCGCAAGGCTACGCACACAAAAGGTTCGATTTGTGAGCTACTACTGACTCGGAGAACATTGTGCATATCTAGCCCCATCGGCATTATTTTTTCAAGTCTAGCCCTTCAACCCATTTTTTTTTGCAAAAATAACCCCCTCCCCAACCGCGAAAGGCCCGACAGGCAACACTAGTCCCTACTGCGCCGGGGGAGCGCTGGAGGAGGCCGGCCCCACAACACAGTGCACATGCGGACGGGTGACGTGCAAGCTAGCACGGGCACATGCTGCAATGCTGGGGTAGCGCCGGAGGACACTTTTCGCGCTCTTGGCTGCGGAAGCGTGTCCTCCCGCGCTCACGTCTGATGCCACAGGACCAGCCACTTTATACTCTCCTCAAGCTTAGTAGAGACACATGTCTCCTCTGACAACGTGGGAAGGAGTTATTTTTATGAAATATGTTCATGACTAAATTTGAAAATAAAAAAACAATCCACCCGGACGAGGACAAGAGAATCACATCCAAGTGCTCAGACGTTGAAGACCACGTGGGCCCTAGTCATTGGGTCCTCAGTGCCACGGCTCCCCCGCCGGAAGGTCGAGTGGTCCACAGTGTACCACTCTGTCCGTGCAGAGTTAGGCTTTTCGAGCCATTCTATTATGAATGAGGGAATAAGAATTCACGTGTTCCAAATTAGCTATGAGGTTAGTTAAGAGCTGTTCGGTTTGTTTTCAAATGGTTACTAATGTTTATGTTACCAAATTTTAGTTGCGTTAAATAAATTTGGTAAGTATTTGTTTTGCCACTAAATGTTGGTAAGATTATCTTTTTTATTGGTTCTCTAGTTTATTTTCTTGTGAATCTTTGGTTAAAACATTGGTAGTTAATTTGGTGATCAAATTTTGGTAATACCAAATTTTAATAAGATAAATTTATCATCAAACCAAATATATCCTAAATCTTTTTTAGTTATGTTTCTCTTTACGCTTACGAAAGTACGGCAGTATGGAATTTTATGAAGCCCACGTATATGAAGTAGTGTCACGTTCCCTCGTAGTATCTACAATATGGCTGTTTAAAGATGCACTTAGCAAAGAATGACTGATTTTTTCTATATCATATAGGATAGATAATGTGTTTTTTTAGCATCGATGTTTAAGTAAACATCAGTGCTTAGCGGATGTTTATATGTATTAATAGGTAATACAATATTTAAGCACCCATAAAAGAGATATTTGTATTGGAGAAGATAACTTTCATATAACGGAATTGCTAGCAGCCGGACGTCTGATTTTTTCGGACACTCTGCAACATTTTTTTCCTACGCGTGAAATATTTTTCTTTCGATAATAGTAAAAATATGCGCGGAAAAAAAGTGTTGCACACGTTGAAAAAAAATGTTGCACTGAGCGTTCGATGCAATATGTTGAGATCGGACGTCCGGTGTTAATTCTCCCCTTTATATAAATACTTGATAATGTGGTTATATTCTCTCTTTAATCACTTATGTACAAGCATCTTGCATTGTACATTCTATTAAGACCGCTTGCTTCAAGCCAACCTAACTACCTAAGTCAGAAATTGGCGCAAGCTTACGAAAACGAACTAAAGCTAAGCGTGTCGTTTATAAATAAAGGATAAGAGATAAAAAAACCTCTACAAAACCTAGCTTATCCATTCACTTCTCCCGTCATACCACATATCTGATGTGGCACTCTTGCTTTAAACGAAACCTATCCACATGCCTTGTGCATATCATTTAGCGGCAACACATGAATAAAGAAGTTGTTAGTTTCAGTTTTTAAAAGGTCAGTAAATTTTTTCCAAACAATTTATCTTTTAAACGATTTTAGTATAAATTAGAAACTATATATAATTAGCAAAATTTAAAAACTAAAAGCAAGATTGAATCTACTTTTATAACTTATTACTGAGTAAAATTAGTAATTTATCAAATAGTTTCTTATAAAAAACCCACGACCACTTTTCAATCTTGAAAATGAAAAAGTAGCTTTGCAGAAAAACTACCGCTATAGACAGATCTACTGTATCAAGACAGTCTAGTCACTTTCATAAAGCATAATAATATAGAAGAATCCACACACCCATACCCCGAATAAAAATCGCACATCCATCGTCCCTTCCCTCGCTCTGTTTTCCTGAACCTCCTAGCCGATAAGTATCCCACACCACTCCCGCTACTCGTCTCACACAGGCACATCAACACGCAGCTCATAGAAACCAAGAAACTTCTCGTTCCTTGCTCGATCCAATCCAGTCTTTGCACCCGAGCAGTTGATCCAAGCATTGGCCGTTACTAGCAGTTTTGCAGCAAGCGCAATGGGCGAGCTGATTCCAGGGTTGCCGGAGGAGGTGGCGAGGGAGTGCCTCATCCGGGTGGGGTTCGACCAGCTGCCGGTGGTGCGCGGCATCTCCCGACAGTGGAAGGCGGAGGTGGAGTCACCCGACTACAACCGCCTGCGCAGGGCGGAGGGGCTGGCGTGGCCCGTGCTCGCCCTTGTCCAGGCCCAGCCCGAGCCCGCCGACTCCGGCCCGGCACAGAAGCATTCGTCGGCGGCCGCCGGCGCCGCAGGCCTGGCAAACTCCTACCGGATGGTGATCCTGGACCCGGTGGAGGGCAGGTGGGCTCCGCTCCCGGAGCTGCCCGGCCCGACCGGGAGCCTACCTCTGTTCTGCCAGGTGGCCGCGGTGGACGGCGGACAGGAGAGGAAGCGGCTGGTGGTCGTCGGCGGGTGGGACCCGGAGACGTGGGCGCCCACGGACTCGGTGTACGTGTACGACTTCTTGACGGGCGCGTGGCGGCGCGGGGCGCCCATGCCGGGTCCGCGCCGGTCGTTCTTCGCCTGCGCGGCCGTTGGTGGGACTGTGTACGTGGCCGGCGGACACGACGAGGAGAAGAACGCGCTCCGGTCGGCGCTCGCGTACGAACCAGGCGCCGACGCGTGGACCGCGCTCCCGGACATGGCGGAGGAGCGTGACGAGCCGCGCGGGCTCTGCGTCCGCGGCAAGTTCCTGGTCGTCGGTGGGTACCCGACGCAGGCGCAGGGGCGGTTCGTGGGCTCCGGCGAGGCCTTCGACCGGGCGACGTCGACCTGGGCCCCTGTCCAGGATGGCCTGCTCGAGGACGGCGCGTGCCCAAGAACTTGCTGCGCGGTGCCCGGGGCAGGGCGCATGTACATGCTCCGCAACGGGCATCTCGTGGCCCGCGACGGCGGCGCCTCGGCGGCGTGGCGCCCCGTGGCATCCGTCCCGGAGGACGCGCGCACCGCGGCAGCCGTCTCCGCCATCCCGGACGGCCACGTCGTGGTCATCGGCTCCGGGTGCCACGGCGGCGACCAGACCGTGTACGTACTGCGCGAGGAGGCCGGGAAGCCGGCGTCCTGGGCGCGCGCCACGGCGCCGCCGGAGTTCTCGGGGCACGTGCAGGCCGCCTGCTTCCTAGAGATCTGAAGTGTATATACAGAAACAGAACTACGCTTGTGTATGTATACACCATTCGGTACGAATTTGCTATAAATCTCTGCGACTCGTAAATCGGATTCGTCCATCTGAACCGGTTTAAAATAGATGATTATACTTGTAGTGAAAATTGAAAAAAAAGTAATGAACCGTGAATAACCATGTATACACACGTATCTACGGACATTTGCGAGGGTCGCGTTTCCTCTGTTCCGCGTCTCGAGTTTGTGTAGCAACTTTTGTAAGAAAAAAGATGAGAGTTTGAGATCAGAGATCATATCATTATCAGGATATGACACATGTTTGAGCAATGAATGAAGGTTTCTGCGAGTTTTTTAGGTCTATTTTTAATCGAGTGATGCCACTTTCTGTTGTGATTTGCAACAAGAGGTGTGCTTGCGAGTGACAAGATCAGGAGTTGCTTAACACGTAATGGCTGCCATTTTTTCTTTCCTGTCTGTTTAGTTCGGTTGGAACTTTGTGAGCTTCTAGAAGATTTCGTTGCGAAAGGCAAAATGCTTACCTGGACTCCAAGCGGAAGCAAAATCTGTTTTGAGAGTTCAGTGTGCGGAAGCTTCTGCAACGGCTTATGCCCAAATTGGGAATACGACGATGACTCCTTGTCGTATGATCGTATCCTGAGTTGGTGACCGGCACCGCTCCTCTAGTCTTCTCGCCGCATCTCCTTGGACTAGCAAGTTGTCCCACACATTTGTACAGATATCATCTTTAAAATATATTTAAATGATTTAGCAATATGTTTAATTTTTCTTTTTGAAAAATATATCACTACATAACTTCATTTGTGATATTTTAACATGGCTTTTGATAAACATCATCCGGTTGTTTTGTCTTCAAAAATCATCCAAAATGCTGACCGTTGGATCTGCTTTGTGATCGGTGAGTTTTGCTGCGGAGTTCGAACTCGAAAAGTTATAGGTTAGTACTGTTTCAAATTTTATTTAGCTTATCGGTCTCCGCGCCTTGCTTAGTATCGAGGAGTCCAGAGAAAAGGAAAGATGAGAGAGACGACTATTCGAGCAGACCGAAAGAGAAATCGGGAGCTCCGTCGGTGAGAAGTCGGGAGTTCCGCCGCCATTCAATCGATCTGGACCGCTGCCGTTCAATCGATTTGGCCCGCCGCCGTTCACAGAGGTAAGAGACGCTTCTTCCTCCTAATCCCACGAGCTGAAGTTTTTTTATTTCGTTTTTATTTGAGGGGGAGAGGGAGTGAGAACACACAGGGTCGAGAACTTGGGAGAAGAGAGAGAGAGAGAGAGTAGGGGTAGAGAACTCGGGACATGTGAGTCATCTTCAGTCTTCACTCGCTAGTGGTTAGCCGGATGAGCGGTGAAGGCAACAAAAGTAAGGAAATCGGTAAGGTCGTTAGGTTTATTGTGCCCTGTTGTGTGTGTGTGAGAGAGAGAGAGGGGGAGGGGGGAGTTAGATGGCGAGAGCGCTAGTGTCCAAATTGGACTCGACATTGGGGGTGATTTGGCAAGGATTTTGTGTTGTTCGTGCAGTAGTTTGTGTGACCACTTGCTAATCCCCTTTTTAGCACTTCCTCCCTATTTTCTGATTTTTAGATGGATGGGGGTGAGACAGGAATGGAGATAATCTTTGTTAGGTTAACAAGGGTTTTTAGATAATCAGATTATGAGGATTTGTTATGAGAATAAGAGATGGAGAGGGAGAGGAGACTGGGAATGTAGTTTTGTTTGTGCTGCTGATTACATGAAGAGTCGTGTTGTGACCAAGTTTGCTTTTGCTTCCCAGTCAAAATCCCTTGCATGGCTCGTGTAATTTTTTTTGTGTGTGTGAATCGAAATGCTGTAGACTTTTTTTGGATTTGGTTATGTGTAGGCATTGAAGCAATATACCTTCCCAGATCTTGTATTCAAGCAATGTATATAAGTGGTGAGATCTTCAGTTATAAATGCTAACCAATGTTGGGACAGAGGGTCTGTATCTGTTTTGTTGTAAATTATTTTTGTGTTCTAGGGGTTGTGGAAGTAGCAACCTAATGTTAATGTTCTCAGTTTAACTAGAGAATATGTATTTAGTTGTAAGTAAAAACTGATGTTCTTGTATCCAAATTGTGTCTCTCATCTAGAGAATATAGTAGAGCCATGCATTCTCTTGTCAGATGACATTGTGATTTTGTTGTCCTTTCTTCTCCAATAATCCAAATATCCGAATTTCTCTTTGCCAGATGTCTTTTGTTTTGTTTTAATCCTTGTAGAATGTAATAATGCATATTAGATTCTCATCTTAAAAGCATAGGTTTGTATGGTTCACTAAACCCTTACAGATTTTTTTTTATCTTATAAGCATAATTATGTTTGGTTCTATGTAAATATGTGAAGATCTACTCATTATCTTAGTTGTTATGATTTTCAGTTAAAGTATGCAAATTCTGATATTGTGTGTACTTCTTTTTCCATATGGAATTGATTTAGAGACTATAGTTAATTTCACTCATTCATTACAGTTAATAGGCCTATATGTTTCAACTTAGAGTGCATTGAGTTTACATGTTAGATGAATATGAAAAGAGATTACATCAGTTACATGAGTTTGAATGTACATCTGACAGTTGTGCTTTTTGTCTCAGGATTTCCAATTCTTGAGACAAGTACTCTTGAGACAATTATATGATTTGGAGAGGACATGTAGTTTCTGCTTCTTGGTTGTCAAGTAGTATACTTTGTTTTAAAGATCAGCATGAATTGTTCTAAGTGCAACATTTTTTTATTACTTTGTTGCCCATGTTTTTCTGAGTTGGTGCTAATTAGTACCAGTAACTTGGAAGCTGTTTTCTTTGATACCACAATTTTGCACTTCTGTTGATATAGAGTTTTGTTTTCGTTGAAAGATATTTTTTTACAGTTAAGGAATATTTTAATGCGCCTGCAGCTTAGGTTAGTTTAATCAGAGGTATAGTTTTATTTTACAGAATGTTTTTTATAAACATTCGATGACATGTTTTTTAGTTTCTAAGGAAACAGCTACCTGAAGGATGCGATGAAGTAATGTGGTTGATGCTATAACTATGAATATGTAATTTGGTCGGTTCTTCTCTGAACTGTTGTTTCCTATGTGTTGGTCAGACTTTGTAAGCATGGTAATTACTTGTCTCATAATTGTGTCCATGTTTTTATAATTGTCCAAAAAAGCGGCTGATATTTTTGATATGTGATGTTAGCTGTTTTATTCGGTACAACAATGCATCAATAAAATGATAAATACGTGGACATCAGATTTGCAGTGTTTTGTGTAATGTGCGTGTTGACACTTATATTTTGTTTTTATAGTCTCATTTACCAGTTTTCTTTGTTTGTGTATGATATATCACATAGGATATGTATGTCCAACTCTTATTACAATTTCTTTCCCTTAGAATATGTTGATTTCTTTTTAATCATTACATCATGCAGTCTCATTAGTAAAAGACAGAAGACACTTAATTCCATACTTGAAGACTTAGCAGATTTGAGAATCATATCTTTTTCTATCAGATGGCTTCTCATAACAAGTCAAAGTTCAGATCAATTCTTGATTACCATGTCCAGAACCCATTGCTTGATGAGGTAATTATTAAGGTCTTTGTAAACTTGCAGAGTTCTGACTTGTCACAACAAACCTGCATTAGAAACTCCTTCCTAAATCATATTGGTATCTTGGTCGCTCAACAGACGCAACTGATTTTTGTTGGATTTCATTTTGTTTTATAACATTTATTAGAATTTACGCAACTAATTATGATGTTAACTGTGAACTTAAATGTTTTTTGTAGTTTTTGTAATGGAGACATGAAAAACTACTCGTTTTATTTATAGTATATTTTTTATTTTTATTTTTGATCTATTAGATAGATTTGTAGATAACAATGCTTGTTATGATTTTTTGGTCTAACTTTTTTTTATGCGCCTTTGACCTTTTTATGTGTGTATTTGTTGCATTAGGATTTAAAGTTTATTTATATGTAGGTTAAGAATGCCATATCATCAATGTTTGATCGATTTGAGCAAGAACAAACTAGAAGTCTTACAACAGGTTTACTGCGTTTGGCTGTGGATATAGCAAAACTTTTGCCCATTGATATTAAGAATTCGTGTGAAGGCGTTCATAGTGAAATGAACAAGGGAAATGGTGCTAGACCTGATGAGGTGATCCATACGGATGGAGTAGATGTACAAGGAGGTAGTGACAAGCACATATTTCAGCAACATCTCAATCTAAAAGGGCTTTGTGACAAAGAAAGTTCTGAAAAGAAATGTTGTGCTCGCTTTATAGGACCACACCCAGCAGGTGTGTGTGATGAGAAAGCTACTCAGATGTTAACCTTTTTATTTTTTGTGGATAATATTTTCTTTCGGTTCTTTTTTTGTTTTCAGATCATTTATCTAATAATAAGAGAAAGAGGACAACTAGCAGCCAAGAATATGATAGCATTGGGGCTACAATTTTGTTTCGTTGTCGTCGTATTTCTGAAGCACAAGCTCAAGTTCAAGAGCAAACCCCTATTGGTCAAGCTCAATTGCTTGTTATCAAGGACGATTCAGAAGGAATTAATCAAGTTCATAGTCCTATTGATCAAATTTCTCTTGTAAGTGGCAAGATTATGCACGCGCCATCTTTTGTTTCTTACTTTGTATTTAGTGAAAGGGATCTATAATTTTATGTATATGAAGTTTTGGGATGTGTAACACTAATTTCTATTGACTTTGTTTTCACGCTAAGGGAATCATGCTTGTTGTAGTAGTGAAGGATATTTTAGACTTTGTATTTAGTGCAAAAGGGATATGTAATTTTCTGTATATGAAATTTTTTGGGTTGTCTAACACAAATTTATGTTGATTTTGTTTGGTTTTCTGTTAAGGGAATCATCGCTGATGTTATAGAGAAGGCAACTGGGAATGGATGTGCCTGTGTTTTAATTGAACAACTTATCCCTGCTCTTCAAGGTAAAATCATTGTAGAACTATTTGTTTATTATTTATTGCTTTTTTTTGTTCTGGAGTGGATGGTGGGCAGAATAAGCATGTCCTTTTTTTGTGTATATAGATGGGTCCAATTCTAAAGGATTTGAACGATTGCATAATCTTAATGAAGATATCAATAGAAGAAAGGCCGATTGCTTGTCTGCAATAAAGGTGTGTTGGTTGAATCTTATTACTTTAAATACATTTTTTGTTCGATATGTTCATGGCATTTTGTTTTATCTCAAATTTTGTTTTCTTGTTTTTATTTTCAGAGTTCCGGCATCAATAAAGCAATCATTGATAAAAGTTCAACAGAGCTATGCAATAAAGCTGAAGTCCAAGCCCCTATTGATGAAGCTGAATATTGTGTTTTTAACGGTGGATCAAAAGGAATCAGTAAAGGTCAATTTCATGTCGATCAAGTTTGTCCTTTAGATGCCAAGGTAATGCTGCCACCTTTTTTTCATATTTATAATTTAATGTGGAAGGAAAACTATAAATTTGTAATCAGGAAGTTTTGTCTTTTTTCTAAACACAAATTTCTTATTGATTTTTTCATGTAGTCAAAAGAAAACATAATTGATGCAGCAGAGAACGGTGTTGGTGATACCTGTGCCTGTGTTCCAATTGATCAACTCAAACTTGCTCTTCAAGGTAAAAAAATTCTTGTAGTCATTGTTCCATTATATTTTTTTTGTTCAAGAGGATGGTGGTGAGTAGTACAGTCATGTTTTTTTGTGTGGATGTAGACGGATCTAGTTCAAAAGACTATGAACAATCACATAAGTTGATCCATGATTTCAATATAGAATTTTCATTTTGAAAGCTTGTAAAACATTTGAAATACATATTAGAATAATTTTACAAAGCTTTTTACAATTTTGGGCCTTTTAAACATAAGATTTGACTTTTGACCAAAATGGTCCTTTTGAAATAGCTATTTGTAAAACAAAGCCAAATATTTCAACACAAGATTCAAATGAAGAATAAGATGAGATATATAGATTTGAATTTTGTGTATGAGTCTTAAATAACATTTTGAACTAAGATACTACACAAGATCTAGTCCAAATGAAGAAACTCACAAAGTGCAATAGTATGACTATTTTGGGTCAAGTATAGTTTTTGGACGAGTTTCAAAATCAAATAACTTTTGATTGGTTGGTCTTTTGAAAATCTTTTGAACACGAAGGTTGTTAAGAATAACCAACGCTAGGTTTTTCATTTTGGAATTATTTTCAAAATCATTTTACATTTAATTCTATGAAATTTATAAGTTTAAATCCAAAACAAGATACTAGAAACTTGATTTTGGGCATGAAACTCATTTTCTTTGTAAAATAGATTTTTGTGAAGCCAAAACTATTGGAAAATCCTTTGAAAGCATTTGTATACATTTTTAAACTAGTTTTTCAAAAGATTACTAATAGATACGCAAATTTTTGAGTTTTGGCTAAAGGGCTTCATTCTGAAAATATATATTAGCACCTATATAAATATGGGCACACATAGGAATGTAATATACATGGTTATGATTTAGCACTCCCCCTTAATGTGCCACTACCCCAAACTTGCTCAAGATTTCAATCAATACAATTAACAAGCATGAGCAAGAATCATAAGCAAGCAATTTAAATTGATTTTCATGAATAATATAGCTTAACCTACACAAGGCTAAAAACTATAAGAATCAATTTAAATACTTGTTACCCGAGATAGCATTGGTTCATGATTTGAGGGAAAGTCTTCATGCTTGGCTCCATTTTGCAAATGATGAAGTCTTCATACTTTTTGGAGAAACCAAGCGTCTAATGCATCTCCAAGTACCTAATAATTTTTTAGGCACTTGTTGGTACCCAATTTTTGTTGGGTCCAAAAATGTTAGTCACAATAGATTTAGGGACCCAAATGGCCCTAACATTAATAGTATTGAGTGAACTAACATGACTAGTAATGGGTTTGAGGTTATTATTCCTCCTAAGCGAATTATTTGCATTGTAATGAGAAGGCTTAGGAGGTCTAGTAAAATTCACAAACCCATTTCTAGTTTGATCCTTTCTAAGCATATGATGATCATTATAATGAGAACGCTTAGAGGATCTAACAAATCTAGCAAATGTTTTGCTATTGTTATTTCTCCTAAGCACATGATCAACATGATTTTTCTTGGTCTTAGGAAATCTAGCATTTTGAGCAAACACATTTCTAGATTCATTTCTCCTAAGCAATTGAATATCATAATTTTGCAAGTACTTGGGAGAATCGACAAACTTGGCAAACACATTGCCATTTTTGTCCTTCCTAAGCAAATAATGATCATTTACAATAATGGGCTTAGGAGTAGTACCTTTGGGACAATCCTTACCGAAATGTCCCCTTTCCCGGCAATTGAAACACGTCACGCTATTTGGCCCTCTCTTGACCGTTTTGACTTTCTTCTTGCCGGTGTGCCTCTCCAATGGTGGTGTGGACTTGACTTCCACTAGATGAGGGCGCACGGAGGTGTAGTGGCCCTTCATTCCGATCCCTCTCTTGTCAACCAACTTTCGTTGATTGCTTAGAATGTTGTCGAGGGTGACCTTTCCTTTGTAGCACTTCTCTAAGTCACTTATCAATTGAGTGACTTGTTCCTTGAGCTCTTTATTTTCCTTTACAAGATTAGTCTCACAAGACATAGAGGAAGTAGAAGCAATATTTGAACTAGAGCAACAAGGCATATCAATTGAATTATTGCAAGAGGTGGACATGTCAATTTTTGATGAAATAATAGGATTGACATTTAAGCAAGGCATTTCATCAATTAAATCACATGTAATTCCTATGTCCACCCTAGGCTTAGTGAGTTCTTTGAGAAGGAGAGATTCATGATTCTCTTTAAGCACATTATAATCATTTTGAAGAGAATCATGTTCAAGCTTTAAAATTTTATATTTTGCTTTCTCCTTCCCAAGATAACTATTGAGCTCCTGTAACATATTCATAAGTTCATCATAAGAGGGCTCATCATCATCATCGTCACTCACCTCAATTTTACCTTTAGCCATGAAGCAACGAGTTAATGATGAAAGAATTTGATGCTCATCATCGCTTGAGGCGGAGGTTGAGGTTTCTTTATCACTTGAGGTAGAAGTGGAGGTTTCTTCTACCGATGTCCAATCCTCAATGCAATCATTGTTTGTTGATGTGGATAATTCAAATAATTCTTGAAGCTTGATCCACATTTCATGGGTGCTCTTGAGATTGCAAATTGAATTAAAGACATCTACGCTCACAAAACTAAATAAAGCATTAGTAGCTTGAGCGTCGAGATGTAAGCATTTCTCTTCTCCTTTAGTTCGAGTAAATTCATTTAACCGAAGAGAAAAGCCCACATCTACGATCCACCATATTTTGGGGCTCATGGATTTCAAATAAGATATCAAAAATAATTTCCATGAAGCATAATTTGAGCCATAAAAAATATGTGAATCGGTGTAGTGCACTAATCCACTAGTCGCCATCCTTTACTCTCTAGACGGTTAAGTCTAATAAAATGAGAGACCAAGCTCTGATACCACTTGTAAGGTCGAGGATGCCGACTAGAGGGGGGTGAATAGGCGGCTTTTAAAAATCTCTCGCTAATTTCTACAAAGTAATTCACCCCTAATTATCCTTATGCCAAAACATTAACAATTATTAATGCGGAAGCGATAAACTAAGGTTTTGACAAATAAAGCCTAAAACAACTAGGCTCACTATGTGCACTAACTAATTATATCTCTAACAAGAATATGCAATTCTAAAGACAAGCAATCAATCAATTTAATTCTATGAATGTAAATTGCTTGAACATAAATAACAAACACAATGCAAGCACAAGAGACACAATACTTTTTACCGTGGTGTTCGGAGACTTGCCGGTCTCCCCTAGTCCACGTTGAGGTTAGCCCAAACGAATTGGACCGGCTCCACGAATTGAGCACCCACCTCGAATCCACTAGTGGTAGCTCCTTTTCCCTCCCGGGTAGGCGAGCTCCAACCTTCACAAACTTCGCCGGGACTTCTCACAACCTCCGTTGAGAAATTCACCGTGCACGACGCTCTACGCCGTCTAGGAGGCGGCAACCTCCAAGAGTAACAAGTCAAGCCCTTCCGATTGAACTTCACTTAGTGCAACACATGCACTTCGAAGACCTCCTATGTGCAACACGTGCACTAGGATCCTCCTCAAGTGCAACACATGCACAAGAGGCTCTCAATCCACTTCCTAATTGCAACACATGCGATTAGGACTCACTCTTAGCTCAAAAGGCAAATGGGAGAAGGCAACACATGCATTTCACCCCCAAGAACTCACACTTCATTTCAGCAACAAGCAAATGCCCCCCAAGGCCTCCTTTTATAGCCACAAGCCAAAACTAGCCGTTGGGGGCGAAATCTGGAAACACTCAGCAAACCCGGTGCTACCGCCCTACTGGGACCGGTAGCACCGGCCTCCTCGCCAACGGCTACAAAACTAGCCGTTGCAGGATTTTCAGTAGCACCGACCAACTGCGAGCAGTGCTACCGCTCGGGCGGTAGCACCGGCCTTCACCCCGGTAGCACCGGACCAGAACCGAACACAAAAACACCCCACTCTGGATTTTTCACACCGGCCAGAGGAGCGGTAGCACCGGACCTCCGGTGCTACCGGCCTACCATGGGCGGTAGCACCGGACCCCGGTGCTACCGGCCTTACACGGGCGGTACGACCGGCTTTGGGGAGAAAGCACTGTTTTTCATAAAAACTTTTCTCCAAACCATTAAAGATATATTCTTTGAGCTATGTGAGGATCAGCACATGATCACAACATTATGCAAAATACATTTGCACATGTTTATCACATACTCCAAAGAATCTCATTAAGCACAACTAATTTGCAAAACACATTTGCAAATAAACCAAGGACTTATGAGATCAATCCTCTTAGCCATGTGATGATCAACACATGATCAAGTCAATTTGCAGATCCTATTCACATGCTGTAGGATCGAAACCCATAATCTCAAGTTCATTTGCAAATAACAACTCCAACTTATTTGCAAAACACTTTCGCAAATAAACCACGAACTTATAAGATCAATCTTAGCCATGTAAGGATCAACACATGATCCTGACACTTTGCAAAACACATTTGCAAATACCAACACATGCTCTAGGATTGAACCTCATAACTTCCAGCTTATTTGCAAAACACATTTGCAAATAACAAGTCAACACTTTGCAAAAACACATTTTGCAACTAAACCAAGCTTAGCCTTGTGATGATCAACACATGACCCAATCACAAGCTAAAACACCAAAGCATGAGCTCTCTATTTGCAACATATGCAAATCTCTAGCACCATGCAAACAACCACAACAAATTCAAGTGCATGAGCTCCCTATTTGCAACACATGCAAATCTCTAACTCAATGCAACCACTTTAAACCAAATTGCTTGAGCTCTCTCCTTTTGCAACACATGCAAAACTTAGCTCCAAGCAAAAACCAAATAAAATAAGATTCAATTAAGATGCAAGTATGAGCACCCTTATTTGCAACATATGCAAATACTTAGCTCATACAAAATCCAATGCATAAGCTTCACCCATTTGCAACACATGCCAAATGGTTAGCTCAATGCAAAAACCAAACCAAGAGAGTGAGCTAGAGTGAACTGGATCGAGTTCATCAACACATGATGAAGCTCAAGCTAAAAGACTCAACCCCTCTTAATAGAACGGCACCTAACTAGCAACCCGGTCTCACAACCAAACACCGAGACCGGTAAAAGACTATGAACACATCCTTAGCCCTAGCTAGTTATACCTTTGCCTCTAGCGGTCCACTTGGAGCTTTTATGATTTTCAATCATCTTCTCTCCAGGATCACCTCTTCTTCTTCTTGGTCATCAACACATGATGAACCTTCTAGCTCTTCTCTTTACTTCGGGATCACCTCTTGAAGCTCATCAACACATGATGACTTCTTCTTTTTCCCGAATCTTCATTATCATCTTGGACTCAACCTACTTCACAACTCATGGAAGATATTAGTCCAACAACACGGTTGTCTCAATCATCACCGCACTCCATTAACACATAATGGATGCCTCCAAGATTGATTAAGCACAACCCAAATCAATTTAAAAGATTAATTGTTGTCTTGAGTACTTTGATGCAGCTAATGCTTCATTATACTCAAGAACTGTTCGCTTGTCTTTAATCAACAAGGAATACCATCAACACACGATGAAATGTCCTTTTATTGATTGAAAGACAATCGAACTCAATTTAAATTTCATTTAAATTGATATGAGTATATATATAACTACACAAGTTTCATATACTCAAGTGATTGTTTCAAAGTCTTGATCCTTTATATGTTATTTAGCAATAAGACATGGATCAATACTATTGAAACAACAAGTTAAATTATAAACTCCCCCTAGATGTGTGCATTCATGTAATATATGAATTAGGAACATAATGCACATATTTGGACTAAAGCAATGGAAGAGTTCATACTTTAACTTGAATCCTAATTATGCATTAAGTCAATAGAGTGAATACAAGTGCATACCTTAGGTTTTCCATTTTCCATCCAAATATGAGACTAATAAGAATAAGGCTCAATTAAACATGTTAGTCTCATAATGATTAGATTTGTCGTTAAACAAAGATTAAACATTAATATTAAACCAATCATCAAAACCAATGGAGCTTGAACTTACAACAGGGGGCACTAATGTAGAAGAGGTAAGTGTAGCCTCCCTTCTCGGAGATAATGCATATTTTTATTATATCATTTGATCATCAATATCGTGTTTTGAACTTTTCCCATGTTACCTTCTTTTTATTTTTTTCGAAAGATATCTCCACTTTAAATATTGATATTGACAATGACGTCCAATTAATGGATAGCCATCAGTATTATAATCAGGTTTTCAAAAAGAATATAGCACATTTTACTTTTTTATTTATAAATTATGATATGACTATACTTTTTTATTTTTGTTGTTGACCTTTTTTTTGTTATTTTTGTTAATGTAATTATATCTATTTTTTAACCTAGGTGGGAGTTGATGTTATTCATATTAAGTCTCAAGATCATTTAGAGACCACCCCACCTGCAATAGGGGTTTCTGCTATGAATGTCATAAACCTGGTAAATCGACTTTTGACTATGAATTATGCTTGTTTTCCTACAGCATTAACATCATTTTATCTTTTGCGATTCTTTCCCTTTTTCATCCAATATAACCATATTTTATTTGGTTCCCTGTCATTTTGGTTTGCAGGACTCCCTAGATGTTTTGATCTCTTCAAGAGAAAAATTTGATCAGAGATGCATTGCTTTGTGCAAACAAACTGAGAAAATATACAACAACAATAATTCATTTCTTGTTGATGGGATAGGTTGCAGCTATGTGTCACATGGTAAAACCCCCGTCGAGCAGACTGCTGTGAATATCCTTCAGCAACTTGATGTAAATGTTCTGAACTCCACGGGCAACAAGAGCACTGGTTCATTAACTTGCAAGTTGCCGGCTAATGGAAAAAGAAGGCAGGTGAAGGGTAGTAGATACACATGTGACCCATACACTAGTGTCAAGAATAGATCCATTGTTTCCTCCTTGGATGTGGCATACTATCAAGTGGTGATCTGCATAGCAACAGGAGAACATAGCAGGTATGCGTTGTATGTACTCAGATTCTTATGTGTTCATTTTTTCCATTGTTTTGTCTTGTCTTTTTATTCATCTAATATGGATAGTTGTTTTTTCTGTCAGTTGTAAGGCAGTTGCAGTGAAGCCTGATGGGAAAAGTTATGTCACGTATAGTTGCTTGGGGTACTCTCTCAAGCCTAAGGGCAAAATTGATAATTTCTTGGTTAATTGCTTTTGCCGTCTTCTTTTCGAGGAGAACCATCCCACCAAGTCAAAGAAGAATTTTTTCTTCAACACAGTCGGAGTATGTCGTCTTCTGAAAAATTTTCATACAGTATTTTTGTCATTTGAATTGTTGAGCTCTAGTAAATGGTTTAGATAGTTTTTGAATAACTTTTCATATTTGAATGGTTCACATAACTTGCTGCATTTTGTTTAGATTTCTTTCTCCTAAGGAATATTTTCATCTCTAGTAAATTGACTGTTGTGTGTGTTTGTCGTTTTTTAATTGCAGCAGCAACTTTTGAAGCCTGAACTAAGATTCAGGTTTGCAGATGTCAAACATGAATTCGAAATTGCCCATAAAGTAAAGTCATTGCAATCTTGTGAACTGGTCAGTATTTTAACATGTCATTATTATTGTCCAGTTTTTCTTCAGGATGTGATTTCAGTTTTTTTAACATTGTATATTATAAGGGAGAACACTCATTTTGTTTCTTAATTCTTATCACATGTGACTAAAACTTTTGTCCCTAAATATTTATATGGTAAAACAGTAAACATAACATACCATAACATTTGTCATTTATATCATCTTTTTTTTTCAATTATTGCAATGTTGGTCTATATTACAAGCTCATAATGCGCATCAAATAACAGATAACGGTATAGCCGAGTGAACTCCCATCGATGTACCACACAATACCTCCATCCCATGGAGGTCCACCAAATAAAGGGAGATAATGCTTTTCTTTTTTGTGGTAATTTTTAGCATACTATTTTCCTTTTAGCGACTATAAACACCGTGTCATCGATTTTTATTATATAAAAGAATTTGATTCCTAATTTATATATATACAAATCAAATTTATTACCATATTTTATTTTTTATCTCAGAATAGCATATTTATGGAATTTTAATTAAGAATAAAAACTAGTTTTTTCACTTAGTTTTGAATTAAAAAACAATCGCCAATTTCCTTTGATTTTTATTCTGAATTCGTGTATTTTTGGATTGTACTTCTATATGCTTTCTTTTTTCACTTTTAGGTTGGAATTAGTACATAATTCCAACTGCCAATTTTTATTTATAATTTATGTTATTTTTTATGGTTCTTGACATGTACTCTTTCTTTTTTTACTAAATTTTTACTTTTTTTATTTTTACTTTTAGTTTTAGCATAGAATTCTTATACAAATCCAAATGCTATTTTTCTATTCCAAATTACAGCTATGTAGGAATTGTAATTTGGAGTTCATATGAAAATCACATTGTTAAGTTCATTTTATTTTTCATTCCAGAGTTTTGTTATTTTTTATTTTATTTTGAATTTAAATTTTAGGTTAGAAACGGTAGGTCCGATCAATTTGCTTCAAAGTTGTGTCTCAAATATGACTACAACAATGCAAGGTGGGGCTGGACAAGGACATGTATGCTGCAATGCTTATATCGACGCTCAAACTTTGAAGATATGATTTATCATTTCAAATAAGATTAAGAAGCACATCAGTTCAAAAAAGAATGCACACACGTGGTTGGTTCCTATGAAAGTACGAGTCTCCGAACTGATGATCTTGTTAGAAATATGCCGTCTAAATTGCGATTCAAAATGTATGTGCTGGCTGTCAAGCCAAGCGTCTTGAAAAGCTTACTAGAAATTTATTCCCGTGTTGTTTTTCACGTGATAGTATTTAGGTGATATCCTGAACAAAAGAAATTGATGTTTGTCACACATTATGCGTAGTCCAAATTACATGCATATAGATTCTACGTTACTCTTGTGGACCATCTTTTCATGCATGCAAATTTTGTATATGACAGCCTCAACTCTTTTAAATGTTGAAAAGAATAGCCCTTGCAAAAAAAATATAGAAATGTTACTACTAGCTGCGCAAATGCGCGGCCACTGAAATTAATTTTTGAGACAAATCTATACATATAATTTTCATGTATCCAATAAAAATATTTTAAAAAATATCAATAGTTAAAGTTTCAAAAGTTTAACTGTACACATCCGAATACAACATATATACCGGAGGGAGTAGTTCATTAAGCATGATCCCTACTAGAAACTTTCATATACTGTATTTTAGTTTTTTTTAATATACCTCTCTCTTAGAGGTTAGAATGTATATTAATCTTCTAAAATTGTCTGGACTATTAGTAGAAACTTCTATGTACCTCTGTCGTAGATGGTTACAATATATACTAGATAAGTGACCGTGGTGTGCCACGCCGCGACCGTCGCTCCTCACGCGAGCAAATTGAGGAAATGCGCAACTGCCGCTCCCTATGCGAGCAAATCGAGGAAACACGCGAAACGGTTGAAATGATACAAACGTACTTGTGTTTTTTCGCATTTATTCGGCGGAACGGTTGAAAGGATATAAATGTATCTGCGTTTTTTGCATTTATTCGGGGTCCTCTCACGAAGAATCTGTGATTTCGTTGAAACGAAAGGTCCTTTTCGCAAAAAAACGGTAAAAACGATCTACGCGAGCAAATCGAGGAAACATGCGAAACGGTTGAAAGGATACAAACGTATCTGCGTTTTTTCGCATTTATTCGGCGGAACGGTTGAAAGGATATAAATGTATTTGCGTTTTTTTTGCATTTATTAGGGGTCCTCTCACGAAGGATCTACAATTTCGCTGAAATGAAAGGTTCTTTTCGAAAAAAATGGTAAAACTGATCTAAACGGAACTATTTTTTTCGGTATTTAGTTGGGGTCCTATTTCTGAGAAAGAACCTAAACGTAATTTTTTTTTCGGCTAGGGATCCTACTTTTCGTAAAAAATGGATAAAATGATCTCAATATATTTTTTTCTGAAAAAAGACCTGAATGTAATTTTTTTTCGGCTTCCAACTTTAGAAAAGGTAGTATTCTTATTTTTTTTGAAAGTTTAGTGCAAGTTTTATCCTATGATTGTACCACGTTACCCCATAATACATGTTGCCAAATCTTTCATGTTAGCGGTAATGAAATAAAGGTTTGAAGCGGTAGGTTAGGATTGCAATAGGATAATATATCTTTTTATTTTCCCGTTGATGCCTAAATATTTTTTGTTGAATATAGCAATATAAAATTATAAAGTATGAGCATTATATTTTCCTCTAATAATTATCGTCCATGACAAAAATAAAAACTTAGGTTCCGATGTCTTACATTTATTTTCTATCTACCGGTGACTTGACAGTAAACCATTTTTTTAGTAATAATAAAATATCCATATAAAAACAATAATAAATTATAAACTACAATATTTATTGTTTACCCGTCAAGGGCAAATAAAGTTGGATGGCCCCGGCTGTAGTACATCGAAGACTCATAGAACATATTGTCGATTTTTTTTATAATGGAAGATTATATCTTTTGATCTCTGTATCGTGAGATGTACACAACTCATTATTTATTACGCTATTGTAGACAAATTGCAGACAAAAGAAAGATTACAAGTAGGTTTTGTAGAAAAGTGGCAACAAGCCAACGGGAACAAGAAAGAAGTCCTAATCCACACACAGTCTGTTACTAAATCTCCACCTATGTATGATGAAGAGATCCCTAACCATGATCTCCAGCAATCGACGTCCCGTTGACACCACATCCCGGGCCTCCTGCAATTGCTGCACAGACCACAAATGCAACTAATTTGTGCTAATATAGATAACCTGCAACGGATTAAAACAATTTTGTTATCAAAAACTACATCATTTCGATATAGCCAAATTGACCAACACAAAACGGCAGCTCCAACCAAAGTATGGGCCCTTAAATCTTTTCCCAGTCCCATAACCAACTCCCAAACATATTGGTCAGACTACTAGGAGGTGACAGATTGAAAGCCGCGTGAATGACGCGCCATGCGAAACGAGCAAAGTGGCAATAAAAAAAGAGGTGTGGTATAGTTTCGTCATTGTTACGAACAACATTTCTTACTACCATTCTAATTTCTTTTAATAAAGTTATCCTTTGTCAATATCACCCTAGACGTAGGTAACATATTTTTTTATTTTTAAAGGCACCTTAAGCTTCCACAATTGACGGTTTTGTCACAGGTACATTTTGATGTATTAAGGCTTGACACATGGACCGGACTAAAGACTGTCCATTTTGATGGAGATTCTTTTGAAAAACATCCATTTCTATTGTTAACTGCACATCGGCAACCTTTGTAACAAGCTCATGCAATGTCAGTAAATTATGTCCCGTAATAGCTCGTCGAAAAGACACATTAAGTGTGAGAGAGCTCATTACTTCAGCTACCATGGTATGTTTTTTCGGACAATTTGAAAGAATCGTGGGTATTGTACATTGAGGGGGTTATTTTCAAGCTATGAATCCTGTCAAAATCGAATTTGAGATCCATTATGAATTTGAAAGGACCTAAATCTGAAGAAATGATGGCTGACCCTCATTAGCCTAGTCCAAAACTAAGAATCCTGGCTTCCTTTCTACATTAGAAAGAGTCTTATTCCTCATATACTTTCTTCTGAGGAGATTTTTCCAGACACCATCTTCATTAAGAAGCTTGAAAATCCATTTACTAATCAAGCAAACATTTTTTACAGCAAGGTCTTAAATACTCATGCCTCCTTGGTCCTCAGGTCGGCATAAAATATTTCACTTAGCTTGCCTATATTTCTTCTTATGGTTATCACTTTGTCAAAAAAATCTCACTACGCCAAAACCTACAATAGGTGACGGTCTATTTGTGGCGGTTTTTTTCGAACCGTCACAAATATAATTATCAGTGACGGTTCTATCACTGATAATGCATTATCAGTGGCGATCCGAGGATAGAACCGCCACTGATAACAAATACATCATTAGTGGCAGTTGGAGGATAGAATCACCACTAATAACTCGGTTCTATCCTCTAACCGCCACTGATACTATTGAATTATCCGTGGCGGTTCTATCCTCGAACCGCCACTGATAATGAATTATCAGTGGCGGTTCTAGTTAACAACCGCCACTGATAATATTGCCTATAAATAAGTGGTCAGTAGCAGCACTGATCTTCTTCCTCCCGAGAGCAAACCAAAACTTCTAATTTTCAGATTTTGTTTTCTCCAATTCTTGTGCTTGTACTTTCTCTAGTTGTTCCTTGGTGAGTTATTTTTTCTCCTCTCTTGATTTGTGTTAATCTTGTTGCAATTTAATTTTTAAACCTAGTTTAATTAAGGTTTATATGTAGATGAGATGAAAAGTTTAGATTTTGTTTATTTTTATTTACCTACCATTTTGTAGTTGATGAATTTATTTCCTAGCTAGGTTCATTAGATGATGTTGTGTTCCTTTTATAGGAGATGAATTATGATCAAGCATATATTTAATATAAATTGCATTTTAAGTTAATTTGGTAGATGATGAATTTATTATCTAGCTTCTTTAGAAGATAAGTAATTAGATTAGTTTTTTAATTACTATTAATTTGGTTCCATTAGTGTGGATATATACATCTTGCATATATTAAATTTATTTATTTAAGATTATTGGATATTAATATACATGAAATTTTAGTTAATTTGGTAGGTGGGTGCTCATCATTTTTAGATGATGAATTTATTATCTAGCTCCTTTAGATGATAAGTAATTAGATTAGTTTTTTAATTACTATTAATTTGGTTCCATCAGTGTGGACATATAATATACATCTTGCATATATTAAATTTATTTAATTAATATTATTGGATATTAATATACATGAAATTTTAGTTAATTTGGTAGGTGCTCATCATTTTTAGATGATGAATTTATTATCTAGCTCCTTTAGATGATAAATAATTAGATTAGTTTTTTAATCAATTTTTATATGTTAATTAATTTTAGATAGATCGGAGATGGATGTACAATACGAACCGTTACAGCCGAGATTACATCGACGGGGTATCTGCTTTTCTAAGAGCCGCTGCGGAGAACAAGTTGCACAAGAAGACGGAGTACATACATTGTCCATGCATTGATTGCAAGAATGAGAAAATGTTTTCAGACAAAGAGCACATCCACTTGCACTTGATTCGAAGGGGTTTTGTACTTGGCTATACACGTTGGACAAGTCACGGTGAAGAGGAAAACATACATGAAGGTGATAACGTATTGGATGATGGAGAAGACATTATGGCAGCTGACATCGGTTTTGGATCTGATGAGGATATGTTGGACAATGATGACGATAATAATCTTGCTCAGATGTTGCGCGATGCAGAAGGGAACTACACTAGTCAGAGAGAGTTTAATCAATTCAAAGGTTTGTTGGACGACTCGGACACACCTTTATTCCCGGGTTGCAAGGAGGAATACTGTAACATCCCAAAATTTTGCCTAAATACTATTTTATTGCTTAAATATGTATTTATGATTTTCTGGAATTTATTTGAATTTTTCTGGATTTATTTGAATTAATTTTAAATTATGAATATTGACCTTTTGTTCAAATCTATTTAAATTTATGCAAAGTTAAAATCAAGTTTTGCCAAAAATATTTTATTTGAGTTCAGAATGTCTCAAGGTATTTTTGAGATTTTTCTTGGATTTTTCCTGATATTATTTCTGCTTAAAACTGATTAATTGAATTACCTGAATTATTTTATTAATTAAAATCCGGGAAAATCTTGGAATAGTACCGGGCCATAGCCCATCTTTGTGTAGGCCGGCCCATTCGCGCAGCTGTTAGGCCCAGCTTCTAGAAGCCAGCGTTCTGGGCCGTTGGATCCGCTTTGGATGCTCCAGATTCATCGCGGTAATGATTTTCTCATCGCCGCCGTTGGAACTCGTTTGCGTTTCAGATCTAGCCACGTCGTGGTGAATCCGGTCCGTCTAATCTGCCGCGTGGCGCAGCCTAGCATCGTCTTCTCTGATTTGGACTCTGAGTCCGGCACATAGCCGCCATGGACACCGCGAAGTAATCGGGCGAAGCAGCGACCTTTAGCGCTATAAAAGGAGAGCATGGGCTGCGCAAGTTTCCGAGCAACCGAAACCCTAAGTGCCCTGCCGAGAACCGCAGCCGTTCGTCGGGATTTTAGGTTAACCACCGAGCGTCGTCGCCGTCGTTCTTCGTCGATTCCGCCGTCTTCCGTGGAGCTAGAGGCTCGAGACCAAGGCCGACGGTTGCGTCTCGTCAAGAGGGAGCCCGTGCGCGTGCTAGTTCGGTCGAAGCATCGCCGAAAAGGAGAAACCGCGGGGAGGCCGTCGCTGACAAGAAGTAAAGTCTCGCCACCGTCGCCCAAGTGCCCAAAATCCAGATCCAAGCGCGTCAGAAGGTAGGCGAAGTCGCGAGGGCGCCGTAGGTAGCCGAGCCGATCGCCGCCGCCGACCCTAGGGCCCTGTGCCGTCGCCGTCGACGTGGCTTGACGCTTCGCTGCCGCGTGTTGTCCACGTAAGCAGTTTCGCCGAGGTGGCAGCGTCGTGGCGAGCTGCGTGGCGCCGCGTGTGTCTGCTTATTGGCGCCGAAGTCAAGATCGTCGCGGGACCGCGTGTCGATGGCCCGTAGCCGCGTGAAAGCGGGTGCACCGTGGACCCGAGGAGATCTGTGGACGCGATCCATGGACCGTGGCCACGTGGTAGCGTTTGGTTGGTCTCGAGTCGGGATCGACGTCACGCTTATGCAGTAATTCTATTTTCAGAATAAAAACAATTCTGTTAATTCTGATTTTCTATTTTTCTGTATTTTCAGAATTTATCCAAACTTCAAAAGGCTATAAATTTTGCATCTTAACTCGGATTTGAGTGATTCAAATTTCTAAAAATTTGTAAAATTGAGATCTATTTAATGGTGAATTTTATTTGATTTTTGGATTTCATTTGTTCTCTATTTTGGTATTTATTTGCTTTTCTCCTTCGGTACGCGTAGACGTTGAATTGTGCGACGCTTCAGAGGAAGATCCAGCAACTCAAGAGCAGGTTCTAGAACCAGATCAGGACCTATTCCAAGGCAAGTTGTGCTTTGATCATGTTAAACCCATGTTTATAAAATTGCTATAATTGTTTTACCCTATTGCATATTATTTCAAGTATACAATTGTTTCAAATTAAATTGGGCTTAGCTAATATACCAGATTGATTTATACCCTACCTTGTCATTGTATGCCATGATCTATTGTCACCCTAGATTGGTTCAATATAGTTGGTTAGTAATTATAATCAACATGGGATGGTTAGTCCGTATTAGTTGCTTAGCCATGCCACGTCATCACATGTGTTGGAATCATTGATAATTAATCTTGATTATTGGAATATGGAACAATGTTATGAACTTGTGTGTCATGTGGGATCACACGATGAGATTGAGTTGTTGTGGCGAGTCATGTCACATAACGATGTTGAATTGTTGATAGCACGTGGTGCTTGGTAATCAAGCGGGTGATAATCATTTAGATTGGGGCAAGTGACAAGGCGAGTATGCCAAGGTGGGCCCGATGGGCAGAGGGTATGTGGATGTCTTGCCTTGATCACTCTAAGGACTTAACCTTGCAAGCCTTTGACCTGAGTCAATCATGCAACCACATGTCTGGTATGGGCCAGCCAAGCTGTGTAATTTGCAATGTCTTAATTTTGGTACTATCGTGGTCGGTGTGAGTTCCCGAGTTATGGAGTAATTCACATGGCGCAAGAGGGGGGCCCTGGATGTGGTAACCAGTCCCACAAGTGTTGAAACCTTAGCGGGTAGTATCGGGTTAAGCCAGCGCATTGTAAAGGCTTTGTTATAATCACTCGCCTTGGTGGTGTTTGGTTGTATCACGTGGGTAAAGTGCATAACCTCTGCAGAGTGTGAAACTATTCGGATAGCCGTGCTCGCGGTATTGAGCAATGCTCGGGAATTACAGTTAAGGGTTAGCTTAATTAATTGGACAACTTGGTTGGGATGGCAGGATGCCATGGAAAGTGGAAATTGACTTAGGATTGGAAACTTAGTTTACTTGAGAAATACTGAACTTATTTATTATTGTTATTTGTTTTACAGTCTTTACAATCTATTTATTATATTTGTTCATAAATACTGCTTATTGCAAAATAGCCATGATAGCCTATCCATTGGAATAAGCCATACATATAGTTACATAGAATTGCATTCTGTGCACAACTTGTTGAGTGCTTTAAGTACTCACCCTTGCCAAACAACAATAATCAACAGTTGAAGAATCTACACCTGTGTTGGAAGAGGAAGTCCAGGAAGACACGAGTCATTAGGGTCCGAGCCTTGTTGGTTGCCCGTGGTGAACTGATGAGCTATCTACGTTTTCTACTTTCCGCTGCTTAATTATTAGCTTATATTTCCAGTCTTGCCCTGCGTGGCTTAATAATGTAAGTCGGTCATAAGATCATACATTTAGCTATATCAATAAATGAACTATTGTTTCTATTATCGTTGAGTATGATGTGATATGTACCGATGTTGAGCTGTGTGCACTAGCGTTGATCCTGGGACTAGTGCGGTAAACACAGTGGGTTTGAATCAGTGGATTCGGGTCCTTACAGAGGTGGTATCAGAGCATACTGACTGTAGGTCTTGGCCATAGATAGTATGGAGGTGTCCTGGGAGTGTCCAAAACTATTTTCTAAAGAAAAATTTAAAGTTGACTAATAAAACACTCTCGACTCATCTCATTCTCTACTTCTCACCTTTGCTGAATTTACCGATTTACTTGCCGTTTCGGGTGGAGAACTTATTCAAAGTTCTTGTGGAGCAGACGCCGATCGTTCCAACCTTCGAGGAGTCAGCTGGCGGCTACGCCATGGAGCTGTGGAGAGTTCTTCAGACACTTGGAGGCTTCTATCGTCCGCTTTACCGAGGAGGCAGCTGGTCAGTTAATGGTGTACACCGAGGATTTATTTGCAAGCTGATCATCTATGCTCGGGAAAATGAGGAAGCTAGCAGGCCAATCAATATCTCCGCCAGAAGATTCTCGTACGAGGTTGCAATTCAGGAGGTTGCCCGACTTGCTCTTCGCCGTGTCGCGCGACACGCCGACGAGCTTCACGACTCGATTCGACTTCACCCAGACGTTCAAGCGTGCCGACACCGGCGGATCGTGGAGGGCGAGTGTGCTCTCGCAACTCACCTTGCGGAGCTCGCCTTGCCGGGAGGAGCATATGAGAGAGACTACTCGGGAGCCGGAGGCGTGCACGAGGCACTCAGTGGCGAGCGGGGAGCTTGAGGTGACCCGTGCTTGACCATCGGGATGATCACCGAGCGGGAGAGGCCCTAGAGGCGATCGAGGACGAGTTGGAGCGTGTGACCCGAGGAGCTCGGGAGCGGTCGAGGAGGAGTCGAGGAGGATCCCGAGGAGCGAGTGGGAGCCCGAGGAGGATCGATCTTAGAGTTGTGTTGAGACTCGAGTGTAGAGTCGCGTCTTTAAGTTAGTCTTTACTTCTTTAGTTGGCGTTAAGGTTTCGTGTTTAGTTTGCTTCTTTGTAATCTTGAGTGTGCGTTATGTGTTGCAAAGCTTGTAGGCTTGAATAAGCAGCCATACCAAGAATAAATAAAGAATTATTTCAGTTGGGTATAACCTATCTCCCCGCTTTAGAAATTCTTGCTTCTTATCTATTCTACATCTACCTTTCCTAACCCAAAAGGCAATCATCAGATGGTGAATACTCGAGGGAACAACGGTGCTTCAGGAAGTGGACTGCGCCAGAATGACAACCCCAATGACGAAGGCAGCCCTCAACCACCGCCAATCGACATGCGAGAATGGGAGCGTTTCTTCGCAAGCAGACTCAAGCGATGCAGACTATGATGCAGCAGATGACCAATGTGGCAGCAACCAACAACAACCATGCAGCTCAGAACAACAATGGTGGACCTCGACCTTACTCCAAGCTGTCAAATTTTATGAGGACTCGGCCACCAACTTTTTCAGGAAATGTGAACCCTTTGGAAGCCGATGACTGGCTTAGGACTATTGAGAAGAAGCTGCACATCACGCAATGTGAAAGCAATGAGAAGGTGCTCTACGCCTCTCATCAACTTGAAGGAACCGCCGCAGAATGGTAGGAGAATTATTGTGCCGCACATAGAGCCCCGCAAGAGATCACTTGGGAGGAGTTTACTCTGCTTCGCCCGATACCATGTCCCGGAGGAATGATGGATCTTAAGAAGGAAGAGTTGGGGCTCTGCGAAACAAGGAGGCCAACCAAATGGTGAGTATCTGAATAAATTTACCCGATTAGTTTGCTATGCCCCGAAGGCGTAGCGACAGATAAAGCTAAGCGCCTCGTTTCATGAAGGACTAAATTCAGATGCGGTGGGACTAATCACCCACAATTTTCAGATTTTCAGAGCTAGTTAATAAGGCTTTGATCCTAGAGGATAAGCGCAAAGAGCTGGGTGAAAACCGTAAGCGCTTGATGACTAATCAGGGTGGACGTCCAAACCATCTACGTTTGAGAATGTCACCACAGCAATTTGCTAGATTCCAACCGCCAGCCGTGAATAAGACATCAACCCCTGCACCTCGCCCTGCCAATCAGAACTTTCAGACTCTAGCACAGGGCAACAATGCGCCAGGAGGGAGTCAGCAGTCTGCAGTGAAAAGATGCTATACATGCAATGAGCCAGGGCACTTTTCTAATAGGTGTCCACAGAAGGGAGGCATCATGCCAGTTCGTTTCAACTTGGGAACAACACCTGCCAAGGCACCAGCCTCAGGAGGAAAACGTGCGCCAGGTCAAGCTGGAGCAACACCGCAATCAACAGTGCGTGGTAGGATCAACCATATCACCGCAGATGGAGCTCAGGAGGCTACAGACATCGTACTGGGTAAGTTTTTGGTTAACTCAGTACCCGCTACAGTTTTGTTTGATTCTGGAGCGTCGCATTCGTTTGTTTCTCAAAGTTTTGCAACCAAGAATGGATTTAAGGTGGTGAATCTTAAGTGTGTGCTCTTAGTCCAAGTCCCAGGATCTGAGCTTAGATCTAGCCTTGGGTGTTTGGGAGCTAAGTTGCTTATGGATGGGATAGAATTTTTAGCGAATCTTATCTTAATAGATGCGCAATCCCTAGATGTTATCCTTGGAATGGATTGGCTGTCTAAGCATAAGGCCGTTTTGGATTGTGGCCGAAGGATCGTA
This sequence comes from Otatea glauca, assembly GCA_036346275.1. Classification (NCBI taxonomy): domain Eukaryota; kingdom Viridiplantae; phylum Streptophyta; class Magnoliopsida; order Poales; family Poaceae; genus Otatea; species Otatea glauca. Next base: position 52,299,019 of record CM070721.1, read on the forward strand.
ACATTGGAAGGCCCTAATGGCAAGAAGGTAGAATTTCAAGCGACCTTGATTCGTGATGGGCGATTAGTGGTCAACAGCGTGAAAGCCATCAGCATGGAAGATGTGCCAGTAGTCAGAGAATACCCGGATGTGTTTCCAGAAGATTTACCAGGACTGCCACCAGACCGCGACATCGAGTTTGTTATCGAGTTAGCACCGGGGACAGCACCGATATCAAAGAGACCATATCGGATGCCTACCGACGAGTTAGTGGAAATGAAAAAGCAGATTGAGGAATTGCAAGAGAAAGGTTTCATTAGACCTAGTTCATCGCCGTGGGGAGCACTAGTTTTGTTCGTCCGTAAGAAGGATGGAAGCTTTAGGATGTGCATTGATTATCGTGCACTTAATGAAGTAACGATCAAGAATAAGTATCCGTTGCCTAGGATCGACGACTTATTTGATCAGTTAAGAGGAGCTGGAGTTTTCTCCAAGATAGATCTTCGTTCGGGATACCATCAGTTGAAGATCCGGGCGGAGGATGTGCCTAAGACTGCGTTTTCTATGCGATACGGACATTATGAGTTCACAGTCATGTCATTTGGATTGACAAATGCCCCAGCATATTTCATGAACATGATGAATAAGGTTTTCATGGAATATTTGGATAAGTTTGTTGTAGTCTTCATAGATGATATCTGGGTTTACTCGAAGACAGAGGAAGAGCATGCAGAACATCTGAGGAAGGTTTTAGAGAGGCTACGAGAGCATCAGCTGTACGCTAAGTTTAGCAAGTGTGAGTTTTGGAAGGAGAAAGTTGAATTTCTTGGTCATGTAATGACTACTAAAGGAGTGGCAGTTGACCCAAGTAAAGTGGACGCAGTGTTGCATTGGGAGCAACCGAAGTCTGTTACCCAGATCCGTAGTTTTATGGGAATAGCGGGATACTACCGTCGGTTCATAGAGGGATTCTCGACGATTGCTAAACCCCTTACGCAGTTGTTGAAGAAAGAAAAGAAGTTTGCATGGACGCCAGAGTGCGAGAAAAGTTTTATGGAATTAAAGAAGCGTTTAACGACAGCCCCCGTATTAGTGTTGCCAGATGTGCAGAATGGATTCGATATCTATTGCGATGCTTCAAAGTAAGGCTTGGGGTGCGTGTTAATGCAAGAAGGCAAAGTCGTTGCTTATGCATCGAGACAGTTAAGACCGCATGAAGTGAATTACCCAACACATGATTTGGAGTTAGCTGCCGTAGTGCATGCTTTGAAGATATGGCGTCATTATCTCATAGGAAATAGATGTGAGATATATACAGACCATAAGAGCCTGAAATACATATTCACTCAAGCAGATCTTAATATGAGACAGTGAAGGTGGCTGGAGCTAATTAAGGATTATAATGTGCGAATCATTATCATCCCGGAAAAGCCAATGGGGTAGCGGATGCTCTGAGCCGAAAGAGCCATAGCGCGAATACATTGACAATGGAAGATCAACCAGAGTTATGTAAGGAATTTGAAGCTAAGGTTGGAAGTTGTTCGCAAGGAATTGTATTTGCTTGGAAGTAAAGCCAACACTAGAGGATCAGAATAGAGAAGGCCAGAAAGATGACGATAAAATTTCTAAGATCAAGGCTAAAAAGGAGGAAGGCCTAGCCATGGATTTCACTCTAGACGAGCAAGGAACCATGTTCTTCAAAGGCCGAATCGTGTCTTTGGATAAAAGGCTCAAACGGTGATTCTTGAGGAAGCTCACGATTCTAAGTACTCAATTCATCCAGGAAGTGCTAAGATGTACGAGGATTTGAAAGAGAGATTTTGGTGGCCTAATATGAAGCGTGAAGTGGCTGAGCAAGTTGCTTTATGTGATGTATGTCAGAGAGTAAAAGCCATGCATCAAAGACCAGCTGGTTTGTTGCAGCCGTTGAAAATTCCGGAATGGAAGTGGGAGGAAATCGGAATGGACTTTATCACCGGTTTACCTAAGACTCAGAGAGGTTACGATTCTATTTGGGTCATTGTGGATCGCCTGACCAAGGTTGCTCATTTTATCCCGGTAAAGACCACTTACCCGGGAGATCATTTAGCAGAGTTGTATATGTCAAGGATTGTATGTTTGCATGGAGTGCCCAAAAAGATTGTGTCGGACAGAGGAACCCAATTCACCTCAAGATTTTGGAACAAGTTGCATGAAGCAATGGGAACTCGCCTGAATTTCAGTATAGCATATCACCCGCAGACAGATGGTCAGACTGAGAGGGTAAATCAGATCCTAGAGGACATGTTGAGAGCTTGTGCCTTAGCTTATGCTACGTCTTGGGATAAATGTTTGCCGTATGCAGAATTCAGTTACAATAATAGTTATCAAGCTAGCTTGCAGATGTCACCGTTTGAAGCATTGTATGGACGTGCTTGTCATACTCCGTTGAATTGGAATGAAACAGGAGAACGTTTGGTGTTCGGGCCAGATATTCTCGAGGAAGCCGAAAATCAAGTCGCAATGATCACAGAAAGGTTGAAGATAGCACAGTCAAGACAGAAAAGCTACGCAGACAACCGTCGTCGAGATTTGAGTTTTGAACCAGAAGATTATGTGTATCTCAGGGTTACCCCTCTTAAGGGCGTTAAAAGATTTCACGTTAAAGGGAAGCTTGCACCAAGATATATTGGTCCGTTCAAGATTACGAGCCGTCGAGAAGTAGCTTATCGATTAGAGTTGCCTCGGTCTTTGGCAGGAGTGCATGATGTATTCCATGTGTCGCAGCTCAAGAAATGTCTCAGAGTGCCAACAGAGCAAACTCCGTTGGATGCAATAGAGTTGCAAGAAGATTTGACTTACAAAGAGCAACCGGTCATAATTTTGGATGTTATGGAGCGCAAGACCAGAAACAAGTCTATTCGCTTTTGCAGAGTTCAGTGGAGCAATCATTCTGAAAGTGAAGCAACATGGGAGCGCGAAGAAGATTTGAAGTCAGAATTCCCGAACCTATTCTCTAGTTAGCCCTCAATCTCGGGGTCGAGATTCTGTTAAGGGGGAAGGTTTGTAACATCCCAAAATTTTGCCTAAATACTATTTTATTGCTTAAATGTGCATTTATGATTTTCTGGAATTTATTTGGATTTTTCTCGATTTATTTGAATTAATTTTAAATTATGAATATTGACCATTTGTTCAAATCTATTTAAATTTATGCAAATTTAAAATCAAGTTTTGCCAAAAATATTTTATTTGAGTCGAGAATGTCTCAAGGTATTTTTGAGATTTTTCTTGGATTTTTCCTGATATTATTTTTGCTTAAAACTGATTAATTGAATTACCAGAATTATTTTATTAACTAAAATCTGGGAAAATCTTGGAATAGTACCGGGCCGTAGCCCATCTCTGTGCAGGCCAGCCCATTCGCGCAGCTGTTAGGCCCAGCTTCTAGAAGCCAGCGTTCTGGGCCGTTGGATCCGCTTTCGACGCTCCAGATTCATCGCGGTAATGATTTTCTCATCGCCGCCGTTGGATCTCGTTAGCGTTTCAGATCTAGCCACGTCGTAGTGAATCCGGTCCGTCTAATCTGCCGCGTGGCACAGCCTGGCGTCGTCTTCTCCGATTTGGACTCTGAGTCCAGCTCGTAGCCGCCATGGACACCGGGAAGCAATCGGGCGAAGCAGCGACCTTTAGCGCTATAAAAGGAGAGCATAGGCTACACAAGTTTCCGAGCAACCGAAACCCTAAGTGCCCTGACGAGAACCGCAGCCGTTCGTCGGGATTTTAGGTTAACCACCGAGCGCCGTCGCCGTCGTTCTTCGTCGATTCCGCTGTCTTCCGTGGAGCTAGAGGCTCGAGACCAAGGCCGACGGTTGCGTCTCGTCAAGAGGGAGCCCGTGCGCGCGTTAGTTCGGTCGAAGCATCGCCGAAAAGGAGAAACCGCGGGGAGGCCGTCGTCGACAAGAAGTAAAGTCTCGCCGCCGTCGCCCAAGTGCCCAAAATCCAGATCCAAGCGCGTCAGAAGGTAGGCGAAGTCGCGAGGGCGCCGTAGGTAGCCGGGCCGATCGCCGCCGACGACCCTAGGGCCCTGTGCCGTCGCCGTCGACGTGGCTTGACGCTTCGCTGCCGCGTGTCGTCCACGTAATCAGTTTCGCCGAGGTGGCAGCGTCGTGGCGAGCTGCGTGGCGCCGCGTGTGTCCTGCGCTGGCGCCGAGTCAGCATCGTGCGGGACCCGCGTGTCAGTGGCCCAGAACCGCGTGAAACGGGTGCACCGTGGACCCGAGGAGATCTGTGGACGCAGTCCATGGACCGGTGGCCACGTGGTAGCGTTTGGTTGGTCTGAGTCAGGGACTGACGTCACGCTTGCGCAGTAATTCTATTTTCAGAATAAAAACAATTCTGTTAATTCTGATTTTCTATTTTTCTGTATTTTCAGAATTTATCCAAACTTCAAAAGGCCATAAATTTTGCATCTTAACTCAGATTTGAGTGATTCAAATTTCTAAAAATTTGTAAAATTGAGATCTATTTAATGGTGAATTTTATTTGATTTTTGGAGTTCATTTGATCTCTATTTTGGTATTTATTTGCTTTTCTCCTTCGGTACGCGTAGACGTTGAATTGTGCGACGCTTCGGAGGAAGATCCAGCAACTCAAGAGCAAGTTCCAGAACCAGATCAGGACCTATTCCAAGGCAAGTTGTGCTTTGATCATGTTGAACCCATGTTTATAAAATTGCTATAATTGTTTTACCCTATTGCATATTATTTCAAGTATACAATTGTTTCAAATTAAATTGGGCTTAGCTAATATACCAGATTGATTTATACCCTACCTTGTCATTGTATGCCATGATCTATTGTCACCGTAGATTGGTTCAATATAGTTGGTTAGTAATTATAATCAACATGGGATGATTAGTCCGTATTAGTTGCTTAGTCATGCCACGTCATCACATGTGTTGGAATCATTGATAATTAATCTTGATTAATGGAATATGGAACAATGTTATGAACTTGTGTGTCATGTGGGATCACACGATGAGATTGAGTTATTGTGGCGAGTCATGTCACGCAACGATGTTGAATTGTTGATAGCACGTGGTGCTTGGTAATCAACTGGGTGATAATCATTTAGATTGGGGCAAGTGACAAGGGGCGAGTATGCCAAGATGGGCCCGATGGGCAGAGGGTATGTGGATATCTTGCCTTGATCACTCTAAGGACTTAACCTTGCAAGCCTTTGACCTGAGTCAATCATGCAACCACATGTCTGGTATGGGCCAGCCTTGCTGAGTAATTTGCAATGTCTTAATTTTGGTACTATCGTGATCGGTGTGAGTTCCCGAGTTATGGAGTAATTCACATGGCGCAAGAGGGGGGCCCTGGATGTGTTAACCAGTCCCACCAGTGTTAAAACCTTAGCGGGTAGTATCGGGTTAAGCCAGCGCATTGTAAAGGCTTTGTTATAATCACTCGCCTTGGTGGTGTTTGGTTGTATCATGTGGGTAAAGTGCATAACCTCTGCAGAGTGTGAAACTATTCGGATAGTTGTGCTCGCGGTATTGAGTAATGCTCGGGAATTACAGTTAAGGGTTAGCTTAATTAATTGGACAACTTGGTTGGGATGGCAGGATGCCATGGAAAGTGGAAATTGACTTAGGATTGGAAACTTAGTTTACTTGAGAAATACTGAACTTATTTATTATTGTTATTTGTTTTACAGTCTTTACAATCTATTTATTATATTTGTTCATAAATGCTGCTTATTGCAAAATAGCCATGATAGCCTATCCATTGGAATAAGACTTACATATAGTTACATAGAATTGCATTCTGTGCACAACTTGTTGAGTGCTTTAAGTACTCACCCTTGCCAAACAACAATAATCAACAGTTGAAGAATCTACACCTGTGTTGGAAGAGGAAGTCCAGGAAGACACGAGTCATTAGGGTCCGAGCCTTGTCGGTTGCCCGTGGTGAACTGATGAGCTATCTACGTTTTCTACTTTCCGCTGCTTAATTATTAGCTTATATTTCCAGTCTTGCCCTGCGTGGCTTAATACTATAAGTCGGTCATAAGATCATACATTTAGCTATATCAATAAATGAACTATTATTTCTATTATCGTTGAGTATGATGTGATATGCACCGATGTTGAGCTGTGTGCACTAGCGTTGATCCTGGGACTAGTGCGGTAAACACAGTGGGTTCGAATCTGTGGATTCGGGTCCTTACAAATACACAAAATTGCACACCGTGCTTTCACTTCTAAAATTGAAGGCAAGCAATGGTTGGTCCAATAAGAGTTTCACGACGCTATTACATCTCTTAGCGGACATGCTTCCAGATGGAAACGTATTATCGATAACCACTTATTTAGCTAAGAAGGTTGTATGTCCGTTGGGATTGGAAGTTGAAAGAATACATGCATGTCCAAACGATTGTATACTCTATCGCAAAGAGTATACAGACATGCATGTATGTCCGGTGTGCAAACCATAGCGATACAAGCGTAAAGGCCATGACAACGAGGGCACCGTGGTGAAGAAAGGAGCTCCCGCTAAAGTGGTGTGGTATTTACCAGTAATACCTCGGTTGAAGCGTTTATTTGGAAACAAAAAGCATGCCCAATTGATGCGATGGCATTCAGAAGAGCGTAAAAGGGATGGAAAGTCGAGACACCTCACGATTACGCCGATGGAGAACCATCGATAGGCTCTTTAGGAAGGACTTCGGGAATGAACCGAGGAATATATGGTTTGGGTTGAGTACGGATGGAATGAATCATTTCGGTAACATGAGTAGTATTCATAGCACTTGGCCCGTGACTCTCTGTATCTACAACCTTCCTCCTTGGTTGTGTATGAAACGAAAGTACATTATGATGTCATTGCTTATCCAAGGGCCGAGACAACCAGGCAATGATATTGATGTATACCTACAACCATTAGTGGAAAATCTTGTGATACTGTGGAACGAAGGTGTACAGGTATGGGATGAGTACAAGCGAGAGTACTTCATCCTACGCGCATTGTTGTTTTGCACCATCAATGATTTCCCTGCCCTTGGTAACCTATCCGGTCGTACTGTAAAAGGGGTCAAAGCATGCCCCCATTGCATGGATGAAACCGCTAGTGTGTGGCTCAATAACTCGAGAAAAACTGTGTACATGCATCACCGTAGGTTCCTTCGCAGGAATCACCCCTACCGCAATATGAAGAAACAATTCGACGGGACAAAAGAGGATGGTATAGCTCCAATGCCTCGTCGTGGGGAAGAGGTATATGATATGGTTAAGGATATTAATGTTGTACTTGGAAAGGGAGATAGTAATAATAAATCGAGGTCTCGTACTGAGAAGACCACGTGGAAGAAGAGATCGATATTTTGGAACTTGCCCTATTGGAAGGACTTAGAAGTTTGACACTGCATAAACATCATGCACGTAGAGAAAAATGTATGTGATAGCTTGATTGGTCTTTTGCTGAATATTCCTAGCAAAACTAAGGACGGACTGAAGGCACGAAGGGACCTGGAAGATATGAAAATCAGAGCTGAGCTACATCCTCAAGACAACGGGAAATGCCGACTTTACCTTCCCCCAGTTTGCTACACTCTATCCAAGAAAGAGAGAACAGACCTCTGCAAATGCTTGCATGGTGTGAAAGTTTCGTCCGGTTACTCCGCAAGCATCAAGAAACTGGTCTCGATGAAAGATTTGAAGTTAACTAGCATGAAGTCTCATGATTGTAATGTGATGATGACACAAATGCTTCCTATTGTATTTAGAGGTATTTTACCTGAAAAGGTTTGAGAGGCAATCATGAGGTTGTGTTTCTTCTTCAACACGATTTCACAGAAGGTCATCGATCCCATCGGACTTTCTGAACTGCAGAATGATGTGGTCAAGACACTATGCCAGCTAGAGATGTATTTCCCTCCATCATTTTTCGATATAATGGTTCATCTCATTGTTCGCCTTGTGAATGAGATAAATATATGTGGCCCCGTATTCCTGCATCAAATGTACCCGTTCGAAAGGTATATGGGTATTCTGAAGAAGTATGTACGCAATCGATCTCGGCTGGAGGGCCGCATTGTGGAAGGTTATGCAACTGAGGAGGTTATCGAGTTTTGTGTGGATTACATGGAGGGGGTGGAACTGGTAGGAGTGCCTGTATCTCGCCATGAGGGTAGGCTAGCTGGGAAAGGGACGATCGGAAGGAAATCAACAAATTCTTACGATCATGGATTGTTCGAAAAAGCTCATTTCATAGTCTTGCAACAGTCATTTTAGGTGTCCTCGTATATGGACATGCACAAGGATAAGCTACGAGAGGAAAATCGTGGACGATCAGAGGTTTGGGTAACAAAAGAGCATAACCGTTTGTTCAATCATTGGTTCAAAGAGCATATGTGTAAGGCCCCCATTTTCGATAAATTAATATCGAAAATGGATACCATGTGCATACAGTACTAGTCCCATGATCAGTGGCTAGTACGCACAAATACAAATTGATATCACAGTCATACACAACTTTATTATTACAGTGGAAGCAAATACATAACATTCTTACAATACCAAAAGTAAAAGCATAACAGTGGAGACATTCATCTTGTAGTATGCCTTTTATCCCAAAATCCCCATAGGCAACTGACAAGGAGAACCCTAGTAAAATTCATCGTTCACATCCCCGAATCCTGCGTCACAAAAGGTATCGTCGGGAAAATCTGTTTCTTCACCTAAAAACATCAACACGGGCAAGTTGAGTACTTACGTACTCGCAAGACTTTTGCAAAACCTATTATATATGCAGGCCATTCCAAGGAAAAGCTCATGGTTGTTTTGCATAAAGCTAAATTGAAATGTAAATACAGGATAATAGATTGTAAAACGAAGTTTAAGTAAAAGCGGCTTAATACTGAAAGTAACTGAATGTAAGCATAAGTAAATATCAAATACCTGGGTATCATAACCGTTTCCAAGAATCATTTCTACTGTCACAGCAGAAATTGCCAAGTAACCATTCCTACTAGTCCCAGGTAGAAATCCAGAGTTTTATGAAAATATAAAACAGTTAACTAGTGCTGGCGCACCAAGATTCCCATAACCGCGGGAACGGCTTTTCGAAAAGTTTGACACTCTGCAGAGTTGCACATCTTTACCCACAAGTAATGATCAACCTCTTTTGCCAGGCCAGTAACACACTTCCTTTGGTGTGTCGACAAGGAGATCATAACAAAACCGTTACATTGTTTAACCCTAACTTTGCACCAGCCCGGTGACATTAAACCCGTACTATGGTATTTATGTTTGCACGATCCTTTGCACAATAATGATTAAGCATATCCATAGTATGATATTCACGTTGTATTAGCAAGCGTGACTCCCAACACCTCGGTGTGGCGCCCTACGAGCAACCGATCCTTTGAAGAAGCTCGTACTACTCCGGCCTACCAATGTGCAAAGCTAGTTTTAAGCAACTTAATAAGTTAGAGCTGTCCCATACCAGCACTTGTGGTTGTACGGTAAATTCTTGGGTTTAACGAACACGTAGTTCGGTCCTTAATCCGACACGGGCAATAATCTCCACCCTACACTACGTACAAGTCCCTTGTACACCCGGCTATTGCCAATAATTGCCCGCATCAAAATCATAGTTTTATTTTCATTTTTGATCAAAATACCAACCAAGAAAGATCATACCCATTAAGTTGTCATATCCAACATTTTTAATCATGTCAAGATTTTATTTTGCTTTAAGCATGGCTAAGCATGTCACTAAGTGTGATTAACCCAAATTGACATTAAATAATGTATATGCTATTCTATGGTTATCAAGGTTCACAATTTCATACTTATCAAGGAAGTTCTATAAGTCTACAGGTACAACTATCAATACCCATAATATAGCAGACTTTAGTAAAATAAAGTATGCAGTAAAATATTTAATGAAAACATTTATAAAACTGAGATCAATATGATCAAAGGGGGTGCTTGCCTTGTTGATGATCTTCGACGTCAAACTCCTGATCGTCAAACTCACAGGTTTCGTCGGGTGCTACACGTCGAATAATAATAACATGACAATTTCGACAAAATGAAAGGATCAGACATAAGAACCAAATAAAATCAACTGTTTGAATTAACATATTTGTTGTTCATTGATTTACAAGTTTTATGAACATTTTCTGATTAGGTTCTTATAATAGCCAATCTTAGTTTCTTGAATAATTCACTTTTATTTATCATTTTTAGAGACCATTTTTATAGGTTTCACTACTCTGGATTTTCAATTTCTAAATTCTGAAATTATTTAAATTGCTATTATGGAACTACTTTCTTACCCTATATTATACTTCAATTATTTTCCATGGTACACCCTAAGTATTTTCGCATAATCAGGTTCCTAACAGAGCATGGAGTCTAATAAAATTTGTTTCATTCAATTTGAAGTTGAATTGCAGAAATTCTATTCACAACATATTTCAAATTCTTTCTTTAATTTAAATCTGAAATTCAAACAGAATTCATTTTGAAATATTTTTGCATATTCTGAATCTACATGATTTTAGATGAATTTAGAAATTTATTTCACTTCATTTGATTGGATAGTTCAAAAGATATTCAAGTTTGAATGCATTCGGTTTTGTAAATACAGAAAATTAGAAAATTTTCTATAAACGGAAAGTACGCCTTTGCACTGAAAATACGCCTTTGCACTGAAAATACGCCTTCCCTTTTCTGCGCTGCTCTGGACTGAGGCTCTGACGGGCTGGGCCCAATCGCAGTGAGACGCTTTGCGCGGAGCGGCTGACACGCGGGAACCGTGCGGTAGTGACTACACGCACCGCGGCGATCGACACCTGTGGCCCGCGAGGCGAGACGCAACACACGCGAGTGACTGACAGGTGGACCCGACTGTCAGTGACCCGAGACAGGGGCTTGGTTGCGGGGTTCGCCGGCGGCGAAGCACTTAGGGTATCTTGCTCAGCAGACTCACGCGCATCTAGGGGAGGTGGCGCTTCGGCCGGAGGTGGCCTGCCACCGGAGAGGGGCGGCGGAGCTCACGGCTCACCGGTGTTCCGGCGAAACCACGTCATCCTGAGGCAATTTAACACCGCAGTGAGCATCAGTGAGTTGCTAGAGTGCGATTTTTGGCTTTAGTGCAAAGAATGAGGCATCGGGGATGTGTTCTCACCGTGAGCGTGCGACGGCGGCGGAAGGAACTCGGTGGGGGAGCTCGCCAGGGAAGAAGAGGTGAAATTGAGGCCGGGAGGAGGTTCCTGGGGTGGTGAGGCTGCTTTGGACGAAATGGTTCGAGGAATGGCGTAGAGAAAAGTGAGTTTGAGTGTTTTCCCCTCTTTCGTGTATTTCGCCAGAGATGAGGAAGAAGAGGGTGGCTGGCGGTGTCGAGGTGGTTTGACTCGGCTTCGCTGGTTCCAAGAGAATGCACGAGAGTTTGCGACGTTCTGGCATCACTTAAATAGACGATGGAGGCGGTTGGCACGGGGTGAATACAAAGGGGAAGGCGGCGGCTTGGACAAGCGCTTTCTCGGCTGTTCTGGTGCGGAAGAGAGAGCACGGAGGCCGAGGCGGGTGCGGTGTATCCTGGGCGACGTGCTGGCGTCCTCGGGTGGCGAGTTGTGGCGCGGGTGGCGACAAAACGGAGAGGGCGGCGTCGGCTCGGTGAGAGAACGACGAAGACGCGAGAGAAGATGGGAAAGAAACAGAAGGGAAGGAGCTGACAGGTGGGGCCGAGCGGTCAGAGAGAGAAAACGAAGTCGGCAGCAGGGATAGCTGTCCAGGCGGGCCCACTTGTCGGCGAGACAAAGGTTAATTCTCAGGATAACTCTGGACAGATCAGGGTAAAACCGGAAATTTAGGTTAAAAGATAAAGTCAAGATTTTACAAAACTTTTTACAGAGGTCGGCAAGGTAAATTTTAAGGTCTAGTAAAATTTTTAGATAAATGTGACAAGTAAATTATTTATTAAAAATCTGACAATGCACTGTTGAAGACTTTAACTGATTCTGTTTTGCATTTATTTGAAGGTTAAAATGAATTTATAATTTTATGAAATTTTTTGAAAAGATTCATATTAATATTATATACCTTTAATAAAATTTCAAAATTTTATATTTTATATTTTATTTTTAATAATTCTGACACTGCAGTTTTCCTCTTTTCTTTTTGACTGTTTTTGAATTTCTAAAATTAATAAATGAAGAGATAAATTCTTGATATTTTTACCAGGGTTGATTTAGGTTAATATGTCCGCATGGTTAAAATTTCAACTCTAGTTAAATTAAGAAAAATCCTGAACAAATCTTTTGGTTCGGATTTCCACTTGTCTCCTCATGATTATATTTGTATTTTATTTTATTTTATTAATGCCAGGACAGAGCAAGTGGCACAAATAAAATTCTTAGATTTTTAAGGATTTTACTGACTTTAGTTTTTACCTTTTGTCTTTTACCATTTTACTATATTGAGAATTTGGATTTCTTTTAATAGGAAAAAGCCAAAAGAATTTCTTTATTTCAAGAAAAATCAGAAAACATGACAATAAATCATATGGATATTTTTAATATTGTATTTCTGATTTTATTGAATTTTGGGTTGTTACAATATGACTGGGGAAGAAATGAGTGTTATGTTGAGGTGGTTGGCAAAAGGGCCATCAGGTACAATCTTGACATATCAAGGATACGACATAAATGGATATACCTTTTACACGAGATCTCAGGATAGTAAAAGCACTTACCAAAATAGTAGTGTCCGCATAGATGCCTATGACAACACAGGCAGTAAGAAGAGTAGCTTCTATAGGTTCATAGAAGAGATTTGGGAGCTCGACTATTGTATTTTTAAGATCCCGATGTTTCGGTGTCGTTGGGTACAACTCCCAAAGGGTGTCAAGGTGGAAAAGTACGGCTTCACTACTTTGGACATCGAACATGTCGGATACAGAGACGAACCATTCGTACTTGCGAAGCAAGTAGCACAAGTCTTCTATGTAATCGATCCGGCAGATAAGAAGCGTCATGTAGTTCTTCAGGGAAAAAGAAGGATCGTCAGAGTTGAGAATGTCGTGGATGAGGATGAGTACAACCAGTTTGATGAGTTGCCTCCTTTCATAGATGGCAACATCAGGCTCGAGGTAGAAACCACTCAGGAAGCTACTTATCATCGCGACGATCATCAAGAAGGGCAAATTGTGAAAGAAAATAATTAGCTATATACGAGTAATGGCAATGTGATGTAAACAATATGCATTTGTATGGAGTAATGGAAATGTGGTGTTATGCATTTGTGTGGAGTAATGGAAATGTGGATCATTAATATATTAGGATTATATAGGGTATATTACTATATTAGAATTATATATGGTCATTACTATATTAGGATTATATAGGGTATATAATATTTAGTAGGATTATACAGGGTATATAATATTTATTAGGATTATATAAGGTCATTAATATATTAGGATTATATAGGGTCATTAATATATTAGTATTATATAGGGTATATTACTATATTAGGATTATATATGGTCATTAATATATTAGGATAATTATATCAGTGGCGGTTCTTCACAAGAACCGCCATCGATCTACTATCTGTGGCGGTTCGTATAAAGAACCGCCACAGATAATATATGTGTTAGTGGCGGTTTTTATATGAACCGCCACAGATAAAATCATCGATGGTCGTTCTTGTGAAGAACCGCCACTGATAATATGCCCCATATATAAAAGTCGTCTGATCACTCTTCTCACCGAGTGCGCCTAAACCCTAAACTCCCGCCGTTTCGACGCGCCTAAACTCCTAAACTCTGCGACCCGACGCCACATCGCGGCCGCAGCCTCGCCGCGCGCGCTCGCGCCCGACGCCGCTTCGACGACGCGCCTCCCTCGACGTCGCCCCGACGACGCCGCCGCACCCGACGCCGCCCACCCGCGCCCGACTGTAGTATGGTTTTCTCGTACTAATGCTAATTAGTTAATTTCAGTTCTGACAGCCGTATGGCACAAGCAAATATAGTTTTATGTTTTTTCATTGCATTTTCATGCTTCCTTCCATGTAACATTTGGCACGAAACTCAAGAGCAGTTTGAAGTGCAGCTAAAAGTATGATTATATTGCAAGACACAATGAGTAGGTAACTCTACTATAATATATTCTATTATAACATATTGAAAAGGGTTACCTCAAAGTACGGATAAAATTTATTTGGGCTGCTAGTGATGTTAGCATGTGTATCGGTTGATCTCACGTAAATGAGTTCACGAGCTAACTCCCCCATAGTATGTAGCACTAAATTTGTATGATGTTATCCAACCATCTTCAAAAGCATTGCAACTTGCTCTTCTACTGAAACATGAAATGTGTCAAATAGTAGTCCCCTCTCCCTAAGGCAAGCACAAAGCTTATAAAACATAAAGGCAAAAACAAACAGAAACAAGTATTTCATTCAATAAACAGTGTTTATGAATTGTTATTTATACAAGCCTCTGCCGTTCAAGACTCAACAATGTTTTTCTATTGAATGACCAATTTATGTTTAAAGATTTGGTGTCACCTGTTGTGTTAATAACGCACTGGATTCAATACTAATTAACAAAGTTTTAATTAAAGTTTTAACTCCTAATTAACAAAGTTTTAATCAAAGTTTTAATTAAAGCACTAGGTAACACATTGTCTCGATTACTCTCATTTCTAGTTTTCAGAGTTAAACCTCCATACTTAACCCAAATGACCGCCAAATTCTAATGGTTCTATACTTTACCTCTTTTAGTTTGCACATCCAAGGCTGATATGGAGGAGCATTCCATCCCGAGCCCTAGCCCTAGTAGGTTCCTCAACCTCCACCCAACCACCGCTGTTGCCGCCGATGCTGACGTACCGGTGGCAAGACCTCGTGGCTGAGGAAGAAATAAGAAACCCGAAGGCCGGTATACCATCTCGGAGGTCTCAGATGCTGGGGCCCCTATTGCACCGCCAAAGTTCGTAGCAAAGTACAGAACAACCTGCGGGTATATCGTAAGGGAGAAAGTGCCAATCACCTTTTTGGATTGGCACAAAGTGCCCGATACCATCAAAACGGATCTATGGACGGAGCTCAAACAAACCTTCGAATTCCCCGGAAGATGAACACCGCGTGCGTCGGGATGCGTTGATGACCATGGATGCGGTATGGAGGAACTTCAAGGCCAGGCTGAATACTACTTATGTGAAGAAAAACCGGTTGGCCATCGGGGACAACCCAAACTTAGAACCATATTGGGATGAATTTGTGTCGATGAAGCAAAGTGAAGCATGAAAGAAGTCCAGCGAGGACCACATAAACATCGGAAGGAGGAACATCCATCCACACAGACTTGGTACGGGTGGGTACGCTGGTAAAATCCCTCAATTGGAGAGGCAGGAAGCAGAATCACTACAATCGACTGGTACAAGTCAATTGGCCGGATTACCAGACCGAGTCAAGCACTATGTGCTAGCAAGGGCAAGTGTCACGTCTGGTGGGGGCTTATCCTTCAGAAATAGCGATGACGAAGCAATATCGCAAAGGGTTCAGGAGCTGTACGTCGAGTCTTCCCAAGGAACATTCCACCCAGATAGGGAGAACGACGAATTAACATGTGCCCTGGGAAACAAGGAGCATCCTGGACGGACACGAGGTGTCGGGGTTAAGGTTCCCTGGAAGACAGGATTCCCAGAGCACCTCCACCTTACAAGAGTCGAAAGAGAGCTAGAGAAGTGTTTGCCGAAATAGAAATGATGAAGGAAAAGATGCTTCGAGAATTACAAGGCACAATAGAACAACAAGTACAACAAGCCATGAGCCAGTCGCAAGTCGAGAACATTGTTACGACCAGCCCTTCGAATCGTCGCAGCAGTTGCGCATCTGCCCCACTTGTAGAACAGGACATGGGCCATTATCCTGTGGACGACATACATGACCCCACACCGTGCCAGTTCACTTTCCCCGTCATGAACATCTTCATTCAGGCTGGTACAGGCATAGCGTACCCATGCCAAGAAGGAGGTGTATTGCACAACTCTGCGATAGCGCCGGGTTATGCAAAGGTCCAAGTGGACATGGTTAATCCCCAGTTTGCCAACCTCGGGCCAGAAATGCCCCCGAACGACGAGGTTACAACTCTAGGAAGTGCCGTCCACTCATTCATCCAGTGGCACAAACGTGACATCATCTTGGACCATCATGAAGTGCCTGCCCCTCCTGAGGTGAACCTGCCAGTCCCTCCTGAGGTGACCCTATCAGCCTCTCCTGCAGTGAACCTACCGGCCTGTCCTACAGTAAACCTCACATAGTCGTCACCAACACATTAGCGTACAAAAGTTAGTGCGACAACTTCAGTTGGCCGACTTAAAAATCCTTCTCTGAAGGCATGGCAGAATAGACAAGTCATATCAGCAAGGTCAGGTGAAGCCAGAACAGAGTATGATGTTGTGCGCGAGAAAAGTAAGGGTAAAGCGGTCTCCGAAGGACAAGCTGCTGAAGAAAGACTGAAATACGAATTGGGGAAGCCGTTTGTCACCCCTTCGAAGCTTGATAGCCTAACAGTGCAGCTAAGGCGATTACATGAATGGTATATGGGGCGATCTAACCAAGATGTACTCCCAAAGGTGATCACTGCCATTTACAGAGAGGAATATTTGCACCATGAGGGGTATGGCTACTTCATGATAGAATTCAGAGAGCTGCACAACATGTACTATCAAGATGCCCTCGACGTGTCTCTTATGAGATGTTGGTCACTGTAAGTGTCCAATATTAAAATTATTGTCTACATTCATGTAATACCTATAAATGTGATGTCTAAATCATTTCTTATGTAGATACGAGTTGATCGAACTAAGAAGAACCAATGGGCCAGTGGCATTCCTCGATCCGGGAACGGTTTGCCAGCCGGAAATCAAAATAGTACCAAAGGAGGTCGAGGACTACGTATATAACGCTTTCATCAAACTCCAAGACAAGGAGTTCATACTTTTACCGTACAATTTCAAGTAAGTGGCTCACTAGCTAGTTCAACTACTTGTTGATCTCGTTCTTTGCTCAGCTTAGGACTAATGACTACGGCATCATACATGTGTATGTAGTTTCCACTGGATTCTCGTAGTAATTACTCGGATAAAGCAAGATCTTGATCTTGGACCCGCGGGACAAAGATCCAAATAACTACAAAGATATGACAAGTCTAGTGAATAGGGCGTTCCAAGCATATTGTAAAAAGTGCTCGAGACACCGTCCTTTCTATAAATCACTGACAATCCGTACTAAATTTTTGGTACGCACAAAAACAATTTTCCTATATCGCACCTCGTAGTCAATAACTCCTTCAATGTCGTATAAGTTTATTCAATTTTTTGCAGTGCCACAAGCAGCCGCCAGGCACAAATTTATGTGGGAACTTCGTGTGCTAATACATGCGTGAAATCTTTGGCTCTACAATAGTAAACAATGATGTAGAGGTTTGCCACGCTAACATCACACATTGATTCGTACATCTCATTCTCTATATAAGCTCTTAAGATAAACTTTTTTTATTTATAGCGTTTGAACTTGCCTACGGGAGGACTGGTTCCAAATGAAATCCAAGGTATTCAGGGACAGCTCGCCTACTTCATCATGAAGGAAGTTCTCAATAAGAACGGCGAGTTTCATGACCCAGATAATAACGATGAAGTCTTCCATACTCATCTGCCACCTCCTGAGGCCCCTACCAACACTGAAGACTCGTAGGCTTATAGTTTAGAAAACTAGTTAATTTTTTCTTACGGTGGTGTAAACTGATATTTCATTGAATGTCAAGTTTAGTATTAGATGGCATGGCTTGCACATGTTCTAATTTCTGTCATTTGATTTAAGAAGTTGTGATTGATCTGCGTGTGTGTTGTTGCCCTTCTCTCGTGCGTGTGTGTGTGTGTGTGTGTGTGTGTGTGTGTGTTGATGGGTGGTGTGTGTGTGCTCTAGACGAGGAGCGCTCCATCTATTGCTTTTCTCCGTGCCCTTTCATGATGGCTAGTAGAGCTTTTTATAGACATAGGTGAAGGATGAATACGGCAAGAGCTCAGCCCCAAAACTGCACAATTACAGCAGGTTTATTTGATTGCTTGATTTAGTTGCCGAAGTTTCCATTTGCATCTTTACCTTCCATTCATAAGAGATTTGATTAATGGTCCTTGCTTTTTTAGCTCTGCATTCCATCCGAGTGGATATGATAAAATAACATTTCCTTCGAATGAGATCGGCTGAATAAATCTGTCTTTCTATTTTCCTTCAGTCGATCCAACGGTCTAGGTCATTCGTGTTGTTTTATATCATATTTTTCTAAAATCATTTTTGCTGCCAACATGAGGGGGGAAATGATGAGTTGTATAATGTGGAGTCTAGGTTACGAACTTACCATACAAACTTAAAAATTCTTGGGATGAGATATTTGTTGATTTTATATGAACAATTAATTATTCTCTCAGATATTGGACAAAGGGAGCTCGTGTTTACGGGAAGGAGAGGAGGCGAATCTGTCTAACTAGTTCAGGGATATCGCCACCATTGTGATGGAGAAGACTATCAACCCTGAAACCCGGCGGCCCTACACCATCACCATGATCGAGCGCCTCATGCATGAGACACACTTTAATTGTACATTGTAATTGTGTATATGCAAAATCTGTGATTGTAATTGTGATTGATGTATTATATGTAATTGTGATTGATGTATTATATTGTAGTTGTGTATATGCAAAATCTGTGATTGTTGTACATTGTAATTGTGTATATGCAAAATCTGTGATTGATGTATATGTTTCGGAGGGCATGGCTAGCAGCACCTGAGGCTAGCCCAAAATGCGGTTTTTTATTTTTTCGGTCAGGGACTATCTGTGGCGGTTGGTAGATAGAACCGCCACAGATAATATTGTTATCTATGGCGGTTGGTGTATAGAACCGCCACAGATAATATTGTTATTTGTGGCGGTTGGTGGATAGAACCGCCACAGATAATATTGTTATCTGTGGCGGTTGGTGTATAGAACCGCCATAGATAACAATTATCTGCGGCGGTTAGAAAACCGCCACTGATAATCCTCGATTATCAGTGGCACTATATCTGTGGCGGTTCAATAACCGCCACTTATGGCAGTTATGAACTGCCACAGATGACCTTTTCCAGTGTAGTGTCTGAATCTATAATAATCCAACCGTTTAAGAATCCTACGTGGTATCTAAAAAAAATGTAAACATAGGTAGACTGCTAAGCATAGATGTTAAAGGGACTAAATGACCTCTAGCAGATAAATGCTTGCCTTTCCAACTACTCAATCGTTTCTCAAATCTTTCTTCTACCCCCTTCCACTCGCTGTTTCTCAGTTTCCTACAATGAATTGGTATGCCAAAGTATCAAAAGGGCAAATTGCCCAACCCACACCCAAAAAGCTGGGTGTATTGAGCCTCAAATTCCTTAGCAGAACCAAAATAGAATATTTCGCTCTAATGTAAATTGAATTTAAGGCCATAAAGTTGTTCAAAAGCACATAACAATAACTTCATATCTTTTGGCCTATTCAAAGTCATGTTCCATAAATAAAATAGTGTCATCTGCATACTGTAAAATTGATAACCCATTATCCACAAAGTGGGGTACCACTCCACATATTTGCCCATTCGTTTTGGCATGATCTAAAATGATCACCAACATATCCACCATAATGTTAAATAATATAGGTGATAATGGGTCACCCTGCCAAACCCTTTTCGGGTTTGAAAATACGGACCAATATCATCGTTGATCTTGATGCCAACACTTCCCCCAATAACAAATTTCTCAACCCAAGCGCACCATTGTGGCGAGAAGCCTTTCATTCTTAAAGTCTATTGAATAAAAGGCTATTTGACATTGTCATAGGCCTTTTCAAAGTCCACCTTAAAGATCACCCCATCGAGTTTTTTCTTATGCATCTCGTGAATTTTTTCATGAAGAATGATCACACCATCCATTATATTCCTATTAGGCATGAAAGTCGTCTGCGTAGAACGTACAACATGTTCAGCCACATTTGTGACCCTATTTGTGCTAACTTTATTGAAAATTTTAAAGTTGACATTTAGAAGACAAATCGGTCTGTAATGTTGTATTTGCTTAACATATTTAGTCTTTAGCAAAAGTGTGATAATTCCAAAATTCAGACTAAACAAAGGCAAAACATCATTGAGTAAATCTTGGAACATTGCCATTAAATCATTCTTAATCACTTCCTAGAATACTTGATAAAATTCGGCTGGGAATCCATCCGGTCCCGGAGCCTTATTATATTCCATTTGAAAAACTACCTCTCTCACCTCTTTTTCAGTGGATGCCCATGTGAGGAGGTCATTCTCTATTGCAGAAACTTGATGATATCATCTTGGCGAGATTCAATCATCGAAAAATGATTGTTATCTAGTGGCCCAACGAGACCTTTGTAATATTTGGTTATGTATTGCTTAAGCTGTACATCCCTAACTATTAATCCCTCATCTTGCTTGAGTTGGAGTATTCGATGTTTCCTAAATTTACCATTTGCGACTAAATGGAAATACTTTGTATTATTATCCCCCTCAAGAGCATGTTTTACTTTTGCTCTTTGGTACCATTTGATTTCCTCCTCACGTAACAACTGGGCTAATATCTCAGCAGAATGCTGTTGAAGGTTAATGTCCTCATTAGACAGCCCAGTATGCTCTGATTATTTATCAAGTTCACCAATAATGTACAGTAACTCTTTCTTTTCTTTCTTATAATTTCCACTAGTAGTCTTAGCCTATTCTCATAAATGTTGTCTGATACTTCTGATTTTAAATTACCATCTAGTTATGGACGTATCCCCCCTATGCTCATTGTGCCAACAGTTAGACACTATGTCAAAGAAGCCTTCCCTAGTGAACCATCCCAGTCCAAATTTGAACAATGGCTAGTTCCCTGTATGGAAGACTGCTTCAGTATTTAGCAAAAGGGGATTATGATCTGAAAGGGACCTATCCATGGTATTAACTGTGACAAGGGGGGACTTTTGTTCCCAATCTGTGCCCATTAGCACTCTGTTCAGTTTTTCCAAAGGTAGGTTTTTCCAAAGAATTTGCCCATATAAACCGACGGCTAGATAATTCAATCTCTCACAGATTTAAACTGTCAACGACAACATTAAATAACCAAGGCTACCGAGGATCAAAGTTATCATTATTTTTCTCATATTGTTTCGTGATCATATTGAAATCACCATCTATTAATATAGGTAATGTTTCCTTGTTGCAAGTCTGAACCAATTCCGACAATTTTTTTCTTTTAAATGATTTTGTGCTACACTATAGATAGCCACCAAAATCCAATGAAATCATCGTCCTTATTTCTCAAATGAAACTTTACATAAAAATCTCCTTCATCAATAGAACCAATATCGAATGATGACAACTTGGCCCCTAGAAGGATCTTCCCAGATCGCCCACTGGGAGGCATACAATGCTACATAAATTATTGCCCACCACAAAAGTGTTTTAAACAAGGTGTAGAAAATTCACTATTGTCTGTTTCAAGGATAGCAACAAAATCAACGTATTGTAGATACCCGGATCTTCCGTAGGGATAAAGAACTACCGACGGATGTTGAGCAGCTGCTCCAGCTAATGTGCGACAATCTACACAGCATGTGTTCCTCGTATGTTCTAACATCTCACTAATGGACCCTATGAGTCAGGTTTCTTACTTCTTGTGGTATCATAAGAGGCTTGTACATCTAAGAGTTGCAAACCAGACAAGTATAATATAATTGTGCAGAAAATCACGGCTGAAAGCTACAGCGAGTGGCAGGAAGCTGCGTGTAAGAAACAAGTTTCTAGCCAAGGTGCTACGCTCCAAGCAGAAAAAGAACTCAGACGTAGACAAACAAGAGCAACTCTAAGAATTCAGTTGCCAATATCCTAAAATGCCCCTCTGACAAGCATGCCACTGGAAACTTGTTACCTAACTCTGATAAGCGTGTGACTGAGAACCTGCTACTGCCATGCACCTCAGAGAGGCAGCACACTGAGGAGAAAGATGCTGCAATTACACTGTACATATGAAAACAATGGATGAGACCAGAGTAAACTTTGCTGAAACTCTACTGAGCATCTCCACTATTGGGCTATAAAAAGGCAAAAAGAAAAAGTCGGGGTGTGAAGATGGGGAACTACAAGGTTCTATTTAAGGAAAGTGGCATATGGTATATCCTCATCCATGCTTTCATGAGGTTTTTCGGGACGATGTAAAATGTTTTCCATGAGAGAATGAACTTGAATAATATAAGGAGGATATCGCGAGCTTACCAAATAGTACATCTCTGATTTTTCATTTGCAGTGAATGCTTGTCAAAAACTTTTGTAACTAATCGTCTTCGCGATTTTGGCCTGTTATTAGGAATTTTAGGTTTTTGGATAACAGGTAGTTTAGAGTCTCATGATTTGTTCAAAATAGCTAATAACTGGATTTCTAATAATTGGATTAATTCCTTACTTATTACAAGTTTATGTGCTTTTTTTTATTCCTTGTGCAGCAGAGAAATCTTCACAATTCCCTCTTCACATCTGGTTACTAGATGCTATGGAAGGACCCACTCCTATTTCGGCTGTTATGCACGCAGCAAGCCAGCAACTATGGTCGATACAGGGTTTTTATTCTAGCTCAACTTCTTCCTCTTTTTATATCCTACCTTTAATAGGAATTTTATTTCTTTAGTAGGTACAATAGCACTCGTTTTAGGAGCTACTCCAACTCTTGCTCGGAGAGAGATTAAAAGAAGACAAGCCTATTATACTA